>CM070680.1:33651048-34270980 GCA_036346265.1 Melocanna baccifera
AGAGGTGGTGAATATTATGGTAAATATAATGAAAATGGACAATGTCCAGTCCATTTGCTAAGTTCCTTGAAAGTAAGGGTATTTGTGCACATATACAATGCTCGAACACCTCAAAGAAATGGTGTAGTGAAAGGAGAAATCGTACTCTTATGGATATGGTTAGGAGTATGATATGTAATGTAAATGTACCTATATCCTTGTGGATGTATGGATTAAAGATCACTGCATATATTCTAAATAGGGTTCCTAGTAAGTCGGTTCCTAAGACTCCTTATGAACTGTGGACAGGGAGGAAACCTAGTTTAAGACATCTTCATGTTTGGGGTTGTCCAGCAGAGGTAAGGATATATAATCCACATGAAAAGAAACTTGATGCAAAAACTATTAGCGGTTATTTCATCGGTTATCTGAAAAATCTAAAGGATATAGATTTTATTGTCCTAACCATAGTACAAGAATAGTTGAGTGCGGAAATGCTCGATTCATCGAGAATGGTCAAATCGATGGGAGTAATGAATCTCAAAGAACAGTTAATGAGATTCGAACAGAAACTTCTTCAACTAATATTTCTCCTCCGGATGTTGTGTTAAAGTTACCTAACAACACGGAAAGAGAAAATTTAGTTGGTGCAAAGTCGATGGATGATATACAAGCCATGAAGGAAAAAGATATACCACAAGAAATAGCACTAAGAAGGTCCAGTAAGACGTAAAAGACCAGCTATTTTGGATGATTATGTGGTATACTCTTTAGAACATGAATGTGACTTAAGTATAGATGAAGATCCAGTCTCATTTACACAAGCCAAGAAAAGTAATAATTCGGAAAAATGGTTTAATGCTATGGAAGATGAGTTGAAATCAATGAATGACAACAAAGTCAGGATTTGGTTGAGTTGCCTAAAGGATCAAAGCAAGTTGGTTGTAAATGGGTTTTAAGACCAAACGCAACTCAAAAGGCAATGTTGAAAGGTACAAAGCCGACTTGTTGCCAAAGGTTATACTCGAGAAAGATGGCATTGATTATAAAGAGACTTTCTCTCGGTTTCTAAGAAAGACTCTCTAAGAATTATTATGGCTTTAGTTGCACATTATGATTTAGAACTTCATCAAATGGATGTAAAGACCGCATTTCGAATGGCGATCTTGAAGAGGAAGTTTATATGGATCAACCGAAGGTTTTAAAATTCAGGAAAGGAAAATTTAGTGTGTAAATTAAAGAAGTCAATATATGGGCTTAAACAAGCATCCCGCCAATGGTATATTAAATTTAATAATACCATTACATCGCATTTGATTCTGAGAAAATACCGTTGATCGATGTATCTATCTTAAAGTCATGGGAGCAAGTTCATTATATTAGTCCTATATGTTGATGATATTCTCATTAGCCGCTAATGATAAATCATTGTTACATGATGTAAAGAAATTCCTCTCTACGAATTTGAAATGAAAGATATGGGTGAGGCATCCTTTGTTATAGGAATAGAAATATTCCGTGATAGAAAACAAGGATTGTTAAGTTTGTCTCGAAAGGATATATCAATAAAGTTTTGGAGAGGTTTAGAATGGATAAATGCTCACGCAAGATAGTTCCAATTCGAAAGGGGACAAGTTTAGCAATATGCAATGTCCAAAAACGATTTGGAACGAAAAGAAATGGAATCTATTCCATATGCTTCGTAGTTGGGAGCTTAATGTATGCATCAACATGCACTCGACCGGATATTAGCTTTGTTGTTGGTATGTTGGGTCGATATCAAAGTAATCTGGGATGGATCATTGGAAAGTCGCAAGAAAGTTCTTCTGTATTTACAAGGCACCAAGGATTACATGCTCACTTACGAAAATCAAACAATCTTGAAGTGATTGGTTACTCAGATTCAGACTATCTTTGGATGTGTAGACTCAAGAAAATCTACATTTGGCTATATTTTTATGTTAGTGGAGGAGCAGTCTCTTGGAAGAGTGGGAAGCAGTCAGTTATTGCTACTTCTACTATGGAGGCTGAATTTGTGGCTTGTTTCGAAGCTACTATTCAAGCATTATGGTTACGGAATTTTATAACAGGTCTCTATATTGTTAACTCAATAGAGAGACCATTAAAAATTTATTGTGACAATTCCGCAGCCGTATTCTTCTCCAAAAATGATAAATACTCGAAAGGTGCAAAACACATGGAATTGAAGTATTTGTCAGTTAAAGAAGAAGTACAAAAACAGAAGGTGTTTTTTGAGCATATCAGTACTGATCTTATGATAGCGGATCCGTTAACTAAAGGTCTACCGCCCAAGACATTTAATGGTCATGTCGAAAGTATGGGTTTAATTGAGAAGTCCTTGTTATCATAGTAATGTGTTTGTAAAGATTTGTATAAGTTTGTACAAATAACAATTGCTCATATTATTGTGACAAGTTTGAATTCAATAAAAGAATTGTTTTTGTCCTTTCTTTCACATTATGGAGTTTAGTGAAATATTTTAATTAAGGATTATGTTTTCCGTAATTAAAGATATATTTTGGATTAAATTGATTGTGATATATGGAAGGAATCTTATTGACTAAAAATTTGAGACCGCCATAATCCTTTCAATTTAAATTCAATTAAAAAATATGACTTGATAAATTCATGGATAGTGTGCACTTAAAGTTTATATGTGAATCATCAAGTTATTACATGGGTCAAGTGGGAGATTGTTAATTTTAATAACGGAAAAGTGCCCCATGTAATTTATTGATTAATTCTAATTATAAAAGATCTAGTATGATGGTTGCTAGATTTAAGGTATTAGAATTATTGGGTTTTGAAATCCCTCTTGTCTCCCTTATAAAAGAATTATATGTGTATGAGAGAAAATTAAATATAATAGTGTAATATAAAGGATATTTATATATGCATTAAAGAATAGCTTTGTTAACCGTAAGAGAGCATGATGTTGCATGCATGGCTAACAAGCACATCAACTGGGCTGCATATATATTTATGCATGCATGCAGATTGGTGAAAAGGAATTCAACTGCAGAGGTTGTCAAAAGGTAGCAAACATCCAAAGGATCAGATGCATGCATGCCAAATGTGCGTGCGCTTTTGACTACCAAAAGACACCTCCTGCCAAGTAATTAACTGCAGCATTGAGCACTATAAAAAGGATTCCTTTGCTAAAGGAGTGTACGGCAGAAAATGGGTGAATGGTATTACACTGAGTAGATCTCTCGTACAAGGAGTTCTTTAATCATCAGAAGAACGCTGTAAAGTAAAAGGCAGAGATAAGAGAAAAGACTTACTACAAGGAAGAAAAGCTTGCTGCAATATGGATCAAGGTTTGTTCATACATGTTTGAGGTTGAATAAATAGTGTTGTAAATTTAAAGTTTCCGCTTACACCTCCTCCCCACCCCGCTCCGCCGCCGCCTCCTCCTCCTCCCCACCCCGCTCCGCCGCTGCACCGCCTCCTCCCCACCCCGCGCCGCCGCACCGCCTCCTCCCTCCTCCCCGTCTTCGTCTTCGACCCCCGCGACTTCGGCAAGTCCCCCTCCGGCTTCGACCGCACCGGGCCTTACCACGCCGACTTCCTGCTGGACTCCGTCGCCGACCTGCGCCGGAGCCTTCGCGCGCGCGGCGGCGACCTGGTGGTGCTGCTATTATTGCGGTGGTGTTGATTTGCAACTTTGGATCGAAAGTTCTCAGGGAGACTTTTGTTGTGCCTTAGGGTTTTGTAGCGTTCGAAATCCATGGCGAGGAAGATGCTCAAGGACGAGGAGATGGTTGTCGCCGACGGCGAGAACTACGACTATGATCTCTTCGTGATCGGCGCGGGGAGCGGCGGCGTTCGCGGCTCTCGCACCTCCGCATCTTTCGGAGCTAAGGTTGCTTTTTCCTCTTTCTTTTTTCTTTTATGGTCCTACCACGCGTATGTAAGCAATCGTGTTTGCCGTATGAGTATATTGGGTTTGTTTGCGTGCAATTTGATTGGTTGTGAGATGTGGTGTAGGTTGCGATTTGCGAGCTCCCGTTCCACCCCATTAGCTTGGATTGGCAAGGAGGGCACGGCGGGACGTAAGAATCTCCCGTTAATTTTGTGCATTTCTGGTGTTGAATACTTGAACGTCTAGCTATTCATGCTTGGGGATGTTGTTACATTCTAAATCTATGAGCTCATTGTTGTACTAGGTGTGTCATTCGTGGTTGCGTCCCTAAAAAGATACTTGTGTATGGTGCATCTTTCCGTGGAGAATTTGAAGCAAGTGGTCTTACTGCCCTATGCAACCCAACTGTTGCCGATACTGAAAAATGGGTTGGAAACATCATTGTTTACGCTCTGTGAATGAAATTTTACTCGCTAGATAGCGTTCCTTCCTCAATTCATCGAGTCGCTATACAACTTTTGATCCATAATCCATCGCTTTATTTATGTACTTGAATTCAGATAACCTATTCATTTCAAAGCTTGTCTGTGCCTTCATAAAAGCCATCCTTCTAAGGAATATGCTGGTTTGCTGTATTTTAACTGCAGTTTTATTACAAATGCAGGATTCAAAGAATTTCGGGTGGGAGATTAATGGGGATATTAACTTCAATTGGAAAAAGCTGCTGGAAAATAAGGTCAGGCCAAAACCTCATTTTGTTTTTTTTTTGAGCACATTCTTTGTGATTTGTGAGCACTTTATAGATGTCGCACTGCCCAAGATCCTCAAAATTTTCTTCCATGCAGACTCAAGAAATTGTTAGATTAAATGAAGGTTCTAGAAGAGGATATCTCAGTTTCTGGTGGTTTATTCTAGATTAGAAATGGTACATCTCTTTTGTTTCAGTCAATCTCAATCTTGATGTTGGTTATGCGTCATCATCATAACTATTATGGAAAATAATGTCATATCTTTCGGTTCCAGAGATGGTGAGCAGTTGAGTTAGTAATATGGTGGTGAGTTTTGATCTGTATTGGTTATTTGCCTAAATCATACAAGAGAAACTGTCATCAGAATTTGATAAAGGCGTGTAGGTTATTAAGCTATTAAGGTTGTTTGGCCATTTAGATTTGTGAATGGAGACAGCCTATTCATCTTCAGGTTCTGGTGTAGTGGCAAAAATTGGGGAACAACAATCTATTACCAAATGAGTAAATATTTTTTCTTGAAAACCATATTGTCAAATTGTGTGATTGATGCATTCTATTTTTCCATGCAGGAGAAGGGCGATGTTGATCTTGCAATTTGTTACTATCTTACGGCTATTTTGGTTTGCTTCTGATGTTATTTTGTATTCTTATTTTTATTACTTATCCTTTTTTATTTCAGTTGTTTTCGAAATTTTCTTATTTGAATTTAGATCAAGAGAATTGTATGAATTACTTTTGGGCTCCTCCAATGCATGGTGTAAGATTATGAAATTATAGGGTATGCTATTTAAGATGTCATGTGTGGTGGAAAGAGAATCGAATTGGCACTTTCAAATAATATGGTTCTAACATCTCCATTACAACCTTTAGAACTCATGTAGTTGAAATCAATTGTATCAATTTTGGTTTGATCAACTCCTTTTAATTCAATTTATCTATTAATATCATTACTACTATAAAAGAATGAGTTAGTGGTCGTCCGTTCTCCTCCAACCGTCCTATTCTTTTAACTTCTCACCACTCTCCACTGTCTAATTGATTAGAGTAACTCTCTTTAATATCATTATTCTCTATACATTCAATAAATTTCGTTGCAACGCACGGGCATATGACTAGTACTAGTAAGATACCTATGCGTTGTAACGGGGTTCCAAAAAAGTTGATACATATTATCAATCGTGACCCAAATCATGCAATAAAAATTAAAAATAGGAAGGTATTTTATCATCAAGAGTTAGGTCAATGTGGCTGGATCCGTCGTTGCCAAGATCGTCGCTCCGGATTTACCCTCCCTAACCCTGCCGACTTCACGGTTCTTCCTCACTTTTGGTGGTATACACCTTATCTGAGCTGATATACTCTGTCTTCCTATTCATCGTCTATGTCGATGTACTCCACGTCCCAATCATCGACCTCGGTGGTGTACACTTCCGTTCCGTTGTAGTCCTTGGTGGTGTACCCAATGCCTCATCATCCGTACCGATGTGCTCCTCTTCTTTGCCACTGAGTACCTCTCCGCCTATCTCATCTTCTTCACACGACCTAGTGCAATAATAGCTTGGCGATGCATGAGGGGAAGGAGTAACAGAGGGACCAAAGGGGATAGGCTGGGGGACCAAAGGGGTTGACCGTGTCATTGGTTTTTTCATGGCCGTGCCATCGGATTGAGATCTAGTGGCTAGAATTGACCGAGCGAGGTGGTTGATCTAGATGTAAATAAAAAACACGTCCAACCCCTCTACTTCCACCCAACGTTGTCTCCTCCCCTTCCTTGTCTCCTCCCACCCATGCATCAGCGTCGTCAAGGAGCCACCACTCCCCGCCGATGGCTCCTAGTAGCGACACCACCTCCTAGCCTCACTGGATCTACCATTTCCTTTGATGTTGCAAGAATAACCTTTCTCGCTATTCCTTTAGTGAAAGGATCCACTATATTCCTTTTACACTGGATATAGCCAAGTAGGGACACACACCAACATCACCACCACTGTCAAAGCACCCTTAGCCCCGTGCTCAAATCCATTAGTGTCGCCACAACCCAGAAGCAATGAAAACACCGCATCCCAAAGCTGTAGTAAAATCGGCATAGACACCTATATCTAACATAGAGCTGAAGTTGTTGTTGCCTTGACCAGGTGCCGTGGAGCTCTGCCTTCACTGAGACTAAAGCCTCAGGTTGCTAGAGAAGGAACTAGGCCACAGTTGCTACCACTATCAATTCACTGGAGTAACGGGGAAACAAAAGGAATCGGTGGAAGTGGAGATGCAAGAAGGGAGGAGCACTTTTGGATCTTAGGAGAAGAGGAGAGCCCCGACCCGATTTTGTAGAGGAGGAGAGGTGACACCACCATCGGACCCCATCGATTTTGGCCTTGCTCAACTTGGATTTTTTGAGGCTTATAGGTTTTGGTTTATTGTACATTATAACTATTGGTAGCTTTTTTTTTGCTTAATTAAATTTAAAAAATTTAAAATAAAAAACATGTTAGCCTATCACGGACAATACAAATGAATACGGAAAAAAAATAAAAAAAGCTCTAAAAAAGGTAAAAAGATATAATTAAAGAATAGTAAACTAGAAATCAAAAACTGAAATCGAAATAAGTGAAGTCTTTAACGGAGAGGAAGTGGGGATCAAGAACTATCCCACAAATCCCTAACCGAGCCATCGAAAGAGCCAGCCGAAGGTACATCCTTCTTATCCTTTCATCAACAGACTAACCGGTGGGCCTGACCTCTCTCCCCCCTTGTTAAATTAACTCCAAAACCAGATTGAAAAATTCTCAAGATGCCCTTTATGCACAACACTAGCAGGTTTTGCTTGCCTTGCACTCTTGCTTCCTGTACTTGCCGCTGTCGTTTTAAAGCGTGATGGTTTTTCCACCTACATTTTGTGAAGAAAAGGAGCTTCGTTCCTTTGGATTGCAATCTTCTTTGGACTTGCAGCCCTTCAAGAATATTAGGGCTTCCTGGTGCTTGCCTTGAGGTGACAGGGAACTTCTCCAAGATAGGGGACATGCATTCCTTCATTCCTCCACCAAATTGATCTGTAGTTTTACCTAATCAATCAAGCACCTATTGCTAAATGAGAGGGTACTGATTGATCTCTTAATCAATCAAGCACCTATTGCTAAATGAGAGGGTACTGATTGATCTCTTAATCAATCAAGCACCTATTGCTAAATGAGAGGCTCCTCTCTGCCTATTAACGCGAGAGGCTAACCTCTACCAATTGTACTGCCGAGCCCTTCGAAAAACTTGTGGATTCCTCCGTTTGGCTACGATTCTCACGTAACTATCCCACGACTTTAATGCTGCGTTGAATCTGACAGTTGTGGAAAGTCCAACTTGTTTGAACGTTGAACAGTTTCCAGATTCAGATTCAGCAGGGATCAACCCGGTCGGGTCGGCACACCGCTCTCCTGCGTCCTTTCCCTGTGTTGAGCGAGAGGAAGGCTCGCAAGATTATTATATGGTCCCGCTCGTTTTAGTTTTTTTTAGTTTCAGTTTTCAGTTTTAATTTTTTTTTCACTATTCAGTAATTCATTTTTTCTGAATTTTTTAGATTTTAGGTCTTTTTTTTGCATTTTTCTTTTTTTCCCCGTGTTTCTTTACATTGTTCGTGATGGGCTAACATTTTTTTCTTCTATTTTTACATTTTTTAAAATTAAATTATGTCTAAAAAGTCAAATCAGCTACAGTAAAAAAAACTAACTACAGTGAAATTTCAGCTAAAAGCTATCGCTAAAACGAACGCCCTCAAAGGTTTACCTAGTTCTAATCGCTTTTTACTTTCAATTATAATTGCTTAACTAGTTAGTATCTCTACTGTACGTACGTACGTGCGTACGTATGAGATGGAAAATGTAATGGTGATTGGTGAACTTAATTGGTGGCGATCACAGTCCAAAATTCCAAATGATAGCCCCAAGCTTTCCCTGGTCTCACGTGCCGGCACCCCATGGCCATGAAGGCGACAGCTCACTGCCAAAGCCCCAAACCCACATGCTTCTCCCCTAACCGAAAAGTAGCCCAAATCCCAGAGAGCGCGCGGCCATCTCGGCTATCTAGCTCTTACTTTGTTACTGCACGGCGAACACAACAAACAAAGCAAAGTGCTACCACTGCTGCGGTAACGAACCTGGCGGTGGCTCGCTCGATGCGTTGGCCACGTGATGTTCCATCCAAAGCTTAATTAGCTAGGGCTCAGGTCTGACTGACGAGCACCACGCATATCTTAATCGGGAGCTTATTGATTAATCAACGGATGGGAGTTGTTTACTGATCCCTAAACGAATTCCTCAGCTTGGAGTTGCAGAGGGAATGTTCTGATCAGAGGCACGTCGATCACTGACCTGTCAATGATGAGCAACTCAGCTTTTTTTCTACTTTAACTTTTTTCACTATTCAATAATTCTTCTTTTTCTATTTTTTAGATATTTTAGCTTTTTTGTATTTTTTTTCGTATTTCTTTGCATTATCCGTGTTGGGTTAACGTATTTTTTTATTTTTACATTTTTTTAAAATTAATTATACTCAAAAAGACAACTCAGATACAGTAAAAAAATCCAGCTACAGTGAAATTTTAGTCAGAAGTTAGAAATCATCGCTATTCCGAACGCCCCATAAGTGCCGCTCCAATTGGCTATTGGCTGTAGCTTTTAACTTAAAGTTAAAATTACAATGTAATGGCGGTTAATTTTTTCTAACTCATTTAATTAAAGAAAAAAAAACACCGCGCAGGATCTCGGGCCCTTGGGTGCGGGCGCGCAGCAATCCGCACGGCGCACGGGCCGCTCCCCGTGCTGCGGCATGGGCTGATGGGCGGGTGCACGCGCGCGTGCGCACGGCACGGAAGGCCGCGAGTGCGCGACCGTGGAGGAGTCGCTCGGGTGGTGCGGAACGTGGCCGTAACTCGCGTGGGATCCTGACGTGGGGAGAGAGGGCTGGACGTCTCTGGGCTTTGGGAGGTGGAGGCCTTTTGGCCTGTTTAGCTCTCGACGTCGGCAGAACTGGTTTTGGTCGAACTTGGCACAAGAAGCCCCATCTTCGCCACGATTTCTTTGCAACTTGAGTCTGGTGTTGGCTCCGGCCTGTCCCCCTCTGAAAGCTGACTGGAAAGCTAGTAGGGGAGAGTAGGTTTGGCTTTTCAGTACAAAGTGACCTTGGGACCTTAGCTTTTCAGTACAAAGTGACCTTGGGACCTTAGCTTCTTGAGAAGCTTAGTAATGCTAGAGATACGGAAGGTTTGAAGAGGTTGTATGGTAAATCGCATGTAAATGATATCCAGAATTAAGGGTGTGTTTGGTTCTATGGATGAAGGGTGGATGGAATGATTCCATCCAACCTTTTGTCTTCTATTAGTGTTTGGTTGGTTGGATCGGATGAAGCCATCCCAAATGAGGTGATCCATGAGGAGCAAATATTCTCTTCGGATGTTGGATGGAGCGATGCGGCGAAATTCTTCAGATGAGGCCATCCAACATTCCAACACGCCCGCGCTGTCGTTCCGCTCACCTCCCGAAGGTGAAGGGTGGGGGCAAGCTGATGGCGTCCACAACGAATCGTGGCATCGACCTGTGCCGAGGAGCCCCATTCTCCCCCGCCACTACGGTCGATGGCGACCCCACGGGCCACACATGCGCGATCTCCGCCGAGGCTAGCACCGTGCTCGCAGTCATGCGCCGACGCCATGCTTCGGCCATTCCTCTGGCGGCGGCGTCCGCGAGCGGAGGCTGAGCAACGGCGACAGATAGCAGACGAAGATGACCGCTACTGGAGGCTGGGTGATGATGACGGTGAGTTGAGGCTGGCCGACGGTGGGGATCTTGATCCGGATCTTTGTTAGACGGCTTGACGCACCTTCATGTTTTAGCATGTGTTTGAAACCAAGGTACCAGAAGCTCACATCGTGCACAGCATGACAACAGGAGTAATCGTTACAGTTTCACATCACACCACCAACGATCGTAAAATCCCTAGTTTACTCTTTCTGAATCTTTCACATCAGCTGTGAGAACAAATACAGACTGCACGTTTGTTCCTCTGAAAACACACAGATGAACGAAATCAGGCAGGAAGCCAACCAACCCAAGTTTAGGCTGGCTCGTTGGTGCTTTTGTCTTTTTGCCTCTCCTCTCGCTTTCTCGAACACTTATCCCACGCGGAGAAAGAGAAAGGAAAACCAGCACCCAGAGTCCACCCACACCAACCAGTGTAGTGACAACAACGGCCGCGAGGCAGCGCAACATTAGTGCCCACGGCCGCACGGCACGGCAGCCGCTCGCCCGCCGATGGATCTCCCGCCGCTCTACCACCAGGCGCTCTTCGCCGCCGTCCGATCCGCCGACGCCGGCGCCGTCCGCCGCCTCCTGGCCGACGCCGAGGCGTCCGGCTCCTCCGCTGCCCTCGCCGCCGCGCAGACGGACGCCGCGGAGACGGCGCTCTACGTCGCCGCGGAGGCCGGCGCCGAGGAGATCGTCCGCCTCCTTCTCCCGCTCTACGACCTCGAGGCCGCCACCCTCCGCTCCCGCCTCGACCTCGACGCCTTCCACGTCGCCGCCAAGCAAGGGCACACTGGTGAGCACTTCCTGCCTCACTCTCGTCTGATGCGATTCTTGCGTTAATCGAGCGGAAGTTGAAACCTTCCCTGCGATTCCGTTGGGTTCTCGGAACTATTTGATGTTTCGAGTCCAACGAGTTGGTGATTCTAGGTGAGCGCAACTCCCTCGTCTGTACTGGGTGGGAGTTCTTGGTGTATTGAGGTAGAATGGCGGGATCCTTGCTCGATTAAGTTGATCCAGGGTAGTTTTTGAGTTGTCTGGCGCTTCGGACTTTACTTTACTGTCCCAATTGATTGGGCTATTTATATATATGGCACTATGCCAGGTTATGGGAATTCTCAAGGTTTGTGGTGAGTGTTGTAAGTTGATTAAATGGTCAACTACTGCTTTAGCTTCAATTTTTTTGAAGCTGCTGCTGCTGCTGCTGTTTAATTAGGAATGCTCTGGTCTTTTCTCATGGCAAGTGGATTGTAATATTGGTTTCCATACAATTATGAACACTATAATTTTGTGATGATAAAATGTTCACTAAGTTACATAAACACAGATAAGTTTTTTATTCATAGCGTACCCATCCAGAGTTTTCAATGTTAATGGCACTATTTATATGAAATGTGAATTTGCTAACAGGTGTTGTGAAGGACTTCTTGGGGAGGTGGCCTAAGCTTTGCACAGTGTGCGACTCTTCCAACACTAGTCCACTTTACTCTGCTGCCGTAAAAGATCACTTGGATGTGGTTAATGCCATATTGGACACTGATGATAGCTGCATAAGAATTGTGCGGAAAAACGGGAAGACATCACTACACACTGCTGCAAGAATTGGGTACCATCGCATTGTCAAAGCACTGATAGAGAGGGATCCAGGGATTGTGCCAATCAGAGATAAGAAGGGACAAACTGCACTTCACATGGCTGTGAAAGGTAAAAATACAGATGTAGTGGAAGAGTTACTGTTTGCTGATGTTTCCATCCTAAACGTGCACGACAAGAAGGAAAATACAGCTTTGCACATAGCTACACGAAAATGGAGGCCTCAGGTATAGTTCTTTGCTGAAATCATGTCGAAATATCTTCTCCCATTTTTGACATTTTTAGTTTAGTATACCTTGCTTGGAATATGTATAGCTATATATTTGGTTATTTGTTTGTTCATACTTTTCAACAACCTGCCCCTTGGGCTGCTGCTTCACGACAGGAATCCAGTTAACTCATTAAGACGTAAGATATACTCTGCAGTTGCAACTACTATCATTGTAGATAGAGCTTGTGACAGTGCTAGCGTCAAAATTTTATATTTAGCCTGGGGCTGGTATTAGCCGATGCATGCACTAAATAATTGGTCATAGATACTTGGAGAAGAGGACTGGTAAGTGGTAGCATGATGGGCATACTAAGGCCCTGTTTGGAACGTACGAAAATTTTCCTGTTTCTGCAAAAAATGAACTGATTCCTGTGAAATTGCTGCATTCCAAACAGGCCCTAAGTACAAGGAGCCTAGGACATTTTTCTGTTTGTCCCTTGATGAGGATACTAGCACCAGATGTCAGCACTGGGTAATAAGACAATAATCATATAGTGTGTAGAAGGATATCATATTACTATGTTTCTAGTAGACCAGACTTCCTAAATGTTCATATCGTATTCTGAGATAATAGCACAGCAGTTGAGGCCTTTGGAATATCATGCTCAATTTGGTAGGATGGTTAATTTGAGAAACTAACCAGACTTTGTAAAATTAAGAAACATATGCTTTGGGTAAAGCCATTTAGCGCTTGCTTAGTGGAATAGAGTATCTAGAAAAGTGCAAAATATACCTAAGAATGTGTGCCCATCTTATATGAAGCACTATACACATGTCGTTGTTGACTGTCTGCCACTAGTGTATTACTAAGTCATTGCAAAGATACTGGAATAAATATGGAGGTTAATATCATAGGTGATCACTACGATGAAAGTATATTGAAGTTTCTTAACGAATGACCAATTACTCAACTTGGGTCCTCCAGCCCCCTCTTCTTAGTTCTCAAAAGTTTTAAGTAAAAGAGGCATGACTAATTTTGAAATTCGGAAATTCATCCACAGATTCGCAGGTATGATGGATTGTTTTTCTATTTTCCAGTAGTTGTACCTTTGTACGTCAGCTGCACTAACAATACTGCTAAGATTGAGACATGAATTATCCTTTTACAGTATCTCCAATGATAATCTATAGGAAGTTGAAAGCCACTACTCAGTGCAGTCATAAGTTCAGTGTAGTTTGTCTAAATGTTCTCTAGTTGAGTTTGTACTGGTCCCCTGAATCAATAGTTGAGTTTGCACTTGTCCCCTGAATCAATAATAACTACGAAAACAAAGAGCAAAGTGGATTGACAGAGCTGTCGATCTGGTAAAGCTCAGAGTGAATCTTAAGTGAATTTGAAACAAAGATACACTTTTTTTTATGTGAACGATGGAAAGTTTTGGAGCTTATGTCCTAGCATGCTTTCCATGACTTACCAACTTTGTAGTTCTCTTTGCCTTATTTTTCAGATGGTGCAACTTCTACTTAGCTATGAGTCACTTGAAGTCAATGCTATCAATAATCAAAATGAAACAGCTATGGATTTGGCTGAGAAAGTTCCTTATGGTGAGTCTAAAATGGAAATAATAGAGTGGCTGTCAGAGGCTGGTGCAAAGAATGCCAGAAATGTGGGGAAAATTGATGAAACATCAGAGCTTAGGAGAACTGTGAGTGATATCAAGCACAACGTTCAAGCACAGCTCAACGAGAATGCTAAGACCAATAAAAGAGTGACAGGGATTGCTAAAGAGCTGCGGAAACTACACAGAGAAGCTGTTCAGAACACCATCAACTCAGTTACTATGGTAGCAACCCTGATTGCCTCCATTGCATTTGTTGCCATATTCAATTTACCAGGTCAATACTTCCAGGATAGGAAAGACGGGGGAGACATCGGTGAGGCCCACATAGCCAAGCTTACCGGTTTCCGTGTTTTCTGTCTTCTGAATGCCACCGCCCTTTTCATTTCCCTTGCGGTGGTCGTAGTGCAGATCACCCTGGTTGCCTGGGAGACTGGTGCCCAGAAGCAGGTTATCAAGATTGTAAATAAGCTCATGTGGTCAGCATGCCTTAGTACATGTGCTGCGTTTATCTCTTTGGCCTATGTTGTAGTTGGCCCGCAGCATGCCTGGATGGCTTTCACCATATCAGCTGTAGGAGGGCCGATCATGATTGGAACTCTATTGTTCCTAGCCTACTTGTTGCTGCGCCCGCGATTCAAGTTTGGCGAAGACAGACAGCGGCGCATCAAGAGAGCAAGCGGCAGTAAGTCCTTCTCCTGGTCCATCCATGATGGGTTCTCAGACCTGGAAGCCTTATCTGACCATGAGAAGAAAATCTATGCCCTGTAGTGAGTAACTACTCTTGTTGTAGCTGCATGTAATAATATTAAGAACAGGTTATGGGAAGAAAACTATAGCCCTTGTATGTACTTGCTCGGCTGTTTTAGGTCTGTTGTGAGGAACAACAAGCAGACCTTTCCCGCACCACCTTAATGGTTTGTGTACTTAGACACTTTTAAGTCCTGCTGATGTATAATACTTGAAAATGAAGCACCTACCGCAGTTTGCCAGCATGGTGACAATGTTGTTATCTATCTACTGAGCATCTCCAGCTCTTGAAATTGTTGTCCCCTGTTAAATCCTGGCGTGATGGGCGAGTCCAACTTTCAGTTGAAGTGAAGTGCAATGGGTTAGGGGGCAGTTTGCGGCTGTTTTATCATGGACTCCCGTGGAATCTCTTCAGTTACGCGAATATTTACCAATTCCATTAACATTTTGCTGTTGTAACTTTAAAAAGTGTATTTTCAAGTAGCTATATTTTATAAAAGAATATACAAAAGTTGCTTTAAAAGTCATTGTAACACTAAATAGAGCCTTTAATTCGATATCTTTTATTGGGATTTTTACTAAAAAGAAATATGTGTTTTGCAATGGAATGTGTACAATTCTACCTTCTAGGCTCTGCTCCAACGAGTTTCTGTTTCTGGTTTTTAGCTCCTTAATTTTGACATTTTTTTGTTTTTTCTTTTTCTCGCTTATTCCTTTATATTGTTTATGATGATATAATTTTTTATTTTTAAAATTTAATTATATTGAAAAAATTAACAGTTGCAACAATGCGTTACAATAAAAAGGGCAACAGTCTAGACCTGTAAGTCCAAATGAGCATTACCAAATAATTTTAGATGGTGTCTAAGGAGTACTCAATGTTTTTTTGATCGAAATTACTCAGATTTTTTAGACGTTGGATCTTCATCTAATGCTTCAAATTCGGATCACTCACATTTTTTGAAGGGATGTATAGGAGTTCTGTTGAAAAGAGATATAACATCTTAGATTTATTTTTTGAAGGGAGATATGGAGATCTGTTGAATAAAAATTCAACGCCCCAAAATCTAAATGCTCTTAACAAAAAAAACAGTAAAGTGCTTCTTAGCAGTTCCATCATTTTATTGCTAGATTGCTGTTTCTAATGAGGTGAGCGGCGACTTCCGTCGTCATAACTAGTACTAGTACGCCACGAGAGCTCTTTTGAGGCTTTGAGCCGAACACCAAACGGATGGACTCTTGCCTCCTGCACCCTTATCCACGGCCGCTCCCTCTCCCTCCCCGCAATTCCACGTCCTGGCCTACCCGCCTCAAATGGGGGCCCTGCCACCGCCGCCGCCGGCGCTTCCTCCGATGCGCCGCCACCTCCGCTACCACCTTGGAGAGAGAACTCCTTGTGCCACCCGATCCAAGGATCGCTCAAAACCCCTGTCCATTGAACCCGCGTAGCCTGTTCGATAGAATGCCTGAGAGGAGCGCCACGATTTCCACGGAAGGCAACCTGTTCGACGAAATGCCTCGGACTAGCGGCAAGGGCGCAAGCGGGCGTGGCCTGGCCGGGGAAGTGCCTAAGAGCTGCGGCGAGAAGAGCGCGAGCGCGGCAATCGTGGCGCTGGCGCATGCCGGCAGGTACGCGGAGGTCGTCGAGCTCTTCTGCAGGATGCAGAGGGACGGGGTCCCGGTTAGCAGGTTCGTGCTCCCGAGCGTGCTCAGAGCTTGCGCTGACCTACAGGACAGCAGGATGCTCCGGGCCGTGCATCTCTTGGTCATCAAGTGCGCCTTGTGCCAACATGTCGTCGTGGGTACTGCATTGGTTGACGGGTATATTGACTTTAGATTGATGGATGATGCGAGGAAGGCATTCGACGAGATAAGCGAGGCCAATATGGTTTCTTGGAGTGTGATCATTGGCGGCTACGTCCGTTCTTCCCGGTGGGACGAAGCCTGGGATGCTTTCTCTGCCATGCAGCGTGCTGGGGTGCTTCCAAATGATTCAGTTCTGGTAATGGCGATTCAGGCGTGCAGTGCATTGGGGTGCCTGGTACGTGGGAAGCAGCTGCATACGTTAGCACTTGCCCTAGGATTTGACAGGAATGCCACCGTGTGGAACTGCCTCATCGACATGTACGGGATGTGTGGTGACATTGGCAGTTGCAGGATGGCTTTTGAGACGATGATTGGCAGGGATCAAGTGAGTTGGAATACGATCATCTCAAGTTATGTACGTCTTGGTCGTTGTGAAGAGGCTCTCAACATGGTTGTTCAAATGCAGGAGTCTGGTTTCACTGTCGATCGTTTCACCCTTGGCAGCGGAGTAGCAGCTTGTGCCCGTTTGGCTGACATAGATAGAGGCCGCACAGTCCATGGCTATTTGATTAGAAGAGCATTGGATACTGATGTTGTTCGAGGCAGTGCGCTTGTTGACATGTATGGTAAATGTGGCTTGATGGAACTTGCTCGCTTGGTATTTGACAGGATGGGTGAAAGGAATTATGTATCATGGGATGCACTCTTGTCTGGGTATGTTGAAAATGGGAAGGTTGATTCAGCACTTGACATTTTCCAACAAATGGAGCCTGCAAATATAAAGCCTAACCAACATACTTTTGCGAACCTTCTTAAGCTTTGTGGCAGTAGAAGGTATACAGAGTATGGAAGGCAAATCCATGCCCATGCCATTAAGGTCATACACCAGATGAATGTAGTTTTGGAGACTGAGCTTATTGACATGTACACAAAGTGTGGCTGCATGGAGGTTGCCCGATTGCTATTTCTCAAGATGAACAAGCGGAATTTGATATCCTGGAATGCCCTCCTTTTGGGTTATGCAGGGGATGGGCAACCAGTTGCCACGACAAACATTTACCGCCAGATGGAGCTGGCGTGCATTAGGCCTGACCAATACACTTTGGCAGGGCTTTTAAGCCTTTGCCGGTACCAAGGACTTCTGCATTATGGAAGGCAGATACATGCTCATCTCATTAAGATAGGCTGTGAAATGAACGTAGTACTGCAAACATTACTTGTTCATATGTATGTCAAGTGTAGACGATGGCGAGACGCTGAAAATGTTTGCACAATGATCAAAGAGAGGAATTCGTATGTGCACGATGCATTTTCAAAGGTCTATGGAGATGACTACGTGATCTGAAGAAAATGAAATGACACATCGTCCACTGGAGTTAGAATGTGTGGGAATACCTTTGTCTTCAACTCTTCATCCTGGATACACGTCTTAGACGCAGATACTGTGGTGCCTGTAAACAAAGGTTTACTAGTTGTTTTAGTGTTATTTACCACTATCTTGTACTATTATTGTCTTGCAATTGTTACAAAAAAAAAAGAATCGTCTCACGCCCAAGAAAAGGAATGATAGAGAAGAGCGGTTTCACTGATCTCATCTCTCATGTTGTGCATTCAGACTGGCTGGCTGATATTTCCAGAGCACCTGTAATTCTGTATACGTGCTATGCTATAGATCAGCTGTTTTATAGCGAAATTTCTTTTACCACCTTGTTCTCTGAATTCGATACTCATACACCAAAGGCGTGGAGAATAGCGAAGAATTGTGTAACTTTTGGAATGTATGAAATTCCGAAAACAGTTTTGTATACAGCCGTGAATTTTTTTGCTTCTAAATTGGCATTTTTACTGTAGATCTTCGGTGCGTCTCGAACATGTAATTCCCTCGAACACTGATGCGCATTTTCTATGATGAGACATCAGACAAGCATGATATTAGCCTAGGAGTATCAATAGATCATGTAATCCCCTCGAACACTGATGCTCATTTTCCATGATGAGATAAGCATGGTATTAGCCTAGGAGTATCAATAGATCAAGGTGATTTCTCACAGCTGTAGAAAAGGAGCCAGGAAACGACACTCCATACGAAGTCAGAAAAACAGCACCGGCTGCATCAATCTGAAAACGACAAATCATTTACACAAACTGCACAGATGCCCCACCTGTAAGGCTGTTTATAGGTGCTCTGCAGGTTAAAGGGTTAGTAGTTTGCAAACAGTGGCAAAGTTATGATAAAAATAAAGTGTGGACTTAAAAGACAAGTAAATTGATATGTCATGATGTCGTTGCTACTGGAAAGATCAATATCAACTTGATGAGGCAATATATCATCGAGAAAGTTCTATTTTTTTGGTTTGAACCATCATTTGAGCATAATCTTTTAACTTGATCTCTAATTTCATTGATATAGTCTTTTATTGGTATACGATGCGCTAGATCGGCAATAATCTCACTAGGGTTAACTATGCGGAGCCCGATTGTCATCGGCGCTGCTACTACGGCGGCAACAAGACCGCGACTTCCTCAAGAAATTGAGCGCGTCATGAGCATACACAAGACGAGGGGAACACACCAAAGCGGATGGTGAGGATGGAGAATGGTTGAGGTTGGCTGGTGGCGGAGACCTGTGGCGGTGTCAATGCGGCAACAAGACATCGACTTCCTTAAGAAATTGAGCCTGTTAATGTGGCGCGGTGACCTGGGGGAAGACTACCGAAATTAGTGGTTGGGAAAGATTGAGGAAGGTAAGGGGTTGCTCTAGCCAAGAGGAATCGAGCCGAGCCTCACCGTGTGGAAAATGACGGTGGTGGAGGCGGTTTTGGCCATACACAAGGAACGTGAGCTCCTACGAATGAAACATGAAAATGGACTCGCCTCCCCGGCGGGGCACCGAGCCACCTGTGGCTGCCGGCACACCAAGCCACCTCCCCCGAGCCCTCAACCCATCGATTCTCTCCCCGAACCACCTCCTCTCCTTGCTGGCCTGGCTGCCTAGCCGATCAGATCTAACTCGGGCCGTCGCTTTGCCTGCCTCCCTATTCCCTGCCGACTACCGCCCTGGCCTCCAGGCCTAGCCTTGAGGTCGTGCCATTGAGAAAGCCTCCCGAAGGCCCGGTGGTATGCCACCGCCCACCTGCCCAGCTTCTTCTTCCTCGCGCAGACACGCCGCTGGCCGCCATTCCCTAGGACTCAAGTGCGTGCTCAATTCTTCCTCCCTTTCATCTAGTCTCTGGAGTGAGGTGTTGGGGCGGGTTGTAGGATGGGAAAGTTGAATATATAGGACCAAGTTGAGATGGCTTTGGTAAAATACGATTAAGTTTATTGTCCTTGTAAATATAGAACTGAGTCGAGTAACCTCTTGTAAATATGGTATTCTTCCCATTTTAAATTCATTTTCATTTTCCAGCCCATTTTCTCACCGTGAAATGACTCTTTTGCCCTAAAATGTCGGTGCCGCTCCCCCGCCGCCGCGCCCCCCGCCTCCCCCCCGTCCCCGATCCCCCTCCTCGCCCCCCCCCCCCGCCACCGCCCCCGCCACCCCTCTTCCTCCCCCCGTCCCCTTCCTCTCCCCCGTCGTCGTCCCCACCCGGCGCCTCCTCTACCCGGCGCCGCCTCTCCTCGCCTCGTCCTCCCCCCGTCCCCTTCCTCTCCCCGCCGCCGTCCCTCCCGGCGCCCTCCTCTCCCCGCGTCGTCTCCCGGCACCCTCCTCTCCCCGGCGCCGCCTCTCTCGCCCCGCCGCCGCTTCTTCTTCCTCCTCTCGTCCCCTTCTCTCCCCCCTGCTGCTGTCCTCGACACCTCCTCTCTCTCCCGCGCCTCTCCTCTCCCCGCGCCCCTCTTCCTCCCTCGCCACCGTCCCCGGCGCCCCTCCTCTCCCCGCGCCGCCTCTCCTCGCCCCGCCGCTTGGTTTGAGGTGTTGCTGCGAGGAGAGGCGCGCGCCGAGAGAGGAGGGCGCGAGGGGACGGCGGCGGGGAGAGGAAGGGGACGGGAGGAAGAGGCGGCGGGTGGGAGAGAGGAGGTGGCGCCGAGAGAGGAGGGCGCGCCGTGGGGACGGCAGGGGAGAGGAAGGGGACGGGAGAGAAGAGGGCCGAGCGAGGAGGCGCGCGGCGGAGAAGGGCGGCGGGGCGAGGAGGGGATCGGGACGGGAGGCGAGGGCGGCGGCGAGGGCGTGGCGCTCGCGGGCGGCGGCGCTCGCGAGCCAAGCGAGGAGCGGCGGCGCGGGCGAGCGAGGAGCGGCGCGCTGCTGCAGCTGCCAGAGGGCGCGCCAGGGAGCGGCAGTGTAGCGCCATGGCGGCACCGACATTTTGGGGCAAAAGAGTCATTTCACGGTGAGAAAATGGGGTGAAAAATGAAAATGAATTTAAAATGGGAAGAATACTATATTTGCAAGAGGTTACTCAACTCAGTCCTATATTACAAGGACAATAAACTTGATCTTATTTTACCAAAGCCATCTCAACTTGGTCCTATATATTCAATTTTCCCTCGTAGGATGGGCCAAAACCTGATGAAGCTTACCCGGTGGATCCACCCCTGTTTGCAAAGTTTTTTTTAAGCTACTGTGGACAAATCTAGCAATATGTTTGGCTAACCAGCTTAAAGTTAGACAAATTTTACTTTGCAATGATTGTTCATCTTATATGTCCATGTTCCGTTATTTGGAACACAACTTAGTTTGAAAATAGCAGTTAGCCGAACACAACTTAGTTTGAAAAAAAAAAGCTAGCAAAACACCAAAATATTTAAAAGCGGTTCTACCGGACATTATCAAAAGGAGATGAGAATGACATATTGGTCTCGTGAATATTTTTGTTTTGTTTGTTGAATGACTGACATGTCATAAAAAAACGAGCTTACGTGTAATAAAACATTGATATATAGACACCATATTATCCAAAACCGGGATGATTTAGAGTGAGAGGGTGATTTACTTTGGTTTCAATGGTCAAGAGGTGTAAAATGAACGATTTCATAATTGATGATGTTATTCTGACTCTCGGCATAAGTTGTGAGGGGGTAAAGTGAACTTCTTATCAAAATCCACCGTAGTCAATATGTAGCATCTTGCACCAAATATTTTGCAAAGAATGGGTTCATAGCCAAGCCTTTCACCAATTTCAACCTCTGCCTATACCGAACACAGCACAACTAAAAAAAAAGATCCTTACAATCGAAATTAGCAACGCAAACTTTTAAGTTATGGCTCATTCATGTACAGGCTGTTACCACATCCTAAACAGGAAAACACGTCCAATTCTCACGTAGAACAGAAACTCTTAAAGTGATGACTATGCTTACAAACAGATGGGAATCACAAAGCTTCACTTGCAGCTTGCTCTGCAAGTAGGATGACCATGCATACAGGCATTGGCTATGGAGTTGTGTCAGCATAAGTCGGTCACGCGCTTTCACTGCATTTAAGAATGTTGTACTTGCAAAGTGGACAGGTTGCATGCATGCGCAGCCATTTGGTAATACATGTCCAATGGAAGTGATGGTTGCAAGGGAGAGCAGATAGCTCCGCTCCATCTTCATATGATGAGAGACAGATACAGCATTCCTGATAGAACAAAGAAGCTTTCAGCAAGCATAGGAAACTCGGTAAAACTGGACAAAGACGCTCGTGTTGCATCATAAGTTCATCGCATTGTTTGACTTGTTTCTAAGGATCGTACAACCGGCGAGAATAGATTGTCTGAATTTTTGTATTGACATGCCAAATGCCATTTATGGGATATAGGGAAGCAAGTCAAGCAACCTACAACATATAATCCTTATAAAGTTCTCTGTAGTGTAGGGGATCAGTAAATCCTATGCTCATTTTTTATGGAAAATACCCTAAGATATAGGAAAATCAGAATATAATATAAAGAATTTCATATGGAAACAAAGAAAGTTCAACTAAAGAAATTAGAAAGCACAAAACAAAATTCTTACAGCATCCTCACGAAGGAGAATACGTTCATTTATTGATATTCCACTATTATTCAGGATAGGGATCATAACCCCCTCATCTGTTCCTTTTTGTACATCTTCATTGGGATCAGAATATTTATATCTGGGAAGAACGCCAATATCAGCATCTGATGCACCCTCCTACGTATTCAAGAGAAAACGAAGTGAGTGATAAGTAGTAATAATGTGGGAGGTAGAAGCGTCTACTTTTCTTGAATGCAGAATTCCATTTATTTACCTGGCCAACCAGAGCATACAGAATTGCAATGACACAAGGCAAGCAGCAACACAGTGCAATCCCAATGAAGCAGGCCACAACAATGCAAAACACAGTGAAGAATACATCAAACGCTAGGAAAAGTACCGTTAACCTGCGCAACAAATTTCCATGCAGGTAACTCTGTTAGGCATAACAGGTAGAATAATACTCACCAATTAGTTGTGGAGAATATAGCTATATGTATTAATTGCATGAAGCATTTGGGAGGAAAAGATAACAACTTTATGTCATTACACAGAGAATGGATTTCATAGCTTATAAATGCTTATATTGGGTGAGTTCTTTTTGGCTTATTGTTTATAGTTTCCTCCAAACAAACAAATGAGGTGGTTTTTGCTGCCGTCGTTTTGAAGCGGTTTATCGGGACAGTCTTTTTGAAGCAGCTTATCGACATTCGGTTCATTCGTACAAGCGCTCATGCTAGGGTCAAAAAACATAAGTTGTAGCCACAGGCCGCAGCCGAAAAGAACCCATCCATTCTATCACATGCTAGTATACGACCTTAATCAATTAGTGTTTTGGCGCACTCACTCCGGATTTATCGCACACTTTTCTTTCAACAATACAGGATTTACTGTACTGCTGTCTTGCATTCTACTTTGCACATTGCAAATTCCAGCTATGGCATTGTTACACTAACCTTGGTTATCAATATGCAATCTAGTTACCACAAGTAAGCATTCGAATTTCCGCTCAAAATGTAGGGAGTGATGGGTAAAGATTTGGGGCCACAGTACCAATACAGCCTTGGAGCACTGTGCTCGAGCACGTCGCCGCCGGACACCACCCAGTAGAACCCAATGATCCACCAGAGGAATGACACCATCGTGTTCACGGACTCACAACGGTTCGCAAAGCTGCACAAGCAACCCAGATAGTCAAAAACAGTTAGCGAGTCCCACTAATCCCACTTCCACCACACAGACACAAGCGTGATTTCGAGTTAAGCTCGCAGCACAAACCATAATCCCACTTTGACCAAACAGCATAACCCGATAAAAGTTGGGGTTTTTCTTTTTGCTTTACCCGCTCCTCTGTTCCATCGCCTCGTCGTTGTCTGCGTCGCTGTCTGAGCTGTCGGCGTCAGTGTCCTCGGCGGCAGCGGACTCGATGTCGGAGCTGCGCACGCGGGCGGGGCGGCGACGGGAGTCGGAGCAGACGAGGGCGACGTGCACGAGGCACTGCAGGGCGTGCACGACGAGCCACAGGCGGAGTGGCGTGACGGGGATCTCCGCCGTGGAGGCCGCGAGCACGGCGGCGGCGGCAGAGGCGAAGGCGACGTTCCAGGCGATGTCGAGCGCGACGACGGGGCGGGAGTGGGCCCAGTCGGATCGCCTCCTCTCCAGCTGCAGCGCGGCCGTCTCGCGCACCAGCATCGACGGCCCGCGCCGCCCCGCCGCGCGCCCGAAGAGCGCCGCCAGGCGGTTCGGCCTCGCCGCCGCCGCGGGCGGATGCGGGGGCGAAGCCTGGTCCTCGGACCCCGCGCCGGCGAGGGAATCCGGAAGCCGGAGCAGCGGCTGCTCCGGCGACGGTGACGAAGCGGCCGCCTCCATTTCGGGAGTTGGGAAACCGTAGTCTCTTCTCACTTCCGTGCGCCTCTCGTCTCTCTGGTTATTCGGCGACGCATCGCCAGGCCTCAAGTCTCTGCCCTTCGGTTCGGTTCGGTTTTGGGCCGGCCTGAATTAGCTATCGGATCTGGGCGCTAGCCCGATGTACAGATGAATCTACAGAAGCTGCAGACCGGCCTGCTTGTCATGAGACTCCTCTCAACTTCAACTTCTGAAAGCTACTTTTTAATATTTCTATAGTAATTTATTTTTAAACAAAATATCTTTTGACAGATATATAAGTTGATTTTAGTATATACTGTAACGATTTTATTTATATCGGATAAAACCACGTGTGAATTTCCGGTGACTTGCACTAATGCAGAACATCGATTCGTTAGCTCTGATAATCGGAAAAACAGATTCGTTAGCTCTGATAATCGCAAAAAAAAAAAAGATTCGTTAGCTCTGAAAAGGGCCGGAGCCTACTTACGTTTGGAGCCAGCCTAGGCTTGGTTAGCCCAAAGTGACGATATCAGCCAGAGAAATGGGCTCCGGGTATCGACGATATCTACAAAACCAGCCCACTTGCCTACCGAGTAGGAACCGTCTTTCCAAACAGAACAGCCGGTTATTTGAGCCGTTCCTCTCCCTTCTCTTCACGCTGCTTGCAAATTGGAAGGATCCAGATTAATCTGCTGTTACATTTTAGGATTAGTCCGCTGATCTTGTGATCCGAATGCGAGTTGTACATGCACCACCGGCAACAATAAAACTTGGCATATTAACTGCAGCACTCAATTCGTGCTTCTTGGGAACTTGCTGGCCATTCACTATTTGGGTTGTTCTTTTAAACTTTTTTTTAGTTTTTCACTTTGATTTCTTCAAAATCCGAAATAAACGGTTTTTCAAAATCATTCTCTAAACAACTTTCTAAACTTAAAACTGTTGGAGATTTGCGATAGAAGTTTCGCCATTCGCCATTATATCAAAAAGCGAAAAAAAAGCTGTAGAAAAAAAAACACAGCCATTGTTTGTTTTGCGGCCGTAGTACCGTCTAAGTTCGTGCAAGTGGTTTGTTGCAGGTAATCATCTCAGTCACAAAATGCGAACGATCGCAACTAGTATAATCACGACGGATCCACGTATCACATCAAACTTTTCCGTTTTACACCACTCAACAAACAAAAGAGTACTTGAACACGCATGTGAACTACGGCACGTATCGATTAGCAAAGCAATTCATCCCAAAAAAAACATCGAACTGTTCACAGCCGGCAAGGCATTTTTCACGTTCATATTTACATGTTGGATAGCAGGAAAAGTTCACGAGGACAGGATCCTAAAAACACTCGATACAATTGTACGAGCACCTCTAAACGAATCGTATCCTTTCTACTATAGATGATCAATTAGCAATTCCAGTATATATTCCACTAACCGTGCAGAGCAATCGGCAAGTTGAAGAGCTAGACTTACGCCCGCCATATATAGTATACTGTAATGCACTAATCCACAGTACTGGAACACTCCAGTGACTAGCTCCTAGACCTTCTCCACCTCGCGGAAGCCGCCTCGGCCTCGCCGGCGGCGGCCACGGTATCATCACCGCATATCGAGACGGCATGCCTCCCCAGGAGCTCTGTCAGGAAGCCTCCCTTCTTGGCGCGCGGCTTAGGGGTGGGACTCACCTTGGCCCTCTTCAGGCGGCGGTGGTGCGCGTCCGCGCCGGCGCCGCCCCCGCCGCTCTCCCTGACGAGCAGCCTCTCCAGTTCCCGCGCGATCCACTCCACCTCGTACACGTCGAGCAGCGCCGTCGGCTTCCCCGCCTTCCCCGGCGACGGCGGGGGCTCCGCGGTTGCCGCTGCCGCCTCCCCGGAAGGATCCATGGGTGGTGGACGGGGATGGAGACTGGAGACACGAGTTGGTGAGATGAGATGGGATGCGAAGCGATGAGGCGGCGGCCAAGTCAAGTTGGTCGAGTCGAGGAGGCTTTGCGTTGCATGCTTGAAATAAAGGTGCTGGGGTGCGGAGGCTGACAGCTGGGGTCGGCAACATTTACCTATAATTTATCTATAGATTTTATCTTTAAAAAAATACTATTTAATAACACATTACTGTTTATCTGTACATAAATTATAAGCTGCGAGCACTTTGAACCCACGCGTGTCAACCCCCTGCTCTCCGAGCCATGGTTCCCGCTGGTTGTGGCACTGCAACCCTGCAAGGCAGCACATTGTTGCACGACAGGACGAAGCAACGCATAATGCTTAGCCAAGGTCTCATTCGAATTGGCTTTCGTTTGAAAATGTATAATTTTTTAAAGTGAATTCTTTACTTCACTTGCTCTCATTTTGTTCTGAGAATAAATCAGAAGGCTATGGATATATTATGTGCTATATTCCTCTCGCTCTTATCTTACACACGTATATCTCCTGCACTTTTTGCACCACTCACCTCCTTCCTCTAAAAGATATTTTTTAGTTGCTACTATTTATTTTTAACCAAAAAATATCAGCATTAGCCATCAATAGAAACCAATACGAACGCTCTAATACTCCTATAGCTATTTTCTTCTCTATTTTTTTTGTTGCAACTGACGGTTCTGTAAAGATGGCTGAATCCACGCCGTAAACTCAAAATTTGAAAGGACAATACTACTCCTACATACTTAGGAGAGTGCTAAATATTCTCACTGGAAATACATCAGTTACAAAATTCGGAGAAATCTTAGAAAGTACTCGGTCAAAGATATGGTTGGTTGCTAGCTGCATTCGTCGCTGGTAAGCGGTACCCCTCCTGTCACAAATATACTGCATGTGTTCTTTTTTCCTTGATGATCGAAATATGTGTCATCGAATTTTGTACTAATATATTTTCAACTATCTAGATTAGCTATATAGAAACTATATTATTACATTTGTAGTTAAAAATATTTTTATAATAATATATAATAATATAAAACTATGAAAAGTAATGATCAATGTTATATCTTGAAGACTATAAAAAGTAAAAAAAACGTCAAAATAAAAAAGATTGGATGGAATATGTCATTTTGGACATCGATATGATCTCCAAAATACAACTTTGACTGCTAATTTCTATTATAATATATTTATAAAATTCAGTAAAAATATAATATTATAAAAGTGTTTTTCGAGATAAATCTATCTATATAGTTTTTATGTATCTAATTTAAATAGATATTAATAGTTAAAGTTTTAAGAGTTTGCGTAACATATATGGCTGTCCAAAAGTACCAAAGAAAGTAGTTGTATGACCGCAGCGAGTACCTCGTATGATGATTGGACGTGGGAAGATTGGTTCGATGGATGGAATGGCACGACGTGATCCAAGGGATCAGTTGGTGGATTGTTTATGGGCTTTCAACGTGCAGACAGATAAACTCTTGCAATGGTTAGATCACTCGTGCTAAAATGGTTAGTTTAGTCGAACTCGATTGCCAAACTCGACGGATTGGTCTGGTCCTCGCAGAGCCACCACCGTCTGCACTGCTCCGAGCTGTCATGGCTAATCAACAAACTGCCACTAACTAGTACAAGAATACAAAAATGATGTATAAGATGGAGAGAGCAATATATAGAACCTGCCGTATGTCGGATGCGACATTATCATGTAATCAATTTCGCCTGCGTGATCCGTGAGCCACTACTAAAATACTGGTCAAACCATTCTTTTCGCTGTTCGGTTCTTACGCGTTTCGTCGAATGTAAATTCCCTGTCCACGTAAGTAACACGTGTATAGCTCTATGCAAGAGGCGTTCAAGGCTTCAAGCTGTGTTCGTGTACCGAGAACAGCTTACGGGGTTTTTTTTTTAGTACAGCTGATGATTTATAGTTATAGTTGATAGCTTTTGATTTTAATATAAGTGTTTGCGTAAATGAACCAAATAACGATAAGTCAATTCGAAAAAACTGTCCCGATAAATTGCTTTGAAACTGCGACGGAGAAGTCGCCTCATCTATTTGTTCGGGGAAATCATGAGTTATAAGCTATAAGCTGAAAAAAATCAGACCTATATAAGCTTAGCGGTTGTTATCTTATCTGGATAAAACTATGGGCCATGCCATGTTATCCATCATCACCCAATGCTTTGATATACGTAGCTTACTACCAAACAGTGGCGGATCTAGGAATTTTAAGATGAGTATTCAAAATTATAAAAATATTATTCAATAGAAAAATAAAAGTTAATAATAACAAAAATTAAAATACAATTGTTCATGCTAGAGACAATATCTCAAATAATATAAAGAAATTATAAAATAACTAAAACATCATATACATCAAATATCAGATTAGACTAACTTTGTGAAATTGATCCGAGCCATGCTCAGTCCACGCGGATCATCCATGTCCAATTGAACTTCAAATATACCCTTACCTAGAAAATTTATCGATGATCTGATCCACATGGATCATCCTCCCCTGTTCAAATTCCATGCCCACAATAAAATTGATCCGATCCATGCTCCAGCTTCATGCTTTACCTTCATTTGCACCTTTCTGGGGATCTATGAATACCAAGAACACCCATTATGCCAATGTCAAGCACTAACTCAATTTAAACTCATTAAACATGGTTAGACTTGACATAAAACAAGCATTAATCACCAAAATGCTAAATTCACTGAAAATTGGGGCCTTGATGCTTACACCTCCATCTCCTAGTGTCACTCCTTATAAAGTGTCAAGGGGTTGGCAGTTGTAGTCCGTAGAGAGGTGCCTCGTTAGTTCTTCAATTTTACACATTTGGAGCAGTTATTGTCAGCGAGACATCCTTCTAGGCACGATTATTTGACTATTATTGTGAAAGATAGAGGTTGAATATGCATGGTTATATCAGAGAGATAAGGGTATATGTTTCCTTTTAACTAACGCACATTGCTAATTGCACCGAACATGTTACCTGGTCAGATAAGTAAGGCCAACATGTCTGATTATTGACCCCTCCAACCAGGGGGTGATCGATACTCAGCTTGACCCGAGTATATTCTCCCTAACCAAGGGTACTCAAAGAAACTATTGGAACAATTCCCTATCCGACGGTTATTGTGGATATTAAGCCTATTTGTTAAGGATTATTTAATCCTTGTCGCCAGTGAACCCTAAACCTAACTCGCCGGAGTTCCACCACTGGTCGCCTTTCTCTAGAGACGTCACCAGGGGCGCGAATCTTAAGACAAATCAGATGGATAGAAATTCGAGTACTCCTTAGCAATTTCCATAAAATAAATAGCAAAAGAGTGTATACAACCCCCAGAGGGGACTACATCACACTAATGAATCTGGCAATCTGAAATAGAGGTTTTCATCATGTCTTTTCCTCTAAACAAATGAAGAATAACTTCATTGTGAAACCGGGCCTTCCGGCTATTAAAGCTTGGGTCTTCATTGTGAAATCGGGCCTTCCAGCTATTAAAGCTTGGGTCTTTATTCTCAATTTTTTCCCTAATCATTGCTTCAAAATACCCCATGATGCTATGACGAAGCCTTCCAGGAAGAAAGGCTGCTGGAAAGAAACTTTGACCTATTGAATCATGTAGTAGATATCCATAACTGGCTGCCATTGAACTTTGAGACAGCGCTAGCAACGCCTACTGAAGGGGCAATTGAAACAAAAGATGAAGTGGAATTTCCTCAACCCATCCTGACACTGTTGCCTCCCTGGATCACCATTTTTTTTGCGGAGTAAGAGATATTTTGTGTTGAGACATCTATGCTCGATCACAATTGTCTTTGTTCAATCGAGGTTTAATTTGCCATCTATGGTCAAGTGCTATCAATAATGAATCCAGGATCAAAATTTGGGAGGGTTAATGAGACTTGCTTCTTAATTTGCTGAATACCAAGTTGCCTTGAGCACAGGGGCGGAGACGGGCCTCGGGCCGGTTGGGCAACGGCCCGAGGTCCAGAAAAATAATAGTGCTATTTTTTGCAGTGGGGAGAGGAGCTCCCGTCGGCCCGAGGCCGGAGGCCCGAGTCGCCCGACCGCTCGAGGCCTTCCCCTAACGCGAGTCGCGAGAGCCGCCACCCCCGGTAGAAGAAACCTCCCCCCTCCTGGGAAGCTCACGGCCACGGCTAGCCCAACTGCCCAAGCGCCGAAGAGTAAGCCCAAGTGCCCAACCAAGCCCAACACAACAACCCAACTGATAAACCTAGCAAATAGTAATATAGATCTCACACAAAGCAAGAAACGGGGTTGGGGCAACCTGTTGAGCGCCGAGTAGAGCTCCAGAAGGTCGGATCTGGGCATCTGGCGGTGGCGGCGGCGTCGGTGAGGGACTGAGGGGGGTCGAGCCGGGGCGGGGGGAGCCGGGCCGGGCCAGATCCGGGCGGAGCGGAGGGGGAGGCCGGAGCGCCGGAGCGGAGGGGGGAGGCGGGGAGCGGAGGCCGGGCGGGTGGAGCCGTGGAGGTGGAGGCGGGGAGCGGAGACCGGGTGGAGGGCCGGGAGCGGAGGGACCGAGGGAGCCAAGAGGGCCGGAGGGGGGAGCGCCGAGGCCGGATAGAAGGGGAGGTCGGGAGGCGGCGGGGAGCGACCGAGCCAAATGGTCGCCCGGTTGGCCAGGGCCCAGGTGAAATAGGAAGGGGCCTGAGCACAGTAAACTAGTGAAGCTGTGAACTGTGAAGGGAAGGTCAGGTATTAAGATGTTGAGTAAATTAAGTTTTTTAGTAATAGCATAGTATTTTTTTAATTTAATGTATATAGATAATTTAGTGACTTAATGGTATGCTACACCGAGCGAGAGATCTTTAAAAGCGTTGATGATGATAAAATTCTAAAGCACTTTCAAGGCATGAAGTCGCGTAGAATGCATTTGTCTCGTGATTCAAATTAACTTAATTCTGGTATGTTTCATATGATCTAAATTTTTATTGCGATTCACAATTTTTATTATATCACTAATTTTGATGTGTTTCATACATAAGTGACTTATCGCTACTCCGCATTCATAGCAGAATAATTATATATTCACAGCGGAGGGAGGGTGTTGGGCTGAGCGGTCGAGAAAAATAGGGAGCGTCGAGAGAAATTACGCAAAAATTACCTCATGCTAGTGGTATGTTACATTATTTTTTTTGCTATGTTTTATATATTTTGTCGTATCGTTCAACATGAAATTCATCATTTATTTTGATTATGTATTTATATTGTACTTTGTTATACCTCAGCACTGATAGTATTTGATATTAGTTATAGACTTATGTCCTTAGTTTTGTGCTCGAGGCTTTGATCAATCCTGGCTCCGCCCCTGCTTGAGCAGGTCCTGTAACACTCGTAGGCGTTGTCGAAGGTGAGTTGCGTCTGCACGTCGAGCGGCGCCAGGTTGCTGTCTTCGGAGCCCAGCACAGCTGGGCAATTGCCCTAGCGCATCGCCGCGAACGCCGCGTCGATGTTGGTGTTGTTATAGATGTAGTCCCAAAAGTTTTGGCACTACAAGAAGCCGATGGTGTGCGCGCTGAAGAGGGCCGTGAGGTCCCATGGGCTTAGGTTCTTTTTGCGGAATGCCATGATGAGCACGTCGAGGTTTAACATCGGTGCGGGGAGGTCGTTGTTCACCATGTCAAGGCTTGCTGTCGTCGAGTAGTGTCGGCCTCGTCGCAACACTTACCTGAGAGGGAGATATCGTCCCTCTGTTGGTGTAGAGACCTACGTAAATTCTTCAAGTCCAAGCAGCGGCTCAGTCTAGGCATATGTTACTGGGATTGCGCAAATTACTCCTGTGACTATTCCGACCGCCGTTAGGACATGAGCAGTTATCAACAGTCGATAAAAACCAGTTATATTGTGTTCCCTTCTACTATTTCTCTTTTAAAGTATGCACTAACGACCTCAGCTATCTATCCGCAGTCCTTGAAACCGTCTTATAGTTACCGCAAGTGGATTAACCAAGAGATCTACCCATGTGACCTGTAAGCTCTTGAGTTCGAGGAGTGGGATGTCAAAAGGGCCTGCGAGATCTAGGAGGAGGAGTGCTGCAACGACGAGCAAACCGATTGTATACGTCGGAAGACAAAAGCTTATTTCGAGGCGTGCACGCGTAGGAAGTGCGAGGCTTACAAGAGGGAGCGCGAGAAAAAGAGAAAAATAGTGGCCAAGGCCAAAGAGGGAGTTCAACGTCAAACTCGCAAGGAAGAAAAAATGGCTCCGGTCCACATAGTAGGTCGGGCCATTCTGCACTAGTCTCCCGAAAATCGAATTTATTTCTATTTCAAATATGCGCATATATATCGTAGGAGTATTTTGGTTTGTTGCATCATACATGATGCTCTTTCTTATGCATGTAACTAAACCCTTCGCGTCGTGTTATTCTTAACTTTATTATGAAGTCTAGTTTAATTCACAAAAGCACATCTCCTCGTCTTTTTGCATTCCATTCTTCACATAGCAAGGTATGCAACAACATAAAAAAATAAATTCTCCTCCATGTATGAATTCCCGGTTGCATCATAATATCACTTACATTCGTACTTACCAATCGTTGCTATCTCAATCGTCCTCAAAAAAATTTCACAAACTTTCTTGCACTATAACAATATACGACAATCGCAAAATATTATTACGAATCTAACAGATTTTGTACCATTTATAATCTACGAAAATCACAAATGGATCAACCGACATTGTCTCCCATTTTTTCAAAAAAAAATAACTCATAGACAAAATTTGATAAATGTTATCTAGACATGTCGTCTAGAAGAATGGATCCGTCGCAACCCTGACAAAATTTCACCACATGTTGGAGTCGTTTGAACTACTTTGATCGATCATCAATGTATATTTCGGCTGGAAGATGGGTTGGAGGAGAGGAGGCATCAGTACTTGAACGAAGCAGTCATGGAAGAAGAGCCAGAGGAGGGAGGCACCTATTTGGCGCTCGGTGACGTCTCTTGAGCGGGCACAGGTCGAGCTTGCCAGACAGACCCATTTTCTCTGGCTGTAGGTTAGGGGTAACTACAGGCTAACCGGCGGTAGGAGGGCGCCAGCCCTGGCTGACCCTCGGTGGGTCCACCCCTGAGTGGTATCTAATTCCACAGCATACAAGTGTTTTAGTCTTGGGACTGAGACATGAAGCTCGAAGCATCTTAGTCCGTTACATTTCTCTCTCTTGGCAGCCAGTTTCTCTCTGCCGATTCGCTTTCCACGACGGTTTCCTGTCCTTCTGCTTCGTTTCCACTACGCAACAGTACAGTGCACGGAGCGAATGGGCCGCGGTTGCTTCGTCTGCGAGTCCCTCCTATGTACCCAGTCGTCAATGCTTCCAGCCAGTGAGACTCGAGTCTCCTCTCGCTGTTGCCGCGAGTGGAAGCAGGAATCTCCAAAGGGGCATTACGAGCGGCCCAGTACTCAAGTGGTTCGTCACTTTGCTTACATAAGGCTATAAAATGTTAAGAACTGTTCGGGACTGTTATTCGTTTCCTTTTTGCTGTCGACCTTCGATTCGCCGAGCACGTTGAGTGACACGGTTATCAGCTCATCATTCCATTCTTTGGCTGGATAAGGGGGCGATAAAAGTATAGTACAGTACACTGTTTTTCTTTGGAAAAGTTAAAGTGGAGTTTAGCAAGCGGGGGAAAAAAACTAGGGATGCCCTGGCCCTTCCGGTTGCAATTGTGGTGCAGCTACGCCCGAAATCACATGAAAAATTAATATACTATAACGTAAATATACGATATATTATGTCCCGTTTGGTATACGGAGATTCTCTAAATTTTTGAGGAAATTGAACTATTACCTATGAAATTTATGTGTTCCAAAGATGCCTACTGTAAGGATGAAAACCTACTTGATGATTTTTGGGGTTTCAAGCCGTAAAATTGATTGTGAGGATGTTCTACATTAAAAAAAAATGAAAACTAGGGCTTTTAGCTGCTTGTGGATATTCTAGGACTTACAAATTTCATGACATCATTTCTTCCTAGCACAATCTTCTTTGTACGATTATTTAGTAGTGACGATTCAAGATAGTAGGAGACGTTGAGGAGAAAACATTACTATCTCCTACTCTCGTTGCAGCACTTTCGCAACCTTCACAAAGCCTCTCAGTACCTCCCACAAGCTCCTTCAAGGAAGGTCACCGACCAAATGTGTCAGGACCCGGAACAACAACTCCAAGTTCTTCTGTGTAAATCGCACTATCCCAAAAAAAACTAGTGCATACAGGGTCAACAGTAATGTATATCATGCAAAATCACCACGGAATATTATTAAACGAAGGTACGGCCTTATAGCCAAGTCTTACAATAAAATGGCACAAGGCCAACTGAAAAAATAAAAACAGCGAAAAACAAAAAGGTAGCAGATCAGCCCATCCAATCTCCCACAGGCGAATGACTGTAAGACGCATCCTACTCGCTGAAGTAGTCCTCACCGTTGTAGTCGCCGTCGAAGTCTGGCAACAGATTTTAGCAAGGTGAGTACATAAAGTACTCCCAAGGTAAGTACATTAAGTGCTTACGCAAGTTACACCAGAAATTTTAACAGAGTGGATGCATGCATAGGGATAACAAAGGAAGGTTTAATAACTCATTTGCACGAAAAGCAGTACTTGAAATTTAAATACAATACTGTAAGTATGAAAGCTGAATTTTAATACAATATACGAAACAATGTTTGTAACAAATAAGTTCGTTAGTGTATGCTCCGATCTACACTAATCTAACCATAGGAATCCACGCGGACCATTATTAAAACCACTGTTGTTTTGTCAAAACCAAGTTTTTTTATAAAAAAAACTCAAGTCTAATCTGTGAAGACTCTACTCAGCATGTTTATGACCGTGAACACGGCTATCCAGGATAGGTTTAACTCTGCAGAGGTGTACAATTTTACCCACAAGACATTCCCTCTCACTTGAGCCACACGATAAACACACTGCCTTAGGTGTGCGGCAGAGAGTTTATGACAAGGCTGTTCCAATGATCCATAGCCAAAATAATCACGCTGCTACTAAGGTTTCACTACAACTCTAATCCACGAGTTGGAGCCCCCTTTGGTGCCATGTGAGACTTCTCGCGGCCTACGCCACACTCACATTCAGCCTATAACGAAACTATATTTGGAACTTCACAAATTACGTAGCCAGGTCCGTCCCATACCGGACTTGTGGTAGTACGAAGAGACTTCGTAAAATGAATCATAGAAACGGTTTTTAATCTGACTTAGACTCAACCACAAACCCACATGCACGACAATCCACCAGGTGTCACCAAACACGAGGTATACCAGCACCCCACCACCTAACCAATAGCCTAAATCCAAATCATAAGTTTCTATTTAAATTTTTAAACCATTTTCATAAACTATCATTGACTCACCGAAGTCAATAACTCATTTTCAAATCGTCATTTTATGTGAATCAATTGGTCCCACCTGAAATCATACTAAGTCAGGCTAAGTAATTCTATAAAATTTCTAGTCAATACTATGGTACTAACCAGTTTTTAGCTAGGGTCATAAGGTATATGAATTCGAAAATCAAATTGGCCATAAACAAAAGATCATGGGTATATCTAAGATTTAAATCAAATTTGAATTACATTTGAATAAAGATACGCATGCATATACAGTAAAATAATATAAATAATTTAAAATATTAGGTTCAATATGGTCAAAAGTGTAACTTGACTTGCTCGAAGTCCTGCTGAGAATCGTCGAAGTCGAACTCTCCGGAATCGTCAAAATCTAACGTAAAAAACTAATTCAAAAGAAATTGAAAAACAAAAATAAAAAATTTCAAAAATTCAAAAGGATGCCATAAATGGATAGTTCATGATTTTAGAAAAATTTAGAAATTTGAACGGGTCAATTTGGAGTTAAAATGAAGAAGTTATAGCCTTCCAAAGTTTTAATATAATTAAAAAAAAAATACCCAATTTCTGAAATTATTTTTAAACCGAAAAGCATTTATGACGTCAGCATGAATTATTTTTCTAAAGGAAATAACAGATTATGACATCAGCATAGGGATTTCATTTCGGCCGAATTATTTTTAAACGAAAAATCAGTTTTATTGCATCAGTATGACGTCAGCAAGGATTTTTCGGATTTAATAAAAATCAGTAGGGCTGACATGGCAGGGAGAAGCCGATGTGGCCTATACGTGGCAACACGTGGCTGCCCCGTCACGGCGTCAAGCCGACGTGGCGCTGCGGTAGCGATCGGCGCTGCGTGGCGGGCGTGGCACGCACGCGTGGCTACCACCGGCCGCCACCGGGGCGCGCGCCGTGGCGGCGGCGCGGCGGTGGCGCTCGGGGCCCGACGGTCGTCGGCGTTCCGGCGGGCGGCGGCGCTGGCCGATGGCACCAGAAGGTAGAGGGGATCACGGGGAACGCAGGGATACCTTCCACGGGACCCGAGGATGGCCGGAGTGTCGAGTCGGCGGAGAGAGGCGGCGGTCGGAGGAGGGGTCGACGGCGGCGGAGGGGCTCCGGTGCTGCAATGACTCGGGGCAGAGGTGGTCGAGGATCGCCGTAGCTTGAGGATGGTCGGGGAGGCGTCGGTAAGGCTCGGGGAGGCCTGAGGCGGTGGCGATCGCTCGTCGGAGTTGGTGAAGCCGGCGGAGAGGAATTCGAGCACGGGGAGGCCTGGGGGCTTTGGAGCTCAAATTGAGAGGTGAGGGGAAGGTGGTGTGGGTAGAGGGTCCTCGGGGTACCCCTTTTATAGGCGGGGAGGGGAGGTAACGGCCGCACACTTCATGCCGAAGTTGAATCGGGAGGGAGACTTAACGCGACAGTGTAAACGGCCGTAATTGAGGGCAATTATGCCTGAAATGGACGCAGTGGAGGGGAAATTTCAATTTACAGTTGGCGCGGGGAATTAATCGGAAAGGAAACCGAAGCTTTAAAAGCTTCGGTCTACGGCATTAATGGCGGCAGCGGCGGAGATCGCGCGGAGAAGAAAGGAAAGTGATCGGGAGAGATGGACCTGGTAGGCAGGGCCCGCTGGTCAGCGAGAGAGAGGAAAAGGAAAGGGCGAGGGCGATGGTTGGATCGGAGACATGTGGCAGGGGAGCGAGGGTGAGGCCGATGGATCGGGGTGAACCGGTAAGTGAGCGAGGACGGGTGAGATTCAATTCGACAACCGAGAGTCAATCTGAGCCGATCAGTGCATTGAGTGGAAGGGGGCGGCTGAGATTGGGTATGGCAACAGGCGAGGGCTTGGATTGAGCCACGCGTCGGGCGGAGGGGAGAGGGGAGCGGGTGAAGCGGTAAGTGAGATCGGGCTGTTGGGATTGAATCAGGCGGGGAGGCGGATGGCTCGTTGCTTGACACGCGTCGGCTAGAGGAGAGGGGAAGGCGAAATGGATCGGTAAGTTAGATCGGACGACTAGGAAAAGATCCGGCGGTGCGAATTGTCCCGATAGCTGACACTTGGCAGCCGGAGAGGGGTTTTAGGATTTTAATTTCTTTTTGATTTCCAGAAATGATAATAAACTTTAGAACACTCAAAAAATACCAAATAAAATTTGAAAATTTCAGAAAAATTCAGAGAACCTTTTGGAACTATTTTAGACTTAATAAAAATAGTTTCAAACTAATTTGATACTTATATTTTGTAAAAACACAATTTGACTTAAAAGGGAGAGTTTTAAATCTTTATAAATTCCTGAAAATTAATATAAATTCAGATTTAACTTTAGTAAAATGAGATGTATTTACTTTGACCTTTGTAAAATGAAATACTTTTATTTTTGATTTTATGAAATGGAAATTTTAAATTTGCTCTTTTTAAGGCTTGGGATTAAATCCAAGAAAATCCAATAAATTCTAGAAAATGCTTTAACAAGAAAATAAAATTTTTGGGATGGTACAAAATGCCTCCAAATCGTCTATGAGACATCAATTAGTAAGAGTAATAATCCCAAAAAGATCACTTGAACCTATCAAGATCTAGCAACTAGGAGTGATGCACAACCTAAGCCTAATCTACTCTCTCTATCTCTCACAAAGTACTCAAGATCTTCAACCCAGACTTTAAAGTGCCCTTGACCTCCTCCATAGGATGGGAATTGAAATTGAATCCCCATAGGGCTAACTTGAACGCCCACAGGGTCTATATATAGCTCTCCTTCTTAGAAACTAGCTGATGGACATAGATATTTCAAAATACCTCATTGAGTTGTCTCATTTGATCTGCTCAAATTATCTAGCTTAAACACTTTCAATAGTCAAATATATAGCCATTACACACACTCAGATCTTACGACTCAAGTCGAGTAATCCGGCCCACTCAGATTATCTACTTGCCCTGGTCATTCAATCTAGTGTATAACATCAAGAACACATTCTCTATGAAATTGATTCGGAAGGTGCTCCAGCCCACTCAAATCATCTGACCCTATTGAACTCTAAAACATGCCCTCTGTAAAACTGATCCGACCTATACTCTGGGTGACTCGGATCATCTAGCTCCCAATGAAAATACCTGGACACGCTCTCTGCTGAATTGATCCGACTATCCACCTTAGTGTAATTTTTTTAATTAAATCTGAAACTTCACACACAATCTAATTTTGGCATTTTCACTTGGTTTCTTGGCTTCTACTGACTAGACATGAGCTAGAGAGACCTAGTGTGCATCATAATTAGCTACCTAACCTCACCAAACTCAAGCTACTAGCTTTAAATCTCCTTAATAGTATGGTCAAAGCAAACACAAACCCTAACACTAACAGGATCAAAACTCGACTCATAGGATCATTTCTAATCATAAGGTTATTAATCTTCATGCTTTTCCTTCATTTACACCTTTTTGGTGATTCATAAATAACAAGAACATCTATTATGCCAATGTCAAGCACTAACTTAACTTAAACTCATTCAACATGGTTAGTCCTGACATAAAACAATCATTAATCACCAAAGCACTAAATTCACTAGAAATTGGGGCCTAGATGCTTACACCTCCATCTCCTAGTGCCACTCCCTATAAAGCGTTGAGGCGGTGGCAGTTGCAGCTGACAAGAAGGCGCCTCGTCGGTTCTTCAATTCCGCATGTTTGGAGCTGTTATTGTCAGCGAGCCATCCTTCCAAGCGCGAACGTTGGATGGTTATTGTTAGAGACAGAGATTGAATATGCGCTTTTTATGTCAGAGAGATATTGCGGCAAACATGTTACCAGGTCAGAGAAGTAGGGTTGACATGTCTGATTATTGACTCCTCCAATCAGGGGGTGATCGATACATGGCTTGACCCGAGTATATTCTCCCGACAAGGGGTACTCAAAGGAACTGTTGGAACAATTTCCTGTCCGACAGTTACTATGGACACTAAGTCTATTTACTAAGGATTATTTAATCATCGTCGCCGGTGAACCCTAAACCTAACTCGCTGGAGTTTTGCCGTTGGTCGCCGCTCGCCAAAGACATCACTGGAGGAACGAATCTTAAGGCAAATTGGATGGATGGAAATTCGTGTACTCCTTAGCAATTTCCTTAAAATAAATAGCAAAAGAGTGTATACAACCCCACAGAGACTACATCACACTAATGAATCTGGCCAATTTGAAATAGAGGTTTTCAGCGTGTCTTTTGCCCTAAACAAATGTAGAGCAACTTCATTGTGAAACCGGGCCTTTCAGCTACCTAAGCTCGGGTCTTTATTCTCAAAATTTTTCCTGTTACATTGCTTCCAAATACCCCATGATGCTATGACGAAGCCTTCCATGAAGAAAGGCTGCTGGAAAGAAACTTTGTCGTGCCGAATCATGTGTAGATATCCAGAGCTGGCTGCCATTGGACTTTGAGAAAACGCCTGCACCGCCAACTGAAGAGGCAATTGAAACAAAAGATGAAGTTTCCTCTACCCATTCTGACAGAGAACACTACTGTAGCCTCCCTGGATCACCATATTTTTGCGTAGTAAGAGATCTTTTGTGATCTACTGGATCACCATATTTTAGTCTGTCGGACTGAGACATGAAGCTCGAAGCATCTTAGTCCGTTACATTTCTGTCTTGGCAACCAGTTTCTCTCTGCCGATTCGCTTTCCACGATGGCTTCCTGTCCTTTCGCTTTGTTTCCACTACGCAACAGTACAGTGCAGGGAGCGAATGGGCCGCGGTTGCTTCGTCTGCGTGTCCCTCCTCCCTCGGCACCCAGGTCAAGTCAATGCTCCGGCCAGCGAGACTCGAGTCTCCTGTCCTCCAGCTGTTGCCGCGAGTGGAAGCAGGAATCTCCAGACTCCGGTGTGGTGCTACGAGCCAGAGGCCCAGAGCTACTCCAACTGGGACGCCACTTTGCTTACATGAGGCTGTGGATCGTGGTCTTTGCTCTTTGGAGGGATCGTGGGATCGTTATTCGTCTCCTTTTCGCTGTCGACCTTCGATTCGTCGAGCACGTTGAGTGACATGGCTATCAGCTCATCATTCCACTCTTTGGCTTGATAAGGGGGACATAAAAGCATAGTACAGTACGCTGTTTTTCTTTGGAAAAGTTAAGAAAAGTGGAGTTTAGCAAGCGGAAGAAACTGGGGATGCCCTGTGCCCTTCCGGTCGCAATTGTGGTGCAGCTACGCCCGGAATCACATGAAAAATTACATATACTATAACGTAAATATACGATATATTATGCCTACTATCGAACTATTACTTATGAAATTCATGTGTTCCAAATATGCCTACCGTAAGGACACCTACTTGATGATTTTTGGAGTTTCAAACAGTAAAATGATTATGAGGATGTTCTACATTTAAAAAAAAACTAGAGCTTTTAGCTACTTGTGGATATTCTAGGATTTACAAATTTCATGACAACATTTCTTCCTAGAGCATCTTCTTTGTACGAGTATTTAGTAGTGACGATACAGGATAGTAGGAGACGTGGGGGGAGAAAACATTACGGTGCCCTACCACAGTACAACTGAATCTATGTGCTACAAACTCCGGTAGACGGTGGCACTATAGTAGTAGTGCCGGCAACTGATGAGTGGATGACCTTATGTTAACTTTGTTTTTGCTTCCTTTCTGAAATTCTTTCCCATTTCGGAAAGGAAGGGAAGTTATGACACACTCGAGTTAGGTTATATTTTTTGACTTTTAACTCTAGTTTCTTCGGAAACTGAAACAAATTAGTTGGATTTTTCAAGTGGCTTCTAATGGTGTTTCTCTAAATGGTTTCCTGAGCCCACGGGCACGTGCACCATTTAGGTTAATGTCTTCGTTATCCGTTATTATCTCAAAAAACACAACCAAAAACTATCAGACGAAACTAAAAGCCATATGTCACAGGCCGTAGCCCAACAGAATAGGGTCATAGTCTCCATGAGAACATTATGGTTGGGCCTATTTGGTTAATTTGTGCTTAAAGGAAGCATATGAAAACTAAGCCAAACTTTGGCGATACTAATAACTAAGTGGCCAATTTGGTAGTCCAAGTTTGACATCAAATCAAAAGGTGCTCAAAACGGTCAAAGTTTAGGTAGCGCTCAGTTTAGCGTTGGCTTATGACTTTTTTACTGTAGCTGACTTATTTTTGCTGTAGTTGAGTTGGATTATTTGGTATAATTAAATTTTTTTAAAAAATATAAAAATAGAAAAAAAAATTGTCAGTCCATCACAGATAATACAAAGGAATACAGAAAAAAAATAAAAGACAAAAACCCAAAAAAAATCTAAAAAAACAGAAAAAAACGAAATTACTGAATAGTAAAAAAAATTAGATACTGATTTTAAATAGTTTTGAGTGGTGTCTTAGTAATGCATACTTTAGGTCCCATGAAACCTAACAACACCAAATCTTCTTTTTTGTTTCCAAATTAAAATTACCAGCCAGAAACAGTTCCACAGAAAAGGAGACACAATAGATGTTAGCATTCTTTGCCAATAATCTGATTATCCTTTTACCATTCATATCATTGCATCCCTAGATTTAGGGGGTGATCGTTTCGGCTTTTTTCGGCTTCAGCTTCTAGCTTCAGCTTTTTTTTCACTATTCACTACACTATCCACTAACTTAGCTACAGTGTTTTTTCAGCCAGCTACAGTGTTTTTTCAGCCAAAAGCCAAAAGCCAAAAGCCATCGCTATTCCGATCACCCCCTTAAGGACCTCTCTTTTGATCTACGTATGGTGGTTCCGCATGATGTATGTTCTACTAACAGAAGCAGTGTGTACCAACTTTTTTTTTGCAACAAAATTTCCATGTTTTGAAACACGAAGGGCCTGTTCTTTTCGGCTTCTAAAAGTAGTTTTTGATTTTTGCTACAGTACTTAACTTTTAAACGGAGTATTTTTTTAAGATATGGTCTATAAGTTAATTATAGTATACATTAAAAACTCAACATCTGTACAATCCAAAATCACAAGCGATTATCTCTCTCTGTAATCTCTATCGCAAACAACTAAAATTCAAAAATTTCAACCAAAAGCCATAAGCCGCAGCAAAAAAGAACAAGCCCGAATACTATTCGATCCGGTTTACCACTACTATTGCTATATTTGGTTGTTGAGTTTTGGGATCAACATTGAGGAAGAAGACTATCTACTTTGAGTTTCTTCTTTTCAACTTATAAAGCTATTTTTTGATTTTTTAAAAGTAATTAACTTTCAAACGAAATATCTTTTTAAGATAGAGTTTACAAGTTGATTATAATACATATTATAATAACTTTATTTATATTAACTAAAAACATATATAAATTCCTATTACTTTATATTTTCTTTTATAAATTAATAAAAAAATTATAAACCACACAGCCGAAAACCATTCGACCTCCTAGTCCATCCAATTACCCAGCTCTCGCAATTTTTCTACCAGAACCTGCCGATAACCCCTCGAGATCCCCTGCACGAATCTCGGAGAGAAACCAACGGTACGTTTAAATGCTTCGTGCACATTGACCGACACCTCCTCAGGTCTTCCTTCCCTCTTTCCCCGCGGCGTTCGCCTATATCATTGTAGTTGGCGACAAAACCGTCGTGCCCCCATCGACGCAAAAGCACAAGAAAAGGCGCGACCTTCAGCGCCATCTCCAGGCCGCCCAGCTCCAGCCGCCGCGAGCGCGCGCGCGCGCCCGATCGCGCGGTCGCTGAATCCCACTTCTTCCTCCTCTTCGTGGTGCGTGCGATCGTTTCCTTCACTAGCTAGATGCTGCGAATTTAAGCTTTTTCCCCCCTCCATTTGGTGTTGGTGCTTTGTGCGCGCGTGTCTCGGCGTTTCTGGTGCGTAAGATGGGTGATCTAGCGGTACTGCGTCGTTCTATCTTGGGTTGTTTTTGGTGGTTTTCGTAGGGGAAGTGGGGGGTTTTCGGGGGGGTTTATGTAGAGGTTGCTCAGTTTAGGGAGAGGCGCCAATAATAGATGGGTAGCACTTTTTTTTTGTGCATTTTTTTTGGAAAGGAATAAATAAGGGAGGTCGAGAAGCTCGGCGGATGTAGAAGTTGGGGAAACTTACGTGCGTTATTCTTTTTATTGACTGAAAATTCTGTTACTCTAAACAAAATTTTATCTTTTTACCCGTTCATGCTGTACTTGCGGGCTGGCTGTTCGATAGTGCTTGGTGAAGGACGTTTGGCTTTCTTGCCATGTTTCTGCTACTACATTGCAAAAGAATCTGGCTTTTGAGATAAAAAGGGAAAGCTTTTATTTTGGGGAAACCCTTATGTATGCATCAAAAATATGAAATTATATTAGATGTCTATGTTAGATCTATAGATGAATAGATAAATCGTATCTATATTGCACAGCCCAAAAGGGCAATACATAGTACAAGACTCAAAGGACATAACTAAACCATACAAACTAGGAAAAGACACAAATACTCTTATATCCTTAACATCCTCTCAAATGTAAGGCGTATGCAATAGCATTGCATTAGAAATGGTTGACACTAAAATAGAGACAATCCAATATTCAAGACTTGAAGACGTCGTCGTAGCATGCGGCTCTTGAAAATTGTGTCAAAGCCAGAAGAACTCCATCTGAGATCGTGCGGCATCCCATAAAGCATATTTGCAGCCTATAAAGTAGATCAAAGCCCAAGATGGTGGTGGCGGTGCAGTGCACAAGAAGCGCAATGTAGAAAAAGCGTGGCAGCCAACAGACAGTGAGCGATCTTCGAGGGCGGCGGCAACGAGATCTCCAGAGCAAGCGGCGGTGGCAGTCTGGTCTCGTCAGAACAAGCGGCGGAGCCCGACGTCGAACTCCGTCCGAAGTGGCAGCGGCAGCGGCCGGCGGCTCGGTCGGTGGCCGGTAGAGGACACCGAAGGCGGTGGAAAGCCCGACGATGGTGAGCACCGAAGCCCCCTTATGCGCGACGACAGTGGAGATCTCCAATGGTTTCTCCGTTGTGGTCGGTGGCCGGGAGAAGACGCTGAAGGCAGTGGAAAGCTCAGAAGCGGCGAGCACCGAAGCCCCCTTGCGGCCGGCGACGGTGGAGATCTCTAACAGTTTCTCCTTTGCGGTTGGCGGCCGGTAGAAGACTCCGAAGGCGGTGGAAACCCCCTTGCAGCTGGCGACGATGGAGATCTCCGACGGTTCGTCCCCTTGCAGCTGGCAGCGGTGAAGATCTCCAACGGTTGGCGACCGGGGAAGGCAAGGCGGAGATCGCACCATGGCGGCGGCCTCCCGGCGGCTCCTAAGTCGGCCCAAGCGACAACGGCTTTGGCCCGGGTGGAAAAATCCCGATCTGATGAGGAACCGAGTGACAGTAGACTCCCTAGCAACGGCGGACGGAGCGCCGACATCCGGAGCAGCGCTGGATCAAGACAGCTCCGGATCGGTCGGGAGGCAAAAGAAGAGGATCCGATGGTGATAAGCACGATGAAAACGACACCAGTTGAGGAAGAAACAACGGTGGCCAGACCCTAGGTATAATGAAACCCTAGATATAGTTCTGATACCATGTTGTGAATAGTACTTGTATTCATCATGAAGCCAATAGACCAATATATATACATGTACAAGTATGTCATATATGCAGAAAATCCCTTATATAATAGGGTAATTATACAGCTATATGAGATATATCTAACAGCAACGTCGGGAACCGACAGCGTCCGCCCGCACTCAAGGGCGGCGGCGGCCCGAAACGAGGTGGCCACCCCCAGGAGTGGAGATCGATCCTCCCGGGGGTAGCGGTAACGGAAGACGTGCGAAGAGGCTAGGGTTTGAGAGGTTTAAATTTTAGCTCTAATACCATGTTAGATCTATGGATGAATAGATCAATCACATTTATATTGCACAGCCCAAAGAGGCAATATATAGTACAAGACTCAAGGAACATAACTAAACCCTAGAAATTAGGAAAAGACACAAATACCCTTATATCCTTAACAATCTAATTTAGGATAAATCTAACATGCATTATACCAGTGTATCGTATGCTTATTGTTTACTTCAGTATGCTTATTGTTTACTTGTTTAGTTCACATATTATTTCATATGTGATACCTTGTTTACTTGTTTAGTTTAAAATCTAAATAAAAAAGAAGATAAAAGTGTAATTCGAGTTCTTCTGAAGACAAGACCTGCCTTATATCTCCTGAACTGTTCGTGCTTTCCAATGACTAACTGTTTTTTAATCATGATCGTGTGCTGTTGTAGTTTTGATTTGCACCATCACCATGGTTGGCAAGACTATTCAGGTATCAGGATTTGCTCTAAATGACACTGCTGAGGATGTCAAGCATTTGTTGGAAAGAACTGCTGGCACTGGGACCGTCTACGCACTCAAGCTCAGGCATCCAAAGAACATCTCTGTAACCTCAAGAGCTTTTGCTATTGTTCAGTTTGAAACCGCGGAACATGCTTCACTGGTGGAAAATGCAGCTCGAAGAAACGTACTTCGGAGTGGACATTATTATCTGAAAGTCCGATCTACGGAACGCGACATTGTTCCGAGACCAAGAACTGCAATGTTTACTCTACAGGATGCAACGCTGCATTTTGGCTGCCTGCTTAGGGAAAGAGTTCTGTCGGTTCTGTGGAGTGGAAGAGAAGTTTCGGTAGAGTTTGGATTTGATATGAAAAAGATTTACTTCTACCTGTTCTATAACTCAATCAAATATAAACTTGAACTTTCCTATGAGAGCATATGGGAGATCCAACTTCACTGTCCACCTCCTCATAGGTCACGAACGAAGTTCCTTTTGATTCAGGTAGGTTTGGCTGTACAACACAAGTTTATGTATGTTGAACGGGCTTTTCTTTATTTCATTTACTTTTGTCTGCTAATTCGGTTTCATTTTATTGTTGTTGCGAATTGTATGGTTACAGTATAACTGTTTGTTCACATTGCTTAAATCTTTCTGCTGGGGTGATTTTCATAGTAATAAACTTTTGTATGTTGTTCTAAATATTAAAATAGTTCATCTGCGCATATGTTTTCTTTTGCTATCAAGGCTTGTGCAAAAAACAGTTTAATTGTTACAATTCATTTGGTCAATGATCATTTTGCGCCGTTTGGAACGAGGGAACTCCATAGGATTTTTGTAGGATTCAGGTAAAGTTTGCCCCTACTTTGTTTGTCATGGACCTTAGTTCATAACAGGGTACAGTTTAAGGCACAGCACCTGCGCGGCTGCTACAGTACCAGTACTGTTTATGCTTGTGAACAGTTATTCAGCACGTGACATTGTTATATACAAATGGATAGTGTTTCTGTGTTAAAGAGCTGATGGTTTGGAAAACAAATTGATCAAAATGAATTTGCTTGCTATTCTTGTTGCTTTGCTTGGTCCTTGGTTGGTTCTTGGAGGTTAGTAATCCTGTCGAAGGATATTAAACTGGTTGAAGGATAAAATACTGACAATAAGAATGAGTTGCATCTCTACTTTTTTTGCTTGTCTTGAACTTTGGATGTCTATAAATGTTATGTGTGTCTTTAGTTGATTTTTCCTTTTTGTTTTCATGTACAACAATATTTCTCTAGAATACTGACAATCAGTTCATATAAAGTTATGCTACTCTAGTGTTTCATATTTGGAGTCAAAGATGATGGGATGGAAACATGAATGCTGTTTATTCGATTTCCAATATTTCCTGAATAGTGGATAGTTAAACAACCTCTTCAAAATGTTGATTTACCTCACTTAACAACTTTTATGTTACTTCTAACTGTTGCATCTTCTGGAGGTAGTGTGCTTTAGAGTTAAGATAACCTCAGTATGAAAAGTGTTTTCATGTTTCAGGTTCAGGCTGCTCCTAAGATTTATGAATTGATCACATGCCGTTCTGCCCATATGTATGAAGATCCATCCTTCAACTATTTTAGGGACGATTCAGATGATCAATGGACCAGAACAACTGATTTTACTCCATCAGCTAGCATTGGACAATCATATATTCTATGTTTGGAGGTACCACATCGGTGTGATCTCCCAAACATTCGTGACTACTTTGTTTACTATGAGGAGTACCACTATGACTTTGATTGCCGGCATGGGTATTCGTATTCTTGTGATACTCGCTTTGTTCCAATTGTGAAATCTCGTAGTTACATTAATGTCCCCTATGAGATACTCTTCAAGATCAACCACTTGGTTCAGAATGGGACACTCAGTGGGCCAACAGTTGATGACAACTTCTTCCGTTTGGTCAGCCCAGAATTTGTACCTATTGATCATATAAAACGCGCACTTGAAAAGATGTCATATTTGAAAAGGACATGCTTGAATCCAACAAGTTGGTTATCTGAACAGTACTCAAAAATCCGGAGATCACGCCACGTGCTAACTTCACCCAACATATCTCTTGATGATGGATTGGTTTATGTCCATAGGGTTCAAGTTACCCCTGCTAAAGTGTATTTTTATGGACCTGAGATTAATGTCTCCAATCGTGTTGTACGGAGATTTTCTTCTGACTTAGACAACTTCCTTCGGATTTCATTCGTTGATGAGGATTGTGGGAAGCTTCGTGCAACTGATTTATCACCCCGTTCTGCTTCAGGAAATGATGCAAGGAGAACTGCTCTTTATAACAGAGTTCTGTCTGTCCTTTCAAATGGCATCACTATTGGTGGCAAGCACTTTGAGTTTCTTGCTTTTTCTTCAAGCCAGCTCCGAGATAACTCTGCATGGATGTTTGCTTCTCACCAGAGGTTAACTGCAAGTGACATTAGGAAGTGGATGGGGGACTTCCGTAATATCAGAAATGTGGCGAAGTATGCTGCAAGGCTTGGTCAGTCTTTTAGCTCCTCAACAGAAACCTTAAAGGTTTACAAGTCTGAGGTGGAAGCAATTCCAGATATAACAAATGGAACAGAATATGTATTCTCTGATGGAATTGGAAAGATTTCACATGATTTTGCAATCGAAGTGGCTATGAAGTGCAACTTGAAACGCTATGCTCCTTCTGCATTCCAAATAAGGTACGGAGGTTACAAAGGTGTTGTCGCTGTTGACCCTGGATCAAACTGGAAGCTTTCCTTGAGAAGAAGCATGTCAAAGTTTCAGTCAGAGAATATCACACTAGATGTCCTTGCATACAGCAAGTACCAACCCTGCTTCCTCAATCGGCAGTTAATAACTCTTCTTTCAACACTTGGAGTAAGGGATAGTGTCTTTGAACTGAAGCAAAAAGAAGCAGTGAGGCAGTTGAACAGAATGGTAACTGAACCACAAGCTGCTATTGAAGCAGTTGAACTTATGCCCATGGGAGAAATAACCAATGCAGTTAAAGAATTGTTGTTGTGTGGCTACCTGCCTGATCATGAACCATATCTTTCTATGATGCTACAAACCTTTAGAGCGTCCAAGTTGCTAGAATTGAAAACAAAATCAAGGATATTCATCCCACAAGGACGAGCAATGATGGGATGCTTGGATGAAACCCGCACACTAAAGTATGGTCAGGTATTCATTCAAGCTTCGTATAGTGCAAATGATCATCACAAGAACATTGTGACGGGAAAAGTTGTCGTTGCCAAAAACCCTTGCCTCCACCCAGGTGATGTCCGGATTCTCCAGGCTGTTGATATTCCTGCTCTGCACCACATGGTTAACTGTATTGTCTTTCCACAGCAGGGGCCAAGGCAAGTATATAACAATATATTGTCATATGTTTTCTTGTACGTTTTTTTAGAAAAATCTCATTTCTGGAAACACGTTCTTTCTAGGTTTGTTCTGATAGTAACAGTGGAAAGCCTTTGAATGAAACCGCACATCAACTTTTTTTAATGTAAAACTGCACGTCAACTTGTGAAACCTTACTCTGCTTCAGAGTTTAGGCGCTCCTTATGGATAGGTCATATTTGATCCATTTATTTATTATTGGATGCCATATTCTTGTTTTGTCTGCCCTTTGTTATCCAAACCATTTTCAAATTTGGTTGTTCATGCAGGCCTCATCCTAATGAGTGTTCAGGGAGTGATCTTGACGGGGACATATATTTTGTTTCTTGGGACCCATCTCTCATTCCACCTCGTATGGTGGCGCCTATGGACTATACTCCAGCACCAACAGAAAAATTAGATCATGATGTTACAATTGAGGTATTCTAATTTCTAAGTTTCTAACTAATTATTCGTCTTTCATGTCATTCATGCTAACAATCGTTCATCTGCTGGCATCAGTGCTATTATCAAGTTACGCTTCTGACTGTGAGTTGCTTTCTCGTGAGTCTGGCTCTTGTAATTTTGAACAACTGACTATTTAGTCCTATTTTCGGAGTCCTGCAGGATTTTAATTTATTTATTTACAGGAAGGAACAGAATAATGCCAGTGCACACTCTATTTGTGGTTTTTAATTCTGAATTAAATCCTTCATTGCAACCATTTTGATGATCTTACTCTTCTACTGCTCTGTTTTCTTGAGATTGTTTTTGAATATGTGAAAATGCAATTAGTCTGCTTTAAGTTAGCAATCTTCTCTTTCCCATTTGAATTAAATTATTACCTGGTTCGCGTTCCTATATTTGAGGACTTTTTTTTACGTAGCGATTGCTTTTGCTGGTAGTAACAGTCATATGCAAATTACATAATATTAAGCAAATTCAATTTTTCAACAGATCTTAGAACATTTTTTTTAACAAGTCTGATACCCAGCTTCAGAACTATGCTATTATATTGTGCAGGAAGTAGAGGAGTACTTCACAAATTACATAGTTAACGAGAGTCTAGGCATCATCGCCAATGCGCATGTAGTCTTTGCGGATAAGGAATACCTCAAAGCCGAAAGTGCGCCGTGCATTGAGCTGGCCAAGCTCTTCTCTATTGCCGTTGACTTCCCAAAGACAGGAGTACCGGCTCAGATTCCACCTGAACTGCATGTCAAGGAATATCCTGATTTCATGGAGAAGCTCGATAGAGCCACCTATGAATCGAAGGGAGTAATCGGGAAACTTTACAAGGAAATAAAAAAGCAGAACCCTCGCATAGAGCACTTCACGAAGGATGTGGCCAGGCGGTCTTATGACACTGATTTGATCGTTGATGGCTACGAAGATTACATTACTGAAGCTATGGGGTTCAAGGAAGAGTACGACTTCAAGTTGGGTAATCTGATGGACCACTATGGAATAAAAAGTGAGGCCGAGATTATAAGTGGATGCATTCTTAAGATGGCAAAGAATTTTACCAAGAGTAGTGACGCTGATGCTATTAGACTGGCGGTGAAATCTTTGCGGAAAGAAGCAAGGTCATGGTTCAGCGAGATTACGGCAGATGAGAACGGCCTTGGTCAAGATGACTCCGATGCCAAGGCATCTGCTTGGTATCATGTTACGTATCACCCGGAGTACTGGGGCTGCTACAATGAAGGACTTGAGCGGCCACACCTCATCAGCTTTCCATGGTGTGTCTATGACAAGCTGCTGAACATCAAGCAAAGGAGGAGGTTTCTCAGGAGGATGCAGCCTGATGTGCTGTCTCTCCAGAACAGGATGAATCGGAGCATGAGAATCGGTTGAGTATTACCCACAGGTTTTCCCCTGTACATATCTCTGAACGTTTGCAGTAGACGTGTCGATTCTGGTGCTTGAATGCTCGCTGGTGCTTTGAACTGCTAAACAGTTGACTTCTGCGATGTATATATTGTCTTCAGACCTTTGGTCTCAATTTGGATGCAGTCGTAAACTAAATACCTGTGGTTTCATTTCTGTCGTTCACTAAATACGTGTGGTTTGATTTGCAATGAAACCTAGTGTTATTTTTTGCCTTCTGGTAAGACGTACTAAATGTTCATACTAAATCTTGTGTTTCACAAGCGTTGCATCGGAAATGTATGGAAGACCCAAGTTCAGCTTGAATGTGATTAGGATCAATGAAAATTTTTTCTTGCATTCGATACCTCTTGTTTTCAGTATTCATTAATTTACACTCATCGGACAACAACAATTCACAGGATCCAATCCAAAACCAAAATCCAAAAGAATGGTAGAAACGAAAAACGAGAAGCAAGACGTCCTGTTCTTACAGTGGTTAGCATTTATCAGCAAAAAACTGTACAAACTCTGGAATTAACACCTTGTCAAGAAGCCGGAGCGAGCAGGGAGAACTTGACATGCAGCGAGATCTTCCCCGTGTCGACGTCGAGCCTTGCACCGGTGACGAGCCAGTACCCAGGGCTGTCCTGCGGGCCCCTGGTCACCTGCGAGGTGTCCACGAACTTGAGCATCTTCTGCGCGCCGACAGGCACGGGCGGGCCGCCGGCGAACACTCCGGAGTTGATGTTGACCGAACCCGGTTGCTGCCCGTCCTTCTGGGTGCCACCGGAAGAAGACCCCGAGAACGACATGGACAGGAAGCTCGACTTCCCCGACAGCCTCGCCGTGTTGCGCGCCCACTTGGACTGGACGACGGAGCACCCTGGGATCTCGGAGTACAGGAGCCTGAGGTGCAGCACGTTCGTGGAGTCGTGGACCTTGACGTGGAGCTGCGCGCCGGTCACGATGAAGGCGGCCCGGCGGCCGCCCGAGCCGCACCACCGGGGGTCGTACTTCACCGACGCGGTGCAGACGTGAGCGAACATCCGCCCCCGTACCGGCTCGTAGTACCGGTCGTCGGAGACCATCTCCGACCCTCGCCACGCCGGCGGCTTGTCTGGCCGGACGGCGATGAACGTCGGGGTGGTCGACAGGTGCTGCAGGTGGATGCCTAGCCTGATGCACGTCATAATTAAGCAAGTGTTACCCACCCAACGTAGTGAACTCGTCGGAGACTGTTACGACTTATGAGTGAACTTGTCTAAGCTTACCGGTTGTTTTTCTTGCCCTCGAGGTGCAGCCTCATCCCAGTAACTGGCAATTTCGGAACAGTCACCTGCATTTGGTCACAGATCATGCATGGATTGGGTCGAGAAATGTAAGGATGGTGGTTATCAAGGACCGGGCTGGGTGACGATCTCTGACCTCGCTTGAGCTGACATAGAGCTTCGAACCTAGCAGGCTGAAATGCAACGCCTGGCCGGAGCCTGGCCGGTTCGAGCATGGGCCGAGAGGCAGTTCGCCGAGCACCGGGGCCCACATCTTGTGATGCTGGAAATCCAGGAAGTACTTCAGGTCAGCTGCAGGAGGCTTATCTGTAAGTAACAATCATTTGGTTTGTCATGTGTCACATTTTGTGATGTACTTGTATTCTCGGAAGAAAAAACAATCATGATGCACTTAACACATGCTTAGGCCAAACGGGCTCACATCTGAGGTAGAGGTTGATGGCATGGGAAAGGAAGCCAGTGCCGGCAACGCCCCTGACAAGGGAGGTGATTGGCACAAGCTTGATGCTGATCACGTCGGGCATCGTCGGCACGGTCAGGAGCCACTCCGCGTGGCTGCTCACCATCGTGTTCCCTCCCTTCTTGGAGTATAACGCTGTCACTCCCTGCAGCAGTTAATTAAAAACCTGATTAAAATTATTATCACAAGCAAAGGGAGGTAGCTGACAGTTAAATGGCAACATCAGAATATATATAGTCGGGCTACCTCCTTGGATGATGCCAGAGTGGTGATCCCTTGCAGCCTCTGCTGTGCTACTTGTGCATCGAACACGTTGAAGGCCTCCGGTATCTGCCATCAGAGTCACTGATTTTTCAGCACGAAACACTGTTTTGAACTCGAACATTCGAGTGTTAGAAATTCTACCCCTACAGTAATCGGCACTGTTTTGAGATTCGACCTTGAACTTGTCTCTGGACTTGCAGTGCTGAGGAGGCATGGTGCACGCCCCGGTGAAGAGCTGATCTCCGAGCTTGTCCAGATGCTCCTTGATCTCCGACGGCGACAGCGGCGACGACTTATCCTGCTTCACATACACGACGTCCTGGCCGCCCATGCTCAGCCCCACGATCACATGCGTCCCGTACTTCTCGATGAAGCTGCATGCCCGCAGGTTGATTTCGTTGCATACAGAAAGTCAGTAACGTCTGTCGAGTATTATTCCCATTAAAAGGTGTAATTTCTAAAGATTCATACGCGGTGTCAACGTCAGTTTAGTATCCGAAAACTACGTATCTACCTAATAATACAAATCAGGTGTACGCGTCATGCTTCAATTTGTCAATGACGACATGTTCAGAGTTCAGACTTCGGACAACTCGTACGTTCAACAAAGTCGGACAAAGAAAAAGGAGCAGAGGTATCTTGACATTAAAGTAGTCTGTTCATTTTGCTGAGTAATGCACTGTCTTATTTTAGAGCCCGTAGTTTTAGTACCCAGTTTTTGCTGCAAACTTGACATGTGAAATGCTTTGTGCTGTTTCCGACTACATAGCACTCGAGACCTGGAAGAAGTCAAGCCCTGCGGTTGCAAGCACTTTTCTGAACCTGGTGCAATTTGCAGGCAGTTTTGGAGCGGTGAATCCTTCTTGTCCAAGTGACTAAGAAAGTCTACGTCATTCTTCCACTGGCATCCGGTTTTTTCAATCTTCATCCACATGGTACAACTGTGCGTGCCTGGTGGCGTACTTGGTGATATGAACAGGTCAGGGTGGCTGTACCGTGACGGCCGCCGTCACGCGTGACCCTGAGCAACCCAGATTGTGAACAGGCCTCTTGATTGGTATCTCTCAAGGAAGAAGTTTCAGTTAGGAACTTTTAAGCCCTTGTTTAGTTCCTGTTGGTGGGGACTTAACATGTCAAGTGATGTTGCATTACTGCCTATCAAAATCACGACCCTAAGAACGTGAAATTGCAGCATTCGCATATGTACTTTAGGACCTTGTCATCGCTCACTGAGTCAGTCAATGCCACTCAGAAAGGCTATGAAGTTAAGCCACTTACAGGCATTCACCTCCACTAGCTAGCAAGCTAATGCTGTACTGAGAAAGGTAGGAATGTGCAAGTAACTTTCATGAGATTATTAGAATGCTGGTGCACGAACCTTGCGATGGCCGAGGGGTCCCAGGCGGCCGGCACGTCATTGAGGACGTGGTCGGCGAGGGCGAGCGGCCGGCGGTCGAGGCGGAGGTCGAAGAGGGAGATGAAGTAGCCGTCCATGGCGAGGCACTTCGTGCCGGACGCGTCCTGAGCCCACGAACTGCTGTCCAGGTCGAACGACGCGTTGAACTGCCCCGACGGGATCCTCCCCTCCACCGAGCTCCTCCGGTTGAACAGCTCCGACATCTGCGTGAATAGAGATCGGTCAAATTTTGCTACTACTTTTCTTTGATCATACTTGAACTGCTCATTCAGGAAGGCTGAATTGGAAATCTTTTGTTCTGTTTAGTTTATTTTGTTTACTGATCTACACCCTACGGAACTCTATGGTCAAAGTCAAACAAGGCACTGTCACAACTCACAATTCGAAGTACTGCTGTTCATAAAGAGTGTTATTTCAGTCAAATTTGACTTGAATTTACAAATAATGGGATGTATAATGCAAAAAGAACAGGACCACCTCGGGCAAATTTATTCAATATTTTACTTTTCTTTCGATATCTTTCTTTTTCTGCATAGTTGATTTTACCCCATTGAAATACTGCACAAGTGACACCGACAGGGGTACCAAAATTAGGACAAATGTTTATTCTCTCTCCCAGAAATGTTGAAGATATCTTGGTTTCAAAAGAAATGTTGAAGATATCATTGATGATTACTTCAGTTCGTGAGAATCACGTAGGTCAACATCTGAAAAAAAATAATGAGGGAAATTAAGATCTATTTGCGGCTATTGATTACCAAGCACTAAATGTTTTCTTCATTTCGCTACTTTCCCAACTCGGATGAACTAATCTGGCATCTGATTTCCGGGAAAAAAAACGTGAAATTTTCCATCCAAGCAGTTTCTCGATCGTAAAAGAAATAAATGAGATTCAAAACTGAAGATTGGCCTGTCATGTTTCTAACCAGGAGCCGTCCATGGTAAAGAGGTGGGGTGTTGTGTCCCCTAGCCATCCGGATTTGAATCCTAGGACTCGTGCGGGTGTCTGTCTCCTTCTTAAGTGAATGTTAGACCTAAAGGCCAAATTTCAAAAAGAAAAAAGGGAAAAATGTAGCCAATTGTTCAAAGCGCCTCTAATTAAACTTCACACTCCTTGGTTGGATCCGAACAACGAGCTTATGTCAATTCCACTTATTTCTTTCTCTTGTTTTGCTCCAATTTGATGCCGTACTTAGCATCTTTACACAAATCTTCTGAACAAAGAAGAAGAAGAAGAAGAGAGAGAGAGAGAGAGAGAGAAAGCTCGAACAGAACTGATAATCGGAAGATGCATGCATGTCATGCAGGGTGGCCTAGCTCGAAGCGCTAACCTTGTTGAACTCGAGCACGTCGGACTTGAACCGGACGAGGTCGCCCTTGTCCCACTTGACATCGACGGGCACGTCGCGGACCAGCCCGACCCCCGGCACGGCGACCGGCGCCGTCTCGCCGCTCCTGTCGACCATGCAACCCCCGGGGTCCTTGCAGTTCTTGAGCCTCAGGTCGCACGTCATGTCGAAGCCCCGGCCGAGGCACCTCACCGCCTTCTCGGCCGCCGCGACGGCCATCGAACGATCTCCTCTCAGCTCTGTCTCTGCTATCCTACGGCGCAGCCATGCCTTCTTGGTAGTTAGCTGGCTAGTTGACTATACATGCCATTGCTTGTGCCAAGAAGTTTTGCAAGATACTAAAGGAAACACGCAGGTTAGGCTAGCTATAAGGAGGTCAAGAATTTTGTTCTTGGTGTGAGATACGTGACGTTCTCTCTCCAATCAAGAGAATGATTCTCTCTCTTAGTTGAAACAAGCTTGGTTCTTGAGGCTTGAATCACGAGTGAGTAGTTATATATATATGCACACAGCCTTGCAAATAAAAGAAAAGGGTGTGAGGAGGAGAGAGGAGAGGTAGTGCTAGTGGGAACGAACCAAGGTTTTCTTGTTCAGGTTTCCGAAGGGAATAAAGTTTGACCGGAGCGCTTAGCACGTAGTACTGCTCGCTCCGGTCATTAATACACACCGTTTTGGATATAGTCAAAATTTTTAAAACTTTTACTGATAATATTATTTTAAATATTTAAATTAGATATATAAAAATCATATACGTAGATTTTTCTCAAAAAGTAATTTTATAATATTATAATTTTATTTGGGTTTTATAAATATATTATAATAGAAAATTAGTGATCAAGATTATATTTTGAAGACCATATCGATATCTAAAGCGACATGTATTTATGACAAGAGAGAGTAGTATTTACTTTAAGGCAATTTTTTTTGTTGTAGCCGTTGTTTGCTGGTGCTCCAATACCATCTTGGCCTAATGTGAAAGGGAGGATTTGCAGTTTATGTTCGACAATGATAGATCATCTCATTTTAATCAAGAATGTTGTCGTGGTTATGCGCCAAACACTGGATAAGGGGTTACGAGAAGGCCGCAATGGACTACCTGTAGCCTAGAATTCATAGTAGGGAGAAATGTAGAATGTATGTGCCACACTTGGTTATTAATTAGACCATTTCTTACCAAAATGTTGTCCCCCCTCCATGGTGCCCTAGGCTCTATATTTATAGCTACGGGAGAGGTTGCTTACACAAATATTTTCTTTGGAGTCTGTAATAGTAAGGGTAAACATGTCCTTTTTTGGCATAGTCATATTGGATCTGCCACGTAATTACACACATAATGAGTATTGTCCTAGTGGACCGATTAGGCCAAGGTGGGGGGGGCACTCCTCTAATAGTAGCCTCTCATGGTCAAAAGCTTCATGACCGACAAGTTGAAACCGTGTTACTTGCACCTTGGCCCCCTTCAGCCCATCGGCTCACTGCTTGGTAAATTTTTTTGCCACTTTATTTTGGCTATTGTTGATAGTGGCTGCTATGAGGGGGGTCGTAGGAAGTATGGCGGGCCTCCGGCATCTTGTCGGAGGCATTGCACCCTTGGTCTTAGCTTTGGGATCATCACTCGTGTTTCATTTGTTCGACGCCTGTGGCTGCCTCGTATGCTACCCTTGATCAGGAGCGCTTCCCGCTGTACACATGGCTATGATCCACCCGTTAGTCGTGCAATGTGGGCGGTTGCATTGGTTACAGGGGCACGCATGGCCGCTAAAAAGGCACGCCAATCCTGTCGTAATTAAGGCCCCTGTCCTATCACGATTTAAGGCCTGGGGCGCTTGTGTTGAGTCTTGTTTCATCCTGCATGCCATCATTGCTGCTTGTGCTATTCACCTCCAAGCGATCCACTTCTCGCATGCTTGTCCTGCGTGATGACTCGGGGAAGTGAGCATGTCGGACGCGGTGGTACATCAACAGCGTCGTCAAGTCATAGTGGTGAGGAGACATGGTTCGATCCCACTGCCGGTAAGTAGTGGAAAATATCAGAGAAAGTGGTTGGCTCCTTCGTCAACACTCTTGGTCGGTTGATAGTGATCAATGAGTTCCTTGACATGCTTGTGCATGACGGGAAGGTTTCTGACCCGTACCTTGTTTGCTAGTCGGCCATCATGAAGTCATCCTGTGACCACGGGAGAGCAAGATGATCATCTTCGCGGCCTACTTTGATGTTAGGCTCTGCACCCTTGCCGTGTGTTTTGTGGGCAAAATGCTTCACGTGTTTGACTTGGAGCTCCTATAACTTATGGCGAACGCCATCGCAACACTTGCGGTTTTCTCATAGGCGGCCTGTTCGGATGTCACCATTCCTAGCACACCACACTTTGTGTCTCTGCATGATGCCCAGTGCTAGCCAAAGCAGGTGGGTGACAGACAATATTCGAACTTGGTGAGCATCAACTTTTAGGCCTACTCTAGCTACTCAAAGGACTTCCCTTTCGACTCGACGCGTACGAAGTGGGAGTCGAATTGGCTCTAGAGGTGGTTCCACCACGCCGTCGAGCTAGGTAGCAGCCTCCGTTGGACTGGGCGCAACATGGACTTTGTTCCTTCCCCACACGTGAAGCTCGATCAGGACGATGAGATGCATGCAAGAAGGCTTCACGCGCTTGCGTAGCACATGAACATGAACGACCTTGAGGAGGAGTTCTACATGCTTCACATGTCCCCTCTGGCCCGTCACTAGGAGGTGAAGGCTAGATTTGCTCGGGAGGACAAAATCTATACCCCCCTGACATAGTTGGAGAGGCCTTTCGCTCCAGGTAGGTTTCTTAGGATTCACTTTTTGTATCTTTGTTTTCTGCCCTTTGGCTCCGTAGGCCGTTGACACCTATCGTGCGGACACAATGCAGTGTTATCATTGGAGAAGGCTGAGAGAGTTGTGGTCGTGTTCCTTGACTCGTACACCTACAGGAGCACAACTTTTGGGTTACCATGACCTTGAATGGACCGCGCATGAACCGTGTTTGTGAGGCCCTCGGGCTCCTTGTTCCTGAGTGACCCCTTCCTACCACTGGCTCCCATGTCCCTAGCCGCGCCCACGGTCGCTCCCACGGTCGCTACCGTTTCCACCATCACCTCGCACCTTGGACAAGTTCGATAAGTTTTCACCCTCAGTCTTTGCCTCCTTGGTCTTCCACTCGGTGCGGGTTAAAAGAAGATGTTCTCCCCGCCATTGCCATATACCTTCACATGCTCCTTGAACGCCTTCAACCGACCAAACACCTCCTCGATGGTAATGTTTCTCAGGGTGGTGATGACTAGCAGGTACTTAGGCGTTACAACACATAACACCTTTTCAACCACATAGGAGTCTTCAATCTTCTATCCTAGCGAACGCATCTTGCTAAGCACCGTGGTGATTTTCATGGTGAAATCATCCACGGACTCCCCTTCGTGCATTCAGAGTTTATCAACTCCGACTTGAGGGTCTGTAGCTTCGCCCTTGTCACTCAGTTAGCCCCCACATACATGGACTTCAACGTAGCCCATGCTTCTTTGGCCGTCTTCTTATCGACGAGAAGAAGGTTCTCCTTGCTCATGCCTGGTAGATGGTCGCAAATGTCATCTTGTCGCAACGATAGTGTCCCATACGCCCTACGTCTTTATGTATACGCACATCTTCATAGACCATGCCACAAAATTGCTGCTCATCAACAGTGGATACTGGAGGGAGACACTACCCTCCTTTGCCGACGCCATGGACAATGCCTCCCCATCCCCAGTGACTGTGTTTCCCAGCGACTGCGATATGATCTTGGGCATACATGGAAGAACAACACTAGCTCTGATACCAAATGTCGGCACAAGTAACAAGGATCACACTCAAAAACTCATGTGAAGTGGAACACACACACACACTTTCAAGAGGAAGATGAACAGACTGAACACAGAAGCTTGGTGATGCTTAGCATTTTTTTGTCGTTTTCTTATTTTGCTCTTATGCAGGTTACTACCAAAGTACAAGATCACATAAAAACTTGCAGCGAGCACGACTCGATCCGCCACTCACGCCACGCCTCCTTAAGAAGCGCTCAATTAGCTATGCATGCATGCGACTACTAGACTTAATCAACTAACATTACGTGCCACATAAACACTATCATGCAATGTACAAAACAAATATGCCACACACTCATTAACAACTTAACATTAACCCAACAAGATTAACTCAATAATGGCGGCATTGATGATGGTAATCTTGTTGATGTCCTTCACCTAGCATCGGACCTTTGTGAAGCGTCTCAAGTACTCCCGTAGTTTCTTCCTCGGAGCCTGCCTTATTGTGAAGAGCTGATTGACATCAACCCACTCTGCATAGTTGCCTTAGAAGTTGTTATACACGAGGTCTTGGACCTACTCCCACACGTAAACAGAGTCAGGAACAATTGTAAAGAGCTAGGACAACGCAACCCCTTGTAGGGCAAGTGGTAGTCCATTTGCCTTCATCGAGTTGTTTCCTCCCGCGGCTTCAATTGCCATCTCGTAGATGCGCAAGAATATGCGGGGATCCGTGTTGCCGTTGTAAGGCTCCACTGTAGGTATTTTGAAGTTCTCCAGTCAGGCGCTTTGCTGCAAACCTGCATTGAGGGTGGACTTGAAGTCCACCCGTCGGAGGCGCCTCCGTTACTGTCATGGAATGGGTTTGCTAACTCTGGACCTCTTACATCTCACGTATGACCCTCCGCAGGATCACCAGCTCTTGCTACAACGTTCTGAAAATTGCCTCTAGGGCACATCTGCTCAGGCCTAGCATAGGGACCAGAGTACCCCCCCTGTTCGCTGTGCGGTGACCACGAGGATGTTGGGGCAGGCAGAGGCTTTCACGTTGACGGTGGAGACATTGGTGTTGCTAGGGCCACTGAGGTCGGATCCTCCGTTCGTGATGCCACCCGCTCCATTGCCTATGCGACTATCGAAGGGCCATCTTTGTTACCTACCGCTGCCACAAACATGGCTACCTTGGTGTGCCACTGCCATGGGGGTGGTGGGCTCTCGACCACAGCCTCTCTTGCTCTTGCCTCGGGGGTCTCAGCCATGGTACTCTTCTTTTATTTAGGGGATGACATTGTCGCCTTCTTCAGCACTATCGTGCCCAAGCATCTTTGCCTCGGCTTGTAGCTTCTACGCTGCTCCCCACTGATGACACCAACTATTGTGATTACACGCTAAACAGTGGAGCCTAGAACTCACAATAGGGAGAAGTGTGGAGTGTATGTACCATGCTTGGTTATTATTTCGATAGTTTTTTACAAAAAATATTGTCCCCCTTTATGGTGCCTTAGGAGCTATATTTATAGTCATGAGAGAGATTATTTACATAAATATCCTCTTTGAAGTATATAATAGTAAGGATAAACATGTTGTTTTCTTATCATAGCCATGTTAGGCATGCCACGTAATTACACATATAATAAGCTTTTGCCCTAGTGGACCAATTGGGTTAAGGTGAGGGCACTCCCCTAACAAATATTTAATCAAATTTTGAGAGTTCTTGATTTCCAGTGAGTACCCTTAGGCAATGGACAATTGGTGCCAGAATTAGAGGGCGCTCATCTGGGTTGAAAATTGGTAGCTTATGGTTGAATTTATACTGTAGCTAGCTTATTTGATGTAATTAAATTTAAAAAAATAAAATAGAAAAAAAACAGATTATCCTATCACGCATAATGCAAACGAGTACGAGAAAAAAGAATCGACAAAAAAGCTCAAAAAAAAACAAAAAAACAAAAAAGATGAAATTTAGGAATAATAAAAAATAAATAAAAAAAATCAGAAGCTCAAATTGAAATAAGTGGGGTCTTAGGTTAAGCATCTATGTCAATGTGTCTAGCTTTTCCTTTCTACTGCGAGCATAAGAGCATGATTATCACATCGTAGCATGCAGAACACTCACCTCGTGCCCTAATTGGTAGAAACTCCATCCCATTTTTGGACGTGAACTTGACTGATCGGAGGAACTCAATCCAGTTCTTTTACAAAGAAGCAGAAGTCCCTCTCTACTAGAAGTGGCTGATACAGCCTGTCAAAACAGCAGCATGTGTCTCAGTTACGCAACCAAGTGGTACCACAGTACATTAGTTCTGTACTTTTAGGTCTTTTCGTACTGACTTATATTTAGAAAAGCCACAAACTAATATAAACACTTAGTTTTTAGAAGCAACTTTTCTAATTCTCTCATTTCTGTCTTGCTCCGAAGATAAGTCAGGAGGTCACGGACACATCACGTACCTCATTCTTTTTGCTCCTGTCTCACACACGTATATCTCATTTACTTTTTGCACCACTCGTCCCCTTCTTCTAAAAACCATTTTTTTCAACCAAAAACTATCAGATAAACCAATATAAAGACCTCTAGACTAAACGGCAAGTGTGGAAGAGATTTGTTCAAGATCTGTATGGCTGAACGCCTGAACCTGACTACTATTCCTACTCTAAACGGTTTTTAAGCCTTCAGCTTTTGGCTTCCAAAAGCCATTTAAAATGTGCCTGCTTTTTTTGGCTTTTCGGCCTTTGTTGTTTTTCTTTTTCCCTCTGTTGCTTTGTATTGTTCTAAAAGATATAGTTGTGTTTTTTAAATGTTCTTAATTTTTTTACCTTTTTCTTATTTTTTTTACTCGGAAAAAACTACCAGCCTACAGTATACTTGTACCCAAACACTAGAAGTAGAAGCCAAAAGCCAAACTTTTAAGTTGTTTGGAGCGACACATCATTTCCTCACAATTCACTCAGATACACACTCCAGAGGCTCCGGCGCTGCACTTCAATTCAAGTCTTACGCTTTACCAGGTCAAGTCCACATATTCCCAAGCTAAGTGTTGCTAATTATGTTCACATGACGCAACATATGTGTCTGTTTGTCGTTACATATCATCAAATGCTGAAAACGACTTATGAACTCATGACCTGGTCTAGCCTCAAGACCCAACGTTCAGATTCATGTACAGATCAGGATTACATGCTCAGCACGCCGTGAACAAACACCAGTGAACATGGCGAAAGGTGTTTGGTATGCTTTATTGAACAAGATGAAGCAGAAGTTTCCACTGCTTTTCTGGTTGAACATGGTCCCGGTTTAATCACAAGTTGAAGTATGGTGGAAGGGATGTGGGCTCGAGAGTTGCTTCAGTTGGACACCATGCTTTCCGTCTCCTTGACGAACCCGTCGCCGGTCCAGTCCTTGTCCGACTGCAGCCCCTGCCTGATGGCCTTCCTCTGCTTGATCGCCTCCTGTTGCCGCTGTACCAAATCGGTGTGTGTGGTGAAGTACTGGAGGGAGGCCCTGAGACGACCAGGGGTTAGTGAATGGTTCCAAGGGGCAATCAGTCGCATCGGCAGTTCAACAACAGAAAAGGGGAAAACAGCATTATGCGTTTCAGTAACTAGAAAAGAGGCAGCCCAGATGTTTTCTACAAGTGGGCAGATATTTAGGACAGAACAACCAATACTTCAGAGAAACTTCCTTGTGACAAGAGAGTAAAGCAAGGTCAAACCGTCAAAGTGACAAAGAATTAGCCATCACACGGTACACAAGACTTTATTCTGCACCATTCATACATAGCAGGGTCAGGCGTGCAAAGCAGGGCCCAGGGAAGGATTGATTGCCTTATAGAAGGCATAAGTGCAGTTCAAGGCAATGGCTAACAGCACGTGTGTAAGTCTTCTTTTAATGATTCCCTACATCCCATTTCTACAACGTCTTTTTTCTATTTTTATCCCATTTCTACAACGTCTTTTTTCTATTTTTTGACATGGAGCACTCCTTTGATCTATCTTCTACTTAGGGCCTGTTCTTTTTGGCTACGGCTGATGGCTTTTGGCTGCGACTGATGGTTTTTTGGCTGTTTGCGACAGAGATTGCGGAAAGAGAGATACTCGCTTGCGATTTTTGATGATACAGATATTAGTTTTTTAACGTGTACTACAATTAACTTGTAGATCCCATCTTAAAAAAATACTCCGTTTAAAAGTTAGTTACTGTAGCAAAAGCCAAAAGCGGCTTTTAGAAGCCGTAAAGAACAGGGCCTTAGTAACGTGTCACAGAAAATTAGCAAGAAAAAGAAAAGACCATGTGACCCGAGCATTTATTTACGCGGGAAGATCCTGAGTTCTCATGCTAATGATTTATGATTATCATGGTTCATGATTATCTATTACTTTCAAAGCTCATCTGCTATTCTTTAGTGACAAAATGGTGCTAACAAGTTTTGGGCAAAGAAGTAAGCTTTTGGAGGTAGCACAACATAGTCAAGTTCAGGATGTCTTAGTAAATAGTCCAAAGTGGCTTTTGGAGGTAGCACTACATAGTCAAGTTCGGGATGTCTTAGTAAATAGTCCAAAGTAAAGTAATTCTCCGGATGGTTTCCAACACCACATCAACTACAATAATAAAAAGGGGTGTGGTTACATACCCACGGAAATCTTCAATTGATGTGAAGTTGTGCTCTCTCATAAAATCCTGCAACTCTGCACAAAGCTTCTTGACAAGGCCATAACCATGCATCATTACGCCTGTACATACCTGTAATGAACAGTCAAGTCTTGGTTAGATGATTCTAAGATATGTAGGGACATAATTGCAAAAATGATGTCTAAGAAAAAAAAATCTACAATACAACTCAACATCAACTGTGTGTCAGCAGCACACATATGGATGTGCACAATAACGGTCTGAGCCACATTGGCCCCCAGATATCATTTTTAAGAGCTCACCTGTACTGTATCTGCGCCAAGCAGAAGAAACTCAGCAGCATCATTACCGGTCTCAACACCACCAATAGCAGAGAGTGACTGTCCATCAGTGAATTCTTCTTTCATCATCCTTGCTATCTGCATGACTTTTGCGAGAGCTATAGGGTGCACAGCTCTTGCAGAATAGCCTCCAGGTGTTGAATACCTGCAGAACAGAACGGTGTTTCAAATTGGTAACAATAAATGAACATGATCTAAGAACGATTCAGGGGAGAATCTAACCCCTCCACACAAGGTTCTGGACGCAAAGTTTTGAGGTTAATTCCCATCACACTCATAATTGTGTTAATAGCAGAAACACCTTCACATCCAGACTTAAGAGCAATTCTCGCAGGCTGCACAATGTTAAGGCATAAAATGAAAACGTTGACCAATAAACATGGCATTTTTTTAAAAGAAAATTCTCATTCAGTAATCAGTATTGTAATGTCAAAACAATAATACCAGGAATGGTCATCTGCAGTGCAACTGCTGGCAATAATCTCATTTATTTTATGAAAAAATCCTTTCTTTTGGGATGGAAAAAGGATAAGAGTTATCAATGTGCAACTCATGTTTCAGTAATTGGTTTAAGTTATGATAATACCATGTAGTATTAGAACCTGGGAAGCAACGTTACACTGTGAAAGCTTATCAATTATCATAATTTAGCCACCACATATCTGATTCCAATAATAGAACATGGACAAAACTCACTATTTGATACCATTTGAAAACATAAGAGGGGGAACACAACAAAAAGAGTATATGTAGAACAATGCAAAAGACTAAATATTCCACAAGAGTGAACAAAAATTAGTACAGATTCAGAAATAGTTCATTGCTAATTTTCTGACAGCTAACTTTTGCTGAAGGATTGACAAAAGTCAGATCAGACAACCAAACTACTTAGATCAGCGGAATGCAACTTAAGAGTGAAAACTAGGGAGGGATAAAAACTAATTTAGGACGTCATTGGTTATTGATGCAAGTAAAACAGAGATGACATGTGACCATTAAGTACTGCATAGACGTATATATTTGACTAACCTGTGCAATATCTGTAATGTTAGGAGTCATCTTTGCCCAAACAGGCACGGTGGCCTTCTCATTTATCCAACCACAAACCTCCTCTAACAAGCCACAGTCTTGTCCCACAGCAGCACCCATTTTCCGCTCTGGCATGCCATGTGGGCATGAGAAATTGATCTCAAGAGCATTCTAATAAAAAAGCAGATCAGTAGCATTCCAGTATCATAAATCTGATCAAGAATTCACCAAAATAAACATATGAGAACATTACCACTCCGCTCTCTTCAACACGTTCAATAAGCTCATGCCATGCAGCTTTGTTGTACTCCTCCATTATTGAGCCAATGAGTATCCTGTCAGGATACTCTTTCTTCAACTGCTTGAACTCATTCAGCATTGTCTCCAGAGGCCGATCACTGATAAGTTCGATATTTTCCCATCCAATAATAGGACTCTTTGCAGCCCCATTAGGTTCCGCCCTAAGCCGGGCATAGCGAGGGGTTACGTTGATAACTTTTCCAGCATCCAAGGACACCTGCCATTCATATCAACACTTAGCCACAATGTTACACCATGAAAGGAATAGACCAACAATGTGAAAGTGATGATTGCAAGGTCTAATGCAGAATGGGACCGACGAATTTAAAGCTCCTTTCTCAAATTTATTAGTGAGGATGCAATGTTCATCTGAAAAAATGGGATATCTGACTCCAAAAGCAGATTGACATTGTTTGAAGCAAAGGGTTTGTCATATTCCATAAAAAAGGGTTCGTCAGAAAGAAGCAAAGCTTAATCAGTAGAAAAATGTGATCTACATGAAGAGTCCAGTGTGGTCAGAACGAAAGAAACGTGCAAGCTGGAACAAATTCTCCTATGACATTGAAAGATTCGATTTTCAACCAGCCATATTACTGTCTTAATTCTAATTCGGGCACCCATCATAAGATCCGTCCCCAACCTAATGAATCTATTGCGAATCAACACGCATCCACGGTCCCAAAATTCGATTTTCCTCAACCCAAACACACACCGCCCATCAACTTAGAAGGTAGGAGCTACTGGTTCTCCATTACCTTGAACTGCCCCCCACACGTATCTAACCCAAATAGGAATCACACGGCCAAAAGGCAATGGCGTTAAGCGAACTCTCTCACTCTGACGTCACCGAAGTGATCTAACTCCGAGTCTCTGAACTACTGCACAGAGATCCTACCCTTGTGCGCAGTGACGACGGCATATCAGAGCGAAAAGATGGCAACTTTGTATCGTAAGCGAGTCATCCAAAGGCAATCTGCGAGGGGTGAGAAAATTACAGTCTTGGCGATGACGGCGCCCCAGCCCTCGTCGAAGGCGCGCTTCATGACGGTGTAGTTGGTGCCCGGGGGGCCCGACCCGATCACGAACGGGTTCGGCATCTTCAGCCCGTTCACGCGCACCGACAGGTCCGGCTCGCCGGCGCCGGAGCGGGCGGAGGCAGAGGCACGGACGGACGTCGCCCGCCGGCCGGGGAGGCGAAGCAGCGGCGAGGCGGTCGACGGCGAGGCCCGGAGAGTCAGCGACTCCATGGTGGATTTCTCTTTCTCGCTCTGTTTTCTTTTTCTTTCTCTTTTCCTCGATAAGAATCTCTGAATCTGTGAGGGAGGATCCGATCGTCTGACGGATGAGGGAGAAAGGTACGGCCTTTTATAAAGATTTTTAAGGAACTTTGTTAGGCGTACGCATGATTGTCATTTCAGATTTTAGATCAGATATCTAAACCTGAGATTATGGTCGTGTTCAATCCGGTTTTTAGCGTCTTTTGTCATAATTATACTATAATGACTATTATTTTTCTAAATTATTTAATTAAAGAATAATAAAAAAATAAAAAACAGTTATACATTCACAAATAATATAAAGAAAAAGAAACAAAAAAATTTAAAATTAAGAAGCCATTGCGTAAAGCTAGAAGCTGGAAGGAACGGCCATATGAAACGGGAAAGTGCTTTATCTACTCGAACACACTGCCGGTTACCACCTCATCTACAACTCCAACGAACTTTTTTGGACTCTCACAATCATTAAGGGGGCGATCAAAACGGCTTCAGCGATAGTTGCGGTGGCGATTAAAACACTGTAGCAGGTACTATAGCTACAGTACCTGCTACAGTAAAATTATTTTTTTTGATTTTTTTTAAAAATTTACTTACACTTTTTTCATTTTTTATTTTCGATTTTTTTTTCAATTTTTTTACATTTAATTATACTCAATAAACCAACTCAGCTACAGTGTTTTTTCAGTCAGCTACAGTGTTTCTTCAGCAAAAACTAAAAGCCATCGCTATTCCGATCACCCTCTAAGTCGGGCGTAATTCATGAATTGTATAAATAAATAAGAAGAAGAAGAGCCAGAAAGACCCATATAGATTAGTTTTTTTTTGTATTCTCATCCTAACTGTTGACTTCGATAGTAGACTATTAGTATACATTGCAAGTTGATTCACGTAATCGCGATAATGTAGCCATTTGTGGTAGCCTGGCTTTGCCATCAGTTACAATTGCGCAGTAAATTTACATCGCTTGTGATGGTGATAATTTTGTTAATACAAGCATGAAAAAAATGCACTCCAAGCTATGCTAAATCTGTTGTCTAAACGCAACATATGATAAGTGCAAGCACATCAATCAATCTATGGTACAGTCCCGTGTGCCTGGATAATCACGACCTTTTCACCCCAAAAAGGTTTTTAGCAGGCCCAGGAAGTAGAACCCTCAGCGTGCCAAGGAGAGACCATGTTAACAGTACGCACTCTAACAAAAAGTTTCTCCACGGTAGCTAATCTCATTGGTGAACCTGATTAGAAGGAACTTAGAGGCTGCTCGATTGGACTGAAATTGTGTATCTTATTATTGAAATTACACTGTAGTTGGCTAAAATTACACTGTAGCTGACGATGGTTTATTTAACATAATTAACTTTTTTAAAATCTAAAAAACAGGTTAACCCATCACGTATAATGCAAACAAATATGGAAAAAATAATCAGTAAAAAAGCTAAAAAATTAAAAAAATATATATAAATAGTAAAAAAATAAGTTAAAAATTTAAGTTTAAATGAGTGAGATCTTAGAATATTTTAGTTGTGAACACGTCATGCCGGTCGAGGCTGATGGCTTCCTCGTCGTCCTGAGCTGGCACAGTTGCTAACAGAGCGGAATCTCCGATCTGGCTCCTCTCTCTGTTCAGCCGTCTGATCCACGCAGGAAGGACGAGCCTTCCGTAGGACGCTCAAACTAATGTACTCTGTTCAGCGGAGCTGTTCGACGTACAAGGGGCTGTAAAATTCTTGCGAAATTTACGAAAAAAATTGTGTTATGAGGGGGTGTTCATTTCAGCTTCTAAAAGTTTTAATTTTTTTTCACTATTCACTACATTATTCACTAACTCAGTTACAGTAAAAAAAACCAGCTACAATGAAAAAAAACTAAAAGCCATCACTAAAACGATCACCTCCTAAATGCACCTTTGAAAAGGCCGCTTGCAAAGCAAGATACTCCGTCCCGTTCTTTTCATTTGATGTCCTAGGATCTATGCTAAAATTTGACTGATATTAGGTTTAAAATTACCTAGGTTGGTTATATAAAAGTTATGTTATTTTTATTAAAAATACTTTTACAATAATAATTTTATTATATCTTAACATAAAGTCATAAGAGGTAACAGTCCTGAATCCCATCGTAAAAAGGCGAAAAGTAAAAACATCCGATAAAAAGGTATGAAAAAGGGTGGATTCTTTTCGAGTTTTGCTTTGCTTTGCTTTCGTAAACCATCACATCTCATGGTCCCATCAAGAGAGAGTATTTATTGAGTTGCATGCACCAGCCAGTTCACCTAAAAGATAAAGCTGATGAGGAAAGGTGAATAATTCACTTATACTTCAATACTCCCCCTCACGTGTAGACTCTCTCAGGCTTAAGACGTGGAATAGAAGTGGGGCTGTAATTATTTTTTTTAATTGCGCTAATTAGGTCTCGAACTCAAGACCTTTTGGTTTTGATATCATATTAAGTTGCTGTACCAGTCAATTCACTCAAAAATTTAAATTGACGAGGAAAAGTGAGCAATTCATTTATACTTCAACAATAAGAAGTAATAGTCCTGAATCCCATCGTAAAAAGGCAAAAAGTAAAAACGTCCGGTAAAAAAGAATAAAGAAGGGTGGATTCTTTTCGAGCTTTGCTTTGCTTTCGTAAACCATCATATCTCATGGTCCCATCAGGAGGGAGTATTACAATTGGAGTGGGCAGATCCATAGTCGTAGCGAACAGACGTGCGCAAACAAAACCGAAAGATGATACGTACAGAACAAGTACTCATCCACAGCATATTATCCAGAAAAATACGTCTTCCTGGAAGCATCTACCTACCAACGCAGCTGAGCTATGCAAAACCAGGAGCATCCGTACAGATTACGACAGCCCAAGTCATATGCTCCTTGGCTGGACGAACGACGAAGGATTACATCCATGGTTACCTTAGCTGGAAGGCTCCACACGACGACTTCTTCTAGCTTCAGAACATCTCTCCCCATCGCCATGTGCTCCATACAATACGGCACAGATTTGCCAACTCAATTCATGTTAGACAATCAGCTCTGTTTCCCGGCTCAAAAATTCCCAAAGCACATTACAGAGAAAACCGGTAGGATCTTACAGCCCGGGTCTCAAAATTAGTGGAGCGAGTGAACAATGCTTCAGTCTCGCTTTATGGCCTTTGAAATATACGCCCTGCCAATGATCACCGCAAGGTATGATGCTGCAGTAATACCGACGCCAATGAGAAGGATGATCCAATCGTAAGTTGCGGACTGCATAGACCCTGAGGCCAACAGTATTCCAGAAGCTTTCAGCCCACACAGGATCTGCAGCACTCATACATTGTCCTCAAACTTCAGCCGGGTTGAATAGGCAGGGACATACCTAAGAAGTGACGAAGGCTATGGCGATCAGTAAATCTCCAAGTAAAAAGGAAACAATATGAAACCAGCGTGTCACCAAGATAGAAGGATGACAAGTGAGTTCAGTACAAGTCGGGTAACTAACATAAATAAGTAAAATGAGAGTTATACTCGGTGTCATGAGTTGTTCTTCAGTAGCGGCTGAGTATAATACACAAAAACTAGCTGCATCATAGATGCCTTAGTTCATCCTTTTTTTTTGAAGCGTTTAAGTAATCAAAACTAAACTGCTACTGGTTGGACGCCAAAAGATACCACACGACGAGGGCTTTCCACGTTCTAAAAGGGGCATGTGTGCCATGAAAGAAAGCTACCTGGTTGTAGATACAACGCATCTACCTCCACCCTGCACCTCTGCCCCTACACATACTTCACCTTCGCCACTGCATTTTCCAGTACAAAGAGCTTCTATTGCCTGCTAGACTAGAAGTAGTCTGCCAAGAAGTTCCATACAAACCGGGAGGTATCATCTGCATATGAAGGAAACTGCGTGCCAGAAGGTGGATCCAGAAAAACACCAACATAGTGACTCGGGAAGGAATTGCTTGGAGAAACGAGGCTCTTCACAGTGCCACAAGAAAGACCAGGATCACAAGTCAGTAGACATCCAACCAATTCTTCAACCAATGAAACATTCACTTTTATAGATTGATAGGCATATCAGCACTAACAAGAATGTACAGTGATCTAGCAACCAAGGCAGCTGCTGCTGCTATTGATGAAGCACTGATGTTTGCTGCAGCCAAAAAAAAAAAAAGAGAAAGAAACATTTCAGGTTTACAACTGGGTTTTGAAGAGACAAATCATTACACTTGTGCATGGTCAACTTACCAGGACTATCCAAATAGCTGTGATAAAATCTATTGGAAAATTGGGAATCAAAGTCCTCCAACACAACTCCAGAAGTTGAAGTATTCTACATGGATGGGTCAATACATAACAGATCATGACGCAGTAGTCTTCAAAGAGAAAGTATCTTGGAAAACTCAATGTTAAAAATGTCAAGAAAGGACTTCAAAAATGTTGCTCAGACGATGATTTGACCATTGAACTCACTATTAATTTAGCCAATGGCTATGGCTTTACCTTTCTCATGAACGACATTAATGAAGACGGTGGTACACCAGGGTTTGACGAAGCTGCTGGTTTTACTTTAACATTATCGGAGCCAAGTGAATAACTGGCACTTTGAAGTGCATCTAACATTTTCTTTGAAATCGATAAATTTTATGAAAGGCAAAAGATAAATATGAACAAGGCGGAACAGTGTCTATAAATGTTTTCTTTGATCTCGGAAGGTTCTCCTTCCTTCTCCATTTCAACAACTATCTCCGTGGTCATGGGTGCTATAGCGCCAGCGTCGGTTTCCATCGTTGTGATGGTCGTTTGCTCAATCACCGTTTCCATCTCTTCTGCGATTGTGGGCAAAGTCGTGAGAGACTTTTCCGCAGTATCATCTTTGCTTGATGGAGACATCGAGGTGCATACCACAAAAGTAAGACGGTTTTTTCAATAAAATATGAAGGTGAAAAACTATGTGCATGTATATATGTATATTGTTTTTGCTATCTTGATTTTAAACTTAGAAGAAAGCTTCCCAGAGATCAGTTTCTTCGATTTCTTTTCTTTGACCATCTCTGGTCGGATGAGAACATTCTCGGCCACGTCTGACCGAGAATTTTGAGCGAGATTTGTTGCTCTTTATCCTTCTTGGATCTTCTGACAGTCGAGACCAGATTCAACTATCTAAAGGGTCGACCCCTTCTCGATCACAAGTTCTGCTGTTGCAGCAATTTTCTTCACAGAAGACATGAAATCCTTCCAGTTTTCTTTGTTAAGTTGCTTGATAGAACCTCGAGAAGCACCTACTGAATGGGTTTCAATATTATAATAGAAGGGTATCTTGATCTTGGGAGTCGGTTTCTCAAATACGACATCCCCTATCTCAGATGCAGCACTTATGTCTGCAATGAATTTCTGGATTGGGTCAGTCTGAGCAACAGGGGGCAGAGTGGCAGGAGAAACAACAAAACTTGAGGTTTCTTTCTCCTTGTCAGCGGCTTTAACCAGCCGACGCCTCTTGACTGGAGGAGTGTTTGCCCTCTCCGCCATTTACTATTAGAAGAGATAGCTTTGACCTCTACATGGAAGAAAAAGTGAAACTAACACAACTTATAAAGGAATCATGCAAAATAGTCTGCTTAACCACTGATACATGGACATCATTGAGACATCAGAATTACATGTGTTTAACTGCACATTTTATTGACAATGATTGGAAATTGCAGAAAAGAATTCTAAATTTTTGCACTGTCACTAGTCACAAGGGTGAGGCTATTGATAAAGAAGTGGAACATTGCTTGAATGAATAGGGCATTGATAAAGTTTTTACCATCATAGTTGATAATGTAAGTTCAAATGACACTATTGTAGTTTACTTAAAGAAAATTTTCAATAAATGAGGAGGCGGTATTTTACAAAGTAAATTTCTTCACATGAGGTGTGTTGCTCATATCATTAATTTGGTCTCAAAAGATGGCTTGCACGAGGCAGGTAAATCAGTTGCACACATCCGAGGGGCTGTCAAATTCATTCGGCAATCTCCATCTAGATTTGACGAGTTCAAGAATGCATTGAGCTAGAAAAATACAAGGCAAATCTTTGTGTGTCTCTTGATGTTAGCACAAGGTGGAATTCTACTTATTCAATGCTAGAGGAAGCATAGATGTGTCAGAAAGCATTTGAGAGGTATGATGAACTTGATCCCCACTATAGAATTGAACTTGATAGTAAGAAAGCTAATGGTGCTCCTGATGATGCGGATTGGGCAAATGCTTGTCGCCTAGTTAGCTTCTTGAGTCATTTCTATGAGCTCACCTTGCATATTTCTGGATCTCTATATGTCACCTCTAATATTTTGTTTAGTGAGATCGCTAAAGTAGCTTGCTTGTTAAAGCGCTAGATGAGGTCAAATGACTTGGAAATAAGCTCCATGGCTGGAAGAATGAAAGAGAAGTTTGATAAATATTGGGGAGATCCAAAGAAAATTAATATGCTTGTCTTCATACCTGTTGTTATTGATCCTTGGTGTAAGTTTGAGTACATAGATTTTGCTCTTGACGAAGCATATGGCTTGGTAGTTGGTCAAAAATTACAGAAGTTAGTGAAAGAAGCACTTTATTCCTTGTTTCATGAGTATAAGAAATTAGAACGGCCTTAGATTGTGGATACTAATGGAAAGGGAAAAGTCTCTAGTTTTGTAGAAACTTCTGTTGAAAAGGATGATGTGTGTCTAGAGTCACAGATCAAGAAAAATGAAATGTGATGCTTTTGGGGGAAATAGCAAGTCTGAGCTTGATAAGTACCTAGCTGAAGATCTAGAACCAGAAAGCAAAAAAATTAATATCTTGGCATGGTGGAAGCTCAATGCTCCTAGATTTCCAATTCTTTCACACATTGCTAGGGATATCCTAGCAATTCCAATATCTACAATTGCCTCTCAATCAGCCTTTAGCACTGGTGGATGTGTGCTTGATTCATTTAGGAGTTCATTAACTCCACAAATTGTGCAAGCCTTAATATGTGTGCAAGATTGGTTGAGAGCTTCTCCAACACCTATCAATGTGGAGGAAAATCTGGAAGAGCTAGACAAATTTGAAGCAGGTATCATTTCAAATAAAATCATTTCTTGGCCATACATATTTGCTACTTTATGTCTAACTTGCTCGATAATGCTAACTTTCAGAATTAGCAAGCTCGCAAAAATCATCTTCTTCTGGGCATACAGGTCTTTCATCTTCGATACCTTGAATAGCAATTTGGGTTAGTAAATAAGATGTAAGATATATAATTTTTTTGTCTTATATAATGGTCTTTCTCTTTTTGTGTGTATGACATCTTGCTTGATTCTTATTCTGCAGTTTTCGTTGGTAGCATCAACAAACATTTGGTGGGAAGTTGCCAAATTTTGAAGCATTAAAAGATCTTGCTTTGCAGAAAGTAGTAGATATACTAGAATAAAATATGTTGCTTTTATATCATTTATATACATGTTTTCTATGGTATGTGAGACTTTTGTGAACTTCAGTATTAAGTGCTATATTGTGACGTGTGTGTCTCTCTATTAAGCAATGTTGAGCAATCGAAGTCACATATTACATCATATTTTATATTACAATATCGATATTGCTTTTTATTATATTGCATATTATATTACTGTGTATAATGTTAGTAGAGTCGAATGAACCGACCGAGATATTATTCGGTTAATTAAGTTCGGTTTCTATTTTTAATTTGGTCAATTTGGTTTTGAAATATATGGAATCGAAATAAATAATTCGGCCTAAAAAATTCCCATAACAGGCCAAACTGGCCGAATGATCACCCCTAGTCAGACATTTGAATGTAAGGAATCTTTTTGGGCAACTCGTTTGGTGGTTAGTACCAACCATTGGGAGGAAGTTTCATTCATGGGAATAGTTCTAAGTACAGCATAAGTACCTACAGCAAGCTTTAAATGTGACAATTCAGGTTGCCTAGCCTTTAATTTCGTACGCTTGATATCTGATATTTCTTCATATTAAGGGGTGATCGGAATAGCATGGCTTTTGATTTTTGCTGAAAAAACACTGTAGCTGGCTGAAAAAATACTGTAGCTGAGTTGGTTTATTGAGTATAATTAAATATAGAAAAATGTAAAAAAACCGAAAACAAAAAACGAAAAAAAATTTATAAGTAAATTATTTAAAAAACGAAAAAAATAAAATTTTACTGTAGCAGGTACCTGCTACGGTGAAAAAATCACCACCCGTTCACACAAGCTGATTTGAGCGGGCTCTAAGAAGACAAGATCCATCAATCATTCGAGTGAATAAAGGAAATGGAGTGTGATGTCATTCTGCTTAGCAAGAAGGCCTTTTCTTTTGTGTGCACAGTACGGTGAGGATGAGTTGGGAGTTAGAGCGTGTACAACGCTCCACGCTGTGCCCCAAATCTGCGAGTTGGGACTAGGTGAGGAAATGTGGACCGTTCGGAAGAAAGGATGTGGAGAAACAACCAAACTTCTTAAAACGACGCAACGCTGTCCAATATGGTCATACGAAATGCTCAAATTTTATGAACCAATCTGACTAGGCCACTGCAGCGAAGACGAGTTCAGATCCGACCAAGTCAAGTCTAAAAGCTGACCTCGACTTTTGACTTTCCTCATCATTTATTTTATTCTGTGCAGTCTTTCCTATTTCAAAAGAGACACCTTTTGCAGTCCTTTCTATTTCAAAAGAGATCTAGTTATGCTCATTTCAGATTATTTTAGCTTCTGTTTTTTTTACTATTCAGTAATTTTATTTTTTTCTAGTTTTTTAGATTTTTTGAGCTTTATTGCATTTTCTTTTTTTCCGTATTCCGTTGCATTGTTCGTGATGGGCTAACATATTTTTTTTTAAATTTTTTTTAAATTTAATTATATCAAATAAGTTAGCTTAGCTACAGTAAAAAAATAAACCAGCTACAGTAAAAAAAGAGCTAAAAATCAACATCATTCCAAACACCTCTAAAGAAGACGAAAACAATTTCTCTCGGCTGACTCTCTGCTTCCTGCTCTGAATTACTTAGAGGAGACTATTCAGAGATGCGACATCGATGATCTAAAATTTTTTGTAGCCACAGTTCATTTCTTCCCTCTTTTCGTGCCCCACGTCGGGTAGAGCTAAGCACCTGAAAGTGGCTTCAGAATGCACCAAGGCCTTGAGGAATGAAGGAAGAATCACGAGTTGCCAGGAGGGAAAGGTAAAATAACCCAGCGAAAGGGATATCTCCACGTAGGAAGTAGAAAGAGCTAGCAAAGCTACGTTGGCACATGGACTCCTCCAAGCTCCAATATATGGACCAATACCGTCAGCGCCCCGGACTTGGACGCGAGCTTCACCGGCCGGCGCGACGAGACCCGCGGCTGGCGAGCTTCACCGGCCGGCGCGCCTCACCGCGGCAAAGGCAGCACAAGATCGTCCCCAGCACTCTCCTGAGCACCCGCCCCCTCTCGGGCACGTAGCGGGGGTGCGCCGGGGCGGCGCGGCCGTCCCCGTTCCCGCCGAGGCAACCCGGCATTCTCGCTAACCTTGCCAAAGGCCGATCACGGGCAACTCCGCCGACCTCTACTGCCTCTCCTCTCGCTCGAAATGCACCTAGAACTAGAAAATCTTGGTTTTCTCGGCTGTGTTAATGACCCGCTGAGCTTGTTGCGATTGGGAGGACGGGCAGTGAGCTGTATTTAAACCGGGGAGGAGGACGATAAGCGAGACGACTGGGTCGCACTGGAGTAATTTTCTTGCCGTGGAAGGGTTGCAATCAGGGCGCCTCGGGATCGGTGGACTGGGATGTGGCGGTGGCGGTCAGCAGGGGTGGAGCTAGGATTTAACTAAGTAATAGTAACAATGGTAATATTTCTTAAAATATTTAAAGTTATAGTACAAATTTGTCATAAAATTAGGGCCTACCGGCCCTTTCCCCCTCCGCCTCTAGGGGCCAGGGGAGGCGACGCATCGCTCATCGGCATCGGGGCCCTCCCCTAGCTTGGCGGACGGGGGTTACCGGGGCAGGCTGTCGAACGATGCCGCGTTTTTGGAAGGTCGGGGGCTTGGCGGAGGTTTGACCGGTCGAGTTTGATCGGATCAACGCCCCCTCGGCGCGGCGACTCGGCAACCGCGAGCGGGCAGGCCCGGCGCTCGCGTGACGGGCCCGGGTGTTAGCTTGGGTGGGCCGTGAGTAACCGCGACCGTGGGGGCCTCCTGCGATGGAATTCCTTCTTGTAGCACTAAACGTGATGCGTAATCCTCTCGAAAAAAGTTGCTGATGCAGCAGTTTTTCTTGTACACTACGGACGCGCACACTCAGATCATACTCACACCACCCGCAGCACACACATATGTGCATCCTTAATACATGCTTGAAATTCGTTCGAGGATTCCAAGGCTTTACGGATCGTGGACACATGATTTCCATTGAACATACATATGTTTCCACTTTTTGAATCTAGCCAGAGAAATTTCACATAGGGTATGTATATGCATCAGGTACCTATTTTTTCTTTAAAAATTAGGTACATTTTGGACAGTATGATTACTTATAGATTCGTGCAAACACTAATAACTTCCCCATCCTCCCTTCCTCTTCTCTCTCCCCCACCCCTCACGCCACCTCCTGTAGTCGTTGGCGCCGTCCCTAGCGTTAGCATGGCCCTCCATCATGCCCCCACCGCTTTTGCCTCTTATACTGGTTGCCGGTAATGAGGGCAGCGCCGGTGCCACCTGCCTCCACACTCTATCGCCTCCACCCTTCTTCCCCGCCTTTGGCAGCCCACTGTCGTCGGATTTGCCGCCGTGACCACCTCCCACCGCCCACACTGAACCCTAACTCACCACTCGTATCATTCTCACCAAGAGCAGATCCAATACATAATTATTGGGGTCATGTGACCCCTATAAAATTTTCTAAATCCTATAAAAAAATTGTTATTCATCAGTAAAAGTGACCTCATAGTACAATAGAGGTGATCCAAATAGTCTTCTCACCTAGATCCACTCTTGATCCTCACCACCGCAACCCAACCCCGCCAACCATTGGCCACCAAGCCCATGACCGGTGGTGCCCCTACCGCCTTGGCGCACCGTCACCTCCACTGCACACCATCGGATAGGCGTTGCCCCCCTCCCCCAAAATCTAAGGTTAGGGCCTCAAAATGAACCCCAACCCTAAATGGCCACAGAGCTTGCTGGATATACCACCATTGTCGTCCCACGAGCACGAATATTCATGGCATCCGATACGTCCAAAATCGCCTAACGTGTGAGAGAACATGTAATTGTTTCTTAGCAATACCCTTTTCACATAGCCTACTATGATTTTTCTGTACTTTATCTGTAAAAGGTCACCAAATCAAATCCTCAGTTAGAAGAAATCAAATCCTCAACTCAGCATTCAACAGGAGCTACAACTTATCAGACAAGTGTAGGCCAAATCAGCTTCGGCCTGGTCAGTAAAAGCGTCTTCCTGGGAGCTGCTACGTACCACGCGTACTGGGCCAGAAGGATCCAGCACATGCGGCCCATGTGCTCACTTTTTCTTTTTTATGTGCTTCAAAAAATTCAAACGCGTATATCTTTTGAACCGAGTATATGTTTCTGTGATCGTTGGAACTATCATATCCCTTATGAACAATACTACACAATAAAACCAATGTTGCAAATGTTTTGACTTAGTGTTGATAACATATGTCACAAAACAAACATCAAAAAAATAATAGAACAAACCAAAAGTGATGGTGGAATCCACCCAACTCTTAATTTCCGATAATCCAGGAGGTAAAATGAAATGTTTCACATATTACATTCAAAAGTTCCAGTAGTTCATGAACAGTGCTTTAGTTTGTATTTTTTTTGAATTGATTGGAAATGAAGCGGTATAGGGTCAGATGTTCCAATGGGTAGAGCAAAATGTGCTAGGCTTTACTTTCTAATGCCCATTAGTTCAAAAGCAAATCACATGTGTTCATGAAACAATTCAATACTATTAGTGAAAACAAATCAAACATACTTTTGGAACAATTCAAGACTATTGGTGAAATAAATTAAAACTATTAGTGGATCATTAGGCATACTCTCTAACAAAATGACGTTGAAATATATGCAAGTGGGTCTTGCTTTAAAGATATCTCATAAGAAACGCGATGGTTCAAATGGACTGTGAATCAAATGCTCCATTTAAAAGTGGGGTTTCAAATTTTGGAATTAACTTTGGAGTGATGATGTCATCATTTTTTGTCTACTAGCAGGAAGAATACAACAGTTCTAGGCTCCCTCATAGAATAAACAATAAAAGATTAATTGGCGGAGGAAAGATCAAGAAAAAATAAAAATACATACCTTATAACCTCATGGGCCGAGACGGGCGTGCCATCCTAGGCCGTGTGCAGCGGAATACTGTCCACCGCGCGTAGGGTAGAGCATTTCCGCATCTTCCTTCTCCGAATAACATCCGGAGTAATGTACCCTAATGAGGCCTGCTTAGCCTAGCCCAATTCGATGTTCTCTCTGTTTTTTTTAGTACATTGAGGACACACTCACACACACAATATCATATACACTCACATACCCATATAGATACGTCTAATACACACGCTTTAATACAAACGAACCCTCAAAAGTCTCACAGGACGCGAGCATACGCCTTGATCACTGGAAACACCTACATGCACGTGTGTACCTAGAAGCACTATTCATGTGAACAGTGCCCCTCCAAAGGTGGGGCACCCAATTCGATGTTCTCGATTCCAAAAGAAAAGGGTTTGACCTAACAATGCCCAACCCGATTGTTGATTTTCTGGGAAAACACATAGTTGCTATAAAAAAATTCCTGACAACGGCACCGGGTCCCTATAGAATGTGCTCTCTAGTAGTATATGTGGTATGCTAATCGATTTTTTAGTAAACCAACAAAGTTGACGATAGGGAAACCTGAACGAAAGTTAATCTTGAACGGACATCGATATGAAGCAAAAAACGGACAGAAATGAAATATCAAAATAGGGGATAGATGTAACATGCAAAGTAATATTAATCAAATTCAAATTATGAAGGTAAGATTCTACTAAGTACGGTCTACTCCTAGGATACAGGAAAAGTAGTTGCCAAAAAGGAAGCAAAGATTGGTGTGTGCATGTTTTTTCGTCAACCGGTGCAGAGTATTTATATCCTAAAATAACTGACTCAATCTTGAATTATACTTCAAGCCTCTCTCTTCATGTCAGTTCAACCCTTCTTTGAATAGAGTCCCTGTCCGTCTTCAAATCTTCTTGTTTTCAATCTCCTGTTGACGATTTCCTTTTTTGTATCTATCTTTCCTTAGTCGGTATCTTCTAGATGCTTCTTAGCGTTGTTCGATGTTTGATTCTAATTTTTGGGAAATTTTGACCTTTCCTTAAAATCATAGCAACGGAAAAAAAACATTTTGCTGATTATTTTGCCAAACGGCAATAGCCAACCACTGCAAGAACGCCCATTACAGAATATAACTACATGCGTTGGGCTTTTCAAAGGCTAAGCGAAGGTTTTGCTCCAGCCCAATCTGCTCGGTCAAAACCTGATCCTGAACCAAAAGTAAACAGTAGAGATACCGTCTCGAAACCCAACGCACCTATAACTACAGGCTACAAGGCCCTCAGCCCATACTAACCTGAACCACGACCACCAAGTGCCATCACAAATTTGCAGATGACTTCAACATTCACCAAATCAGCTTATATAAGAACTACACCAATTATAAGGACGAGCTAGTTGCCTGGTGGTGGATAAGGATGTTCCTTCCCATCCATCCAGATTTGATCCCTATGATCGGTGTGGCATCCTTATTTAATCTAAGTACACATACATATGTATGTTTAGTGGTAAAGTATGTGTCTACACTATATAAGATCCTGAAGCCAGTGACAGACCCAGAATCAAAATTTAGAGGATGGCTAATAGAACCTCATGTTTGGCCTTATCACTTCTTCTGATGCTGTTCAACTCTAGCAAGCCTTTGCGTTTAATTATGTTTGATCTTTAGATTTATCTCGAAGAAGATTGAATCGCATAGCAGGAGTCCTCGCTTTGGACCAATCAAAACCAACGAGTCGTCCTACAAAACATGTTTAAATAAATGAATTTCCACCATCAGCCTGTAGCACCCATTAAAAAAAATAAAACCTAACCCTAACCCCCAGCCTTAAAAGGCCAGGGGCTCCCTCCTACCCATCGAGCACCGCCACCCTCTCCTGTAAGCCTCTCCCTCTCTCCCATTTACTCTCTTTCTCTCTCTCTTGTTCCCTCTCTCTCTTCGTTTTTTTCGTCCGTACGGGTTGGGCCGGTCGGCTGGCCGCCGACGTGGGGCGTGCGGCCGGGAGTGACGGCACGGCACAGTGAGGCGAGCAGCGGCGGCGGCTGGTGTACGACGACTAGCGTAGGGGGACATCAGCCCCACCCGATCCTCCAGTGGGTCCGCCACTGCCTGAAAGCTCCACAAAATCTCTAGTGTGTATAGTGGGCACGAACACATGCGGGTGCGCACACGGCCCGACTGGGGTGTGCATGTGGCGTGTGTCTTCGAGCTCCATGCAGCCTTTGAGCCTCCACAAATTTTCTAGCGTGTATGTGGTATGACTTGAGTGTGTATGTGGTGTGTGTCCTTATTGTACTATTTCAAATAAAAAAGACTAGGTGTGCATGTGGTGTGTGTCCTTATTGTACTATCTCAAAGAAAAAAGAACTTCATTAATTATATGATCCTTTGGCAGCCACTGTATAGATTGGACGAGGTACTCCCTCCCTTGAGAAATATAAGGCTTATAGTTTAAATAGACTTGTTGAGAAATATAAGACTTGTATGTAGATTTAATAAGGTCTTTCTTGCTATACCCCTGTTTATTTTCTCTCAACTATAAACATCTATTCATTATCATCCACACAAAGTATTCTTTCTCATCTTTCCAAGACAATTACGCAGGTGTCTAAGTTATTTTCTCCTGTACCTTTCTCTCAATTTCATCGCGCACCTTAATCCTGGTACAAAGTCAAAATACATCTTATATTTATCAACTGAGGGAGTATGATTTTTTATTAATGATGGATTGTAGTTGTGTAGTTGCAAACTTGTGATATCCATTTTAGCCATAGGCATCACTGCATGCAGTACAAAACTTTAAGACATATTTAAATTGATCAATAAGGACATATTTAAGCTTATTTTCGTGTTTCATCTACTTATTAGTAGTTGGCTAAACTTTAAGACATTTAAGAGCAACCGAGCTATAGAATTACGAAGTTCGGTAACACTACAAATATCACACAGTGCTATGTCATCCTTGCATTGGATGCTACTTTTCTAATTTGTACATTTTTGCAATGTTGCTGAACAAATTTATGGATAGATCATCGACAACATGCCTCAGTTTTGTAATATCCAAATGTGGCATGTCTCTAATAACATGTTGAAGGTACAATTAATACACTTCTTTTGAAAATAAACCATAATTTTCACTTGATAATCATTGCATAAATTTCCAAAAAAGGAACATTGTTGTGTGAACACACTCAACTTTAGTGAAAGATTTCGCAGTTTAAGAATCAGAAGAGGACAAAAATGACTACAATAGACAAGATAACAATTTTTTTTACCATTGATCAATGGGATATGCTGATGAGGGCCGCTTAGCCTGGCCTAATTAAACGTTCGCAGATCCAAAAGAAAAGGTTGGACTTGACAGCGCCCACAGCGATTGCTGATTTCCCGTGACAATGCGCAAGGCTAGCAGCAGCCACACGGCCCATCATAGAATAATTGGATGTGTTGGGTTAGGACGAGCCCAAGGTGAAGAATACCCCGGAATGCTTGGGATTTTCAACGGCTAAAGCGAAGATTTTTTTGCAGTCCAAGTCTTATGAAAACGACGTGTCCAAAACCAATAAATGCCAAACCAAAGGTAAACAGTATAGCCCACAGGCCGTAGGTCTCCGGTCTCCAAACCCAACACACCTTCAAGGCTACAAGGCCCTACTAACCTGAACCACGAGTGCCATTACAACTTTGCGGATGACTGAACAAACAAACAGTTCCAGTACAGTTGCTTCATCTTGATCAGCTTCCATCAGAACCTCACGAATTTGCATATGTGATCCTTCGGTAGCCGCTGTATGGAGTCGACGATTCGTGACATGTTACTAATGAAGGATTGTATAATTGTAATGTCCATCTAATCATACTGGCAGCATTGCATGGAGTACAATAGTACATCCTTAAACGCGTAGTCAAATTTCTGGATCTGAAACTGCAATCTGAACAGATCATCAAGAACACACATCAATTTCGCGTTTCGTCTGCTTGGCAGTAGGCTTAACTTATACATTTTAGGGGAAGAGGCCTAACGAATCATGAAATGGTGCATAGATCATCAAGAACACACCTCAATTTTATAATATACAAGGATGCCATGTGTGGCCAGTCTGTTGCTTTTACTGTATCAGCACACGTTTCAGGTGCAAGCAATAGACGTTTCATTTGGAAAATAAACTGAATTTTTCCACCGAGTAATCGTTGCATAAATGTCGTAATAGAAATATTGTAAGGGTTTACATCCTCTTCGGCTCAACTTTGGGTGCCTATTCTTCTTCGGCTCAAATTTAGATGCACCCCCACCACCTAGGATTGAGTCCTCTTCGGCTCAAATTTGGGTGACTATTTTTCTTTGGCTCAAATTTGGGTGCACACCCACCACCTGGGTTTGAGTCCTCTTCGGCTCAAATTTGAGTGCCTATTCTTCTTAATGAAGAGATATCTAGTTCCTCTTAGGTATTCTCGTAAAAGAAATATTATTGTCTGAATGTAAATAAACAAAATCAGCCTCATTACGTGACCAGTGACCTTCCCTTATAGCAAGTTCCCACTGCACTGTCGATGCTCATTGTTTTCTTTTCATTCATGAGAAAGCAAAGAAAAACACTAAAAACAGCAAAGAAGGTGTGCTCCTAAACATCCCAAACTCAATAGAGGGTATCATTAGTTCAAGCGGAGAACTACTGAATTGCTCATTCCCATGTTTGCTATCGGAAGACGACGCAAAAAATATTCTTGATGCAGGCTTTGATCTCGGCCTCTGTCGAGCAGAAGAAATTTGACGCCTCACGGCCTCAGTCTCTCCCTGTTATGCAGCAAACGCACTTACCCTGTAACTTGCGTAGGTTGCGATGTACGCTAGGACTACTTGAATCTAATGTCCTAATAGTTTATTCTGGTTCTGCTGAAAGAACTGAGCGGTCAGAAATGAAGAAAAAAACTGACGTGCATTAGGTGTTGATAGTAGTGATACTATTTTTATGAAGTTGAAAATGCTAGCTCCCTGCCAGATGTATATGTATGTATATACTACTAGATACTATGGGACTCAAGCTACTTCGATAAGAATTATACTGCCTAGTCAGGTCAGGGAAAACCGATTTACTTCTTCCAAATTTAAATTCGGTAAAATCAATTCTGAACTGAAAATCCACTAAATTTTTGTTACCAGAAGTGGTTATCCTTGAAATTTGGAATGATCCCGGTCGACTATAACAAGGACAGATTCACTAGACGTTAACTGCAAGCTTTTCCTACTGACCTCCGTGATTCTTACATCGGAGTGTAATCTTCAATCTTAACTCTGTAAATACTCCTACCCGCCAACTAGTCATCTAGTCAGGTTGCCTAACCGTGTGGTAATCGCAATGCCGAAATTTATACGGCTCCTGACGTCGGGCATGTAATTACAGATGACTCACCTGCTTCAGTTTGGAGTAGTGAGTAGCGACCAGTAGGTCAAATCTTGTGCTAGAAATTTCAGATATCCTGATTCCAATTTCCATGCGCTGGAAATGAACACCACGATCGTAACCATGCAATTAATTTGAAAGCGAGAAAGGGTCTAATCTCGTGCAGTGGAAGTGGAACGGTAGGAATCAATGCTAACCACCTAACCCTCTGCTTGGCACTAATATGGTAACCCCGTCAGTTAAGCTGTTTATGTATTAGATCAACTTAAGAAATTCTAAAAGACATTGTAGCGAAAAATCCTCTAACCGAGGCAGGGGTTAGCAATTATCACAGAATAAATCCCCCACTTGTAAATTCTCTGTGTAGAAAACAAATTAAACTCTGGATTCTGGCATTCCAGGAAGTTTTACCTTTATCTGAAGTTCTGAACAAAAATACGAAACCCGTTTTCTTTCAATGAAACCGCTGCAATGTTTCACATATGACATATCCTCGGAAAAAAATACTTTTTTTTTCAAGCAGACTGGCAATATGGAGCATTTTCTTGGAAATTTGCCAGGACTCTTGACTTGGATAAAAAAATTGAACACGAAACTCTGACCAACGAACAACCGTAGAAGAGTACACTGTCGTACTAAAAGAACCGTAGAACACTGTCGTACTAAAAAAATTGAACACCAAACTCTGACCAACGAACAACCGTAGAAGAGTATACGGAGCTCAGGACCGGTACAGAGTCCGGAGTGAGGGATCCAACGCGCATATATTATAACTCGTGAAGTGTTGGGTGAAGATACAACTAACCTAACCAACATTTATTTGAGGTCGTGGGTACCAAGTGAGGGTGATAAACTACTCCGACTCACCGACAAAAAATATTTGGGTGAAGATTTAATAACGTAATATGAAAAAACGTTCCGTACTTTAAACTTGGCACCACATCAATAGAAATGAAGGATACCAAGTTTCAAGAGAGCTCAGAGTAGCTATGAGTACAGTGACACAAGCCTATACAATGCGAAATAAAATCATGAATTCATATTTGTCTCCTGGATTGGAGGCTATGGAGACCACTAGGGGTCTTTTTTTTTCTCATTGAGTGACTAGTAGCCTTTTCATTAACTAAAATTTGTAACTTAATTTAATAAACTAGTTTTCAGAAAAGAGATGGACTAGAAGTTGTGATAAATAAAAAGAGAAGAGTTATACAGTGCATTCTTGCTATTATTGCTTGTTGAGTGCACTATTACTCACCCTTGGGCGCCGTAAACAACAATTAGGACAAGTGGATGACCGGTAGGGCCGAGTTGTCGAGAGATAGGGTATAAATATCCACATCTCTTTTGTATCTAAATAATTTGTAATTAAGACCATAGCCCTACATGGCTAACTACTGTATGAAAGCACAATACCTAATTATTGCTCTGTCGTGTAACTTTGGTAAGGCTTATTATTCATTGGAGTGGTGTTTTACTAAGCAAACGAATAATAATCCATTGGCTAAATGTTATTACCCTTGGATAATGACACGGGGCGTCTCACATACCTCATAAGAAATCTAGGTTTTTGACCATGCAATTGTCGATATCCGAATATGAGAATTTGGACTCTCTGTGTATTTTACATCAGTCATAATTATGATTAACTAAAAAAACTCAAATATTATTATTTATCAGAGCAGTAACTTTATGGCCAAACTTACAAATAGTAGCCTGAAGGGCTTTAATAAAAACTAACAATAGAAAACAACGATAAGCATAATAGCCATTTGATATGCCCACAGACAATCGACTGGAAAACGAAATCCTACTCCATGAGGTCGTCAAAGAATCCTCCTCCAAGTACCTCTGCCTGATATGACTCTTCTTCAGCAACTGGGCAAGTATAGATATAGTTGTGAGTACATAGAGTAATCAGTAAGTCGATTATAACAAGATTCAATATAATTATGCCAAAGCTTAATAAATTATGACTAAGTGGTTATTTTACAAAAAATATTAATTTAGAGTAAATATAATAAATAAATTGAGAACAGACCTTGAAAACAGGTAATACGTAACTAAGTCAAAGGAATTAAGGCCATGTTCTTTACAGCTTCTAAAAGCCGTTTTTGACTTTTGCTACAGTAACTAACTTTTAAACGGAGTATTTTTTTTAAGATGGGGTCTATAAGTTAATTGTAGTACACGTTAAAAAACTAATATCTGTACTATCAAAAATCGCAAGCGAGTATTTCTCTTTTCGCAATCTCTATCGCAAACAGCCAAAAAGCCATCAACCGCAGCTAAAAACCATCAGCCGCAGCAAAAAAGAACATGCCCTAAGTAAACCACAAGTGAACTGACTATTCACCCAATAAACCACTCGTAAACTAACCATTCATGTAATGCAAATTTAATCCAACCAGGTTTTTATGAGATCTCTACCACTTGCATAAAATCACTGTGCATTATCTATAATCGGGGACACGACTATTTGAATAATTTTACACTCTGCCGAGATTGTACAATTTACCCACATAATATGACCATCTTGTTGTATAATTGGAATAACACGCTTTTGTAGGCATGTCGATCAAGAAGATCACAACAAGATTTTTACAATGTTCAATTTCAAACTGATCTTATCTGCTAAGGTCTCGCTGCCGAGTAGATTGACCACCTAGTCGGAAAAGCCTCCTCTTACGCCAACAGAACATCTTAATGACAAAATCAATATTGAAATATTCAAAATTAATCAATTAGGTCCATACATTACATTGATCATTGACCGGATACGTCCGTTGGAATTCGAAGTCAGACAAGACGCTCGCAATGTCTTGCTTACGTAACGCCAGCACATAACACACTTCATTTCTACCTTACATTGGTATCCTTTTTTTTATAGAGACGGAAAACATATCATTGACCACAGTCCACAAAAATACTACTATTAATAAACCAACCCATAATCTGCAACATTTTAAGTGTCTTTACATATTATTGTTGGTGGTATGCGTGAGTCAGCATTGTGGATGTAGCGATCAGGATAATCCATTCAATTTGCTGAGATAGCTTCACGCATCACCGCGTAATCTGAACTCTCGACCAACGTGCTGGCCGCGCGCCCACGTCTTGTTGATTTGTGATCCAAATTCTATATATAGATAAGGTCGGCTCGGGCGGAGCGTAGCGAGCGTCGCGCGAGGCTTAGGGCGGAGCGGAGCGAGTCTGGCCGCCCATTGCGCAAGGCCCGTGCACCCAGGGACGCCTGGGGGGGTGCGGGGGGGGGCGAAGCCCCCGCGGTATGGATCGTAGTCAAATTAGGGTTTCCTTGTTATATATATCCTGTAAGCCGCCGGTTGGGATACATCATCAAAGTTGTAAATCCCCGGCATTGTAACCTCACCCCGATATAGTGAAGATTGTTGCTGGCTGGCGCCCGTGGTTTTTCCCCTCTCGCATTGGGAGGGTTTTCCACGTTAAATCTTGTGTCTCTCTGCGATTGATCTTGTTTACTTCGTCGTTTCTTCCGCCGTCGCGTGCAACACGTCTTTCGTTGTTTAATTTCTGGATTAAGGCTCCATTTGTACCGCGAAATTTTTTTTGTTTCCAATTTCTATGTGAGTTGAACTATTTCTGCGAAATTTAGGTGTTCCAAACGCGGCCTAAAGATGGAAAGGATCCGGTCAGCGGTTAACATGGATCGAACAACCTCAATATGGTCGTTTCGCTTTTGGCTGGCCATCTCAACTGCTTTCGACGTGTCGGAAAGTTTCCGACCAACAAAGCATTCGTTCCCCCTCTGTCCCAAACATGTGCGCGCCATGAACATATTGAAGTCGCGAGAAAAATGGGAAACAACGAAACTCTCGCGCACGAGGCCACCAAAAACATTAGACTAGTTAGCTTTGGCTCGAGCAAAATTTCTAACCTGGTTCCGAACAAAATCGCAACGTGGCTGTATGTTTCACCACCTACGGTAGAGGGCAGCGGCGCTGAACGCTACGGCGACGAAAAATCGATCGATATCTTACTTTGTAGCTGCAATCTTTCCCTTCTCAAGGCCGTGTGGAAGTAGAACCCGCGTAGAAGTACCGCAACTCGTCGAACCGCGCACGCAATAAGCAAGCGTGGAATTTTCCAATTTGTGTGTACATGGAACATATCGAATGTTAATAGCTATTTTAGTGCCAAAATGTTAATAACAACGTGGACTGTTCGATCTAAATTATGTGGTTCAGATAGAGGTATGTGAGAAGTTATCCCCCTTAAATGCTTTTGTAGATACCCTCTGTGCTTTTCACAAAAACCTTCAAGTGGGATAGAGTGGGACCAACCCACTTCTATCCAAACCACACAATCTAGATCGGAAGGTCTACGTCGTCATTAGTACTGGAATAACCATTAATACTAGATATATTCCCCCCCCCCACACACACATACACACACACAGGAAGTCTCTTTTCTACACCCGGGTGTAATACACCCTATGTTGTATATCACAATGTAGAGAGTATCTCGCGTAACGGAGAGTATGTACGTGTAGTATACGAGTATTTAAGACCATCTAGGTGGTATGAATAATTTTTCAAAGGTGGTATGTACATTTTTTCGACATACTCTTTTTTATGTACGTATATAAAGGTATTTACAAAATATGTTAAAAATTATGGACTCTCATGCAATTTTTTCATGTGGTTCACATTAGAGTATCTTATAATTAGTATACGAGTATATACAAGATGATAAAGGAGTATTTTAAATTTATTTAGGTGGTATATTAGAGGTGGGTGTAATTACATCCGAGTGTAAAAGATATTTTTCCTATATACATATATATATATACACACACGTATATATATATATGTGTATATATATATATATATGTATACATATATATATATATATATATATATGTATGTGTGTGTGTGTATACACACACATATATATATATATATATATATATATATATATATATATATATATATATATATATATATATATATATAATTGAAATGGAGCACCATGATGTCTGGGCACCAAGCCTCTCTACCTTTATATTACTTTTAGATACATGCAAGTGCAATGGTATATAATATATAAATCAAGCTTGTTAGCATTCATTAATTCAGGAAGCCATTGATTAGGCATGCCAAATCAATCATTGATAAACATTAGTATTTATGTAGGAATTAAAATATTTTCTAGGAAATTTATGCGTTCCTATTGATTTCATCCCTTGTTAAATTTCGATCAAATTGCAATCATTCAATTAAAGTGGCAGCCATTTGTTGGTGCGTAACGTTCTTTTGGGCTGAGGCTTATGGCTATGGTTTTTGAATTTCGGTTTATTTGTGAGAAGCAGTATGCAAAGAGAAATAGTCGTATACGATTTTGGTCAGTACAGCTAAACTCAGTATAGTTTGTAGTACAATTTAACTATAGATCTCGCCTTAAAAAAAATACACCGTTCAACGATATGTTACTATTTATTCGTATAAAATACTATAAGCTCAGCACTTTTGAATCCGGCCTTACTGTGCATGAGCATTGCTAAGTTTTTGTGCGCCTGATTCGATAAGTGCAACTGTGGGATTACTGTACGTGCGAGTGCACGGTGTACTTGTTTTTCTGAGAGGGTATAAGATGAACGCACACTCTATTGAGTTGCATGCACCAACCACTTCACCCAAAAGCTTAAGCTGATGAGGAAAAGTGGGCAATTCACTTATACTTCAACACTCCCCCTCACGTGTAGGCTCTCTCAGGCCTAAGACGTGGAATAGAAGTGAGCTGCAATTATTTTTATTTAATTGTGCCAGCCGAGTCTCGAACTCAAGACCTCTTGGCTCTGATACCATATTGAGTTGCATGCACCAATCACTTCACCCAAAAGCTTAAGCTGATGAGGAAAGATGGACAATTCACTTATACTTCAACACACTCAACTCACACCTGGCCACTTGGTTCCTTGGTGTAAACCTGGCCACTGTACTTGGCCGGCCATAGAATCTTGGAGTGCTCATTTGAGCGACGGGCGATGGCTTCTTGCGACCAAACACTGTTGCAGCGATGGGCGACACTGTAGTATTTTTAGCGTTGTTTATTTTTTTGTTTTTTAGTATTTTTGTGTTTTGTTTTTTCCTGTATTCCTTTGCTTAATTTTATTTTTATATTTTTTAAAATTTAATTATGTTTAAAAAGTCAACTTAACTGCAGTAAAAAATCAATCAGCTATAACAAAATTTCAGTAAAAAACCAAAAATCATCTCTATTTCGAACACCTCTTATACCAATGGATCCAGCATCATGCACGGTCCTGTCTAAATGGAGTCTCTGTCTGATTCTGAATGTGATTACGAGTGTTTGACTGACTGAAGTCGACTTTGACATACATAGAGTACTCTGACTGGGGTGGTTACGCGTGCAAACCTTTCATGACTTTCATCAGGTTGATGACCTCATAAGTAGGCAGAGAATTAAAACAGAGGAGCATCTACGAAGCTTCGAGTTATACCTAACCAAAGAAATTCTTTTGGACGAAAAATAACTTACCAACCAAAAATGTAACTCCTGAAATTTGAAGTAGAAAAACAAATATATACACATTCAATCGAACACTCGAACTATATATTTAATCAATAAAAAATATCGAGAAATTTCCATGCACGTATTAGTCAAGGCCTAACTTTTATGAAAATAATGAACTCGCACGAGGCATGAAATACTGATATATCTTAGCCAGAAATAGCTCCCATTGAAAACTAGTTTCATGAATGACCCATGTTTCAACGAATGGTGCGAGGTATAACATCTCATCACGAGAAGGGTTGGCGCTGAGAGACAGGCCAGCTCAACGGAGCTAAAGTTGTTTTCCGGCCTCACCACACCACATGAGGTGGTGCGTTCTTCGGCTGCCACTACACCTATATGGTGCGCTCCCTTGCCACATCATTGCCGTACCACTTATATAACTGATACATGGATGTAAAACTGATATTCATGAGTGCGGTGCGGTCGGGGAGCGTACCACCCCATGTGATACAATCCTGACCGCACCACATGTGGAAAGGGAGTTAGTTTTAGAATTTCTATAATTTAAATGCTATTTTTAAAATTTTGAAGATCAATAGTGCTACAAATATCCAAGATTCCTGTGTGGGTGACCGAGCTGCTGGCGCATGCGCGCGCAAACGCGCCAGGTCGGCAGGTCCCAGTAACATTAATGCGCGCGCGCGCGCACGATCCGGTCGTGGATCTGGCCTGGCCGTGACGTGCGTGGTGGTATGTTTCACGAGCCCACGGCAGAGGGCACCGGCGCTGAACTTTGCAACCGGCGTTGAAGCACCGCATGCAGCTCGATCGTGCCCAGTTCAACGCAACTCTGTCGAGTCACACACGTAACAGGAATGCATGAGCATGGAATTTTCGCCAACAGGACTCCTATATATACCCGCGCAATCCGCTAAATATTTTATCGTGCAGAGAGCTCTTAGCTAGACGTCTACTAATTAACAATAGAGTAATTAACTTAGCTTGTGACTGCTCGAGGGAGCCAACAGCCAAGACAGAGCAGACAGCCCGGGCGCGGTTCCCATCAGGATCAGTTCAGTTCGAAGCTCTGACCAGCTCTCGCTAGCTCGTGTTAGAAAGCGGGAGCTAGCGCCTGGCAGTTCTTACGCGCATGGCGATGGCGCCGAAGTTTGTTTTGCCGCTGATGATGGCAGTGCTGATGCTGTTGGCCGTGTCAGGCTCGGCGCGGCTGCTGGGAGGCAACGAGTGGGACGGCGAGGCCAACTCCGGCGACCATCCGATCATACAGTTTCTAAAACGCCTGTACCTGCAGCAACTTCCAGCAGGGCCCTCGTGCGGGACCTATAGCCCAAACAACCATTGCCCAGGCCCACATCGCTAAATATAAGGTAACATGCACCAAACAACAGAGCTATATATATACATCACCCAGCTACCCATGCATCAACAGATCGATGGACGGTTGTGACATCAATTTCTCCTTATGATTCACTCGAATAAAAATGCATGCGATAATCCTTCATATTGATTTCTTTTGTTGTTGAATTCCGATCAAATTGTAATCGTTTATATATATAGCCTCTTGTTGGTGTTTCTTGTTCTAAATATGTTTGTAGCTAAGCATTACTGTAATTACGTCTGATTCGATCCAGAGTGATGTGAATCGATTTGATGAATGAAAGTTTTACTGTCTTGATCAACTCGAATGTTTGCATCTGACGGTCACAATAACGCCTATGGAAGTAGGGCTGGATAAAAAGCTCAAAACTCGCAAGCTATTCGAGCTCGTAGTCGGCTCGGCTCAGCTCAGCTTGAGCTTGCAGTTTTTTCCAACGAGCCAAGTCTCTACTGCAGCTCGGCTCACTAACGAGCCGAGCTCGAGCCGCTCGCGAGCGGCTCGCGAGCCCAATCGAGCTTCAAATCCCGCACTGCACGCACGCACAAGACTGCTCGGTGGCTATCCAAATAGCTCGGTGCCTCCTCCCCGCACGCACGGAGACGCACAAGACCGCTCGCTCGCTTTCGCATTCCCGCTGCCCCCCCCCCCCGCCGCTGCTCCTCCCTCCCCGCTCCCTGCCCCCCGCCACCGCCGCAGCCTTCCTCCCTGCTCCCCGCCGCCATCACCTCCCTCCCGCAGTCCGCAGATCTGCTCAGCGTCGTCACACCAGGTCTCTACTCGAGCTCGCAAGTCGGCTCGAACCACCTGCCAAGCCGAGCCGAGCCGAGCCTGCATTCTAGCTCGATTTTTAAACGAGTCGAGTCGAGCCATGGCTCAGTTCGGTGCGAGCTTGGCCGAGCTTGACTCGAGTCGACTCGACTCGGTTCGTTTCCACCGCTGTATGGAGGATCCAAGGGACTTCGTTGTTAGCAGCACGAACATCATCATGTACCAAACAGTGTACGTACATGAACATAACTAAGTTGCGTGCAGGAAAATAGAATGAATTCTACTCTCGCACGAGGCACGACGACGAACACCCTGCCCATGATCGCCCGCCCAAAAACATTTAGTTATCTTGGGGTTAGAGATTGACTCGAGCGAGAGAGTTTCTAATTTAAATGCAGGCTCCGAACAAAAGCTAATTAAGCTGTCAGCTACGGTCGAGTGCTCGATCGGGTTGCCGAGGGCACCAGAGACACCAGCTAGCTGCTCCCAGTGACATGCGCTCGACCCGGCCGTGGCGGTGTGTTTCGCAACCCACGTACGGCAGAGGGCACCGGCGTTTGCAGCTTTGCAACCGCAGTTTTCCCTTCTAATAACGACCGCAGAGTTAGGATCGACGCCGCAGCTTGATCGTGTTGTGAGTTGAACGCCCCGCTGTCGAGTTGTGCACGCACGTAATGCTCGCGGAACTTTCGCAAAGCTTCCGTTCCCATACACACAGACGCAGATCGCTCAATATTTTATCGTGCAGAAAGCTAGTAGATAGATAGCTAGCTTAGCTAACAGCAGGTTGAAGAAGCTAGCTAGCTAGTTAGAAACAGTAGAAGTACGTAGAAATTAAGAAACGCTAGTAAGTTTGTTTTGCCACTGATTATGGCAGTGTCAGGCTCGGCGCGTCAGCTGGGAGGCGACTAATGGGCCGGCGGGGCCACCTCCGGCAAACATCCAATCATACAGTTTCTGTTGATCCAGCTCCTGAAGAGAACTCGTATATTATTTTCTCTCTAAAACACACACACAAGAAGATTAATTAGATGAGTTTTGCTTTGTGCTGCCTGTCTCAATCCTGTAGTGTGATAACTTCTTCCTTTTATACTTGCAAAGCAAGACCCGTTATATGCATGCTATAAAACTCTATTACTCTAGCGTTACACAACAGAAGCACTACAACCAGGACTAATCACCATAACTCCAAACGTTACATAACATATGCATACATACAGAGTTATTACTAGCACAGAGGTTACCAACAATCACCCCTAATCTCTGTGCACGTCCTTGACATCAATCAAAGCTCGTTGGTCTTCAGTTGTCAGTTCTGTAAGGAGTTGTACCAGCCACACTCCTTGGCAGACTGCTGATGTTGCCACAATGTACTCGATCTCACAAGATGAAGTCCAATCTCCTGACGCATCTCTAAGGAGTTTTGTCTTCTTCTTATTGACCATGCTGCCAGTGACACAATTTGCTGGCGTCTTTCACTTCTTCACCGTCGGTGACACACTTTACCGACGACTTTGACTTTTTTTCTCAGCTCTAATTGTCTTTCGCCGATGACGCAACTTGACGGCGACGGAGAATCTCATCAGAGCATGCACACATGATAACTTGGGCACAACTACAAGGACTCATACACACATTACATTATGCACTGACACATCTACATGCACGAGCACGATACGACTATGTGAACGTATATAACACACCTTCTACGTGCACGATTAAATAAATGACATATGCAACACTCCTACTGTGCCATCTCTCTCACTCACACACTTCGATGATGCTGTCGCCGCTTTAAACATCATCGTGTTCATGACATCTTACACCAAGACACTGCTGATGGTGGAAGAACGTCGTTTTCGGTCGACGCCGCTCCCGCCTTGCAGCCCACCTATGCCGCTCGTCGTCGCTGCACCACAGCGATCACGTCGTCACCCCAGTGTGCACGTCACGTGCGATTATGGCACACCACCTTGATCTCGCCATGGCTGTGCGAACCTTCGCCGCCGTGCTTTTGAGAGCACGGTGCTGCAGTTGACTCGTCACCAGCACCTGTGCACCTCCACCTGACACGCGCCGCTGTGCACGCCATCACGCCGATCAGCAAGTTATCGCTAGGGAGCTTTTCCTCGCACCTCGCTCTGATACCAAATGTTGGCCCAGCTCCTGGAGAGAACTCGTACATTATTTCCTCTCTAGAACACATACACAAGAAGATGAATACAGATGAGTTTTGCTTTGTGCTGCCTGTCTCGATCCTGCAGCGTGATGGCTTCTTCCTTTTATACTTGCAAAGCAAGACCTATTACATGCATGCTATAAAACTCTATTACTCTAGCGTTACACAACAGAAGCACTACAAGCAGCACTAATCACCATAACTCCAAATGTTACATAACTTATACATACATGTAGAGTTATTACTAGTACAAGGGTTATCGACAGTTTCTCCAGCACCTATACCTGCAGCAATTGGCAAGTTCAGTGCCCTCGAATGGGACATAGGACCTAAACATCCCATCCATATCACCATATGGTAGAAGCCAAGCTATATAGATCGGTTCTGGTATCTGTCTCCGTGATTCGCTAGTGACAATCTGATAAATGAAAAAACTCTACATTTGGTCACTCCACTTTCATGTTGATTCATTTTCAACTCTCTACTCTAAAACCGGATATATTACCCTCTTTACCTATGGTGCACGGACACTTCTCCAAACCGCCGTATCCATGTCAGACACGGATACGACACAGACACGGCGCGGACACGTGTTGGCGGCGTGTCAGCCGAATTTTGAATAAATTTTAATTGTTGAAATTTTCGACACGTGTCGGACACGACGAATAGACGTGTCGGACACAGCCCAAGACACGACCGGCCTAGGACACGGCTGGCCCGGAAATATCTGGCCCGCACGCGGTAGGCTAACCCTAACTCACTCGGTCACTCCTGCCCCCAATCCCCATTCCCCACCGGCCACTCGCACGGCCGCACCCCTCCCCATCGCCCTGCTCCCCATCTCGTCGGCGCGCTCCTCCCCATCGCCGGCCCGCTCTCCCGCATCTCGCCGGCGCTCTCCTCCCCATCGCCGGCCCGCTCTCCCGCATCTCGCCAGAGCTCTCTTCCCCATTTCCACAGAGTGCGGGAAAAGCTAGGGTTGGGGGAGACTTACAGTCGAGCTGCGGCGATTCACACGCGCCGGGGCTGTCAGTCGAACCGCCGGATCCCTCCGCCTCGCGTCGTCGTCGCCGAGCAGCCCGAGCTTCTCCTCCGCCTCTAGCCTCCCCCTTCACCGGATTATCCCCCCAGGTACCGCACTTCTTCCCCTCTGCCTCCCCTCCGTGGGTCCGCCTCCGGCCTCCGCCTCCCCCTCCGGCCTCCCCTTCACCTCTGCCTCCGGTCTACTGGGGAGTGGGGTTGTGGTCTTGTGGACTGGAGAGTGGCCGAGTGGGGAGACGCGAGAGCGGCGAGACTCGAGAGGCGAGCGGAGCACTTGCGCTTTAGAGTGGAGTGGGACGGCCGCACGGGTGAGGTGTCGGCAGTCGGCTGGAGCCGGCTGTCGGCACAGGAGAGGAGACTAATTTGAGTAATCGAGTTTATTCACAATTTCACATTAATGATGACCGATGAGTAAACTAATTTGATGAGTTTATTCACTCCAATTAAATTTATTTTAATTAGTGATGAGTAAACTAATTTGATGATGCATCATATATTCACATACACTTTTATTAATACTTTGTTAATCTTTAATTATTTATGCTATATATGTTTAATGTATAGCATGTCTGTTGCTTTGACGCCGGAGGTATATGATGATGCATCATATAGAAAACAATACATATATATAATTTATTTATTATTTAAATATATATAGCAGTGTCGCCGTATCGGTATTTTTGGAAAAACGGTAAATCCCGGTGTCGGTGTCGTGTCGGACACGTGTGTCTGTGTCCGTGCAACCTAGCTCTTTACTTGCTCCGTTCACCTGCCACTGCGTCACAGCATTAGCGAGTACTTTGAGAACGGGCGCTTCTTGAAAAGAGAAATTGGGATGAGGGACAGATCGAGCCCATGCTTGTCTCGCCGCGCCCGCCCTATGCAGCAATTCCTGCTGGGTTCGTCGAGGAGATCAGAGGCTGTGGGTGAGGGAAGAGGATGCTTCTGAGGTGTGGCGTCATATCTGGAGGAAGATGGTCGGCGCTGGGCTGAGGATCGCGCCAGCAAGGGGGAGATGGCATGACGGCTCAACAGGCGAAGAGGAGAGAAGCCCAGCAAGGGGAGAGGACTGGTGGCAGGAAGAAAGAGGAGAACGGGTGAAGTAGAAGATAGGTGAGAGAAGGCTTGATCTTTTTTTTTTTTTTTGTGCTGAGTCGCCCGTCCAGATGTGGCCAAACCGCCGTCACAATGGCAAAACCATCTAGAAAACCGAACTGGAGGTTAAAATTAATTTGGTTTCAAAAATAAAGAGGTAATATATCTGGTTTTAAAGTAGAGCGTCGAGAGTGAACCAAATTAAAAGTAGAGATGTAATATGGACTTTTCTTTGATAAATTGATACTCTATATGTTTATTTCTTTCTTGTAAAATTTTGATGAATTGCAAACCTACTGTGTTATTAAATTAGTAGAAAAAGAAGTCATCACATTCCCGGCTAAGGTCTACATAAAACAATATTTTTTTTGGTAACTTTGGTTCTGCATATTTTGCTAAGCATTGTATCTTTGTCCGTTTAATTCAATCCATTGATGTGAATGGATTCGATGAATGGAGGTAACTGTACCGTTGTACGTGCGACTGTGCCAGTACTACTATGGACGACGTGTGCATGGAATTTTTGGTATATATACCATGTTTTGCATTCGTATTTATAAAAATAGTCATATACACGTGAGAACAATAAAATAGCACTTCTGCAGCCCGATCACCAGGCGGCAACGCTCTTTAGCTGGCACGTCGCTCGTCAAATCCCGACCATGGGGTAGCAGGCGCCTGCCGCCCGGCCATCAGGCAGCATGTGGCTTGCCACCTCTTCACAAAACGGTAGGTAATTAATCCAGCTAATTTACCAGCTTAGACTTAATTACCTGCTTAAATTGGTGTTTTATATATTATATTTATTTAAAATTTTGAATATAGTAAACGAGTTTAAAAAAATTATAAAATTTTATACAAAGACTCCTGACATAACGTGCTTCATTTATAATTTTTTTTGACAATTTTATCTCCTCTAAATGTTGCTAAAAATTTTGTACAATTATGATATTTGTAGGAATTGTTATATTTAACAAATGAGCTTCAAAAATTACAAAATTTTATATGTAATCTCCCAACACAGTCAACCTAATTTTGTAATTTTTGGGAATCTTCTGCAATGCTTGACATCTGTCCTTCGCACATTTGTTGGCCCATTGCTGCTATCTTTCCTTTCTCACTGCGTCCTTCGCACAATTGTCACTCTGTCTATGCCGTACCCCTTCACACGCTCCCTTATCATATTATGGTGTAAATAGGTTATAGTAATTTAGTGATGGTTTTTACTATTTTTCTATACATATGGTACTCATAATTTCTTATTGTCTGGTAGTACATAATTAAGCAGTCGTAATTACTGTAGTGGCAATTAGTTAGGATTAAGTAATGAGTTAGTGTTAAGTAATTAAGTGGTAATGACGATGGTAATGAATCACTCATAATTTTTTTCCAGATGGGTAATGAAATTGTAGGTAATCAACGAATTATCCATATGTAGTTACACTATTGGCGGAGGTCATCGTTTTCCTCATTGAGACTGTCGATCCACGCCTCCATCTCTAAGATTCACTCCCACAGTGTGACATTTGTGCGGGTGAGGGAGCGAGTGAGGGGGGCCAGCATGGTCGAGCCAATTATGTCCGAAGGAGGGAGCGGGTAACGGGGAATCGTATGGACAGACAGATATTTGTGCGGGTGAGAAAGCGAGCGAGGAGGGAAGACATGGACGAGCCAACACATGTTCAAAGGTGGGAGTGGGCTAGGGGAGACGGTATGGTCAAGCCAAAACATGTCCAAAGGAGGGAGTGGGCAAAGGGGCAGCACAAAGGGGGCGACATCACTCCTTCACACATTTGTCACCCCTTTGCTGCTATCCCCCTTGCCCGCTCCCTCCTTCGAACATGTGTTTGCTCATCCATGCCATCCCCCTTCCCAGCTCACTCGCACGCACAAATATCAGTCTATCCATGTCGTCCCCCCTCGCCCACGATGCTACTCGTCAACAACGAGTCTATAATTTTCTGTGACAATGCATCGAGTTCTCTTTTCCCTCGGCCTCAAATATGGAGCTCTCACAATCCCTCTGCATTGTTCTCCTTCACGTCCTCATGTATTCGTCTCCATTATCTATATGTTGGTTTGCTTCTCCCTCTCTCGGATGTCAAGATGAGCCAAGTGAGTGCCTCTTCAATGGCACTCGCAGTGATTTGCCCCCGAGTGCAACAAGACCTCACAGACGACCATGAATCCTGGTCGGCACTACTACAAGTGCCACTTTCACTCGGTGAGTCTGGTTGTTTTGAGTTAGTTCCAATCATTCACCAGATGTTACAAAATATTTTTCTGATTGAATTACATGATGGGCTAGGCGGTTGCCGATTCTGGGTGTGGGAGGATGAAATGACCACTAGATCCGTCATTTTTCCATAGGAGAGTGTTGTGATGGGGGGGTACTAAAATGGTAAAGATGAGGTATCGTTTTGATAAACTGAAGTGGAAGATTAACTTAATGTTGTATGCTATTTTCTTTCTTGTGTTCATTGCTATCTTGAAGTTGTAGTGTTGTGAGTGTTGTTTTCATTCGCGTTGTTGCCTGTAGTACTTTGTATCATTTATGTATGTCTAATGCATATCCATGCTTGTATCGTAGTAGGCGGTTGCATGTTAATTGTTTCAGCGCTGCATCGTGTGTATTAACCTACAGGTGTCCATATATATTAAACAAATATAAATCATACAAACGAAGAGGGTTACATAGCATGCAACCTAACGACATGTGCCTTTAGGGAATTACAAATACGTAGGACATATGGACAAAGAGTGTCAGACCCTGGAGCACACAATAAACAATAAAGATAAATATACATCATAATGACATTTATCCATTAACTAAATATAGGCTTGACGGACAACGTTTACATCCATGACTCATTGGCCAAAATTAAATATAAGCAGCGAAAGAAAACACCGAAGCGGAAGAAGTCCACTGTGCCTGCCCATAGGAAAACATCAGCAAGACGTGGTCTACTCATCCAGGTCCTCACCATAGTCGAAGTCATCATCCTCTGAGATGAGATAGTAAGGGTGAGCACAAACTTATACTCCGCAAGTCACATAGGAGAATTCAATATAATGATAAGGGCAACAAAGGAAGGCATATAGGGTTAGTTTGAGCGTTAAGTAACGTTTAAAGAAATACAGTAAATAGATTGAAAATTACTGAATTTAATACAATAAGTAAAAATGGTATTGAAGATGAAATAATATCGTTAGTGCAGCTCTATCACCCCCACTAATCTAACCACGGGCATCCCACCCGGACCATCTTTTTCAAATGATTTCATATGAATTCCATCCATTTATATGCTTTTTAATCTCTTATGGATTTCATCCATCTATAAATCTTTCCAGAAACTATTTTAAAATCAAAGTCTAATCCGTAAAAAAATTTACTTAGTTTATCCATGACCATGGGCATGACTATCTAGGATAGATGATACACTCTGCAGAAGTTGTACAGCTTTACCCTTAAGATATGATCAACTCATATTGCTACACGATTAGCATAATTTCTTAGGTGTGCGACGGAGAGATCATGACAAGGAATTTACAATGCAAAGCCACCAACCTGGCCATGTCTCCACTAAGATTTCACCTTAATAAGAAATTCGCCAGATCAGGACCCCCTCTTGTGTCATGTGAGACTTATCACGACCTACGTCATGCTTACATTCAACTTTTAGCGAGACTCAAATTAGGACCCGTAAATTAGTCAGTCAGAACTGTCCCATATCAGTCTTATGATAGTATGATAGGGCTTTGAAACGGTAGCTCACAGACCAGTCTTTAACTGACTTAGGCACTTTCATATACGCCTTGTGCCTAGCAATCAACATTGTGTCACCGAACAACAATACATGTCAGCAAGCACCCTCCACCTAACCATTTGCCTATGCCTAAACCAAATTTTTATATTTTATTTTTGAAATATTTCATAGGCCTTCTTGACTCATTGGAGTTAATAATACATTTAAAAAGCTTATTATTTCATGTAAAAAAGGTTATCCCAATCTAAAGTCATATCTACATCAGTCTAAGCATTTGCTACAGGAATCCTCTAGTCATACTAGTGTACTAACCATAGTTTTATGCTAGGGTGACAAGGTATCGGGGAATCAATATCAATGGAGGTATTAACAAGTAGGCAATAACTAAATTGAAACTGAGTTAAAATACGTTGAATAAAAATATGTATGCAGAATAATTTAAAATAACATAATTTTATTTCACAATCTGCAATCAACATGATCAAGGTATCTGATTTGCCTTGCTCTGTGAATTGATGTGAATCGTCGTTGAAGAATTCTTCTAGATCGTCGCAGTATATATGTGAAAATCCAGAATAAACTAAGTTTAAATAAAAATCAAATAAACTCAAAAACATTACAAATTTGGATAGATCTTGATTTTAGATAAATTTAAAAATTTGAACATGCTCAATCGGAGTTAGGATGAAGGAGAACGAATCTTCGGAAGTTTGAATTCTAAAAAATTAAAAAAGTGAAATTTCTAGAACTATTTTTCTAAAGAAAAATGTATTTATGACATCAGCAGGGAATTTAGAAATTATTTTCTAAATAAAATTCAGGATTATGATGTCGGCAAAGGGTTTTTATTTTCGGTTGAAATATTTTCCTATAGAAAAATAGGCTTATGACATCATGCTGACGTCAACCCGATTCGGTTAAGAGGCTGACAAGTGGGCCTAGTAGACCGTTGACCGATTCCACATATCAAAGCGAGGCCGAAGTGACAAGGGGGTTCGCGTGTGCTGGCGTAGCGGATGATTGGGCTGTTTTGCCAACATGGCTTGCCACATGGCGACTTGTGGCACAAACGTGGCTCGGAAGGGGGCCATGTGCTGACATGGCGGTCTACATGGCAGCTGACTCAGCATTTTTTTGCTGATGTGGCATGTGATGTTTCTTGCCATGTGGCACGTGACTTGACTAAAAAGGCCGATGTGTCTACCACGTGGAAGCTTGCATGTCACAGTTTGCTAACATGGCTTGGATCCTTGATGTGGCTGCTGACCGTGCTGCAAATGTGCTAGTGTGGCTAATGTTAACAAAGGTGGCGGGGCATCTGGTGTGCCACATAGACGAGGATCGATGGTTGCTAGCGGCGTGATGGACAACGGAGTTCGGTGAGTAGTAGGGAAGGTAGAGGAGTGTACAGGGGTTTGTGTTCACCTTGTCCCTAAGCTTGGCGGTGATTGGAGGTGGCCGTCGGTAGGGATAGGCGACGGTGGAGCTTGGGGCACCGACGAATAGGTAGCTTCGGTGCTGCGCGGGGGCAGTGAAGTAGCGGGCGAGGTCGGTGACCACACGGGGGAGACGTGGGTGCCGACGGCGAGGCTCAACAATGCTTCTTCCACTAGAAATTGCTCATCGGAGCTTGTGCCTGCGTAGAGGAGAGAGGAGACCGTCGCAGGGGCAGCTCGGGCCTCGGGAGGAGGGAAGGTGGCTAGGAGGGGGAAGAGTGAGGAGAGGGGTGCCAGAGGGGCGCCTTTTATAGGGTAGGAGTGGGCACACAACGACAAATTTATCGCCGAAGAAAGGGGAATGGCGACTACGATCGTCGCCAGAAATGGGGGGAGCGGGCATGCGAAAAAGGGGATTAGGGCGCGGAGAGGAGAGAGTCCCACGGGGTAGAGAGAGGGGAAGAAAGGAAGGAGGTGCTAGCGCGGTGATGGTGACGGTGATTGCGGTGATGGCAGACAGGTGGAGGAGAGAGAAGAAGGGGGAGCCCGAGGAAAAAGAAGGCAGTGGGGGCTACCAGGTGGGCCCGGTGGGCAGGGAGAGTGGGAGGAGAGAGGCGGGCGGTGGAGATCGCGCCACGTGGCCAGATGAGAGAATCCGACAGGCGAGATGGGTGAGAGGGAGAAAAGAGGGGTGGGCAACAGAGGATGAGCCGAGCGATGACGTGGGTGGATCTGGGCCGTCCACGTGTTGCCCGGAAGGAGGGAGCAAGATTTTCAAATTTTTATTTTCGCTTTGATTTTCATAAAACCCTAGAAAACACAAAAATGCACAGAAAAAACAAACAAATTCCAAAAATTCCATAGAAATTCATGAAACAATTTTGGACTTAGTAAAATAGCTCCCACAAATTTCGGTATCAATGTTTTGCACCAGAATACTTTTGAAACTTTAAAATAGATTTTAAACTCCAAAAATACACAAATAAATTCCAATAAGTACAAATAATTAATTAAATTAAGATTTTTTATAGAAATTCAAAATACTCTTATTTAATAATAGTTTTATGTTTGTACTTAAATTAGTTTTCACAATAAAGCCATGTTCAAAATCAGAAAATCAGGCAAATGACTTTTAAAATTTTAGGCAACAAAAGCAATTACTTTTATTTTTAATTAAATTAATTTTTTTACTTTAATGTTTTTTAAAAAATAGCTGGGCTATTACAAAGACGGTGTGGAATGACAAGACATCGAACAAGGCAAGACCTACGAGCATTGAATGAGAGTTGTCCCAACAGATCAAGCTCATCTAGTAGCCACTCCATGTCAGGATTTCATGTGTCTTCCTATTTATTGAATTAATTCAAGGTCAAATTTATTTTCATTCCAAAAAGTCGCATGTATATCGTAGGAGTAATTAGGTTTGTTCCACCTTATATGATGTTGTTTCTCATGCACGTAACCAAACCCTATGCGGTATGTTATTTCTAGCTTTATTATAGAGTCCATTTTAATTTGCAACATCAAATACCATTGTCTTTTCACATTTAATTCTTCAAAAGGAAGTCGTTTTGTTTTCATATTACTACCAAATTCTAATGTTCCAACTTCATAAATCAAGTTAGGACTAAATTGAATTAGTACCTCATTTTGTAATTTAAGAAACAACTACAATCACGTATGCAGGCTAATTAAATGAGCATTGTATATCGTAAATTTTATGATTAAAATAACATGAATTAACATGGCAAATTTAGAGCATATAAAATTCTCAAAAAAAATAAAAAAATTAGGGCAACTATATTAGGAGTTTACATATAAAATTTTATAATTTTTGAAACTCATTTGCTATATGTAACAATTTCTACAAATATCATAATCATACAAATTTGTTAGCAATCCTCATAGAGGATAAAAATTTTAAAATATTATATGATGAAGTACATTGGGTCGGGAGTCTGTAGTTCAAAATTTTATAATTTTTCAAGTTCATTTGCTATACTTAAAAATTTAAAGAAATATAATATATAAAAATACAAATTTAGGTAGGTAAATAAGTTGACTAATTTGCCGGCTTAATTACCCACTGTTTTTTGGTGGGGTGGCTAGCCACATGCCACCTGATAGCTGGGCGACAGGCTCGTAGCTTCTCAGTGGTCGGGCGGCAGGTGGCTACCGCCCAATGGCTGGGCATCGTCGGGTTACTTTCAGCTAAAGGGCGCTGCTGTCTAGTGACCGAGTGGTAGAAGTGCCATTTTTATCATTCTCATGTGCATACATTTATTTTGCAAATATGGTGCGAAACACGCTGTATATGCCAAAAAGTCTGAGCGTGTGATCTTCAACTTCGAGCATCATGGTCGGAAGTCGGAACATCCCACAATGGGCCTAGTAAGGTCAGCCCACTTGCCATGGTGTCAAAAACCTTCTCACTAAACGGGTGCATTTTTTGGTGGCTTATATCTTATAGCTATGATTGATAATTTTTAGCTCTAACTTGAGCGTTTGTATGAACGCCATTGAATCCAATAAACCCATAAACCGCTTTGAAAAGATTATCCTGATAAACCACTTCGAAATGGAGGCGAAAAAGTCATCATGTTTTTTTGTTTGTTCGAGGGAAGCTTTTTGGGGATTTGAAGATTCGGTCCATTTCTGTCCCAATTGGTGGGTTTGAAGCTTCTTATGAAAAACTTACGATTTCAGTAGGTTTAGTCCATTTCTATCTTATATAGTAATTTTCAGCCTTTGCTTGCTTTTTGTGACTATTTTGAGCTCTATTTGCAAATTTCCCTTTCAATTGTCTAAAACACCTCTAAATTATATTTTTTTGAAATTGCCAGTTGGTTCGTTAAGGGCAAGATGAAGGACAATGTAAAAAAGGTCTATAATTTTATTGTGATAAACCATTATTATTTTGAAGGAGTGAAAATTTAGAATTTATAAATTTGCATATTTTTCTTGACAACTTACAGAAATAGATGATTTTAAAAAATTTGAGTCATAGCATGATTTGGTGACCTAGATCAGTAATTATACCTTTTGTGAGACATGCTATTGCTAATGTGGATCAAATTATAAAAAAACTTATACCTAGAAATGATTTCTTTGTCTTTGGATATCTAGAGTCACTTAGAGTTAACTATTGTTAACAGCGAGAATTGGGGCTACGCTTATGGAAGAGCTGATGCCTAGAACAATTGAGGATGTCGGATGAGATTGTGAGCTCAAGAATGGCATGAGAAAATCAAAAAATATTGAAGAGAAGTTTGAACGGTTGGTTTGCACCATGTAACTTGGTCGGTCCAAATGAGGTATGGTTTGATAACACCGAAATGAAAAACACTTGCCGATGCATGGCAAGCTCGTGGTGTACCTACACTGATAAGTATGATGATTACTTACAATGGAAGGAGATGATCAGGTCAAGAAAGTGTATTTTGGTTATTTGACAAAAATACCAGAAACTACCCTGAAGTAAAGCCACGATGCTTGAGTAGAGCTTGGGAGAGTAGTTTAGGTCAAGGAGAAGCTAAGAACATCAAGTTGGATCATGGCTAAGGACTTAATAGATTCGGGTTTATGCACTTTGAAAAGTGTGTATAAGTGTAGTGTATGAATTAAAAACCTGTATGTATGGGATTATCAGATTTCTCCATTATGCTAAATAAATAGTATCCACACTACTACAAAACAGGCTATATTGGACGGGTACATCACAGATGGGTCATACGGAACCGTCTGAGCTTAAACTATCACAGACGACCTTTCTTATTAACCATCTGTGACATACACAATATCACAGACAATTTTTGTTACTAACCGTCTGTGATATTGTGTATATCACAGACGGTCTTTGGTATGAACATTCTGTGATAGTCGAGTATCACATACGATTTTTGAGAAAAAATTGTCTGTGAAAATCGACTATTATAGACGACTTTTGAAAGATATAAGCTATCACATTGATAACCATCTATTATCACTGACACATAAAAACAGACGGTTCAGGAACCATCTGTATGACGGTTCCGAACCGTCTGTGATAGGACTGTCTGTAGCAGTGCCATTAAAGGTTAGATGCAGCTGGCTGTCCCATCTATTTAAGGGGCTGAGATGGTGACTTGTGGTTATCCATCCAACTATCCTTTCTTGAGACTAAATGTTCATGAGTTCTAAGATTAGGGTTTGATAGAAGTTGAGTGTTATAGTGTACTCTGTTGTCCTGCAAGTATAGTGGTTATAAAATCTTTATTCTCAAGTTGCAATACATCAATAGTTGTTCACCTCCATAAATTTTTCTTAGTTGATTGATTTGCTCTTAATTTGGTTGATTTTTTCTCTTCTCTCTCCCTTCCTTGGTCTTGTCGTATCAAAGATGTGCAAGAAATAGATATAATCTCTGAAAATCAATCTCCACCTATCTAAATACTTGGTTGGCAAGATTATGAAGAAACCTAAGTTTTTTGCACTTTTCGTCCTCTCCAAGTGATTTCTTGATCTAACGGTTTCTACCTCTATTTCTTTGGTGTTTTTGCTTGCTGAGATATGTGGGAACATATTTAGAGCCAAATTGGCTATCATTTACCCATAAGTAAGCCATATTCATCGTTTGTGGTTTTTGACTCGTTTTTTGTGCAATCTGCCTTCAAACAGAAAAAAGTCATAATTTTGGCAATGATTTTCTTGATCATTGACAGTAATATGTTTTTGATATCTAAGAGAAGATGCATACTAAATGTCAAGTTATTTGAAGATTTGATTTGAAAGTTAGCTCAATTTTTAGTTTTGGCCTAATTTTGATACAGCGGAGTTTCACGAACCAAAGAATCCTAATCCTCTCAAGTTCTTTCAGGTTTTTTTTGTTGGGATAAGTTCATAAGGTCGTAAACTAGCCTTGGTTTAATTTGAAATCTTTTGGATCGACAGATGAAAAGTTTCATGATTTTCTGATTTGAAATAGTGTTGCTTTTTACTATTTATGGGCTGAAATCACTATAGTACCGAGATTTTTCGGATTTTTGGCTTATTGATTTTCATAACTTATCATAACTATTAGAGTAAAAATTAAGAAAATACTTGAAGAAAAATGTAAGGCATCATTTACTACTCTTTGTTGCCTTGCCGATCCTAAAAAACATACGCAAGTAACAGTGAAGGGAGCCCAACTGCCCAACCAACCAAGGCCTTAAACAAGCATGACCTCTTCTGATGATGAGAGACCTCTTCTGATGATGAGAGGCGATGACGCAACGTTGACCCTGACTTGGAGAATTCGGAAGTCAACAGTTGGATGCGTGGTACAACTGTACATGCCAATCAATAGTTGGATGAGTTTGTCGTTTGCATGTGCATCCACTCAGACTAACAGCACTCGGGTTCAAATTTCGATCTCGAATTCGATTCTGATTGCCCCCCTCTTTATCTTGTTCTATTCTTTTCCGATGCATCATGTCAACTCTCGTCTTGTTTAAATTCTAGTTCTTGCTGAAGCAACCATGGATAGACCTTTCATTCTGAGCATCCATTATGCTTACTTCCTAGTTTAAGCAGTGTAGGATAGGAAGCTTTCATTTGTACGCTTCTTACTACAGTCGAATCTAACTTAAAGTGTCGATCTCAGCTATTCAATCTGGTATAACAAAAATCGATGAGATGCAACAATTAAATAGTAAATCTGTAACAAACCAAACCCCTATGCAATAAAATGCAAAATAACTATAACAAACGTCATGAATTTTTTTAAAATAGATATCATCTTCTCAACAAAAAAAAAATAAAATTATCATACAGCTTAGCTATGTGCTAAAATAAGATCCAAAGTCATTCCGACATGCGGTGATTGCTCCCGGGACATTTAACGGTATTCTTTGGTGGTGCGACGTAACAAGCGCCTGGTCCGAGTCCACTGACGTCGAACAATTCAAAGATCTAATTGCCATCTCAACATCAATCAACGTCAGAACTTCATCTTCAAGAGCAAGCGAACGGAAGTGTTGAACAGTGACCCCAATTAATGGCTATCATTTATCCATAAGTAAGCCATATTTATCGTTTGTGGTTTTTGACTCGTTTTTTGTGCAATCTGCCTTCAAACAGAAAAAGGTCAAAATTTTGGCAATGATTTTCTTGATCATTGACAGTAATATGTTTTTGATATCTAAGAGAAGATGCATACTAAATGTCAAGTAATTTGAAGATTTGATTTGAAAGTTAGCTCAATTTTTAGTTTTGGCCTAATTTTGATGCAGCGGAGTTTTACGAACCAAAGAATCCTAATCCTCTCAAGTTCTTTCAGGTTTTTTTTGTTGGGATAAGTTCATAAGGTCGTAAACTAGCCTTGGTTTAATTTGAAATCTTTTGGATCGACAGATGAAAAGTTTCATGATTTTCTTATTTGAAATAGTGTTGCTTTTTACTATTTATGGGCTGAAATCACTATAGTACCGAGATTTTTCGGATTTTTGGCTTATTGATTTTCATAACTTATCATAACTATTAGAGTAAAAATTAAGAAAATACTTGAAGAAAAATGTAAGGCATCATTTACTACTCTTTGTTGCCTTGCCGATCCTAAAAAACATACGCAAGTAACAGTGAAGGGAGCCCAACTGCCCAACCAACCAAGGCCTTAAACAAGCATGATCTCTTCTGATGATGAGAGACCTCTTCTAATGATGAGAGGCGATGACGCAACGTTGACCCTGACTTGGAGAATTCGGAAGTCAACAGTTGGATGCGTGGTACAACTGTACATGCCAATCAATAGTTGGATGAGTTTGTCGTTTGCATGTGCATCCACTCAGACTAACAGCACTCGGGTTCAAATTTCGATCTCGAATTCGATTCTGATTGCCCCCCCTTTATCTTGTTCTATTCTTTTCCGATGCATCATGTCAACTCTCGTCTTGTTTAAATTCTAGTTCTCGCTGAAGCAACCATGGATAGACCTTTCATTCTGAGCATCCATTATGCTTACTTCCTAGTTTAAGCAGTGTAGGATAGGAAGCTTTCATTTGTACGCTCCTTACTACAGTCGAATCTAACTTAAAGTGTCGATCTCAGCTATTCAATCTGGTATAACAAAAATCGATGAGATGCAACAATTAAATAGTAAATCTGTAACAAACCACACCCCTATGCAATAAAATGCAAAATAACTATAACAAACGTCATGAATTTTTTTAAAATACATATCATCTTCTCAACAAAAATAAAATAAAATTATCATACAGCTTAGCTATGTGCTAAAATAAGATCCAAAGTCATTCCAGCTTGTACAGTGATTGCTCCTAGGACATTTAACCAGACTGTTGCTGGTGCGACGTAACAAGCGCCTGGTCCGAGTCCCCTGACGTCGAACAATTCAAAGATCTAATTGCCATCTCAACATCAATCAACGTCAGAACTTCATCTTCAAGAGCAAGCAAACGGAAGTGTTGAACAGTGACCCCAATTAATGGCTATCATTTACCCATAAGTAAGCCATATTCATCGTTTGTGGTTTTTGACTTGTTTTTTGTGCAATCTGCCATCAAACAGAAAAAGGTCATAATTTTGGCAATGATTTTCTTGATCATTGACTGTAATATGTTTTTGATATCTAAGAGAAGGTGCATACTAAATGTCAAGTTATGTGAAGATTTGATTTGAAAGTTAGCTCAATTTTTAGTTTTGGCCTAATTTTGATGCAGCGGAGTTTTACGAACCAAAGAATCCTAATCCTCTCAAGTTCTTTCAGGTTTTTTTTGTTGGGATAAGTTCTTAAGGTCGTAAACTATCCTTGGTTTAATTTGAAATCTTTTGGATCGACAGATGAAAAGTTTCATGATTTTCTTATTTGAAATAGTATTGTTTTTTACTATTTATGGGCTGAAATCACTATAGTACCGAGATTTTTTTGGATTTTTGGCTTATTGATTTTCATAACTTATCATAACTATTAGAGTAAAAATTAAGAAAATACTTGAGGAAAAATGTAAAGGCATCATTTACTATTCTTTGTTGCCTTGCCGATCCTAAAAAACATACGCAAGTAACAGTGATGGAAGCCCAACTACCCAACCAACCAAGGCCTTAAACAAGCATGACCTCTTCTGATGATGAGAGGCGATGACGCAACGTTGACCCTGATTTGGAGAATTCGGAAGTCAACAATTGGATGCGTGGTACAACTGTACATGCCAATCAAAGTTGGATGAGTTTGTCGTTTGCGTGTGCATCCACTCAGACTAAGAGCACTCGGGTTCAAATTTCGATCTCGAATTCGATTCTGATTGCCCCCCTCTTTATCTTGTTCTATTCTTTTCCGATGCATCATGTCAACTCTCGTCTTGTTTAAATTCTAGTTCTCGCTGAAGCAACCATGGATAGACCTTTCATTCTGAGCATCCATTATGCTTACTTCCTAGTTTAAGCAGTGTAGGATAGGAAGCTTTCATTTGTACGCTCCTTACTACAGTTGAATCTAACTTAAAGTGTCGATCTCAGCTATTCAATCTGGTATAACAAAAATCGATGAGATGCAACAATTAAATAGTAAATCTGTAACAAACCACACCCCTATGCAATAAAATGTAAAATAACTATAAAAAATGTCATGAATTTTTTTAAAATACATATCATCTTCTCAACAAAAATAAAATAAAATTATCATACAGCTTAGCTAAGTGCTAAAATAAGATCCAAAGTCATTCCAGCTTCTACAGTGATTACTCCCATGACAGTTAACCAGACTGTTGCTGGTGCGACGTAACAAGCGCCTGATCCGAGTCCACTGACGTCAACAATTCAAAGATCTAATTGCCATCTCAACATCAATCAACGTCAGAACTTCATCTTCGAGAGCAAGCGAACGGAAGTGTTGAACAGTGACCCTAATTAATGGCAAGACCTGCCGGCCGTATTAAAATATACTGTTGTGACCAGGTCTCCGGTCCGACTCGATCGATCCACATCACGTCAGGATGACGACTGTGGAGGTCTGCTCGATCGGTGCCGTGAGGATTCATCCGTCAAGATCATAAGTACCTGCATTTCTAGCTCATTCTTCTTCTTGTCGTAATCGATCGATCAAGAATAAATTGGACCAGTTAATATACTGAATGATGTATGGATGTCACATGCATGACTCGGAACTCCGCTAGTCTAGTCTAGACTGGTACAGTTATGCAAGAATAAAAACTGTCCTGTTAGTTGAACTGGCAAGCTGCCCTGCTGCCCTGCAGCTCTTTTTTCTTCGTCTTTTTTCGAGAGAGAGACTGACAAGCTGAACTGCATTTTGTCGGTCATAGTTGAAACAATCGGAAATTTCAAAATTTTAGTTTTGTTTGTACTCTCTTTGAATTTGCTAGATTTCCCAGATTCTTTCCCAAATTTAGCCTTCACCTTGAAAAATCCACTTTTCTTTCTTTGCTTCTAACCTCCTCGCTGGCACTTTCTTGAAACTTGCCTTCCCTACTACCTCTCTGTTCATCCCGCCCACGTGGCCACTCACCCTAGCTCTGAATTGCGACGATGCTCGCCGCGGACGTTCACACTCCTTCTACCGAAACCTGTCAACCAGCCCTACCCTCCAGTGACTCGCTCTATGGCTGACCTCACTCCCCCTCTCTTGTGCAGCGCGCTATTTGACTCCTGCCACTCCCGCTGCAGCTCTCAGCCATCCCTGGACGACACGCGTGCTTCTGCCGTACTATCCATTGTCACTCCTCGCCTAACCTCGCAGAGGCCATAGTGACACCTCGCATATGCATTCCCCTTCCCCAGCTAAGCTCTCGCACCTTTTCTCCCTCCATGCACCGCACTGCTTCGAACCGCCCTACTGCTCCCACTGCCTCACCTTGTCTTTATAGCCCAATTCCCTTCGCAAAGAGCGTCACACCACTCCTACTCATACACTAGATCAACCCAATTGAACTCTCCCTCACCTTAGCTCCATTGCTGCCGTCCCCTGAGCCCGTCGAGCCCTAAAGGCAATCTCCCTCCTCCTTCCATGAAAATATAATTGCATTCGCCCAAAGCATTGCCCTTCCACCCCAAACACATTGGTAATCTCGCTCGTCCATAGCATTTCCCTTGAGCTCGGTCGACGAAGCCACCGTCGGCTTGAAATGCCCTCTTGTGGACAACCCTCCTGGGAGCTCCTCAACCCAAATACCCACCGCAACCGTGCTTCTCGTGAGCTATAAATGGTCAAAATACCCCCAACCATCATCGGAAGTCCGCCATATTTGTCTCAAGCCACGGAAAAGCCCACAGCCTTCTCTCCTAACGCTGACCACCGTCATCCATCTCTGCACTTCCCAAAGCCCCAAAATAGAATCACCTTGTTAAGCTCTATTCGCTCGTACCATCCACATCACCGAAGGTCATTGCCGGTGTTGCTAATCGGTGGCACCTGCACCCCTGTTTTTCTACTGCTGAGTTGGCCAAAGGTTGAAGACAACCTTAAGGCGCAACGTGGCTCGCTCACAACCGTCCATGCGTCATATATGAATGGCCAAGCGCGGGCACATGTTCGAACAGTCCGAACAGGCGTGTGTTCAGACGGTCCGAACGGCCACGCTCACCCTTAGCTGTCCAAGTGTCATGGATTAATGGTCCAAATGGGCGCGCGTTTTAGCTAGTCCGAACGGCCACACGCGACATGGCTGATTCGCAACCGTCCAAGTACCGCTGAACAACTGCTATGCGTGGATGCACGCTCAGCCGTGGAATGAAATCCCTTGCGTGATGCACTGTTCAAATCAAGCTGGTCCAATATTGTGGCTACTGTAGCAGCTGCTGTTCATTCAACCCAAAAATCAATATTGTATCCAATTTGACTGTTTCGACCCCGTGAATCCATTTTTGACCTCCTTTCCACCAAACCAAACCTCGACAAAACCCTAACCCACTATTCCTTAATCAATCCACCACCATATATGTCCATCTGTTACCATTCATCTCAAAAATCTGCCTAAAGTATATACAACCATTTTGATTGTTTCAATCTCATCTAACCCAATTCTACCTCCGATAAACCAGACCACACACCACCTAAATCTCGACCACCCAATCTAATTCTTTGTGTGTTTAGTTATTTGTTTGTATTTTATTCTCAACTTGCATTCTGTAAAGTATGAACTTATTTAACCTCGTTTTTTGTGCTAGAATTTGGACCCTAATTACAGACATCAGTGCCCTATGGACGAAGAGCAAGTTACAAGATTTTGGTCGTATTGAATCCTATAAAAATTCATATTATCTAGTTATAGTATTTGTATTAATATTATTTGTCCAATGTTATTTAATTAAAATAAATATTCAGAATGACATATTAAATTAGTTATGTCCTACCACTGAAAAATACCCCACTTTAATTTGAGGTCATATACACCTTGACAGCCTTAGTAATATTTAAATATTATATAAATAATTATAGATAGGTTCATTTAAAATTTCGTACTACTAAGTGACTTTGTGGTTTGCCGGTAGAATTATTTAAAAGCTTCTAAGGTAAGGGGGAAATTATGGAAAGCCACTAGTCGGTGAGAGTCCACGACCTTACCCTAGGGTGGAGGCTGCAGCAGACAGGTGATAGTGTCGTTGTGCACTGGAACCTTATGCTGAGTAAAGGACACAGTAATCGCTTAACCATAAGTATTGATCAGTCAATCATGGTCTAGTAGCTACTAAGCTCGATTGAACCCTTACAAGAGTAAGGGAGTTTGGTATGGGTCGTGATATCACCATGCTTAACAATGATAAGTCCTCACAAAATCTGGACGTTTGTGTTCTGCATTGGCCCGTGGATACTCGATTTTGTGTTATGCATAATCTATCGGGTAGAGACTATATAAAGAATAGAGTAGTGAAAAATCTTATTTTCTCAACTCAGCCGTACGCTAGTTGAAGCGTGCCTATCACGTGACAGTGGAAGTTTGGGAAATCTTGTGAGTAAAGCTGAGTAACTCTGCAGAGCGAAAAATAAATGGTATTCGAACACACCGTACTTTCGGTTAATAGAGCTATATTTATTGGGTGATTCCAGCAACAATGCATAAGTAGTTTTCTTTATATTTCAAATTGTTGTAAACTAGAAAAGTAGCAGTTAAAATCTCTTAGTCTTAAGAAGTAGTTTTGTTACTTTATATTTAAAAACCTTTGCAAATAAAATTGCACTCATAAATACTCTAATAAAACCAATATATCCCCATCTCTTGAGAATTCTGGTAAGTAATTAAATAGTGTTTCTCCATGTGACTTATTGAGTACAGTTGGTTGTACTCAGTCTTACTTTACATTCCCCGCCAACACAGAGATGAAAAGAAGAAAAGCATAAAAGATGTTGCAAATTTTCGTGCTAGGGTTACGACTATACTCAAGCATTCCTGTGGAGTTTTAATTAGTTCTTCTAAATGTAAGTTAATTTCTAGGTTTGGACGCCCATATTATTGTTAAAATTGACCGTTAGGTCTTATTTTAATCAAATTAACTTCTTTTTAATGTTTGTGAGTAGACATAATACTCTTTTTATCTACAACTGAACTCCTAAACTATTACGGATGCTACGACACCCCTATTGTCACAAACGGGGGTGTTACAATAGTCGTCGGATCTTTCAGGGTTACTTGTCTCGCATAGAACTTTGGCTGTGAAAATAAGGGATTCATGTGAAAGTGACGCTGGCTACGTACGTACTGGTGTTACGGTGTACTACCAGTCTACCACCCATGAGCTCACGAATCACGAATCCATATGATGCATGTGATCTCCCTTTTGTGTGGTCCTGAACTTTTTGCTCTTCAGCATCTGGTGGAGCTCATGGATTACATCGGCATAAAAAGTCCGTGGTTCGTGCCTAATAAAAGGGTTAAAGAAAAAGGGACTTCAGACCAATCGTATAGTGCACATGGATAACGTTGGGAGCTTGGGATCAAAACCAGGTAAGCCTTAAGCACAAAGTAGATGGAACAGAAAGGTCCATGTCCATATCAAATTGAGTTTGTTCTTTCCTATTATAAACGTACATGGATGAATCACGGCTTGCACCATCGAAATCATTAGTCCAAAAGGAATAAAGCACTGAACTGCATCGATGGCAGCAATGGAGATAAGCTGGCACGAAAATTTTAGACGGGCTAGCTGTGGCGTCTCTTAGCCTTTGTCTTCCTTAAGACAATAAGATCCCTGTGCCTTTCTATAGTGTTGGCTTCGAGTTTTCAATTGCAATGCACAACTGCTTCGCACCTATCTTACTGAACGTACTGTCCGTGTCCGGCCATGATACAGTTGTATAATAGAAACCTGGCGTTCCCTCACGTCAGAGTCAAAAATTGTGTTCGCAGCTTTAGAAAACTTGATGAGCACAGCACAGCAGACAACCAAAGGGAAATGGCATCTTCCATACGGCCATTCTAGAAGAACCAGCTTGCAAATCGTGAGCAGCTTGGGGCATCGCAATTGCATGAATTATGCATTATTTTTCCGATACATGATCGTATATATTGGTGTATATACATAGGATCGGTATGGTATTAGATGGGGTGAATGGTGTTTTCAAATTTTCTAAAGTATTCGTCGATTTTTCACTCCAATAACTACATAGTTATAAAGACTAGAATAAAAAACCAACATACAAGTCCGCAAATTAAGAAACCAAATCAAACCAAACAACTTGGTGAACAGTAAAATCAACTTGGTGATCAGTAAAAATATTAACACTACTTCAAATCTAAAAATCCATGTGACTTTTGATCTGTAGATTCAAAAGACTTGGAACTTGAAAGAACTTGGTGAACCTATTCTAATCAAATCTCTTGAAAGAACTTAAAAGAATTGGGTTCTTTTGTTTCTTAAAGCTTTGTTGTATCAAAATTGAGCTAAAATCATAAATTAAGCCAACTCTCAAATAAAGACTCTACATCACTTGAAATTTGTTATGCACTTTCTCTATGATATCAAAAACCTATTCTAACCAGTGATTAAGAAAATCGTTCTTAAATTTCTAACATTTTTTCGTTTAAAGGAAGATTGCATCAAAACCGGGAAAAAACAAAAAAAATAGTGAATATGAGTTACTCGTGAGTGCATGATAGCTAAAATGGTTCTAAATGTATTCTCACATATCATAACAAGTTACAACACTCAAGGAATTGAGAAAAAAACAACTGGATCAAGAAATCACTCGAGAGAGTCAAATCAAGTAAAAATCGGATAACATCAAGAATTTGTCAAACTTATTGCCTAGATGGGTGGGATTTATTTTCAAGATATATCTCCATAACTTACTCCTCCTTGGTATCCAGGAAGATCAAGAAAGGGGGGGAGAGAGAAGAATAAAATCAATCAAAATAAGAATAAATTAACCAAAACAAAATGAATCTATGAGAAACGAACAAAGTTGATATATTACTATTTAAGAATGAAGGTTTTACAGCCATTCCACCTAGAGAACAAGAGAGCATACCACAATACTAACACTTCTCAAATCCTAATCTTAAAATATTGCCTTCAATGAGTAAAGCTAGATGATTGGATGGTTAACTAGTAAGGGGGTGATCGGAATAGCGATGGCTTTTGGCTTTTAGCTGAAAAAACACTGTAGCTGGCTGAAAAAACACTGTAGCTGAGTTAGTGGATAGTGTAGTGAATAGTGAAAAAAAGCTGAAGCTAGAAGCTGAAGCTGAAAAAAAGCCAAACCGATCACCCCCTAAGTCTCTATCCCAATCCGTTAAATAGATAAGGCAACCAACCCCATCAAACTTTAATAGATACTATTCATTTAGCATAAATAGAGAAAACTTGTTAACCTCACACAACATGGGTTTTACTCATATACTATACTTATGCACATTTTTCAAAACATATAAACACGAATCTGTTAAGTTTTTAACCTTTGATCCACTTGATCATCTCAGTCCCTGCTTAACCTAAACCACCTTCCCAAACGCCATTCAAGCACCGCCATTTTGATCTAAGGTAGTCTCCAGTATTTTTGATCATCTTACCAAAATATCATTTCTAGTCTCGGTCCTTATCTTTCTTTGCAAATAATCATCATACTTACCACGTGTAGATGCACCACTAGCTTGCTATACGTCGGCAAGTCTCTTCTATTCCAGTTTTACCAGACCACACCTCACTTAGACCGATCAAACCAAATGGTGCAACCCATCATTCGAGCTTTTCTTCAGCATTATTTCTCATCTTCTTTGAGCTAGGTTTGAACTCAGCCATCTTTCTCGAGGTACTGCAGTTTACTGTTGTGGTTTGTGTTAAGATGGTTTAGGTTCTCGACCATTAGCAGGCCTATCCGCACACTCAGAAGGGTCTCTTGAGCCCCTTGAAATCCACCGTGTCAATGCACTCGACACTGCCCCTTGATCCATTCAGAAGCCTGAGCAAGTCGCTGGCCCGCTCCTTGGTCACACCCTCGCAGCCCACCTGTAGCAGCAGCAGCAATTTCTGAAACGCGCCGACCTGCAGCGCCTCGGCCTTGCACCCGCCGTCCGCCGTGAAGTTCTTGCACAGCCGCCACAGCGCCGATACGGCGAACTCCGTCGCCATGTCGGACACGTGCTGCATCTTCTTGACGATCACCGGCACGGCCAATGCTTGCGCGTACGCCTTGTCGCGGCCCTTGTCAGTGAGGAACAAGCTGTCCAGCACGGCGAGCGCCTTCTCGGTCGTGCCCTTGTCGGAGTCTACTAAGAGCTCGACGAGGAGCTGCACCATGCCGAGGTCGATCAAGTGCGATGCGGCGTGCTCGGTGTTTGTGACGAGGTAGTAGACCGTTACTAGTGCCGCCTTGGTGGCCTGTGGTGAGACGGGCTTCTCCAAGAGCTTGACGAGGGTATCGTATATGCCGTTGGTCTTGGCCATTGCCTCGAGGCATTGGCTGTCGGATGACGAGGCGATCTCGCGGAGCACGGCGATGGCGCTGACCCGCCCAGTGAGCTCGCCGTGGGACAGGATCGACACGACGGAGTCCAGCGACGCCGGGGAGGCAATGCAGCGCCTGGATTCCTCGTTGAGCGGGAAGAACACGGCCAACGCGGCCAAGATCTCCTCCAGGTCTCGGGACGCGGCCATCGACGTCGCTGCCGGCTGGCCGGAAAGATGACAGAACGCTGACGAGAGGGCGCGGGCGGCGCCCGCGGAAGCGAAGCAGCGGCGGTTGCGCTCGCTCTCCTTCCCGAGCGCCCTGGCCCTGGCCACCAGTTCCCGGCAGGCCGTCCCATCCCTGCGCTTTGCTGCCTCGGACACGGCCGCCAGGAGGTCGGACGCGTCGGCGGCGGAGACCGGGACGCGGGGCGTGGGCACGCGCTCCACCCCGAGGGCCCTGTTAGCGACGCACCACTCCTGGATCATCCTCCTAGTGGCGTGGTTCGGGATCAGCTCCTCCAGCCGCAGCGGCCGGCCGGTGACGGGGCACGTGGCGTGGCCCCTCTGCAGCCAACCCTCCACGCTGTCCCGGTCGTACGTGATCCCGGTCGGCGCCGTCACGGGGTCCCTCATCATGTCCAGCGAGATCGGGCACAAGAAGTGGGTCGGCACGGCCGGCTCTGCCGGCGCCGCGGGCTGCGCGCTCGTCCGCCTGATGGCAAGCGGTATCTCGGACACAAGACGCGCCGCGCCGCGGGACGAGCGAGGGCGCGGGTGAGACACCGGCGTGACCATCGATCCGCACGACAAAAGCCGTGCCCGATATGCTGCTTTCGTGCGGGCCGCCGCAAGTGGGTGAGGCGCGGGATCGGAGTCCGCGAGCCGACGGGGGGATGGTGTTCGGGTTGCGGCGTCGGCGTGGTGAAAATGCGGGGATATATAGGCTGCGGACGGCAAAGTTGAACGTGGGCGTGGGTTTGTTAGGAGGGCGGGAGGGGGAAAGGAAAGAATGGGACGCAGACAGGCCGGGGAGTACTTGTTTTTTGGGGATTGGGTTTGAATGTTGACCGTTTGAATATTTTTATTAAAACGGAAGACTCACATTCATGAACGCTATATTCAACGTTACCACACGGATACATACGTACGTGTCATATGCTATAACTTAAACGGATGTCATTGAATAAATTTTGAATTTATTTAGTATCTTACAAAGAGTGTATACATATTTTTTCACTAAACATATATACATGTATAAATACATCTAAGGCAAACCTGGAGATCAAACCTACATGGAAAGCACGCACGACAGCAAAGATTGCCAACCGAGCTTTTGTTGACCGTTTGAATTGTACAAGCCACGACCAGAGGATGGCGAATGGTATTTGGCTAACCTGGCGTCTTTGCTCTGTACTCTTTTTTTATATGGCTTTTTAAATCTTGTTTTGTTTATTTATGGTTTATGAGATGGTATTGGCAAAGTTACGGTTTCAGTCACTCTGTTGGTGTTGACTTCTATTTCTGATTCTGCTAAAAAAAATTAAAAACCAAGATGAATATTCAGTTTCTCAAAGCAGATTTTTTACTTTTCTCTCTATCATCTCGTTTCAGGGATAAAATAGGGTATTACGAGTACAATCACCTATATCACTCCTTTCGCTCCCATCACGTGCACGCATCACTCACTCACCTTTTACACCATTCGTCCACTTCTTTTAAAAATCACTTCTTTCAGCTACTATTATTTTACTTCAACCAAAAATCATAAATCATAATCAAAAGCTATTAGCAAAATCCAATATAAATGCTAAAATTCTAGCAGCTTAAAATCAATCCGAAGAGAACTGAGCAGGTTTATTACCTATTCCCATACTTACATTCTTTTAATCGGAACATTAGCATGGATCCAATATCAGCACTACTCACCCTAGAAAAAATGTAGAGTGTTCACGTATTTTGAGATTTAAAGTTTGTAAATGTTAAACAACAGCTAGTTCAACAATATATATACACACACACGATAGTGCTATTCTGCACGCGTGTGTATTCTACGCGCGGTTTTGCGCTCCAGCAAATTATCATTGATTGTTTGAAAAGTTATCATCGGCTGTGAAGAAAGTTACCACCGGCTACATACTGTGAGCATTGGCAGTAACTTCACTCGCTACCGATGGTAACTTCATGCAAAACTGACAATAACTTTTCAGCACTGTGAAGGTTTGATAATAATTTCATTCAGAACCGATGGTAACTTCATTCAGAATATATCAGTAATTTGTCCATGTATTCTACACCTACGCGCTGATTCGTATATGTATATGTGTGTGTATAGAATTACTAACTAGCAATAAATGTGCGCCCCTAACTGACCCAACCAGCTAACCGCTCCACCATTCTATCCCATACTCAGTTACTAGCGTTTGTTAATTATGATAAAGTTACTATCAAATATACATCAAGTTATCATCTATAATGCTTACAGATACTTTTGGTTATGCATGAAGTTATCATCCATATGGGATGAAGTTACCATCCTTATAATGAAGCCCCACCAACCCACTCTATTCCAAAAAGTTACACTTGGTTACGCATGAAGTTATCATCTATTGTGAACGAAGTTACTACCGAACGCTCATAGTACATAGCAACAGAAAGTTATCATCCATTGTGAATGAAGTTACTATCGGTAGCAAGTGAAGTTACTATCAAATGCTCACAGTATATAGCAGGTAGTAACTTTTCTCACAATAGGCAGTAACTTCATATAACATGATTTTCGCAGCGTCAAATCATATTTAACATGTATCTAATTTTGTTAAGCTCGTAATTTCGAACATAATAGTGAAAACGGATTGTAGATTGGACTTTCGGTGAAAGAGTTATTGTATTTTTTTAGTTTTAAACAAGATAAAAAAATCACAAGTCAAGTGCATTTATTCTCTACTCTCTCCATCTGCATGCTTGCATGCATCCTTTACATCAGAAAGTTACTACCTGTTGTGAGGAAGGTTACTGCCTATAGCGAGAAAAGTTATTACCGGTTGTGTACTGTGAGCGTTCAGCAGTAACTTCACTCGTTACCAATGGTAACTTCTTTCAGAAATGTCATTAACTTTTCGGCACTGTGAAGGTTTGGCAATAACTTCATTCAGAACTAATGATAACTTCATTCAGAAATGACATAACTTTCCAACGCACTGGTTATCATCAATTCATAAACCGGTTATCATCAATTTGTGTGTGTAGTCAACGACCCGCATGTATCGTACGCGCAGGCGCTGAATAGCGCTACCGTGTGTGTATAGGAAGGCTCTTTTCTACTTCTAAAAGTAGTTACTACTTATATCGTATCTCACAATGACGGAGGGTATGTATATATAGTATACAAGTATATAAAATTATCTAGGTGATATGTATAATTTTTTAAATATACTCCTTTTTATGTGCATATATGAAAGTATTTATAGAATATGATAAAAATTACCGACTCTCTTGTAATTTTTTCATGTAGTTCACATTAGAGTATCTTATAATTAGTATACGAGCATACCTAAAGTGATAAGAGAGTATGTTAAGTTCGTTTAGGTGCTATATCATAGGTGGGAGTAACTACACTAGAGAGTATAATGTATTTTTCCTACACACACATATACACACAATAGCGCTATTTTTCCTAGAGAGTATAATGTCAAGTTCTAAATGAGGTTACCACCGGCTGTGTACTGTAAGCATTCAGCAGTAACTTCACTCGCTACCGATGGTAACTTCATTCAGAACCGATGGTAACCTCATTCAGAAATATCAGTAACTTCCCCACGTATTTTACACCTGCGTGCTGGTATGTGTGTATATATACATATATATATACATATATATTATATGTATGTATATATATAAAGGGAAGTTTATGTGTTCACCACATCCTCCTTTTCGTACTCGCATGAGATTGAGATGTGACCCATTGGCCATCACGGATTGTGTAGGCCAAACATGTAACTGTTTTTTCGGTGAAAATTTTTAAGATCTACTTTGAACATAGGATTGCCGCAAGAAAGAATTCAAATATTCTTGCATAAATTATAAATCCAAAAGAAGCTTTGTTTTAATTTTTGATTAAATCACTTAGCACAAGGTAAATTGTTTTAAGTTTCATAAAACATCCTATTGAGAAAAAACTTTCATATAGTATGAGATTTAAGATAAATCCTCAAATCTTATATTTGATTGTATCTATTACCTTTTTTAGATATCATTACAACGCACAGGCATCTTACTAGTATATACACGTATGTTTGTGTGCACGTGTCCATGTGTGCATTATGACACAAAAAATGGTACAGTTGGATTCGCAATTTAAAGCACTTTCTTATGATTATAATTTTGTAGTTGTGAACAAAGTATTCAAAAGAAATTAACAGTTAAAGTTTAATCTTGAAGACCGCATCAAGTCAAATTGTGCCTTACATTTTTTTAACGGAGGGAGTATTAGATACTTTTCTTAACAATATAAAGGGGGTAATATAGTATTTTGTATATACTAGATAAATACCTGTGCTTTGGAATGCATAAAAAAATACCATATTTTAACGGAGGGAGTATTAGATACTTTTCTTAACAATATAAAGGGGGTAATATAGTATTTTGTATATACTAGATAAATACCTGTGCTTTGGAATGCATAAAAAAAAATACCATATTACCCTAGCATGTCGACGGCATCAGGATCAGGCTTCTTTAGGCCCTTGGCTTTGCCTCCGTACTCAATCGAACTTCGAACAAGCTGTCGTTGTGCCTTCACTGTCATGTCCGCCCTACACAATGCCCTCGGTTCCGTCGCAATGCCCAATCAAGCTTCATTTGTATTGAAGTTAATTTATTTGCTGTAAGATTGTTTCTGTTTTTTTTTGTTAGAGGTATTTTAGGGACATGAAATTTATTTGTGGGGGCGCTTATTTTTGTTTTTCTTTGAGGTTCTCAAAGTAGTATATATAAAGATATTTTGATTGTGGTATGAAATCCTATAATGACATCTATCGAGGAAATGAAGGGTGTTTGGATATAGGAAAACGAGGAATGGGAATCAGAGTGATGTGAGGTATCCTAATCCCTTTCTTCCCTCGTCTCCCCGGATGCAGAGGGCCACTGGCGTGGATGCTTAGAAGTCCAAGTCGTTTAACATGGTCCTGGGCGTGCCGATGAGCTCCAGGCGACGACTGCGGACTTTGACGGCTGGGTCGGACGGTGGGTGAGACTGTTCCAGCTCGACCGAATGGGCAATTACTCCCGATCCAAGTCACGAGTCACAGCTAAGCAGTGACCCAGCGAACCGAAATTAAACAAGAATATTCGTTCATTGATCGAAATGGAAGCCTGACTCCAACTGCTTTCTTGGCCTTGTTTTATAGGTTACCATTGATGATTTTTATTTACGATTTTTAAAATAACGGTAGAAAGTATAAATGATCTACATAATTTTATATATAAGAAGCCGTTTAAAGAAATAGGTTACAGAAACTGCTCCATTTACCTTAATTTTTACATAAACCAAGTCAAAAACCACAGAAAATATAAGAAGAACAGGGCCCTCGTCATCTCGCGATTTTCTTCTCCCTGTTTTTTTTTTGTTTTGTTTCCATCGTTTTCTGAAGCTTTAGGTGGACTTTTGGACTTTTCGCTACGAACACGCCATGCTCGTGTTGGCTGTGAACACGTATACTGATAAATAAAAAAGGCATGACGCTGTGACTTTATCTGTACGCTTAGCGCGACCCAGGACTCATCAGCCTGTCTTTCTGTGGGCTACGTACTACGTGGATTATAGACACGACTGGAATTTCAGGTCTCAATTTTTATTCCCAATTAGCTCGTAGTACGATTAGTTCGAGATTGGCCGGAGAATATGACCCTCTGGTCTAGTGAGAAAAATATGGGGAGTAATGACGCTATACACATGAATTAAGTACCCCATTAACATTGAATTTTACGATATTACTGATGTCTACATATGTGTCATTAGCATATCTGGTCGATCGAAGGGTACCTCGAGCGACACGGCAGCGGATAAATTAAAAAAAAACAATCCCTAGATTCGATGTAGGTATTTTGTCACGGACGAACCGAATAAGCGAAGTTGTGTATTAATACCTAAGAGAATAAACTTCTTTTTCCAACTTGGGTAATCCTATGTAGGCTTCATCAATAACATAATTTAAGAAGACATATTTTCAAAAGAAGTGTATTAATTGTCCCTAGATGAGCCCAACGACGTACGTGCACGACTGGATAACATATATTGAATAGTAGACATGTAACGTGAATGGTTCCATCAATCACCATCGCGTCCACCAAAGCTAGCTTCCACGCCATGAAAACCAGTAAAGTGACTACGCCTTGCAACCAAAAATCAAATATTATATATATTTTCTTTGCATCAAAATTTATCACATAGAAAAAAATCTAAGATAACATTACCGGTAAAGTTTTTATCAATTCTAGATAGCATATCTCGAACGACCCATTCCAGTCATTGTCAAATTCAATAATAATGTGACGCTGCAAATCCGTGAGAAGATATACAATACATTGTAAAAAAAATAGTGTTACTCATGTATTTATCTTCGCTCTATATGTATAACCATCGTAAGGGCAAATGCAAAAAGTGCAAACTACAATGAAAAATGCTGTATGAGCATACTTTATAACATGTGAACCATGATCAAAAAAGTAACACGATAGGTTGTAAAACCATTTCATATGTGTAAGTCTAAATTATAAATTAGATGCAATTTAGTAATTTAACTGTGACAAGTATTCGTCTTCATAAACAAAAACAAAGGTGGTACATGCAGATGCAAGTACAAATATTCATCTTCATGAACGAACCAATCAGCATACAAGAGTGTGGTCAGACTCACAGGTATGGCCACCATCTATGGCTAGTGGTTTTGTTCTCATAGTACTTTGGTTAGACACCAAAAATATCTTCTCACATAACATCCTTTTCCCATTTTGGTAGGATTCTAATAATATTATGACAGAAAAAATGATACAAAAGTTCATGTGCGGTAAAAAAAACTCAGATACACCCCAAAGCTGGATAATGTAAATAAAAAAGTTAAGAGTGTTTGTGAAGAAAAAGAAGCAAAGTAGGGTAAATAATTCTGCCATTTCAGGAGTAAGCAAGAATTTTTAGATAAAATAGATAAAGAAACTCAAGTCACTGGGAAAGAAGACATCTAGAAATATATGTTAATTACAGGAATCATCTGTGCCAAGTATTGCACGATAATTTTAGCCTTTCATCGATTTAGTGATTTGCATTGCATAAGAGTATAAGACAACCAGTAAACATACCGGGACTTCATTTTAGTAATTTGAGAATGATTTTGCCAAGTCCTGTATACTGCTCATAATCGCATTATTGATATCTTCCCCTCCTATAAGACATAGGCTGTAGGAAATAGACTATTAGTTAAAATGGAAAGGTTGTTGAGATTCAAAAAAAAAACATTTTGTGACTCGAGGAGCACTAAACATAATCATGCCAGGCCTGCACCATTGATGTTCAGAATCATGGGCAACTGTAACTAATTTAGGGGTGTTCAGAATGGCATTGACTTATAACTTTTTTTACTGTAGCTGTTTTATTTTTTACTGTACCTGAGTTGACTTATTTAGCATAATTAAATTTAAAAAAATAAAAATAAAAAACATGTTAGCTTATCACGGACAATGCAAAGGAATACAGGCAAAAAATAGAAAAAATAGAAAAAGATAAAATTAATTAATAAAAAAAACAGAAGTCAGAAGCTAAATTGAGTGGTGCCTTAAACTATTCCATGACTTCATTAGATAAATTATCGACTGTGCATATTTTCTCTGGGATACTAACACCACATTGAACCCATATCAGTCTTTATGGTCACTCTTAGATATGCATAAATCTTAAAACATCAACTAAAGGGTAAGTAGCTTTAATTTATCTTTGAAGGTGCTTTAATATTTGTGCAATTCACTATTTGGGAGATTATGGAATCACTTACAAAAATGTAATCTCAACTATTTTCAGGAAGAATATAAATTATAAAAAGCAAAAAAAAATATAAGAATCTTATACCAGCATATTGAAAAACAGCAAAACTATTTTGTAGAAACCCATGAAATCAACTGTTAAAATAAGGTTAAGAACAATCCTTAAAATTTTTAAGCATTAACTTTTTGAGTGTTTCATAGGGCCTTGTGCACTGTTATTTCATCCGGACCAGGAAAATACTAACGTATACAATGTTGATGCTATTTTCCTAGTACTACAATATTTAAGAAAATAACTATAAATTCATATTGTGCAAATTGCAGAAGAAAAAAAGGGAGGTTTTAAATATTGTTAACGCCCAAAATAGATCAAATACTCGACCTCAAATCATTTTCATGTACTTAAAAAAACACTTAGTATAACTGAGGAATCTAAGATGAAAATTGCATGGATCTCTATCGGAAAATTACCAACATTAACCACCAAATATAAAGGTAGATCATGCACACAATAAGCTCACCCAAAAATTTCCAAAAGTAGGGAAACCTCTTCTTCATTAGGAGCTTCAAGAATCCGAGCATGGAAAAAATTAACATGCTTAACTTCCATAAGTGGTAAGAGCAAACCATAGCATTATATAACAGGAAGCACAAGCTAGTTTGTTAAAAATGAATTACTTAGTAAGATGAAGTAATATCTTGACAGCCAGGGTAGCATGGTTGCACCTACTCACCATGGACAATGTAATACCCTCAAGAGCTTGGCTATAGAGGAATGTACATCTCGGAAGTTAAAACATATGAAACCAAGGAAGTACAGCAGACATACAGCATGCCTATAAACGGCCACACAAAGCTAATGTGATCTCCAACAATTTAGATGAAAGCTACAAGAATGACATCAGATGAGCAGAGCACACTCTTGCCAATGGCGCTTCCGAAGGGACATGTTGTCTAGCAGATCCATCCAAACCTCCGAGTCCGGCCTCGATCTCTTGTAACGCCCTGAGCCAGTGCCTTAGCAGCACCTGAGCTCTCTTCCCCCACGTGATGAAACCGCAGCCTCTTCCATGTGCTCCACTGTTTGCGTGACGCTTTTGTAGTTTTGAGTGCCCTGCAAATCACATAAAACACACAGACGACTTAGGAAACATTTTACCCAGAGTCAAATCAGCATTCAGAAATAGGGCAATTGACATCGTGAGGACAATACTTACACACTGCACAAAACATCAAGCCTAGAAGCCCAAATTCCTGAACTTGGTAACCTTTCTCCCCCTTTGTGGTAACCATTTCCTGTCTCAGAACATATGACACTGTGCCATAACACGTGGGACGTGAAATCATCCCATTGTTGGTAGGTCTCGCTCGATTCATACAGATTGAATTAGTATCAAGACAGCTCGAATTGTGTTTAAACCTGGCCAGTCTGCATAAAAAGCGCACATTTGACCAGGTTGATTCAGCTAGCAACACGCACCATCATCTATGTTCGATATGATCGCCCAGCCACCGTCGTGCTACTGTAGATTGTGGGTCAAGGACGCAACATATTAGCACTACTCTTGGTGCGTATTCCTATTCCATTGGGTGAACAAATCTACACCACATATTAGCACGTACTCCATTATAGGATTCCTTGCACCATGCATAGGATGACTCGGTTCACTCTTGTCTGCCACTGCCATGCTTGGGAGCTGCTGGGACGATCGGTCGAAGACTCTGCCTGAGTCTGGATAAGGATGACAATTTTCGTCTTGCTCTGACCGGACAGACAACAACAGCTACCATGCATCATGATCTTGTTGATATATATTTGCAGTGTAATTCCATTAGCCGTACTTTTTCTTGTAGCACGCATGCACTTGAGGTAACGTGATCAAGCCTGACACAGGAGTTGCGATGACCTAATATGTGTCTAGATCAAGTGGCGCAGTTGTCTGATCAAAAAATCAAAAGTTGAGATGAGCGCACGTACCCCGGGTGCGTTTTGATTTTTCTCGCTTACCTTCGTTTCGGCGGTTCAAGAAGGCCGGGTCCGGCTGTTCGCTCACGTACCCAGAACGTAATGAAATAAAATGCCAGACCCAGCAGATGAGAAAGTAGGAGTCAGGCTTTGTATATTGGGTCTTGTTAAGATAATAGGCAGCTCTTTCCTGGGCCAACACCGTCCGTATTCGAACTACCAGCCTTACCTGAAAAGGCCCAGCCTGCAGCAGGCCATCTCAACAGCAGCACCTACTCAACCACAGCTTCATAAGTTCTCAGTTCATATCAAACAACTAAATTCAAAAATTTCTGTAATCTCTGTCTCTGTACCATCCAAAATCACAAACGAGTATCTCTCTCCGTAATCTCTATCGCAAACAGCTAAAATTCAAAAATTTCAACCAAAAGCCACAGCCATATCAAATAGATCCGTAATAGAAAATATAAGTGAGAAAGATAGTAAAGATACAATAAATATTCCTCTTCATCTAAGCATGGTAATAAAACACAAAATTTCTCTACAGATTCATTCTACTCCCCAGATATATATCTATAGTGGGGCGCTATATATGTGTTAATGTCTATTTAGTATCCCTAAAAGTCTCAATAATAGTATTAGTATCTATCCTAGGTGCTAGAGTGTATGAGTGTCTAATTTAGGTGCAATTCTATCCATTAGTTCTAAAATTGAACGGCGGAGAAACAAGGGGTGATGTGGTGCCTTCTTGTGCTTTATTTTACACAAATTTTACTATTGTAGTACCCATCAAATATCTCAACAGAAAGTTCTAGAGTACATATATGTCTATCTTCAGTGCAACTCAATAGAGGAATGTAGAGTGTATAAATGTCTACTTTATGTGCAATTGTGTCCATTAGATTAAAAAGCCAAAATTGGTTACATGGTACTATAATTTTGTGGCATTTGCTATGAGACATCGTAAAATCATGGCTTTGCTAGAAAACACTATAAAATTATGGCTCCTTGTTGTAGCACACCGCACCCACTAAAATATTATTTCCAGTAGAGTTAGGAGAGAGAAGGGTGGCAAAATGTATAATATGCCCTTCGGGCGGACCCGTTGCATGTAGTTCAGACAGACAATCATCCGTATATCAAAGTGGGGGGATTCCTACCCCCCACAGTGACCACGTGTCATTCCTCGCGAAAAAGCCCTACGAGTTTTTATAATTACGTATAGGCCATCGGTTCTTTCAAAAAGATTTCTGATTTTTTGCGAAAAAACCCCTCCGCTCTTCTTTCGCCGGATAACACCCCGCGGTTTTTCAGAATTACGTACAGACCCTTGGTTCTTTCGAAAAGACTCTCGGTTTTTTACAAAAAACCCATTCGATCTCTTTTTACTGGATAATGCTCCGTGGTTTCTTCGAAGTTACGTGCAGGTCCTTAGTTTTTTACAGAGATGCCCCTGGCACGTCATTTCTATACGAATTTTGTCTCTTTTATTTCGGTCCACATGGTAGTTACTGGGCGTGGCGCCGTGCCTATGTGGCTAGTATACAATATAACTAGGGGTTTTAGGTCCCTTCAATTCAGATGTAGCTAATGGCCTTTTTGCTTTCGACTAAAATAACACTATAGTGATTGTTAGCTTTTGGCTAAGACATTTAATTAAAGAAAATAAAGAAAAAAGATTTAAAAAGGGGGAGGACCGTTATATCTCCATAGACAATGCAAAAAAAAAGGGAAAAGGCAAAAAATAAAAATGGTATGTTAAGAAGCTAACGCTTTTAAAATGACTTTTAGCTTCTAAAAGCTAGAAACCAAAAACCAAAGAGCCTGTTCTTTGGGCTTTTATTTTTTGACTTCTCCGAATATCAAAACAAATGACGTGACTTCTTGAAGCAAAATTTTTAAATAGCTTTTAGAGCTCAAAACCATGTCCGCGTTGGCGTCTCTGCCATTCACTGCCGTATCGAAAAACTTAGATAAAAGCCCTAGCCCAGCCCAAGAGAACAGACTGTTTGGGAATGCAGCTAGAATTCTGGCCTTTGGGGGTGTCAACCGATGCGGTCGGATCCTGCAGGCTATTCGGTTCAAGCTCAGTTGAATTAGTCTAGGGGCATCTCAAGTCATTTACAAAAAGATAATTGGAGGACATCGCAAGTTTGATGGCAAATATGTTTTTTAAACGAACTTTGAAATCGAGTATTTTGGTGTAATCTCTTTGGTTATTTTGTGCAGATTTCATATGGTATACTTCATCCTCTCATATTTGCTTGGTTCGGTAAATCTTACATCAGAGACAGTCTTGTTGAATACGTCCATCTCTCTTTATTGTATTTCACTGCTTGCAGAACAAACAAGGTAGCGGTTCATGCTTCCTGCATCCAAGATATTTCCCCAAAAATAATAAGGCAACTTCTCAATGCCTTCCCAACCATATGAAAACCAGCTCCTGTGTAATCCTAGTACTTTTATTCTCTTCAGAACATACTGACACTGTTATACCAACTCTAATAATTAACAACTTAAAGATTACTTATACCAGTTTAGACATCTTCGTTGGTTCGGCCGTATTGATCACCAACAACTCTTTACTTAATCAGCTGCACAAAATTGTCCTGCAACACTTAAAAACTGTGACTAGAGCTTCAGAAGAGCCAGAGCAGGGCCTGGACTGCGTACAAACCATGAGTTAATTAATTGTTACATTAAGATCCTAAAAAGAGAAGGCACCGCATCACCTAAAGCCTGAATTGGGATATGCCATCCGATGGTTGTTGGGATAGCAGCAACTCACCACACCACTATGCTGCATTCTTGCGACCTACGCCAGTAGGAACAACCATGCGACAACAGGTGCGACGGCGACGCTAACCAGTACCAGAACCTAGCATTAGCATAGTAGCAGTACCCAACACATGTTGCGTTTTCTCTCTCTCTTGATCTCGATCGATAGAAAAATGAGGCCAATGTGCGACGAGGAACATGTGATATATATTCGAGGCGGATGCAGCATGAGAGATTTCGAATAGGTCACGTTTACACTGATGCGATTTGCCTCCATTTTGCCTGGTTTTCGGACAGAATATATGCTGGGCTAGGCAAAGAAAAGGGTTGCAGAAAATTCTTGTGCTAGCCGTATCACGAAGATAAGATTTGCTAAAGATGTGTTTACATATCGATCCCCAAGTTCAGACCACGGTTAGAAGTGCCTGAGCTTCAGCTCGGTCTAATTTGTACTGCTATACATAGCCATTGTCCCATCTTACTTACTGGAGAAGTCAACTTCTACGAGAAACTAGATTAACGCCGGTGTAGGTAGATGTGGCCAGATACTGAGCTCTTATGACTCAGTTGAGTTTATGGTTGGGTCGTGGTGATTGGTCGATCAGGTGCAAGGATGTATGTCAACTGCATATTTTGTAGCCTCTTGTGTCTTGTCTTGGTGTGCAAGATTTAGCAAGCCATTTGAAGCCCGTGTCCCTTCGAGGCATTCATCTAGCTATCTGGTCGGTTTTAAAAGCACGCATTGTGTACAGTTTGTTAGATCAAAAACATCTTTCTTAACTTTTCTTTCTTCCTTACTACGGACGATCAGAGTCAGGTATCGTTGGCCGGCCTCTTTTGCAGTGATCTCACAGCCCTACGAGCTACGCAACTTATCAAATTGCAGTTAGTCTCATGCTCTTATCAAAAAAAATGTCTGACAATGGCGGCCTAATCAGCCAAGCTGCCAAAACACTTGAATGATCTTTCTATTCCCATTTTACTCATAATTTTGTCAATTTAATAAGCTGGGCACAGAAACTTTGCAGAAAACGATTTAATTCCTGCACTCCAAATTGTGCATATCACGTACTCCCTTGCAAAACGAACCGGTACATTAATTAATTGCTTAATTGCTAATGCACATGCGAACAGGGTACTGACCTAAGTCGCGTACGTCGACAATCGACGAAGAGGCAGCAGAACTGCAGAGCATAAGATCGAGCTTGTTGCAATTAAGCATATGTACTTGTTCTCCTGTCCGGACTGAGGCCCCAACAAAGTCATTGCAATTTGCAAAGGTTTCCAAAGCACTTGGTGTGGAGCCACGGTGCAAGGCATTCTTGTACTCTACTGATGTGAATTTTTTACGTCATTGCCAAATGTCAAAAGGCGTTTACGACAATATGGTAATTACATGTTGGGATGTTCATGTCAAGCCTTGCTACGTAGAGGTGGCCAAATGGGCCGGACTAGCCTGAAGCACGATATTGTTGATCTGACTCAGACACGCCATGGCCTACCACCTAAACAGGTTGTGCTAGTTTAGTCTGATAACATGTGCCGTGCTTAGGTCAAGATCTCAACCCAGCGCGTTAGCCCAGCCTGGCATGAACAGTACCGAGCTTGGCATGGTATGATCCAGGCAAGGCCTATTAGGCCTATTCATTTTTAATATTTATGTGATTTTATTTTATAATTTTTAAATTTTATATAGCTTATTTTATAAGTATAAATAATTTTATTTTGAATTTTATATCTTCTCTATTATTTTTCTTATATTTTTTAAAATTTTATATCAAATAGGCTAAATGGGTTGACACCAACCCGACAGACTAACCATGCCTAGGCCGACCCGGCTCTGGTCATGCTTAGATCGGTGATTTAGCCCATAAACCAACACGGCACACGACCCATCTAAGTAACAAGGCAAACGGTCCATATCTATGGTTGGGTTCGATTCTGCTTGGCTTTGGTTTTGGCTTATACGTGCTACAGTATCTAGTTTTTAAAATAGCGTGTTTTTTTAATATGGGGTTAACAGAAAAATTATAGTAAAAATTATACTGAGTTTAACTTTACCGGTCAAAATCATATACGACTATTTTTCTCTACGTACTGTCACTCACAAACAGCCATAATTCAAAATTTTAAACCATAAACTACAATCCAAAAGAACTCTCTCTACGTACTGTCACTCACAAACAGCCATAATTCAAAATTTTAAACCATAAACTACAATCCAAAAGAACTCTCTCTACGTACTGTCACTCACGAACAACCATAATTCAAAATTTCAAACCATAAATCACAGTCTAAAAGAACTCAAAACTTTCTTGGAATTTTTTCTTCCATGGATTACTCAGCGACAGCATGGCATCTCACTAGCAGATGGAGCCCACAGTGCGCTGAGACCAGACGTCATCGTGAGGTCAGAAAGACATCAACCTGCCGGCCCATAGTCCAGGCTGTCGAGGGAACGTAGTCTTTGCACATGGACACGCTGGAGCCGCCGTGATGCAAGGCCCGGTGGCAGCGGCAGTTGATACTGACTGGTGGGCCCTCCTACCTCTCTCTAATGAGGACAACCGGTGGGCTGACTAGTAGACCTTTGTTTTGGTCGCACTCGTCCAGCCTAATGTCAATAGAATTATGCACCCAATCCTATACTTTGGTACATTTACATCTCATAATTTCTTTAAAGTATAATCTATTTAGGTCTTGTTTCGAACGCGACATTTTTTCTTAATTCCTACAAAAATTAAATTATTTTTAAAAAAAATCCTATGAAATTAACGTGTTCCAAACGAGACCGAGAGTTCTACACAGAAAAATGAGCGTGATTGAGAAAAACTTATCCTGTCCGGACAAAGCGTCAGCTCGTATCAAAACGCTACCCGGCATGTAAGTTCAGACATAGCGGCCACATATATCACAACGCTACCCTTAGGCTCTGATCGTTTCGACTTTTTTCGACTTCAGCTTCTAACTTCAGCTTTTTTTCACTATTCACTACACTATCCACTAACTCAGCTACAGTGTTTTTTCAGCCAGCTACAGTGTTTTTTCAGCCAAAAGCCATCGCTATTCCGATCACCCCCTTAAAGTTGGACCGGAGAGGTGACACGATAAAACTTCAACTGGCAACAAGCATGAAAGAGTCAGGGAAAAGCAATGGCGGATCCAATATTTGTCATATCCTGAGCTATAGAGAAAGTTTATGATCTTGTTCTTTTGCGATTTCTAAAAGTTGTTTTTGATTTTTGCTACAGTAACTAACTTTTAAACAGAGTATTTTTTTAAGATGGAGTCTACAAATTAATTGTAGTACACGTTAAAAAACTAATATCTATACCATCAAAAATCGCAAGTGAGTATTTCTCTTTCTGCAATCTCTATCGCAAACAGCCAAAAAACCATCAGCTGCAGCAAAAAAGAACAGGATATCTTATACTTATCTGAATTTTATTCTGATAAATATCTCATGTCTCACACTGAAATCTAGGCTGTCATAAGTCTAAATCCACCCCGAAGGGAAAATGATTTGTAATTGATTTACCACTGCCGGTCTAGCTTTACCTTGCTCCTAATGTCACTCGTGTTGTATGCTACATACACAACCGGACACGACGGTTATGAAGGTGAGGTGTACATGATCATTTTGGTCAATAGCACATTCACATACAGTTAGTTCAAGTGACAACAGAAATAGGAGGATTTTGTGCCTAGCGAGGAGACGGGTCAGAATAGTGTTTCCTGTGATGTCACCATACGAATGTATATATAGTTTATATACGTGCTCAAATTTTATCTGATTGTGATTATTTTGTGCCTTGGTAAGTGGCATAGTAGAAGCAGATCAAGAAGTTCTAATTTATTGTAGGACTGTAAAGTCTAATACCCCAAATCCCTAATAATATTTTAGAGAAATTTTACAATATATTCTACTGATTGTAAAAGGTGATAATCTAAATTAAATCTGGCTACTGATTTATTAAAAATATAATATACTTTCTTTATAATTATATTTTCTCATGACTACTATCGACTTTTCACTAAACTTATTGTAACCCTTTTCCATCCATTCCCTGACGCCGCCGCCGCCTCCGTATCCTACACGCGGCGCAATTGCACAATGCTGCTGCACCTGTACAGCACCACCACCGAGGAAGTAGCATCGCCACATCTATCACATACGTGCGCTGCCATTAGGTGCAAACAGAGCGGATAATTTACGTTCAACTACTAACCGAAGAGTCGTGGAACGAATATAGAAGGGTAAATGGTTATTCTACAATATCCGTATCTGACTTCGACTCTAAGGGGGAAAATATAAAATAAAATATAGGATGAGTGATATCCGTATGTCAAATAATATAAGTAAGTTTTTTATGATTTCACTTAGGAATAAGATAATAGATAGGCATATTGCCTCATCTGAACATGCGGAGAATATTCAGTGCTCTTCTTTTGATATTTCGATGATTAGTCTATCCATATTCGCTCTAATTATACCCGTATTGTCCAATGTCATGTGTAGAAGTGCAAAAAAGGATAATTTTCATCTGACCAATCATTCGAAGGCCTGTGGAATGAATATAGGATAGAGAAATAGATATCCGATACTATTCGTATTTGGTCCTGATTTTAAAAAATATAAAATATAATACATGATAAATAATATCAATCCATATTCACTCCAGTTGCACACCTAGCTGCCGCAACGACGCTACATCACCGTGTGTGGCCCAAGCGTGGGCATGGCCATTCCCAGCGGGGTCGCCGAACAGGCGTAGGTTGCGGCGGACACCAACGCCTGGGCACGTCCCTTTTTCCAAACTTAAAAATCTCTTGGATCAAAACTTAAGTATCAAGAACTTACTTAAATCTCATCCAAACATAGCTAAATTCTAATCAAGAGGATGATACAGATCTACTCTTATATGTCATAGTAAACTAATCTAGGTATGAATTCGAGATAAAACTATCCTAACCACAAAAACCCTAATTTGAACAAAGAACAAGCAAAACTAGGCTCGATCTCAAATATGGTTATATGAGTGATCTAGATGGGTGAAAATTGATCAATATACTTATATTCTACCGTTTAGTCATCATGGATCACAACAAGATCAAGAAGTAAAAATGTAACACCAAAAACTAAGCCAAATCATTACAATATTTGAGTGAAGGAGAGAAATACTTGGATGAATTTTGGATATCTATTGATACTTAGAGATAAATATTTTATAGCCACTCATAAGTCTAATGATGATAAAAGGCTCAACCACCAGAGCCATAACTCATCTCTCAAGAGTTCTAACAACTCTAACCTTCTCTATTTGGTTTAGCACAAGCTTCTTAAAAAAACTTAGCCCTAAGAAAATACCTCACCCTCCTTATATGCAGAGGCTTATAAGAAACCCTAACCAACACCTTTAGTTGGATTTCATCTATTTACATGGCTAACATGTTAACCTAACATCATACTAAGTTTTACACTCACACATGCACATTTTTTAAAGCACACACAACCAATAATCCGCTAGTGAATTAACTTTATCAATTTAACATTTTCAGCATATCCTTAATCTAAATTATCTCTTGCATGCCTCCTCGTGCCGTAGTTTGATCAGTCTTAACCATTCGATTTGGGGCAAAAAGACCATTTTGCTCCTAAATCACCTTCCACGAAGCCTTGCGCTTCCTTAGCTTTGAAGCAGTCACGTGTTTTATCTTCAACTCTATGTGGTTCCAATGACTTGCTGTCAAACCTATCAAATAAGTAGATCCCATCGAACTGTCCTCGCTTGCAAATAGTCCCAAGTCACTTGGTGCGCCCACTTGGCTCTTCATGCACCATGATGTCACCCGGCTTCCTTGACTGTTCTAGACCTTAGCTCTTCCCTGAACTTAGTCCCGATGCACCTTGTTGTTGCTCATCATATCCACTACCGGTAGGTCCAACTACAGTTCCTTATCTTCCCGACTTGTAACCATTCCGCTAGTCTCAGTCATTTTCTAGTGTACCTTGATCATTTTGGATCTCAGCTCTCCTAGCTTAGTCCTGATTCCTTGATCGCTCTGGACCTAAACTCTTCTAGTTTAGTTCCGATTCCGTCCACCTCATCATGACATATTTCTAAATTCCTACAATCGAAAACAACAAGCAAACCATCATGTAGCACCATACAATACACAAAATCATCAATTAACATAATTGATGACCCAAAAACTGTTACCTTCACATCAAAATATCTACACATGCTTTGACACATAGTCCATAGTGCTCAATGATTGTCTTAGAGCTGTTTGACGCCATTGACATCCATAGATGCCGATATTCAGGCCCCGCTCGTTTCAGCTTTTTTTCAGCTTCAGCTTCTAGTTTCAGCTTTTTTTTCACTATTCAGTAATTTATCTTTTTCTGAATTTTTTTAGATTTTTTAAGTTTTTTTGTATTTTTCTTTTTTTTTCCGTGTTCCTTTGCATTGTCCGTGATGGGCTAACATATTTTTTTCTATTTTTACATTTTTTTTAATTTAATTATGCCCAAAAAGCTAACTCAGCTACAGTAAAAAAAACCAGCTACAGTGAAATTTCAGCCAAAAACCAGAAGCCATCGCTAAAACGATCACCCCCTCAATAGCAACCAGAAACCCCTAACCAAGAACCTAAGCAACACATTGCCACGAATTTGTTGGAAATCAACACATTTTGGCGATTTTTTTACAAAGTGTGCGGCTAATATTTCACACCAGCCCTATGTATGCACTCAATATTTCCAAAAGAAAAAGGAGAAGATGCAGTTAGTATCGGCCGCAAAACGAGAAGACTTCTCCATAAAACTACGTAAGAATTTTCTTGAGTTGTCAACCTTTGGGTCCTGACAATGCCAAACTTTTGTGTGTGTGTGTGTGTATAGTTGCCACTCAGTTGGACTGAAATTTAATGATTTATGACTAAAATTACACTGTAACTGATGGTGGTTTATTTGGTGTAATTAATTTTTTTAAAAAAAATCTAAAAATAAAAAAGTTAGCCTATCACATATAATACAAACGAATATAAAAAAACAGATAAAAAAGCTTAAAAATATCGAAAATCAGAAAAAGACAAAAATTTTAAATAATAAAAAATAAATTAGAAATTTAAACTCAAATAAACGGGACCATAGTGTTATCTTATCTTCCATTTTGACTCTTTTTTTTTCATGTAGAACACACATGAAGACAATTATTCCGTATTGCCCACGCTGCCTACACTGTGCACATCACCTCATCCATTTGACAATTCGGCAAGGCGGCAGCATGGTCAGAGCATCGCAAGATACACACGCATGGCAGGACGCCACCGAACCATGAAGAAGAAACGGTGTTTCGCGGAAACGAAACAACAACGACAACAAATCGAATAGAACCATCTCCTGGTTTCTCCTAACAAGCTTTGAACCAACGATGCCTTCTCATTTTCAGTGTTTCTATTTTCGGTGTTTCTTTCACACGTCTAGTGGCAATATGAAGTAGTATCAAGGCATTTCTAATGTCTATAAGTTCCACGTCATATAGAAACTACAATAGACACTACAATTTCAAGACGTAGTTTCTATCGGTGGACCTAAACAATAAATTCCTAATCTCCTTCCAATGCAATAATTATTGTAGATATACACTAACCTTCTTTCAATGTAAGTTTTTGTTGTTTTTTGTGTGTTGGACTTTGTGTCCAAGCCATATCTTACATGAGGCACTACTTCATCTCTTTTTTTTTTCAATTCCCTCTCCACCTCAACAGCAATCCCACTTGATAGGCTAATTAATATTATGGATATAGAATACGTTGAAAATATCCTTAGTAGTACGCATTCATCCTTTCATCTCCGACGCCTCGACCAGCCAGACCATTAGTTGGACATCACTAGAAGTAATTGTAACACATCGGTCTATGATGTCATATGTGTGTGTGTGCACATGAGGATGTGGATTAGTCCAATATTGTTAGCTTAACATGAAAAGTACTAACATATAAACCCATAGACATCATTGGTAATAACCTTCGGTTAACTGTTTTGCGCGAAGCGAGGACGAAAGCACAAGCAGATTGTTACATGTCTGTGGTTTATTCATAATAAGATTAGGTCTAAATCAGTTTGGATTCTAGAGTGTTACAATAATGGAGTACATAAACACATGGATATATAAGCAATTAAGTGCAGACCAAGATCTTAAATTGAGATCCTCTCTATTTTGTCATCTTATGTCTTGTCACTGCTCTTACTGATTGATGCATTGCATGCAAACAGAAGCTCCTGAATTATGGAGCACTAGGGCATTAGGGCGAGCTTAGTGTATATCATATATGGTATATGTTGTGCCAATCAAAAATGAAAGCGAGCTGCTTTAGGTTTAGGGTGCCAAGCCGTGTAATCTTGTTGCAATAAGTGCCTTTCTGAAAATATTTAAAAATGGTACAGTATTAATCCAAAAAGAGAATAATGAGTAAAGTGTACTAAAGGTAGCAAGACTCCCTAAAATCAGTGTATTCGTTGCAGACAAACGAATTAAATTATAGGTTTCTTATAATATGGAATTATGCAAATATTCCTTCTCCTACAAATGTTCTCACCAATAAAATATGGTCAATTAAGATATGCAAAAAGACTTGGTGAAGCAATGTGATAAATTCGCCATCAATACCATCACACTTTAAAATGTGTTCATCATAAAGAAAACATAAATCAGTACCCTTGGATAGCTGAGGTGGACCTTGTGTACACCTGGTATCATATTAAAAATGAGAAAGGGAAGTATCATGAAAAGTATTTTGAGAGGAGAAAACGCTCGTTATCACCGCTACTACTACTTCAACAACGAGAGGTAGTTCGTTGGTTCAATCAAGCCTCCGACACCCGATCTCTCGACAAAAACAGACCAAGTTAATTAGTAAAGAAATCTGCACGAATAAATTATAAGGTTAAGAACATATGTAAGGGCACATAATTCGTGTCACAATTAGGTCAACATCATTACCCACAAAAACCATTAATTAGTGATTTGACCACGTACAGAAAAAAAAGGCAATGAGGTGGTGGTGCTAGCTTCCTGCCCTTTATTTCCCCTAGCTTGACAAAACAGTTCACGGAGAAAGGAGGACGTCCCAACCGCACGAGAAAACGAAGGAACCAAACGTTTGGTTAAACTAAGAGGAAGCTAGCATCTCTCTGTCCTTCATACGAATCACTAGGCTAGCAACACACATGCATTATACAACTACAGCGTGCATGTATACATTAAGCACGTCATAGTCGATTCATCCATCTAATTAAACAGGAATAAAAAGGAGAAGACTAGTAGACTACTGCTACTACTATTACTAAAGCACGGTCAAAATGTAGCTGTATTGGACAAGGAACAATAATTGATTAAGATGTGTGTGAGAGAGAGAGAGAGATCAGAGATAGAGGCAAGCAAGAAGTTTCCAAGGGATAACAGGGGTATTTAGAATGACGCTGGCTTATGATTTTGTACTATAGTTGATTTATATTTTACTGTAGCTAAGTTAGCTTATCTGAAATAATTAAATTTAAAATTTTAATTAGCTAAATTAAGCAGTGCCAATGTGGTGAAGCACATAGCTAGAAATCATCTGGCCTGCCCTACCTACCATGAGGATGGTGCATGTATGTACGGTCTACAATGGCAATCGATCGGTCGACTGAGCAGCCGGTGGGGAAAGCGACGGAGAGGAAGGCGAAGAGAAGGAGCTCGGGAGGAGGCGTCCAAATCGTTGCAGCGGGGGAGTCCCTGTCCGGCCGGCGGAAAAGATCAGTGGACCGCCAGTTTCATGTACACGCACAAAAATAGATGTGTACAGATAGCTAGAGAAAAAGACGTAAGTTGCTTGTAGCTTCAGCTAAAGAAACAGTTGCGTCAATCTGTAGTAATATATGCATGCGTCCGGTTGTTCTGGCGCAAGAAGGAATTAAAATCGATTTGAAGTCTCGATCATACTACTAGTATATATCCTTCTCTCAGTTTATTTCTACGAATGGTGCATCGCCATTCGCTAGGTGCATCGCCATTCGCTATCTCTTGCTAATTTCCTGATCGATACCTAGTGCTAATAATCAGCAATCTGGTACTGGATGCATGTATTATTATCGCGAAAAAGGTCCGATGCTGCAACCATCAACTCACTCAACGATTGACCGAAAGCTAGTGCGTGTAACCAACCAATCCGGGCGAAACATGCTCATTCCCGGCAAAACATGCCAGAATCATCAGCACAACAATCTTGCCAATAGTTAAAAGCAAATGAACCACTTGTAGCTGCTGTACAACATGTGCTAGATTCATTCAGTCGCTCATTTAAATCATCTGAACTAGGTAGCTTACCTATTAAGATTGGACAGTAAAATTGGTTACCGACCAATATATTTCTGGGTCGGGTGTTACATGGAGTTAGTAGTGTACACGTGTAAGCGTGCGTCGATTACTTGGGTCAGTCTCTTCCAGTCGCACGCGTGCTTTCCATGTGTAAGTAGTACGTGTCCCGGCCCCAACCGATTCACACACGCTGCCCTGAAAGCCCAGAAAACTCACGTACGCCCGGTCAAAATCTGCTCCGTTTCCTTGCGCGCGTCGCCAACCCCACCATTACCTCACCAAACCAAACCCGGACGAGTCTATCCCTCCAACTCCAACGCAACGCAAGGCAAGGCGGTTTGGATGGGTAACTTTGAGCTATTGTTTATAACTTTTAGCATTTTTAAATTCTGTCTGTTCGCAAGAGAGATTATAAAAAGAGAGATAATCATATATTATTTTGGTCGGTACAGCTAAAATCAGTATAATACATACTACAATTAACTAGTAGACTTGATCTTAAAAAGCACACCATTTGCAAAGTTACCGTAGCACGTACATAAACCGTAAGCTATAACCTGTCCTGGCGCGCGTCCCCAAAGTATTATATTCTCCCGGGCCGACACCAATTCAACACGCTGTGCGTGCGCCTGTGCGCGTGTGTGTGCGAGCGCGCGCAGATATAAGCACGCCTTCAAGTTGAACTGCTCATCACACGAGACGGGAGATCACACAGGGGCGGGCACATGCGAAGATACCGCGCCGAGGTTCTTGTGCAATGAGGGGCGCCACTGCCACTGCCAGTGCCGCCGCCGCCTTGTTGTCTCGCCGGCTCGGGTTCGTGCTGCTCCTTGGCGCCGTGGTCGCGTGTACCGCGGCGGCGGAGGGGAAGGCGCATAACTACGAGGACGCTCTGCGGAAGAGCCTGCTCTACTTCGAGGCGCAGCGGTCGGGGCGGCTCCCGCACAGCCAGCGCGTCGCGTGGCGCGACCACTCCGGCCTCACCGACGGCCTCGAGCAAGGGGTACGTACGTGCGTACGCATGCACCGGTGCCTCATTTCTGCCAGTGTTTTCACGCTCGCTGACGCGTGAAATTCGATTGGCCAACGAGCGTGGAAACACCGGGAGATCGAGCGTGCCGAGTGCACATTTATGGATGGAATAGTGTGAGATTGTTTTGATTTTGCCATAGGCTGATTTTGGAGTTGATCTGGATGTTTTGTTTAAATTTTGGCATGGGCTGATTTTGGAGTTGATCTGGATGTTTTTTTTTTTGCGCATGGTTAGGTGGATTTGGTGGGGGGTTACTACGACGCCGGGGATCATGTCAAGTTCGGGCTGCCGATGGCGTTCACGGTGACGATGCTGTCGTGGAGCATGATCGAGCACGGCGACGACGTCGCGGCGGCGGGCGAGCTCGGCCACGCGCTGGAAGCCATCAAGTGGGGCACGGACTACTTCATCAAGGCGCACACGAAACCCGACGAGCTGTGGGCTGAGGTAATCACCGGCTCCGAATTCTGATGCGATCGTGAGACGAGACCAATTCTCCTGTCACCGACTGCCTTGCCCTAGCTAGCTGTTGCACACGACAGGAGGAGACCAATTCAATTATTATCTGTTCTTGTACTTTAGCTTCTTCCTTTTTTCCCCCGATTACATTTTGGTTACGAAAAAAAGGTTCTTTCTGGTGAATAGCAACAACCATGTTAGGTGGCCAGTTTGATGAACGTACGAACAGTAACATTAAACTATGCGTTTCCACATGGCGTGCATAGATTTTTCAAAATTCGTCGTCGATCTGAAATGTTGAAAAAATATTTCGTACTTGCAGGTGGGTGACGGGGACACGGATCACTACTGCTGGCAGCGGCCGGAGGACATGACGACGTCGCGGCAGGCGTACAAGGTCGACCGGGACCGGCCGGGCTCCGACGTCGCCGGCGAGACCGCAGCGGCGATGGCGGCCGCTTCCATCGTCTTCCGCAAGTCCAACCCGCACTACTCGCACCTCCTCCTGCACCACGCCCAGCAGGTACGTACAGAGAACGACGTCCTGCCACAAAGGTCTCGCGATGGAATTGAACGACGTCCTGCCACAAAAGTCTCGCGATCGATGTGGAGTTTTACCAGTACGCGTACCGAATTTTAGACTGTTGCGTATACTTGCAACTTAGGCCCTAAATAGCCACCGTTCCAAATAGCGTCTAGTTTTTTGTTTTCAGAAATCAACTTTTGAATAAGTGACTTTATACGACTCGTTTCGAACAGAGTAATTTTTCAACATAAGTATCTCTTATTCTCTCCATCTCCCCTACAATCAATTAAAAACCAAAAACAATAATACTTTTGAGCAGGCGGGATGTACCGGACTTTTCCTGGGGGAGTAGTATTTCAGCCCGGAGGTGTGTTCTTTCTTGTGCCTTGTGCGGCACATGCCAAGTTGTCAGCACGACGTCGAGCAGCAAAAGATTTTTCTTTTTCTGTCGGTTCGTAGAGGCCGCCATGTGGGGCCAAGGAGCCGGCACGCAACCTAACGAAAAAAGAAAGGAAAGGTGTTGTTAGCGTCTGGCGGATGGGAAAACTTTCCATTTGCCTCTCGTTTCCATGATTAGGTCGCCAGTTCAATCACATAAACTACTTAGAAACTAAGAAATGCCGCGTCATCATGTGCTAATTGAAGTAGTCCGTATTCACACCCAATACTTTCCCAATGTCAATGGTAAAACCAGTGCGGTTTTAATGGAGTATACACATTAGCTAATGTATTTTTGGGGGGTATTTTTTGTGTGTGCAGCTGTTCGAGTTTGGCGACAAGTACAGGGGCAACTACGATAGCAGCATCGCCGAGGTGAAGAGCTACTACGCTTCGGTGAGCGGGTACAAGGACGAGCTCCTTTGGGCCGCCCTTTGGCTCCACCGAGCCACTGGTAAGGCCAACTACCTCGACTACGTCATCGACAAGGCTGATTGCTTCGGCGGCACCGGCTGGGCTATCACCGAGTTCAGCTGGGACGTCAAGTACGCCGGCGTCCAGATCCTAGCAGCAAGAGTAAGTAGTAACATATCCACGTATTGTAATACTTGGAGTTAAAATTTTAAAAATTTCATCATCGATATCTTTTTAAATATTTATATTAAATACATAAAAATTATATATATATATTTATCTTAAAAATTACTTTTATAATATTATAAATCTATTAGATTTTATAAATATATTATAATATAAACTGATTATTAAAGTTGTGTTTTATAAATGAACTTGTATTTGTGATAGGAGGGAGTAACACACTCGACATTGTCAGAACGAGAAGTAACCGACGTATATATTACCATAACTGATCACTCACGAGTGTGATGTGTGTGTTACAGCTGCTGCTGAGAGGAGAGCACTCGGCGCATCACAAGAGCACGCTGGAGCAGTACAAGGCCAAGGCGGAGCACTACGTGTGTGCGTGCCTCGGCCGGAACACGGCCGGCGGATCCGACACCAACGTGGAGCGCAGCCCTGGTGGGATGCTCTACATCCGGCAGTGGAACAATATGCAATACGTGACCAATGCCGCATTCCTCCTCGCCGCCTACTCCGACTACCTCGCCGAGGCCGGCGTCCAGACCGTGATGTGCGCCGGCGGTGAGACCGCTGAGACCAGCGAGGTCTTCGCACACGCCAGGGCCCAAGTGGACTACGTGCTGGGCACCAACCCCAGGGGCATTAGCTACCTAGTCGGGTACGGCGCCAAGTACCCCACTAGGGTTCACCATCGCGCCGCATCCATCGTGCCGTACAAGCACAACAAGGAGTTCATCGGGTGCACGCAGGGGTTCGACCACTGGTTCGGCAGGCGGAGCTCGAACCCCAACATCCTCGTCGGCGCGATCGTAGGGGGGCCCGACCGCCGAGACAGGTTCAAAGACAACCGAGAGAACTACATCCAGACGGAGGCGTGCACGTACAACACCGCGCCGATGGTCGGGATGTTCGCCAAGCTGAACAGGATGGCCCGAGAGGAAAGGAAACGGGGAGTGGCTCCGGCAAGAGGTCCGGTGTCGGTGGCGGCCGCCGTGTAAATAGATAGGCTATAGACGGGGGTTGTACAATTTTCCCCATTCTTTGGTTCATTTTTTTTTCTTCCGAGTTCTTTTTACACCGATTGAAATTGATTGTATACGAGAGAAAAGGTGGAGGCATTGACATGCAAATGTACATTCGCTGCCGGTACATATGAGAGAAAAAAAATGGCATGTTTAATTTACTGGTGATTCTCGTCTGTACTCCATTGGTGGCGGTTTCCTAATTGGACTTCAGGAAGCGGTCGATACTCACCGGTTAGGCAAATCACATGGTATTCCCTCATTTTGTGAATGGTCTCTATATAACGTAATATAATGTAGAACGTATTTTATATTCTAATACAAAATTAGTATAATATTCCCTCTAAACTAATAAATATCTATTTTTACTTTATATTCTCTGTATGTATATATTGAATATAATGTTTAAAATAATAATTAGAAGTAATCAAAATCGTTTTCAATATCCACTTAGTTTTCAACTAATAAAGCTCGTTTCGGCTTTTTTTTTGTTTCAGCTTCTAGCTTCTGCTTTTTTTTCACTATTCAGTATTTCGTCTTTTTCTAATTTTTTTTAATATTTTAGGCTTTTTTGTATTTTCTTTTTTCCCGTGTTCCTTTGTATTGTTCCTAATAGGTTAATATGTTTTTTCTATTTTTACATTTTTTAAAAAAATTAATTATACCTAAAAAGCCAAATCAGCTACAGTAAAAAAGACAGCTATAGTAAAATTTCAGTCAAAAATCAGAAACCATCGCTAAAACGAACGCTCCCAACAGAGGGAGTAAATATTGTCTGATGGCATGATATAGCTGCTAGATATCAGAACGCGCAAATACATTAGCAGAAGACAAGATGAAAAGGGCCTTTATACATGGTCGCAGCTGAAATCATTCTAGTCCTTCCGAGAATTAGCAACTGAAACTTCATCCTTCAGAGGTGAACTATTTCACATGATATTTTATGAGCTCGTGTGCAACATTCGGTTATCTTAATTAAGGTTTCTTTAGTGACACACTATGAAACAGAGAAGACAAGTAAATAAATATTAGTTCTGTATTTAGAATAGCAAGAGCTACTCCAGGAAATTATTCTCCAATCATGGAACAGAAATGCTACCACAGCCCATAAGCTTCATTCGGGTAAAAGAAGCATATTAGTGGCCACTAGAACACAAAAACGGTATCAACCATGTTGTATTTTTCAGCGGCTCATCAAAGATAGCCGATCCAGATCCATCAAAGTGCAGAGTTTAAACATACAACAAAATATATCACCTCAAATAACGAATATGACTGGTGAGTTTAAAAAGAATGGGAAGAAATAATACATCAATGGGTGGAAATAATACATTGCGAGTTCGGTGGAAGACTTATAACAGCAGAGTACAAAACCAAGATCAACCGATCTATGGCAACAAAATCCCACAGGCTGAGCATCAGACAGATCAATATGGCAAAATGATCGTGACACAACCACCATAGATAACCTATATATTTCTATAAACAACTGAGGTCCTCTGGATACACACCATTTTTGCAATCTCTCGTCAGCTCTCTATTTTTCAACCCCATACATCTTCCACCAATATCAGAAGGGGATGAGAGCCTAGCATGAAAATATGACGTTGACAGATCGTATGACGTTTACAGATGACGATCAACATGCTTAGTATCTCTGCCCAGGTGGTGCTGGTGGCAAACGGTTTGGTGTGCGTCGGCTGCCAGAGTTGGCACCGTTTACGTCCCCATTTTCGTAGCGCGAACCACGACTGTCAGCACTTCTTGACCTTGATTCAATGTGTGAACTGGATCGGTCAACAGAACCATTTGCTGCAGAATCGAAGGCAGATCTCCAGTCCTCGCCTGACTGACCAGGGGTCCGTGGGCTACTCTCTGCAAGTGATTTGTTTGTTTGCTCAGGGTTAAGTGCTTGATTTTTGCTACCAGGAAGCCAAAGTAAGAAATGAATGAAATTACAAAATCATCATGGGGTGTCTTTTTTCGAGAAGCAAGAAATTTGCATGTCATTCCATTAAGAAATACATCATGTCATGTCAATCACTAGTTACCTAGACTGGTAGACACAACTAAACAGTCCAGAAAAAATTATACATGAACTCTTGAGTATCTTATCTTTCTCAGTTGTTACTAGCAAGTAAACTTATAATACACAAATGGGTCTTTTCTGGCCTACAAAAACATTACTTGTTCGGATTCTCGCTTCTACCAGCAATATAGGATCACTTGTGTTACAAACCATGGTTGTGGCATGATTACAGTAACAGACGGTTAAGACATATGGTCATGAGTTATGACTGTTGTGATGCCCAAACTGTGGCAAGAATTGCTTAGCAAATAGGGGAGTGTTTTGGTCCTAACCACCACCTAACCAGGATGGTTGTGAGTTGTGACTGCACCCTTGATTACTCGTGTAACAAACCATGGTTGTGGCATGATTACAGTGACAGTTTAAGACATATGGTCGTGAGTTATGACTGTTGTCATGCCCAAACTGTGGCAAGAATGGCTTAGCAAATAAGGGAGTGTTTTGGTCCTGACTACCACCTAACCAGGATGGTTGTGAATTGTGACCGCACCCATGAACCTAAGGCAAGCATATTGTGTTATGGTCAGTGCTAGTTGGGTACGAGTGCTCTTGATCGGCCGGCTATATCGCCGTCAAGGCTCTAAAGCCTGTTGAAGAAGGAAGGAAGAGTAAAGAACTTTGTTTTTTTCTTTGCTTAATAATAACGATACAATGTTGTCATCTTTATATAGATGGCTAAACTTGACCCCCTAAGAAACCTATCTCTATATTAAGAAAATTAATCCCAACAATAAGAAACGTATTTCTAATACATAGAATAAATCTAAAAGGAAATAAATCCAAATAATAAGAAAATTAATTATTATATTTTTAATCCGCGATATGCTGCCAAATGCCAATGCTATCAAACTGTCCAATTAGATAGAGTTGCTACAGTACCATACGGTACAGTTCATGTGTCACCATTGTTCACCCAATGGTATTGTTTCACGACACACTAGTACTGTTCACGTACTATGTGCCTACTAATCTTAATTCGTAACATTATACCCCTCCCAGCGAGATAGCTTGTCCTCGAGCTGTTAAGTGGTGGCCATAGATTAAGACCTTTGCGTCCCCATGTCGACGAAAGAGCATAATAACGACGTCGCACAGCATGGAAGATACTAAGCGAAGCGCCGATACAAAACAGCGAGAAACAACACTCTAGCGTTGGCTAACGTCGCGGAAGTCGCCGGCGGCAAGGACAATTGACGCAGGGCAGCAGCGGCATCCTTCTTGCCCTAAGATGCAACGGTTGTGAGAGAGATGCGACACCGCGGACCCCCACATGGCAACCGTTGTGCTCCACACTTGCAGAGGCACGGTGTTTGCCAGTCGCGTGAAGATGACCATCGCTGGACAGCGACAATCTTCTTTCTTGGTAAAGACACCAAAGGTGAAACCTAAAGAGAAGTCGTCATTGGTGACGTGACCAGTGCCAACGCTGGCACCGAGGAATGTGGTGGCAGCACGGCCATTGTAATGGCACGCAACACCTCTTTCTGCTCCTTTAGCTTGTCTACCAACTCCATAGCCTTCTCCAAGATGACCATCATATTGTCGAGTAACTGAGTAAGAACATCGTTTTCTCGCTGCTAGCCATCAACATATCCAAGAGAGATAATTTAGCATCAGAAGCTATGGTGAGTGACTCTGATACCAAATATTGTGGTCGGCATGGTTATCTAGTTGACGACTAGTCGTCGACTAGTCGACAAGTCGGTGAGCCAGGACCGACTTGCGCCGGCGACTCGACTTGCGGCGGCAAGTCGGGCGCCTGGTCGACTAGTCGTCAACTTGCCCGTCGACTAGTTGACCAGGCGCCGGCAAGTCGGGCGACTTGGGGGAGGCAGTGAGCAGCCAGAGCAGATATGTACCAAAGTGTCCGAGTGTGGCAGTGAAGCAGTGAAGTGAGCCAGTGAGCTAAGAGGCGAGCGCGGAGCTCCGAGTGCAGTCGTTGCCGGCCGCCGCCACCCGCCAGATCCAGATCCGTCTGCAGTCGCCCCGGCCGCCGCCAGATCCAGATCCAGGTACCTCCGCCCCGGCCTCCCTCCGCCCCAGCCTCCTTCCTCCTCCCTCCACTTCCCTCCTCCTTGGACCCCTCCGCCCTGGCCTCCCTCCGCCCCGGCCTTCCTCTGCCTCCCTCCTCCCCGGCCCCCTCCGCCCCGGCCTCCCTCCGCCCCGGCCTTCCTCCGTCTCCTCCTCCCCGACCCCCTCCGCCCCGGCCTCCCTCCTCCAACTCCTTCAAAGTCAGCGCTCTCTCTCATTCCATCGCCGGCACTCTCTGTTTGTGATTTGGTTCTTCTCCTCCCGTGGCATTGGGGATTTAAGTTGTGAGGTGAGCTGCTGCTGCTCCAAGGAGTAGAAGAGTTTGTGAGGTGAGCTGCTGCTGCTCCAAGGAGTAGAAGGCGGAGGTGTCGTGACTGGTAGACTTATACTGCCCACTTGCCCAGATCTCTGTAACTCTGGATAATATATACATATGTATATGCCTATATGGTATACTAATATAGTATATATATCTCACTGTCATATAAACAGTACCCGTCGACTAGTCAGCGACTAGTCGGTCATTAAGAGGTTAGTGTCGACTTGTCGACTTAATAACCTTGGTGGTCGGTGTTGGTTGGGTACAGGTCCGAGGATCAAGGGTAAGGCACTCGCCATTGATCGACCAGCCATACCACCGCCAAGGCTTTGAAACATGTTGAAGAATGAAAAAGAGAGGAACACTAGAGAACTTTGATTTATTTTTTTTTTTTTTGCTTAATGATAATGATACAATGTTGTCATTTGGGATGGATAACAATAGAAAACTTATCTCTAATACATGAAATAAATCTAAAAGAAAATAAATCCAAATAATAAGGAAACTAATTATTATATTTCTAATCCACGATATGCTCCTAATGCTATCAATCCGTCCAATTAGATATAGTTGCTACAGTAGCAGATGGTACTGTTCACCCGCTGCTACTGTTCACAGTGCGCTGGTACTGTTTGCATGCTATGTGCCTACTAATCTTAGTCCGTAACATATTGGATCCTCCTAAGTTTAGGCCAAAAGATGTGTGGTTTGCCATCACTGACCCAACCTCAATGGCACCAAAATCTGAGTCCTGAACAAAATACGACCTTCACCTGGTATGGAAACTCGCTATACAGCAGTGTTCAAGTTTGTTTGCAAATAAAATAGGTCTGAAGTTTTGCAGCTGAAAACTTTGGCGTTGCAAAACAACTGAACAGTGCAGACAGACACCAGTAACATACTCATTTCTGCTAGACTGCTACGTCAGTATTCCGGAAGTGCTTGTCCATGTGGCAGTGCAAATATGAACATGACCAGAGTAATCATTCAACACATTAGACAACCATCCTAGCTAATCAGCACATTGGCATAAATATACTAGTGCAAGCAATCTAAAAATATTATTGACCATAAAGCCGTGCTTTGCCTACAATGAGTAACCAATAAGAATGCTTAATTTTGAAAAGGAAAATATGAATGCTTAATTTCTACTAAGTCATTACCACACAAACTCTGCAATTGGATCAATTATTATAAGCCGGCTTCCCAAAATGCTTTTCCATGTGGCAGTTAAAAAATGAACATGACCAGCAGAACAGTAATTCAACATATTAGAGACGACCATTGTAGTAACCTGCCCATTGGCTTATGTATGCTAATGTGCAAACAAAATCATTGAGCATATTGGAGTAGTATTGAGTACCATCAAGTTAGCCTTAATTTTGGGTGATTTCAAAAGGCAAACCATATTTGATTTCAAAAGGCAGACCATATTTACTATGAGAAAATTGGACAAAATTCATAAGCAGATAAGACTATTGCATTTGCTAGCATGAAGCAGGCATTTGAAGTATAGCCAGCTTACCAACTCCAGAACTATCATTGGAATCTGATGCAGCAGCAGCTCTGTTATCATGGACACTGAGCTGACGAGTAAGCTTTGACAAGAGAGATGATTGTTTTTGGCACTTTTCCCGTCTACGTTTAGCATTGTGGTCCTCTTGGAGAAGTTCTTCAATCTTTGCATTGCTTTGTGCACTAAAAGTGAGAATTGTGAGAAGGTTAGCAACATATTATAAAAAAGGAGTGACCATGTAACAAACACTTTTCAACATTCCTACAGGTGGGAGTAAGAAACGGGAAATGTGTGGTGCATGACAGTTTTTTTATAAAAAAAAAACTAGGAGCGGTTTGCACCCTGTCCATCCCCTATAAAAAAATAAGTCCGTGAACTATGAAACTGGTTATTTAAACTCCTCATCTTCCAAAACCAGTTTAAATCACACCCCGTGGTGGTCTGCCTTGGTTGTTTTGCTGATGTGGACTTGACCTTGGGTTGTTTTGCCACATTGGCGCGCACATGTCACGGTACATCAAGCGCAGAAAAGTCATGAAGCTAATAAACAAAAGAACACTATTACGTGAACAAAAGTTCTGTAAGCAGGTCCAAGTGTGAATGGGACCAGCACAATAGCACCTATGTTATCAACGCGTCGCCTAGGCAACGCCTAGGTGTCCTGGCGCTGCAAGGTGGACGCCAGAGGCTGTCGCCTAATTTTTCAGAGTTAGGCGGTCGACTAGAGCGTCCAGACGTGGAGTCCAGGCACTCGCCCAGCTGTTAAAGGGGTGGGACGTGGGATATGGAAGGGACTGAGTGACAGAGAAGTAAGAACCGCTCGCCTAGTATCCGGCGTCTTCGGCTCTTTGCTCGTCCCCGGCTCCCCGCCGCCTCCGCCTCCAGTCCTCCGCCCGCGACTCCGCGCCTCCGCACTGCCGCCTCCGAATCCGGCATCTGCACTTGTCCCCGCCTCCGGATCCGGCGTCTTCACTCGTCCCCGGCTCCCCACCGCCTCCGCCTCGGCTCGCTACTCCGCGCCTCCGCCTCCGGTCCTCCGCCCGCGACTCCGCACCGCTACCTCTAGATCCGGCCCTCTACCCCGACTCCGCGCCTCCACTCCGCCGCGCCTCCGGCCCTTCACCCCAACTCCTCGCCTCTGCCTCGGCCCGCGACTCCGCGCGTTCTCTCCGGCCGTCCGCCCGAAAATGTAAGTCTCTGTTGCCACCAGTACCACTCGAGTCGCCCCGAGCTGACAAAGAACAGAATCTGAGTTGTGCACAAAGAAATACAGCGGAGCTTACTTGTTTCCTCTACATGGACATTATACAAAGAATGTGGTTCATTGTGGATCTGAGTTCTCTGTGGATGTTTCATTCTTTGGCTTATTGTTTTCTACTGCTTCCAATGCTTACAGATGTCTCATCAGCCTGAGGAAGGTACAAGGACAGGGAGTGATGCTGCAACTGTAAGCTATGATCCATCAACCGATCCAAAGAGGAAAGCGAAGTCCAAAGATCCAGGGTGGAAGTATGCATTTTGGCCGATTGAAAACAAGGATTTGGTACAATGCACTCTATGTGGCACTCGGGTGCACTTGGGGATCAAGAGGTTAAAGCAACATCTCATAGGAGGATTTGGTGACCGCCAAAAATGCCCTGGAACTACTACTGCAATCATGAGGGAGATGCAAGCATGGATGCTAAAGACTAAAAGAAAACCAGAGCCTTTAATTCTTATGTGGATTTGTAATGTGATGTTTATCAGTTTATCCTTATGTACTCACATACTCAATATAACTCAAGCCTTTAATTCTCATGCAGGACAACAATTCTAATGGTTCTATCAATATTATTTCAGGTGATTTGTTGAAGCTTCTGGATGTTTCATCTGCCTCTTGGAAAGCATCGCTTGAAGGTATGCAATGCTTAATTTTGCACAGATTTATTGATGCTTTATAGTCTATACATTACAATAATGCATGTGTCAAACTGTCAACTATACATTGCTGCTTTATTTTCCCTACCATCGTCTAATCATCGCCTAGACGCTCGCCTAGGCGCCTAGGCATCCTGGCACCTCCGGAGCGCCTCGCCTCGCCTTGTCGCCGTGACAACATAGAATAGCACATGATTGAGCTTGGGCAGACTTGGTTCAAAGGAAGCAGTTTACATTTGGATAACCTCTTAAGTAAACAAGGGCAGACTATGAATCGCAAAAAAATGGCAAACAAATGAGTAAATGACAAAAACTATGAGCTATGCTACATGTACTTGAGTAGGTGGCTAGGTGCATATTAGGTGTAGGTGTGCAACTGTGCAAGTATATCAAAGCCAGAGTGTGAGGAGCAATTTAATAAATGCATACCACTTTGTAAAAAAGAATTATAGAACATTTCAGACATGAAGGATTTCCGGATATAGTCATGACTTCTGTCCGTTACCTCATCTCATAAAAAGTAATATAGGAAGCAAATAAGTAAAAGGAAAGTAATTAATATAATGAACCTATTCAAATAGACCTCGCCACATGTAAGGACCCATAAGGCCATAACTACATGTAACTCTCTATTCTCACCCATAAAAATATTTCATTGATTGCAGTTCTTCCATCTGGGTGGTATATTGTAATTTTCAGCCAATTGGGTAAATGAAAGAGGAACTTGTGCAATGGACAACTGGACATAGAACCAGGCTACCTAATTTATTCCAGTTAACAGAGAATATGCATCCAACCTTATTGAGCTGTACAGCTGGTTTAGCATATCTTCCTTTGCTTTCTCCACTTGGCAAAGCACGATAGCCTGATCAATTTATCATGCAGAGGACAATGAAAATTGTACCACATATGAAAATTTCAAAGAATTGACTGAAGCTACAAGCCTACAAATATGAACCTTTGGAACATTTGCTGCCAAACTGTTCAAAACAGCCTCAACATAACTGCGAACTTCTTGAGACATCCATCGGAGTTCTTCTTCAGGATCAGCAGGTCTCCGAGCCATCGTATCCTTAAGAGAAACAAAGTAATTATGTGTCATAGTGGAATGGTAGAACAAAGCAACATCAAGAAGTGAACTTTTGTTAGACACATTCAAACAATAAACATGGTCATTGGGAAAGTAGAACAACTTGGCGTTAGTATCCAGTCAAGACAGAGTTGATAGAAAACAAGCTGAGGCAACCGATTCAGATTTCGGAATAGTAACGGATAAAAGCTTCGCAATGAACATAGATATAAGGACACAAGTCAAGCATAGGCTAGAGCTTACAAGGGACCCATCTGAATGGCTTTGTCTCATGGAACCACTCTCAGGAGTATTTGAACCCTTGACAGAACCCCCTTTGCTCTGAATAACAACTTTAATTTTCTTCATCCACTCAATCTTGTCGGTCATATTCTCAGCCTTCAATATAACGGCACTATGAGCTGCAACATGAAATAAACATTTATAGCAATATAATTAATAAGCAAACCTCAAGCTAGAACGTTTAGAGGTTGAACCTTTCAGTACAGTTTTGTAGGCAACCCTGTTAGTAATCTTAAATACAAGACTTGGGCCTTTCTCTTTATCTGGCCCATTCGCCTTTTTTGAATCTTTAGAACTCTTAGAAAGCTCTTCCTCCTCTATCTCTTCCAGGTTACATTCCTGAATCACACAGCAGACTATGTTATTAAAACAGTTCATATCATGCATTCACACCTCCCATAGTTGTATGCAATGTTTCTCAGTTCAAATATGAATCAGAACTGTCCACAAGAACTTGGAAAAAACAGAATATTAACTATTATAACCCTTGCGTGTAAACAAAAGTATCATATATTACTGAATGCCAAGTAGAATAAAACAAACACGGCAAAATATAATAGTTAAACGCACCTCCAGGACAATGACGCCTCGAAAATGTCTCTCCTCTTGTTTCTTGGTGTATCCAAGCTGGACAGGAAAAAGGATACAGTAAATGACACCAACCCCCTCAAATAAACAAGGACATTAAAAATCAGCAGTAAATGTCAAGAAAATTAGCAAAAGTTGGGATTCAGAACAATCAAGAGTGGAGGGTATCAGTACAGGAGATTTATTAACCTTTCCACTCTTCTCATTTAGGACAAACCACCTTCTGCTCCATTCATTATTTTTTGCACTCTTCTTCAAAAGGTAACCTAAAGAGAAGAAAAATATGCTTATGTATCAAGAAATCAAACCACAATTATTGGAAAAGAAATCATCAAAAACATGGACAGTTACTTTATGTTATGAATATTATGTGTATATTGAAGAGACATAAAGGACATATATATAGGGGAGTACAAGAGGATATATGCCATATAGAGATAAGGTATATACAAAATAGAATACAAACTCTATATCATATTACAGACTCTTATCTCCTTAACATCCCCCCTCAAATGCAAAACGTATGCAATAGCATTGCATTTGAAAAGAGTTATCACTAAAATAATAAAAATCCGAAGTCTGAATCTTGATAATGTCGTCGTAACATGCAGCTTTTGAAAAATATTGTTAAATCAAGTCGAAGAGGAATAGATAGAAGTATGAAGGCACAAATCAAAACCCAAGACGGCGGCGGCGCAATGCACAAGGTGCAGGAAAAGCGCGGCGACCTTAGAAGCTCGTGGCGGTGGGATCAGGAGTCGTCGATCGATGAAGCCGAAAAGCGTGTCAAAGTCGGATCTTGGTCTGGCCGAGGCAGGCATGATCCACGATGGGGATCCAGATGGTCCGCACGAGCCGATGCCCTGGCGCTGCAGCAAGGTGAGCCCTTCATCTTTGCCCGTGAACTTCCAGAGGCGCGCTCCGCCCACTGCTGGAAGCACCGGCACCGCACGAGCTTGATCTGGCACAGGTAGGAGGTGGCCGCCCCCGGGAGTGGAGATCGATCCTCCCGGGGGCAGCAGATGCGAAAGACGAGCGGAGGCTAGACGACGGCTGCTACAATAAGCCCTAACCCTAACCTTTGCTCTGATACCATATTATGAATATTGTGTGTATATTAAAGAGACCCAAAGGACCATATATATAGGAGAGTACAGGAGGATATATGCTATATAGAGATAAGACATATACATAATAGAATACAAACTCTATATCCTAATACGGACTCTATCTTCTTAACACTTTTTACATCTGTATGCATGTATTGCATGCTCAAAATGAAAGATTAGGCTAGAATTCGGCAGAGTTAATAAGCAGCCAAAGATGTTGATTCTTATGAAAATGCTCTTTTCATTTTAATGGACAAAAATTGACACTGCAGCAACATGAAATAAATCTGCAGTGGTTTCAATTTCAATCACAGTTGCACAGAAGCAAGTGCTGCCAAATTGTTTTGAGAAAAGATGAACTTGTGCCAACCTATGATGCACTTTTATACCTGCGGTTATTTCACCACCAGGCCCAGCAACCTGCAAACTCGATCCCTCTTTTGTATCTTTATCTTGCTGATTGGATCTGTCTTTCATTGATTTCAGGCTACCACCAGCTTGCTCAGATTGTGTTTGGGGGCTTGAAGCCTAATATGAAAGACAACCAATGTTAACAGCCAGACCAACACAAGTACAGAGAATCTGGTGATCATTACTTTTGAGTACAGATTTGTAGCATGCAGAAAAACGGGTCTAGTAGGCCGTATACTCGGCCGTATATAAGTAACTAGTTACTAGTGCCCCTACCTGTTAGCCAGTTATCTGCATAATCGAGCTAGTTATGCCCGCATAATAGGCTGCCGTATAATCACTACTAGGTTGGGTGACCGGTCGAGTATCGGTTACCGATTTTTAGAACCTTGAGCATGCAGATTCATGCATAAGCAACAAGGCAGAAGTCATACCCTGTTTATCGTGGACTGTTCTGCATCTTGTGCTTTCTTCGATGATCTATTTTTTACCTCATCCTCACGACGCTGCCTTTCCATTCTGCAAATATCATACCGAGCCAAAGATGATCATTAGATCATGTAATCATGAAAACTCTGTAAAGGCCTCTCAACTTATAGACAGCCGATAGTAGGACAAATCATTATCCATTTCATCTAAGGGAAGAAAGCAATACTTGAATAACATAGAAGTTAAAAACTGAAGTGGTACACTTCATTAGTGCATCAATTTGTTAAAAAAAATGCCGCAGCCTTTTGGCATTGTTCTTCATCATTAGGCTTTCTGGTGAAAAATAAAATTAAGAATCTAAAAGAGCAAAAACTTATCTTGTCAATTTACCAAGTACAGAAAAGAAGCAATGTAGGAAAAAGAACAGATTATTTGCCAAAGTTACATTAAAGCAGATTAAATAAAAACAAACTAAGTATTATCAGTTAAGACGGCTACTGACCTTCTTTGTACTAAACGGATGAAATGTTGTGGGGGGACAAAGGCACGCTCCATATCAACAAGCGCAACCACCATCTTTTTCGCATCATTTTTAAAAGCATCCAGTGCTTTAGTTGCAATTGCAATGACCTTGACAAAAGAAACGGTGGAATGTTGTGGTCAGAAATCAGGTTTGACACAAGTAAAAAGGGGAGGTAGGTTACAACATAGAACAAAGTGGCACCTCGCGTTTGAACGGAGGATATCTTCCCAACCCAGGCGTAGCATTTGCAGAAGCATTTACTATGTCTAACAATACACGGTGTACCTAGTGTATAGAAAAAAATAATTAATTGATGCATCAGAAGCTACATGACAGTGTCTACCAATGCACAGTATAACTAGTGTATTGAAAAACATAATAATTAATAAGCTACATAGAAATCAACATATTTGCGCAAGTGCAATAGTTTACAGATAAACCATAAAATTGAATATTAGCAGGATAGAAATAGCTCATCAAAAGCATATATCTATCTTACATTGGTCTTCGTACAAAGGCAGAAGATATGAAAAATTTGGGGACCAGCCAAGACAAAACATACCTCTTCAACACATAGCCGTGACGGCTCCTTTGCCATTTCCAGTACTCCTTTTATTAAGGACCTCAAACCTTTCTCAGGAGATATCAAATATGGTTGATAACCATCTGCTTCCAAGACAATCTAGAATATGAAAAAAAAAAAAGTGATGTCCATCATAGGCCAAAAGAATAGTCCATTCCAGAAATAATTCAATAAGCCTTTTGAATTTACCCTTTTGACATTGTTCAATTCAAAATGCCTGTCCAATGGAAGCTGTTTGATCCTATCCGGAAACTTGCCGTCAAAACTTGCAACAATTTTCCAACCAGACCCCTTTTGATTGAGAACAGTATAACGGTAATGTAATCAGTTATTTCATTTGGCAAGTAGGAACTTAGGTTTAAACAAAGACCATAATTTAAGCCTATCACTAACCTCACCAGAAGTAACATGAGCAAGAAACTTATCTTCAAACTCTCGACACAACTCTAGCGCAACAGCCCTGGTTCCTTCAGCGCTTTGTATCATCTGTTCTCCCAGCCTTGAAAGTTCATCTTTCACTATCTGAGACTTACCCTGAAGCCTGAAATTGGAACAAGGGTGCAGGCATTTGCAATTTAAGCACCAGAAATCATAACTAGAACTTTTTTATTAAAAAAAAAAGACAGAAGACAAGATATATCCTTGTTACATGGTGCACTAATGATAAATTCAATTGGTAGATATGGGTAGTTAGTACAGCAGAATAGTTCATTGACCATACCAAATTTAATAAGGAGTTTGAAAAGTGGTATCAACTTGACATTTCATAGACAAGTAGAAGCTACATATCTTTTTACATGACATTCCTTTTACATTTGGACAACTGTGTCCTGTAACCACAGATGCAAAAGGTGCAGTGGAAGCTCAGTTTTGAAATCATACAATTTTATGGTACCAACCCCATATTTGTTAGGTATACAAAAGGTCAATCAGCGATGTTGGAAAAGCTAATCAAGAACACGGATGTGATAGCTGCAGAAACAAGTTTCAACAATGATACCGTAGAGGCGACATCTTGATGAAATGAGATATAAAGGATTTTGTGAGATGCGAAATGCCCAGATCCTCAAATTTTCAGTTGTCTGGTTGCCAGTAGGAGTCTGGAAAAATTAAGCTACATGCATGTTGTGCGCCTTTATCTAGAATCATTAAGATGCATGCTTGGTGATTAATTTGGACGACATTGACAAGGCGGGATTGTGATTAGTTTATTTCAATAGGAAAAAAAGTGTTTGTATTTTGAAATACACACACACTCTCCCTCCATTCCTAAATAGATGACGTTCTAGGATTTTGCATTTTTGCACTTCAACCAAGGCAAGTGTACAAAAGACCAAATTACCCTATTTTATTAGGTCACTTATTGCTATTGGATAAAGTGTATTACTCTAGTCCATAGCATTAAATGATCTTGGAAATAGCCAAAGGGGAGGGGTATGTAAGGAAAAGAGGGTGAAAAGTCATCTCGAAATTGTAGAATGGCATGTATTTAGGAACAAAATTTGAAAGCTAGAATAACATATATTCAGGAATGGAGGGAGTATTAGATGGAATAATCAGTAAGCAGTACAGGCCACGATGCTTACCCAGACAACAAGTTAGGTAACCGCACTTTCATCCGTTTACGTATCTGATTAGCAATGGTAACCACAAGAGCAATTCTCCCCAGCTTACTCTGAGGAGCACCGGTTAGGATGGATTTAAGGCTTTCCGCCTCAGCTCGCCAAGCTGTTTCCAGTGAATTCTCGGACCCAACTGATCCTGCTTGAGCTGATGCAATTGAGACAGATTGTCCTATTAGAGCAACCCACTCAATTTCAGCTGCTGCTCGTGGTGCACCCTTATTAGATAAAATGGCCTGAACACAAGAAACAGTTTTTGCATCTGCAGCTGCTTGATCGATTTTACTTAAGACACCTATTGTTCTGGTTCCTACAACAAGGTGAACAAGACAAAAAATCAGTTCCTACGAAGAGAGTGGTTATGCTATTGCAGAGGATATATGATCGGATTCAAATGACAGACCATCTGGATCGATATCCTTCGCTAGTCTAAGAGCTCGAGATGATGCAACATCAGCAGCTTGCATTGCTGGTATCACAACAATCAATATTGCATCATTGTGCCCAGCATACTCATTAATCTGAAATGTGAAAAACAGACACCTTATTCAACATGAGGTGACAAAACAAACATGATACATAAACTTTTGGTGCTTCTCTTGCATGTAGTAAGTGGAAAAACAAGTAATATCGCTATGGCAGACATTCAGTGAAATAGTGAATCTCTGTTCAATTGCGTGCATGCTGTCATTCTTCTGATGTTTCCCACCATTGCATACATTAGATAATATCCCAATTCATATTGGTGGATGTAATGCACAATCAGATGTTAATTGCAAGGGCTCTGAATATTCTAAGGAGTGTTCAAGAAATACAAGAACATTGCAAGCAGTACTCACCGTTGAATCATCCATAACTCTTTGGTCTATGCCTGGTAAATCAATCAATTTTAATGGAGGAGCTGGAAAAGCAAAAACAAGAGAAGTGCAGTGAGAAATCATTTGCAAAAGAAACAGAATGAATTCAAGAAGTAAACAGAAGCAACTAATGTACAGCATGTAGTATAACTATCAGACATTGAGCCATACAGAGTGGGATACAAATTAATTAGAACGTTGAAAAAAACCAGAGAGCACATATTTGACTAATTAGTAATAATCATATCAGAAGATACTCTTGATACTGATTATATTTCACAATTTTATTGTCTTATCATTTCAGTTTTACACAGCACATAAAATGAACAAGGCAACAATGTCCGACAAATAAAGGGACAGGTTGGACACTTGCTCAAACATTAGCAATTTAGAATACCCTCAGTGAATGACCAACTATACAGCTTGCTACTGGATTAGCAACATTGCCCAAACTACTGGAGGAAAAAAGGTGCAATCCAACGACAAACCTGTACTTGTCCGCAGCTTTAGGTAAATCTCATCAGTTCGACTTCTCCCGGATCCACTGGACGCCCCCTTGCTAAGCCTATCCTGCAGCGAATGCCGGACAGCACCTGCATGCCACAATACAACCAAAAATTGCCACCAAAGTCAGCACACCGACCAACCGCGGCCATCGCCAGATCTAGCTAGGCAAGGGGAGATCTCACTCACTTGCCGACACCTGCTGCGACTTGCTGTCGATCTGCAGGACGATGGACTTGCTGCTGAGCCCCGGATCCCTCTGCAGGTCGACCACTATCGGCGCCCGCGTCGCCCCGTTCTCCCCCGTCGGCTGCAACACACCAACCACCACCCAAACCTCACATAAACGAATGCCCAAAGCGGAAGAGAGAGCGAGCTAGACCCGAAGCACTCACCAGCACGGGGTGGCCGATGAGGCTGTTCAGCACGGCCGACTTGCCGGCCCCCTGCACGGAACAAACCGGATCGAGTCAGATCGGGAGGCGCGCGCGCGGCGAGGGTTTTGAGTTCGCGGTGGCAGCGGCACTTACGACGTTGCCGAGCGCGACGGCGTTGAGGAAGGTGGAGGGGCGGCGCGTGCTGGCCTCGTCGGAGGGGTCATCGTCGGCGAGGAGAGCGGCGGCCTGGCGCATGGACTCGGAGAGCTGGACGAGTTCGTCCATGGCCTCCATGGCCGACGACGACATGGGCGCAGGAATCTCGAGGGTGGTCGGGGAGATCTCAGGGCGATTGGGGGCCGCGGGGAAATTGGGAGGCGGACTCTTGAAATCCGCGAGACGAGTGGGGTGTATTGAGTAACAACGATCAGTCCTATGATTTCTCTGTCATATAAGAATAGAATAATAGATTAAAATACAAAAAAGATAGAAATAACTCTTGATTTTTCTTTATTGCTTGTATTGTTATCAGTACAAAATCTCTTAGTATAGCTCCCTATGTATAGAATATGATGAGATACCCACTATGGACCACGACTCCTCGCCAGGGCCCAGGTTTCTTACCACTCTCCTTGGGTGCTCATCCGTCATGCTCATGTCTCGTTAAAACTCCATAAAAACCTAATGAAAAAATTATGAAGAAAGAGTACGTGATACATGTTATGCTGCGATGCACAAATTGCCTTATTAAAAACCTTGGTCGAGAAATTTTAAAAAAATCGTTAAGGGAAAAAGAATACAATTCACCCAATTTTATTCAGTCTTCGGGATTTTATTCATTTGGTTACTTAATCTTCATGATTAAGATTTACTAACGGGCTTGAGGGAATTCTCCCCCTGAATTTTCCACTTCTCTAAGTCTTATCATCCCTATACCTCGCACGCATCTTTCAAAGCTATATGCAGGGAGTGACTTAGTTAATAAATGTGCCAAATTTTCACATAACTTAGTATGCAGTACCTTAATCTCGTCCATCTTCTGTAATTCATGAGCATAGAAGAACTTAGGGTTTATGTGCTTTGTGAGATGAAACTTCACATAGTATGTCTGCACTTATGCAACACAAGCTACATTATCTTCATAGATAATTGTGGGGGTTTGCACAATATCCATCTCACATGACTGCTGGATATGGTGAACCATTTGACGGAGCCAAGCGCATTCACGTACGGCTTCATACAGTTCTATAATTTCTGAATGGTTCGTCGAAATAGTTACAAGGCTTTATTTGGACAGTTTTCACGAGATTGCAATTCCACTACAAAGAAATACATAGCATGTTTGTGACTTTGCGGTATGTGGTCAGACAGGTACCCAGCATCTGCATAGCCAATCAAGTTCAGATCTTGATTCTTTCTGTAAAACAATCCAAAGTCCTTACTTCCTTGGAGATATCGAAAGATGTCCTTTATGCCCTACCAATGCTTTTTGGTGGGCTCTGCACTATACCTTGCTAACAGATTTACGGCAAAAACAATATCCGGTCTAGTACAGTTTGCTAAGTACATGAGTGCTCCAACTGCCATTTTTAATCAACTCATGACTAGAGAGTATGTTTCTTCATAATCAACTTCAGGACGTTGAGTGAAATCTTGTGCTACCAGTCTTGCTTTGTATCTCACCACTTTCTTTCTTTCATTTCTTTTTTGAACAAAGACCAGCACTCTTGACATTGTGCCGGTGACTTCAGGTCTGCTCGCGGTAGATTAGAGCGGATTTGCACCGTAGAAAATCAATCTAGAACACGAAAAATTTGCGAATTGAAAGCGATCTAGAAAATTCAATCTATTAGGCTTCAATGATTATCTTCGATTCACCGGAGCGATCTCGTGCTGATAACGTACTAAGGAACCGTCGTTGGCGACCAGTTCGATCGATTCCTCTGCTTAGAACAAATCGAATCAATCACAGAAGAATAGAATAATAGATTGAAACACAGAGAGTGGTAGAGAGAACTACTGGTCTTTCTTTATTGATTGTATTGGTATCAGTACAAAATCTCTTTGTATGGCTCCCTATTTATAGAACATGGTGAGGTGCCCACCATGGGCCAAGACTCCTAGCCTGGGCCCAGGTTTCTTAACAGGGTTGGTGGGATTTGAGACGGGGAGCGGGGAGTCATTACCTCCCTGCTTTTCGAGTGCGGCAGCGACCAGTGAGGTCGGGTGTGGTTGGATGGGAGCCAAAGACAGATAGAATAAAATATTGATAATATATATACTTTTTTGCTATTGTTTGGATGGATACTATAAATTGACTGGCCGTGGTATGTCTCAGGTGGTTTTCGTCAAAACCTCGATGAAATGAGGGCGCCAAAAATATTTGCCAGAAATTTGGCTCCCCATTAGAAAAACACGATGCAACCCTAAATGTCATGTTGAGGCACCTTTCCCCTCCTGAGAACCCACATTTTCCCCTCCTGTCAACACGGCTGTTCCCTTCCGAGCGACTCATAGCCGGGCTCATTTGGACTTATGCTTTTAGCTTTTTAAATTTATTTTTCTAGTTTTTTGGCTTTTTAGAGGGCTTTTTTGCATTTTTTAATTCCTTTTGCATTGTCTGAGATGATAGAACATGTTTTTATTTCTTTTATTTTTTAAAAATTTTAATTACGCTGAAAAAGCTTATAGCATCTAAAGTGGAAAAATCCATAAACAGTGACAAACAGTGCTAAATAAGCCCAAAAATCAAAAGCATAAGCCCAAACGAGCACCCATGTCATATGTTGTACCTGCCGCATTTTTGGTCTAGTTAGCCATAAAGCCTATTCTATTTGGTTATGTTTTTATGATTTTTTTTGTTATAACCTTATTATTCTAATTAATAGTGATTGGTTGTGGCTTATTAGTTGTTGTCACCTTGCTTTTCAAATAACTGGACCATTGCAGTGGTGTGTGAAAGTATGTGGTGGGTTATTTTATGCTATGGTTGTGTCATTGGTTTTTGGTTTTTAAATTTAAGTTATTCATAAGAGACAGTATGCAGAGGGAAACTATCACATGTGATTTTGTCGCAGGCAGACCTACTCATTTGGATTTATCCTTTTAGCTTTTTAATTTTATTTTTTCTAGTTTTTTGGTTTTTAGGGGCCATTTTGCCTTTTTTTTTTAATTCCTTTTGCATTGTCTGAGATGAGAGAACATGATTTTTCTATTTTTAATTTTTTAAAATTTAACTACGCTAAAAAAGCTTATAGCATCTGCAGTGGAAAAAAAACCTTAAACAGTGCTAAATAAGCCCCAAAATCAAAAGCATAAGCCCAAATGAGCACACATGTCATATGTTGCGCATGCCGCATTTTAGGTCTAGTTAGCCATAGAGCTTGTTCTATTTGGTTACAATTTTATGATTTTTTTGTTATAACCTATTATTCTAATTAATAGTGATTGGTTGTGGTTTATTATTCGTTGTCTCCTTGCTTGTCAAGTGACTGGACCGTTGTGGTGGGCTATGAAAGTATGGGGTGGGTTCTTTTAGGATGTGGCTGTGTCATTGGTTTTTGGCTTATAGTTTTTGAATTTGAGCTATTCGCAAAAGACAGTATGCAGAGGGGAACTGTCGCGTGCGATTTTAGTTGGTATAGCTGAATTTGGTACAGTATCTACTACAATATATCTGTAGACACCATCTTGAAAAGACACACTATTTAAAAAGCTAATACTTGTAGTAAAAAAGTGAAAAGCAAAAGCCCAAGTCTTGCCGAATACGGCCATGTTTTTTCAAGCACATCGTGTTTGGTTTTTAGAGCTAGCTCTAGAGTTGAGGAGTTCGGCACTATACAAAAATGGGCTGGGATGGGTCGGTCGACGTAGGCTGAGTTATGTCATATGTTGACGCCTGCTGCATTTGGGGCCTGGTTAGCCATAGGGCCTGTTCTCTTAGATTGTGATTTTATGACTTTTGATTATAGCTCATTAGTCTAATAAATAGTGACTGGTCAAAGAACTTAAAGCCAAAAACTACCTAAAAAAGCTGAAAAGAATGGGGCATGCAAATTCTGCTTGGTTCCTTCGTTATCTTTCATTTTTGGTTCCATGCTAATCCTAGTATTTCATTCATCTCAAAAAGCCATTTGTTTTTCTTGAGTAAATAAATTGATTACATGTAGGTAGTGTACAGTCCATCGTCAATACACATTCAAATGATTTGTGGTTTCACCTTATGACCTTACCTTCTGAATTTGCTTAGTGTATTATTCAAGTTATTAACTTGACGAGTAATTTGTTCAGTACCATCGTAAAAAAATTACAACTTACGAAATACTATCGCAAACAAGAGGAGCTGCAAAATACCATAGCAAAGCCCTAAAATTATGCAAAATGCCATTGCCGTAATGTTTTTTGTCCATTTGTTGTGTTAAACCTCCTTTGTGTTGAGAGAAAGCATTCATAAATGATTGTTTTGCCCTTATGGTCTTTGTTCTTCTCTCTGCTCAGCTAGTTTTTGAGAGAAGTAACGAGTGGGGCCAAGAATCGGAGAGACAAAGAACAAAGAGGGGAAACATAGGAGCGGGCAGCGCATGCTCTAGCCAACGGCGACTCCGGCGAACACTGAGGTGAAGGGCAAGGGAAACAACCAAAACAGATTGGCATGGACTCGGGACGGTAATAGGTGGTGGCGGTGCAAACATGGGAGCTTGGCAGAAACACTGATAGTGTACAGGCGGTGGCCACAGTGCGGGCAAACGGTGATGGTGGTGCTCCAGTGGCGATCTTAGGAACCAATGTTATCATAAGCATGGTGACAGCGAATGAACTCTTCCGGTGTGAGCGAAATGGCCGGAGATAGCGGGGCGACGGCTGTCGGTGCTAAGGAAGAAGGTGGCGCAACAGCAGTGTTCCAAGGTGCCACATTGACCAAATTAACATGAGAATAAGATATTGCAGATAGAGACGGTGCTCTTGGTTCAACGGATTTGGAAGAAACTCACCGAGGACAACGAATTTGACTTTGGAGACGGGTTCAACTGAGACGAGGAAGACAACGCGATTCCAGCAATGAACTATGAGAAAAGAGAAATTGATTGAGTAGAAATATTAATAAGATGCTAGAACATGAAGTGACGCAAACAAAATTGCAAGAAGATCACTGGAGTGGCGAGATGGTTCGGCGAATGGTCATCGGCTCTGGGGAAGACGACCAAGCTCGGTGACGACGAGTGCACGGGAGGAGTTGGGGGTTTGCGGGTGAGTGAAGGAGTGAAATGCAACCATGAAGCTCATATTTGTAGACTCAGCTGAGGAAAGGAAAAGGCGCCATTGGATAAAGAGAGGGAGAGTGAGGGAGAGCCAGAAAAGAAGAACATAGACTTTGGCACCAACCACCAAATTTTTGCGAGGGCAATATGGTCATTCTACCACCCAAATAGCAACTGGAGGATGGAACCCTCATAGTACAGGCATTTCCTAGAATTTCGCACGTTTGCAATGGCATTTTGGCCATGCGTGACATTCACCATGGTATTTTCTAAGTTACAAACCTTTTGTGGTGGTACTGAACACATTTTCTCCAACTTTATAGGTAGTTCAAATAAAAACATGCAATTTATTTTTTCCCAATAGAAAAACTATTAGGTATATCGACAGGTGAAGTTAATACACAAGTGGATTGGTGATGTGTTCATGTTTAGATTGCGAGTAGTCTATTACAAGTAGCTGCGCATTTTAAATGGTTCGTCTCGTGAGTTATCACTCCAATTTGATGGGGAAACAACAATGTTGAAAATGTACAAATTCAAGCATATGAAGCCCATAGTCTCGTGAAAAATAACAAGTGCATTACAATAATTAATGCTTCCATTTTTCCTTTTTTATTTTGGAAATAGTTCATGTTGGATACTAAAATCGAACACATGCATTGCAACGGGAATATGTACATGTTTTTTTACATGCATGTGCTAGACGGTTTTGAATTTGGTAGATGGATTGCCAATGTTTTAAACCCTCTCATTCCTCTTCAATATTATTTTTTCACCTTCACCCATAAATCATATAGAGTACGGATACAACAATTATCAATATCTTTTCATCAACATAGAATTTTCTGATGGAAGCTAGTCCGCTATACAAACCCCGGGGGTTCCTCGCCTCTCGCACGGTCCACATCGCCCTCGCTCGCTCCACGCCCGACGCGTGCGTGCTCCCTCGTAGGTATTATATCGAGAGGTATTCTTGATCATTAGATAGCCATCCAATAGTATATGATAAAAGCGATGATGTGGAACTTCTCTTTATTTATGTTTTTACACTTAGTTCTAAAGAAGATATAAGATTTGCGTACTTCTTGTAATATTTTCTAAAAATTAGCTTATTCTATTTTTAAGAAGCGTCTTACTTATGTTGTTTACTGCACAAACTCAAACATACATTTTCAAAACAAAATTATAGAAAATAAATCAATCAGAAATTGCCATCTTTTATCTGACAGGATAAAAGAAGACGACTATTTGTATGAAAGTTTCGACGTTCACATTGTGTATGTCAACTTCAACTTTCAACCGATGGGTTTTCTGAACAAAATTTCTAACGCACGGGGCCCAATGGTCAGACAGTGTAAAAAATATCAATTGTGCACATAGCAGCGCAGATCTGTAGAACAGACTCGTCGAAGATGAAAAGCTATATTTAGCACTATTTTGTTGCGAAATTATAAAAATAGTTGTATATCGAGAGTATTGACAAAAATAACGTTTTTGTCGTCCGGTGGACGGGTGGCAGCACGGCAGGGTTGACGCGTGGCCCTGCCGTCCCGCGAGTGGACGGCAGGCCGCTTGCCACCCCACCGTCGGACGTTAGGCCACCTACCGCCCCACCACCAGACGGAAGGGGGCCTGCCGTCCCATGAGGAGACGGCAGGTAATTAGGCCAGCTAAATTTTTTAATTTTATTTAAATTTGACATGAAAATTTTAATATAGCAAATCAGCTCGAAAAATTACAAAACATTATGTGCACCATCCAGAGACAATGTAGTAGACCATGTAGTTTTTGTAATTTTATCTACTGTGAATGTTGCTCAATAATTCGTATAATTTTGATATTCGTAGGAGTTGTTACATATAGCAAACGAGCTCCAAAAATTACAAAATTTTATGTGAAGCTCTCGACACACTCGTAGTAATTGTATAAATTTTTAGGAAATGTTATGTGCTCTAAATTTCCTATATTACTTTATGTTAATTTAATCGTGAAATTAGCGATACACAGTTGCAGCCTTTGCATACCTCTATTTTTTGAGAATTTCATACATTACAAATATTTGTACAAATACATATAATAGTATAAAAATGCATCATATAGGATACGATATGGCTCACTCATATGAGCCACTACTATCTCGCTGCGTCTGCCTCTCCGTGCGTACTCTTGTCTTCCGTTGAGCATGAGCGTATCCCGTGAGGTGCGTTAGCAGGTTTACAGGTTGTGTCTCGGTTTGGAGGAGGTACGGAGACCGCTCCGTTTGTTGTGTGGGTGACAGTGATCCTGTAGATCGAGGTACAATAGACTGGGTCCGATAATTGTCGATGTCCTTCAGCTGAGTCATACCGAACTGCGAGTCACCAGCAATAATATCATGAATGAAGAACTCTAGAAATCCTCCTAATGCAGAGGAGCCCTCGCCTTGACCGTACGACGTGGCAACAAAGCCGGATGAGCTCTGCCCACTGAAGTCTCCAAATCCTGGGTACGGAGTGAACACAGAGCTCTGCCCTGCGTACGCTGCAAACCCTAGCGCTGCATACTGCTCCCTCGGCCCGTATCGTCATCAGTAGACTCGACATCCCCCCACGTTGAATTGGAGGCTGCAAAAGGAAATGATATTAGTCATAACAAATATTTCGGATGTAGAATGCGAATCTCATACCTGTCGAATGTGCAGCAAAAATGAACGACGAGGAGCGGTAGTCTGTGTAGGTGGTCCGGAGGTCAAAAGTGATGCATCTGGACGATGGACCTACGGCGAGATAACACGATAATGTTAGCAGAACGTAAAGCTTAATAGGAAAACAAAACGTAGGTTTGTACACAAATTACCTCCTTATCTATACGGCCCGCGGATGATCGACGGCTAATACTACGACGTCGAGCAGACTCGGTAGCTTACGATGGCCGACCAGACTCTCTAGGTCACGATGACCTAGCGGGTGAGCATCGTACCCCCACTGGGTGCCCGATGTGCACGACGTGATTCGTCGAACAGCCGCAGCTCAGGTTGTGCACTATTTTTTAGCCAGTTTTAGTATGTACTTCAAAATATTCTGCAGGGCCGGTGGTGTCTCGGGCTACTTAGGGTAGCCTCGGATGTGCTTGCGATGCGCCCGCTCCAACTATAGTGACATGTGAAACATGTTTAGTAACGATCAGTATGGATTTCGTAAATGAAACGATAAGAAATTGCAACTGTCTTACACTGTCATGCCGCCGCGAAGCACTGTGGGGGATCGATTGAGCGTTATAGAGTGTCCTCCTACGTGATCTACTCGGGGCGATCTTGTGGAGGAATGATGAGTCTGCTGCGTGACCGGGGTATGTACCACTGCAGGTACTTGTCGTATGTTCCGACGTCGTACCGACGCTGCTCCAAGATGACATTCAGGTACACCCTGTCCGTCCATGCCGTCGTCCACTCAAGCTGCATTAGCTGCCAGTCCGTACCATGTCGACCCGTCCTCGATTGCCTACATTTTCGAAATCATCGATGTTATAGAGCATGGCATGCAAAATGTAAACATTACTCGGATAGAGTTCGACTCACTGGTGTACAGCTCGCGGTAGGAATATGCCGTCCGGATGGGGCACGACCTAGTGGAAATCGAACTGTCGCATTACGCGCTATGGCGCGTAAGCCTCTACCATACACAGAACACCAGATGGTGTATCGTCATCCATAGCGCCGCGTCTTGCAGGCATTGTAGGGAAATCCCATACGACAATACACGCGCAACAAAGCCTACGGTCCATGGACCCCAAGTGATGTCGCTGTTGTGCAGCAACTCGAACTCATTGTACCACAGCAAGTAGCACCTCGACGGTTTGCCCTTGGCCCAGCATAGATGAGCAGCAGTTCACCGTAAGCCTATAGTGGACCCGTCTAGCAGGTCAGCGAACTCGCCGAACAGGTGAATTGGCGTCACGATGGTCGGACGCTCGACAAGGAAGTACTCCCAACTCCACAACTGTAGGAACACATAGCAGACGCACAGGTTAGAGGTATCAGCAGTGCCGCGCTGGCAAGCGTTACACAACCCTCGATATATGACGCATAGTACGGCTGATCCCTAAATGTATTGAGGCATTGCCCCGAACTCCGCATCAACCAAAAACTCAGCGAGGCGGATGAATTCAGCGTTGCAAATTTCGTCGTGTGTGGCTGGAAACATGCTCCAACTAAAGAGCTGAATAAGGTATGCCACGAGGTGCGTCCTCATGACTCGAGCAGTGCATCCTGCGGGCACACACTGAAATTATTTAGCCAAGTGCAGAAGATGCCACGAGCACCCTCCGGGATAGCCAGTCCGAACCGATCCGCTAGCTTCTCCTTCCAGTCTGTCGGTGTAGGAGCTGGAACAAGTGCGTCACCCCCAAGAGGGAGATCGATCAAGAACGCGACGTCTTGCAAGGTGATCGTCATCTCACCCCACCAAAAATGGAATGTGTGCATTTAGGGCCTCCACCTATTCAGCAGTGCCGCGAGTAGGCTGCCGTCAATGGTGAACTGGCGTCCGATAGAGACTAGTCTTGCAATGAGCAACAAGCCCATGACCTATAGGATTAGGATGTAGCGCTCGTCCAGCTTCGACTGATCCCTCCCACCCCGTAGCTTCAAGGGCGGAGGGCCAGCCATGTCACCCGTCATCCACGAGTGGCACCGGTGGTTCTCATCGTAGAACTGTTCGAGAAGCTCCAGTAAAACCATACCTTGCAATAAATGGGATATACTAAATATTAGCGCAAAGATTGATAACGACAATAAAATACTACAAATTAAAATTTACGATGAAATAAATAGTGTAAAATAATGTACACTAATAGTAAAAACTATGTCTAAATTACCACAACCTACTTTGTAATACAAACTACATAAATTATGACTAACTAAATAACATTAATTAACAAGGACTATGGGAATAACGTTAAAAGTATGCGATAAAAAGTACCCATTTTTCGGAAGAAGCAATCAACACTGCACTAGCTATACACTGGCTTCTCAAAGTAATGAGCTACGCACTCTTAATTTTGAGAGACGACTGCGAGAATGAGCGTCTGCGAACAGCGACTGAGATGAGCGATGATGAATTGTGAGAGGTTCATATTTATGGTCGAGCGAGAAGGGGATCCGGTGCGCTCATCCTGCAAATTAAGAACTTCTTGTCGATGCGCATCACTTCGGGTGAGGGGGACAGCATGGTGATGCTGACAAATGTGTAAACGAGGGAGCGGGTGAGGGGGAACGACATCATAACTCTGACAAATGTGCAGATGAGGGAGCCGACGAGGGGGGATGACTTGGTAACACTGATAATTGTCCAATCAAGGGAGCCGACGAGGGGGACGACACCAACGTAGTAACATTAGTGCAAATAAGAGAGCGTGTGAGGGGGGACAACAAGCATAGAGTGACAATTGTCCAAAGGACACAGCGGGAAAGAAAAGATGCATAAGCATCGCTAATTTTATGATTAAATTAATATGAATTAACGCGGCAAATTTAGAGTACATAAAATTCTCAAAAAATTTATATAATTACTACGAGTATGTCGAGAGCTTCACATAAAGTTGTATAATTTTTGTAACTCATTTGCTATATGTAATAGCTCATACGAATATCAAAATTATACGAATTTTTGAGCAACAATCACAGTAGATAAAATTACGAAAAAATTACACAGTCAACTACGTTATGTCCGAAGGGTGCGAATAAATTTTTATAATTTTTTGAACTCATTTATTATATTAAAAAATCATGCAAATTTTTAATAAAATTAAAAAAGATAGATAATTAGCTAGTTTAATCACCTGTCGTCTCCTCGTGGAGCGGCCAGACGGCAGGTGGCCTACCACAGGTGGTGGGGTGGCAAGCGGCTTGCCATGCACGGGACGGCAGAGTCATGTATCCATCCCACCGTGCCACCACCTGTTTACCAAACGGTAAAAATGTTATTTTATCAATATATTTGGTATACAATTATTTTTGTAATTTCGCAACAAAACAGAGATAAATGCGGCTTTTCGTGCTCGTCGGATCGCCCATATAAACCCGCCACGAGACGCCCCCACCGAACTGTACTCCCCTCCTCACGCATCGTCGTGTTCGTGTTCTCCAATCCAAGGCACGCGAACGCGCGGTCGGCAATGGCGGCGGCGAACGGACCATCGCCGGGGAGGCTGGCGTCGGTGTACAGTGAGGTGCAGACGAGCCGCCTCCACCACGCACTCCCGCTCCCCTCCGTCCTCAGCTCCCAATTCTCCCTCGTCGACGGGCCACCCAGCTCCGCCTCCGGAAACCCCGGTAACGATCGACACACGCTTCCCTAGCTCGGATCTCGCCTTCCGATTCGATTGTTCGGTCTTGCTCGTTCTGGTCTTACATTTGGATCTGATTCGATCCCCGCAGATGAGATCGCGAAGCTGTTCCCGAACCTGTTCGGGCAGCCGTCAGCGGCGCTGGTGCCGGCAAAGGAGGCGGCGGAGGGGAAGCCACTGAAGGTCGGGGTGGTGCTCTCCGGCGGACAGGCGCCCGGTGGGCACAATGTGATCTGCGGTATCTTCGGTGAGGGCTCTCTGATCCGCTCTTAATGCTACGAATTGTTTTGAGAATTGGGATGAACAGTATGAATATGAAACCACTGGTAGCCAATCTAAATCCCTTAAAAATGTGATTAGAGAATAGGGTTGCTCAGTTTTTTTTCCGTTCAATTATTCAAGATGGAATTTTCTAGGGAGCTATCTACCTTTTCTCCTAATCATCTGGAGCTATAATTAGCTGATAATTTTTTATTGATAACGTCAAGTTATGTTAAGTTGCTTACGATGGAATGTGGAATTATCCTGATACCTTCCTGCCGATGGCTCTGTTTGGCTTGGTTTAGATTTCTTGCAGGATCGTGCAAAGGGCAGCACAATGTATGGATTCAAGGGAGGTCCAGCAGGAGTCATGAAGTGCAAGTATGTCAAACTCAATGCGGATTTCGTCTATCCCTACAGAAATCAGGTTAGACAGGCTATTCATCATGCCAACTTACTGATGCGCTTTTAGCAGTGTTTAGTTTGCCAAGTCACGTTGGTTTGGTTGGAGGCTTTTGGAGTAGTAGGTCGTGTTCAGTTGTAGCATGTAGGTATCCTTGCACTGTTTGGTGCAAATCTGGTAATTTATTTCTTAAGATATATATGTAGAAGATGTTTGTTGTAGCAATGTTGTCAATAATTAGGCCTTTATATTGATATTAGTTTGCGGTTGATGGGAAGCAGTGCCTTGAGGATGTCAAGTAGCATACCGTTAATTTTTTTCATCATTAGGTCTACTTTAAGTTAAATGGATTTTAACCAGTGTTTATTTTTTATGTTTCAAATAGGGTGGGTTTGATATGATCTGCAGTGGAAGGGATAAGATTGAAACGCCAGAGCAGGTATGTCCTTTTGTGTCAAAACTTCTTGTACATATGCATACCAAATACCTCTCATGGTATATTGGAGAGCATCTCAATATTGATCAAAGTATGACCATTTGTAGTCTCTTCATAACTTAACTCGGCTTTGTTACTGCAGTTTAAGCAAGCTGAAGATACAGCCAACAAGCTTGAGTTGGATGGACTTGTTGTAATTGGTGGTGATGATTCGAATACTAATGCATGCCTTATCGCTGAGTACTTCAGGTTGGCTGCTAAGACTGGTGCTCTAGGCCATTTTTTCTTATACAATGCTACAATTGGTTATTGTGTGATAGCGTTATAGTTTATCACAAAGAATGAAGTTACATCTATCATTAGCATGCAATAGATACTAGTTCTCATTGCCAGTTGTTACATATAGTAATCTATGGACATATCTAAGTCAAGGGCATCCCTGTGTAGGGCAAAGAACTTGAAGACTCGTGTTATTGGGTGTCCAAAGACTATTGATGGAGATCTGAAATGCAAGGAGGTCCCAACAAGTTTTGGATTTGACACTGCTTGCAAGGTGCCATGTTCTTGATCCATATAAATTAGTATAAGTTTTTTGCAATCCTTCTATAAGAAAAAATTTCAAGCAACCTTTGTACCCTCTTGTGTGATATGTATGAAAAATTTGCTCAACTGAATGGTCATAATTTTCAATTTGCATTATATGTGGAAACTTCTGCATGAAGACTCTTAGTCATGTAAAACTAGCTGTGTCATGAGAATGTCGTATTATCTTTTGCAGATTTACTCTGAAATGATTGGAAATGTGATGACCGATGCACGATCATCAGGAAAATACTACCATTGTACGTTTCTGCACTTAGTTGGACTGATGACACGCTGGACTGGTTTTCTATCCTATGCGTAATGAAATAATCAATTGCAAAAACAGAAACAAATTTAACAGGTTGTGATTGTATTAGCTACTTTTACCATACTCAAAACAGTCAAACTAGTCACTCAAAAGCTGTTGCGACTGGATCATCGATGCTGCTGCTCAGGCTAATATTTATAGATTGTATATTTATGAACTGCATAGCTTTATTAGGATGTTAAGCTGTTAACTGATGCTAAGGATATTGTTTAAAATACCGCAAAATCTTTTCAATGCACTTAGTTATATAATCACTTTATTTGAATATATTATAGACTCGCAGATTAAACGTAGTGTTTCCTTCCAAGGATAACTTGTATAACTGGATTGCTAAATTGCTATCTGCTTACACATTTTGTTTGGCCAACGTAATAAGTACTTGATATGCTCATGCAGTTGTGAGGCTTATGGGACGTGCTGCTTCTCACATTACACTGGAGTGTGCCTTACAAACACACCCAAACATTGCTCTTATTGGAGAAGAGGTCCTTGCTATTCCTTTGAAAGTTTCTTTCACGGTGCATTTGTTTTTTCTAGCATTTCTATTCGGTGTCCCTAGGTAGCTCAGTTAGTGTTACATAACGGTGCCATTCGAGTGACTTATATCCATGGGCGTGCCTATATCCAGGTTGTATTCATGCACCATTCAAGTGACTTGTTTTTTTTCTTGCCAAACTCTTCTAGTTGTGCTCCCATGTTACATTTCATATGCTATTCTCTAGGATCTGAAACAACTTACTAGAGAGTGGGTACAATAGTTTCATATATTTTGTGAAAAAGCATGCACTGTATTGTCTTTGTTATTTTCCATATGTTGCTGTTTCACAGAGAACATATCATTTTTGCCTTCATTCAGGTTGCTGCGAAGAAGCAAACCCTCAAGAATGTCACTGACTACATTACTGACACCATCTGCAACCGTGCAGAACTTGGTTACAACTATGGTGTCATCCTTATACCAGAGGGCCTGATTGATTTCATCCCAGAGGTTATACCACCCTCCCTACATTTTTCTTCATGAGTACTTTCTGTGTTTAGTTAGTTTCATGAGATACTCCCTAGCCCCTATCGTCAGTCTTGGCTGAACTTAGCTCTTTCAGCGTTTAGTGTGATCCTTTTTTTCCTTGCCATCCTAATTGTGATTTCCTCTTCGTTTTTTCCAGGTTCAGAAACTTATTGCAGAGTTAAATGAGATTTTGGCACATGATGTTGTTGATGAAGCAGGGGTTTGGAAAAGCAAGCTTGAACCAGAATCCAAGCAACTGTTTGATTTTTTACCCCCATCCATTCAAGAGCAGCTTTTACTGGAAAGAGATCCACATGGCAATGTTCAGGTAAGACAACTTCTATGATACCTCTGATCTATGTCCATTAATTAACCCTTTGTATAATGCTATTTTTAGCCTGAGATCCATTCCTGATCTTTCACAATGTTGCTTTCAGGTTGCAAAAATTGAAACTGAGAAAATGCTCATTGCCATGGTTGAAACGGAATTAGAGAAAAGAAAAGCTGAAGGGAAGTACAAGGGCCATTTCATCGGCCAATCCCACTTCTTTGGGTGAGTATATATTCCTTCGTTTTCTAAAATAATTCCTTTTCACAGGACCAAAAAGGAAGTATCGTCTCATGCTATTCTTTGTCAATTTGCAGATATGAAGGAAGGTGCGGCCTTCCTACCAATTTTGATGCTAGCTATTGCTATGCATTAGGTTATGGTGCCGCGGCTCTTCTCCAAAGTGGGAAGACAGGCCTTATTTCTTCGGTATGTCAACTTAGATTTATAATGAAATTATTTGACCAATTCCTGGTTCTTCATTGCCCTCTTTTTATGTGCACACTTCTGTGGAGGTTCATTTAGCAAAAGGGCCAAATACCTGCATGAATGCACAAGGTTGTTGAATTTATGCTACCATTATCATCTTTTACTTCACCTCCTCTGTAACCATGATAATCTGGCAATTGAGATATGCAAGTGTATGGCTGTGATTATCTTGTCACTGTTGTATTTTTTTTTTTTGTAACGGTGTGCCTTAACTGTTCTTTGTTTGTCAATTCAGGTTGGTAACCTTGCTGCCCCTGTGACAGAGTGGACTGTTGGGGGGACTGCATTGACATCATTGATGGATGTTGAGAGGAGGCATGGTAATTTTACTCAGCCATTAATATTTATTTATGATATCTTTTCTTTTCTAGGTTTATTTTGTATTAAGGTTTTAAGGTTAACCAAGTATGTTCTTGAATAATTTGGGAAACTATTATTTATTGAGACAAGTACTAGAAAACATAGAAATTGAAATGTGATTTTATCTCAGTATCTCGATTGCTTGTAAAGTCCTCCCTCTGACTTTGTCCTGTACAATCTTGCAAATCCACAGGCAAGTTTAAGCCAGTGATCAAGAAGGCTATGGTGGAACTTGATGGTACGCAACATTTTACCTTAATAGTTCGTTGTAAATGGAGTGCCTCAAATAAATCATGTCAAAGTTGCTGTCATCAATTTCAATTTTCAGGTGCGCCATTTAAGAAGTTTGCATCTCTGCGAGATGAATGGGCCCTTAAGAACCGATACATCAGCCCTGGTAAGTAGCGCAAAGTTTGCCAGAAATGAGAAAAACATTCATAGAAATAAGTTAACATGTTAACCTTTCTCATGACACAGGACCCGTTCAGTTCATTGGCTCTGGATCAGATGCTGTCAATCACACCTTGTTTTTGGAACTTGGCGTCCAGGCATAAGAGATAAATGTCCATCTAGTTCACCCCCATTTTTCTCCTTTCACAATTTTGGTATATGAAGATAGGAGGTCCAAGGCTAGTTTGCAATATCCGTGTCGCGGAAACATGAATAAGAGGTTCCGACGGAGTTTTCTGCTGAGTGGCTCTAATAGCAATAACAACTCATTTTAGTTATCTTAATCCTTGTTATTCCATCAACTATGTACTCGACTCGTAACACCATTTGTGATGTCAATTTGTATTCCAGAATGCCTTGTGGCTCACATAAAGATTGGGGCTCTCAAATTTACAAAGCCATTGGTGCCATTGAATTATCACATAATGAATGATAATTACTTGAATTTGGTGTAGCTCCTCTGCAACATTGTCCAATGCCAAGTTTCCGCCGACTTGTTTGGCTGTCGTGCTTCTGAGCTGCCTATCAGCCCATCCTTGCTGTTGTGGTATCACTGTGCTTTGCCGTAATACGTCTGTTTGGCTCATTTTTAAACGTTCCTTAAAACTGTACGAGTGACGCATGTTCTGCTATTGTAAACTTGCTTCGATGCAGTACTCTGAAAAAAAGCTTGCTTCGATGTAGAATTCATATTTTCTCCCGCTGTTGTAAAAGCTTGCTTTGATGTAAAATTTATTATTTCGATAGACAGGCCAATGGCGTGCCGATGGGAGTGAGCGCGTTCGTTCCCACCTGCCCGGGGTAGGCACAGTGTGCTGAATTTATTCAGAGTACCCATACATGTATGCGCTCAATGAGAAAGTACGCTTCATGAGGCCGGCAAGCCTCATTAAAAATTTCTAGCGTCTGTAGGGAACACGCACACATGTATACAACGTGTGTAGCATGAGTAAAGTGTGTGTGGTTTGTGTTCTCCTTGTACTCTATCTCTAAGAAACCATTTTTTCTAGGACATTTTTATAATACTAGAGGAAAAGGTGCTCTGCCTCCGCTCTCTGTTCCATGTGTGCACTGGCGCCCCACCGCCCATCCGTGCTATGCCCCATCGTTCAAACGCTGACGCCTCCTCCGCTCTTGCCGTTGGAGGTAGCGCCATCGCCAGCCAAGCTTTGCATCGCCTCCCCCATGCCCTAGCTGTCGCTCTGCACGTGCCACCGGCACCATCGCCTTCGCCTCTCTGCGTGTGCTGCCGTCACCGCCTCTCCATGCGCCGTGCAGCAGGCCACCGTCGCTCCTCCTTGTCGATACCGCTTTCCGTGTGCCATCGCCCGCCGTCGTCGCCTCTTTGACGAGCAGCACCAAGGAAGGAGGAGGAGGGAAGAGAGGGAGAGGAATCGACTGAGGAAAGGGAGAAGAGAGAACATCGAATTCACACTAGATTCGTCAGATCTGGCCAAGGAAAGAAAGAAGTTTCCCTGATCTCGCTATTCATCCTAGGGAAGCGCCTCAAATCTTTTTTCCACGCTGATCTATTGATTTGTGTTGGTTTATTGGTTTCTATATGGATTAGAGTAGGGAATAGCAAGATATATGCGTTTGAAATGTCTAGAACACGGTTAGTAGATGCATCCCATGTGTAGGGCCTTATACGAAAATTTTGGGCATGTTAAGGAGATAATATGAGAATTTGATCTATCAGGAAAAGGTAACTAATTTTATTAGCTTTCTATGGAGTGCTTAAACACCTGGTTTGGTAAGGTAGATTAAAAGTTATGGTCGTTTAATCATGGGACAATGGAAAAGTGTTCGGTGAAAAGAGGTTGTATGTGTCGGGTTTACGCGTAGAAGCAATGCTGTTCATTTGTGGGCATATATACTGTTTTAGTGATGTATTGAGATAGCTTATAGGTTGTTCAGGTGGAGTATCAAGATCGGTACCGTCCACACATCATTCACGTGGTTAAACAGATAAGTGTATGATAAAACGTAAATTGGGTTAATGGTTGTTGCTTGTTAAATTTGATAAAATATTTACCATATTTTATTGCTATGTTTACTCCTATTTTTATGAATGATTAAATGATGATGATGAGGGCTAAGTGATGAAGAAAGAGAATGTTAATTAGTGATGAAACTCCTGGATTACATTAAGTGCATATTTATGACATGAAAGAGACCCACTTTGGTGGATTTAAAAGACCTACTTCGATAGGTACATCTATGAGATGAAGGAAAAAGCATCTCCACATGATGAAGATAATGAGGGGGTGGTATATTGACGAGTGTCCACTCAGCTATACTAATATAAGCTAAAGAAAAAGTAGAGATGTGCATTTGCATTGCATCAACGATAATGAAAGCTAATGCAAACTAAACTGCTAAAGAGTATGAAAGAGTTGACAAATAATGATCGATTAATGAGAATGTGATCTAAGACAGAGATATGTACATTTGCTTTCTTTCTATGCTAAGTGTGAATGCATAAGAAATGGTTAATGACCAAAAAAAGAATAAATAGATAATGAACAGTTAATGAGAATGTGTTTTTATTGTTTTGTTATGTACTTACTGGGTCTTGAACTGATACCTGCTTTGTTGCTATTTTTAAGTGACCAATGAGGCATCATACATTGGGAATAGGAGTAGCACCTTTACACCACATCCAATAATAATGATCTAGAGCTTCACATCCATTTTTTTTCTTAATATCATATTAGTAAAGTAGCTTGTTAATCTACAACTTAGCCAATAAAGTCCTTGTAAACTGAGGATGAACTTTAGAATACTTTTATAGTAATGAATGTTTCCTCAGTAATGTTCTATTTGCAAGTTTAAGTATGCTTTTGGACGCATGGTTCTAGATGTTCTCGGTCGCGAGGTCTTGAGTGTTCTCAGGTGTGTGGCCCTGAGCGTTTTTGGGCGCGAGTGACCAAAGTTTTAGTTCTGATGTGTCTATTTTTGTTTTTAGCACATTTGTTTTAATACTTATTGTTAAATATGTGTTGTTTATTATTTCAATGAGTTATAACTAGAGGTGCTACCAAAATCTTGTAGTGATGGTGATGAGTTTAGAGAGACAGTGAGTAGTTGTGGCATTCCAAGCTCAGAGGTTAGCCCAGGGTGTTACAATTTTGGATGGCGTCTCTTCACTTTGGCGCTAAAGCAAGAGTTTGATGTAAAACCACCATTTTGTTGGCACATTTTGTGTTGCCGTCCAAAAATCCAACAAATAAAATCCAAACATTACCTCATCTCTCTGGCCGAACCACCACATCCACCCGCCATGCACTGAATTGTCCCCACTCCCCACCACCTCTCGCCATGTGCACTAGTCTTGGGTCGCACACCCCCTTGCCCGCCACTGCTGCCGGGCACCCCTCCCCTATTCTGGTGCTCGGGTGCTTTTGCAAACCTCGGCAGCGTAGGCCCCACCTCCGCACCAGATACGACCAAGAACACCACCAGGACCAACCTGACCCACATTGCCGGTGAGGCACTCATGCCCGCCACTGGTGAGGGCCCCTTGGTTCTATTAGACTTGCAATTAGTTAAGAAATCAATATAAGTAATCATGATGTACCGCGATAATCAAATAGTGTTGGCTAAAGTCACGAGTATTAAGGATAATATGAAGTCCTTCATATATGTGAAACGTAGACTTAAATCTGTCAGAAATTTGAGAAACTCCGGAGCAATCGCATCGTTCCGTAGCACGTCTTCTGACACACTTTGTTATAATATTTTTCTTGTATATTTTTTGAAGTACTATGAATAGCCCGCTGTTAGATTTATCAATTGTATCATTAGTCTTTTACTATATTTATCTTCTAGTAAGATTTAGAATTAAAATATTGTCCACATTTTCAGCAATGTCATCTGCTTCTGTACCGGTAATTCTTAAATGTGGTTCACTCTGGGTCAATTTTAAGATTGTTCTGTGAAAATAGCAATGGTGCATTAGTAAAAAAGAGTGGAATAACATCAACGATCCCTACTCTCTTTTCTGTGACAGGAATCATTGCTATTTTTCATTAGCTTGCAACAGCAAAATTGTTGAACTCAGCTTCTACGTGCTCATGTCATGTTTCGTACTACTACAGATCTTTTGCACTGGGAAAGGGAAAAGAAATAGATTCTGCGCGCAATTGCAATTTGCAAACGGTTTATGGGCTTCGGTTTTGTGGAAACGGTGCAGTTGGGCCTTAGTGGAAATTGATCTCTCCTCATTAGTAGTTTTACTTCCTTGATGGAAAATCCAAGAACCCATATTGCGCAGTGGGCTTGAGGCTGCTGCGTGGATCGAGGGCTGTTTAGGCCTGACCAATCAAGCAATGCCCAGTCTGCTGTGTGATTATATGGTCCCTGCAGCATGACCCGGCAGCGATTTTCACAGCAAATTCTAACTCAGCCAGGGTATTTTCGGCCGGCTGCCACTTTAAAACTTGAATTCAAAAGATGAAATCACCCAGATGCTGTTAAAAGTTCGCTCAATCTCTCACATAATCGCGGGCCGTGACTCCACCAATGTCTAGGGTGTGAGAACGGCGAAGCGGACACCACGGCGGTGGCGTTCGCCGGCTAGCGAGTGGCGATATATTGGGAAAAATGGCGTGGGAGATGCATTTGCCTGTGCCAATTCTAGGATGTTGGGAGTTAACATGGCTCTCGCCCAAATGATCAAACAGATCATGAAATGCTGCTTGCGTGTATGGTTTACTGTCCAGGCAGTGCTCTCGCTTGCCGCAGGTAAAGAATGCTTGCGCTTGGTTGGATCTGATGCGCTGTTTGTTGGGGATCGCTAGCTTTTCTCCCATCTGGTCTGGGCTTCACTCTCCAAAGTCCAAACCTTGATCCTTTACTGTACTGATAATGCTACCTGTTCTGTCTATCTTTCTATGCGCCTTTATTCCCCCTGCATTGTCTAGTTTGGTCTGTTCTGCAGGACCAGTCATGGAAGTCTCTGCACAGACTTAGGAGGCAAGCAAGGGTGCCCCGGCCTATACCCCAAGTATCCGATGCCTTGGAGTACTTTGCTCGGCGTGTGATCTTGTCATCTGAGTCGTTCTCGGTGATTCCATGCGCCGGATTTTACTAGCAGCCTCGACGAGCCGGCACCAATCATTTCATATTTCAATGCCCCCGTTGAGGAAATTCGCTCCCGTTAGATTATTATCAATGTTTTGTATACTAGAGTTTTCATACATGTCCTAGTCCTGCCTTGCATTGTCGTCCTGCATTTTGTGAAGGTTTTAACGCGAAAGCATACGTTGCCGTACAAGATAGGCCGTGTAGTTTTTATTCCCTGTCCAGGGTCGTGAACGAAACTAAACAATCTGGACAGTCTCCTTCTCATGTTGAGTTTACACAACGAAGTGAGGTGTCGCACCAGTTACCTCACCAAATTTCTCATCCTGGAATCTTCTTTAGAACGGGCCTTCAGTTTGGTGCAACGAATACAGGGCACGGCCGGCTCTGTACTATTAACGCTGGTTCCGACATTCCTTTCGCGGGGAGTTGGCTACCTGCGCGCGCTTAGGTGACCTACCGAGCTGTAGGATCCTCGTTCGTTGCTTAACCAAATCTGCTAATCCATGAATGCCTCACAACCCAAGTGACACACACAAATCATTGCGAGATATTCCAAACCTCTCACCATCGGATAGCCCGGCTCTTTGTTCTCGTGTTCTTTAATGCTAATAACGACAAGTCGTTGGGACTTGGGAGCTGTTAGAAGCACTATGCTTTATGGAATGTATAATGATACATGTCGGCTGACTGTAAACATATGCCGTATAGAAATTTAGGTGATATAGAAGAAAGAGAAAGATATTGTCTACTATTTAACAGACGATTTTATAGACGGTTTTTTACTGTCTATACTATTGTATACATAACTATATACACAACACATTATTTGCATAAAACTATTACAGATAACTATATAGACAATATATTGTATATGTTGTTTTTAGCCCTGTCTGTAAATAATATAAAGATATATTACAAACTATTACTGTTTATACCATTGTACATACTTTTAGGCTCGGTTTGGAGCTTCACGTGAAATAGCTCGATTCTCATAGGAACCGAAAGTTTTCCCGCGTGAAGCGATTGCAACAACGCTCAGGTGCAAAACAGCAAGGTTTCTAAAACCATATGATCAGCTGCAGAGCAAATCCTGACGTGCACAGCCTATTGGCCTGTTTCGACGAGGGGGATTCGGCCAGGATTCAATCCATAAAACCACATTTTCCAACTCGATTTACATGCCCATCTCTGATGAGTCCTGCACATGGTACGGCACAAGAAGGCTTACGCTCGATTAGCTGGACTCAATGTCACTGTCGTCGTCCTGCTTTGCTGACGCCATTATAATGTTGTTACTTAACGTCGCCATATATATGATAACAGGAGCTTCCGTGGCCACGGCGGCCCGATGGCCTTCGGTGGTTGGGTTTTAGGTGCCTGGGTTTGTTAGATGCTCCTAACTCTCAAGTGCTGCACTTTCTAGGGGAAAAGATGAGCTACTTGTCTCCCTATACTTTGGCGCCTTTTGCTACTACCACCTCACCTTGTTCTAGTAACGAGATCCTGCAGCCTAACACTTTTTTCTCTTCGGCACAAGTGCTACGCCGCAAACGACACCTGCTCCAAGCGCCAAGCTTCCGATCCATTTCTAACTCGGTTTGGATGCCACAACATGTCGTGAACCTGAAAGAGCTCGTACCAAAGCACTGTGTCATCCACGAACAGTTCGTCCGAAACCTGTGTCCCTGACACGCGCGACGAGGAGGGCAACTCGGTCGCCTGAAGCGCATGAACCACAAGGCGACAGTGATCGTCTGATGGAGAGATCACAAGAAGCTGAAAAGGATCGTTGAGCAGTGGACCTCATTGGCACTGGCACTAACTAAAACCTCGTGAGTTTTGTGTTTGTTCGGCTCAGAATACGGGCATGAGCCATGTGGGAGGAATTGAATACAATTGAGTAGGGTCGTTGATGACCGCAAGGTGGAGTTCGTCGCACTCACAGGATGGAGAAAGGAGAGAGCGAGGGGGGCAAGGCCGAAGAATACAGGCAATCATTAGTTGCACTTGCCTTGCATTTCCAATTCTCCAGCTGGTCACTGGCAGCCGCCAGGCTGGGCAGGCGTGGGTGCTGGTATAGCCTTGCGCCCTCACCAAGCAATGTGGAGGCAGGCATCGTGCTCTGAGAGCCGTCCGATCGCGAAATTAGCGGCTGATATTTGACGCGGTGTAGTAGGGGTTCAGTTTCTCCCAGCACATCTACTCATCCCAAGATGGTTGGCATGGAGGCTTTTGTTCTTCCAAATGCTTGTGAGGGAAGTGCTTTCTTTTTTTTTTTTGCTGAATCCTAGATCAAGCATAGACATATTTACTTTTGCACTTTTGCTACCAAAATGACTTATAGTTTCTAGTGATCTGGCCCTGTAGATATTGATTTCTAAAAATTGTTTTTCTATAGTAAATAATTTTTTTATAGTATTTAACTTTTAAATGATATATCTTTTTAAGGTGAAGTTTACTAGTCGATTGAAGTACACACTGCAATGATTTTATTTATATCGATCAAAATCATATGTAAGTATTTTTCTCTATAAATCTTTCTACAAACTATTATTATTCATAAGTCAAAACTACAAACCCTCGCAAGAAAAAAGAAAGAATTTTTTGCTTAAAAGTTTTAAAATTGTAGTCGGAAAAGATACGAAAAGAGAGAGAGAGAGAGAGAGAAAAGTAATAAAGCGTTCTGTAATGGGGCGGATAGACAACTGCAACTAGTGTAAAGCTGCTTAGAAAATTATTATCAGAACATGCCCTTGAAGATGTACAACAGCTGAGTTTTTCGAACTTATGGCTTATAGATTTAAGTTTATGTTATAGTAACTAGTTTTTAAACAGTATACCTTTTTAAGATGGGATATATAAGTTAATTATGGTAAATATTGTACCGAATTTATCTATATCAACTAAAATCACACGGTGGTGTTTCTCTCTCCATACTTTCTTTTGCGATCAACTAAAATTCAAAATTTTAAGTCAAAAATCATAATCCATGTCTGTTCTGCTGCTACATTTCAGTCTCATCAATAATCACAGAGCATAATTGAGATGCTGTTGTTGCTACAATTTCAGAGAACAGCCTTTTGCTATTCGATGGTTGCCAATGGTTTGAAACTTTGAATTGAACTTAATTTCCTATATTCCTGCTCTGCACTCTAGATTCCAACGCTTGGGAATTTTTAAAGAGAAGTTATATGTATTACTACTAGTTTTGTGAAAATTTAGGTGTAGTTAGTTGGGGGATTAGTAGTATTAATAGTGTATTGTTCGTCTGTTGAGAGGTCCCTATCTTATGCTTCCACTTCCTGATATAAAAAGTTAATCTTAACTAACTACAATACTATTGTTTTTTGCTTTCTTTGCAGCTGTGTAGGTGTGCAATCCATCTGTAAAGATAGTCGAATAGTCTAATGCTCTTACTCAACCTTCAAAATGCTCCTGCTAACGTGTAACAGTCGTAGAAACTCTAATGGCCCCTACTCAGAAGTCAGAACGTACAAGGCATGACCACTTCGGAGCAACAAAAACTTCTAGAACACAGGAAACGGCCCTTAGAAACTCGACAGCACAATAGGGGGGAAGCAAAATAGAAATAACAATGGATTAGGCCATTCTGAGTGAACTGAGAGAGCAAACTAGAAATAGCAATAGATTAGGCCATTCCGGATCGACATAGTATGCAAAATAGACATAGCAAGAGATTAGGCCATTCTGGATGAAGAGTGACAGATACAACAGAGTTTTGGCACAGACACAAGAATAGGATCCACTCAATTTGAAGCAAATCAATTCAATTAATATCATACGTGTTCACTGAACAAACATGTAAATGAAACAATTCTGAACTAATAGACAAAAAAAAAAGAAACCTTTATCCTATCCAAGAATTGTACACCACCAAGCAAGCAATTCCAACCCCCCCTAGTTGCCACCTCCGAATCAAAGCCCAATGAATCAATCTGAATTGTACCGCAAATGAACAAGAATTTGCTTCCCTATTCACTGTTCCTCTTCCCCTCGCTGCCGCTGCAATGTACCCCCTCAGTGTGCTGTACAGTCGAAGGCGGCAGCTGGTTTGCAGTGGCAATGGATTGCGAGGCAATTCCATTTCCACCCAAGAACCAAGACACCCCAAATGAAAGAATTGTTGTGTAACCATCAGCCGTCTACCAAGAAAACACCGCCCCAGGCAATGCCGACTTTGACAATGCGGACCTGGACGGCGCTGATGCGGAGGGGGCATCACCCTCGGCAATGTAGAGGTCGTATGACTTCCAGGTGTGGTCGAGCGGGCAAGGCCTGCCGGCGTCGAGGCGGTCCCATGGCTTGCCCTTCCCAGACCAGTGCATCAGGCTGACGGGACCCTTGTGGAGAGGGCGGCAGCTGCCGAGCACGTTGTCACCGCCCAAGCCGTGCTGGTTCCACCGGTGGTCGACAGCCTCCACCTCGCCGGCGAAGACGAGCAAGAACGGGGGCAACGACCCCAGCTCGTAGATTCGTTTTTCTTTCTGCATCTCCATCCAGTGCTCGATACGGCGGCGGTATTTGCCGAAGCGCCATCGCCGGAGGTCGATGACCATGACACCGGTGTTGAAGTAGCAGGGCGCGCGGCGGCGGCCGGCGAAGACGCGCGCGCCGAGCCCTGGGTCGGACCAGAAGGCCTCGGTGAAGTAGCGGGAGAAGTTGGCGTGGCAGTACTCGGGCGCGGCCACCACGGCGGCGGCGGGCAGGCGCGTCTCCCACAGCCGCCGCACGTCGTCGACGGCGAGGACGTCGGAGTCGAGGTATATCGCCCGCGGCACGCACCGCGGGAGCAGGTCGGCGAGGTAGTTCCGCGCGTAGTTGAGCGGCGCCTCGAGCGCGGCGCGCACGGCCGCTGAGATGAGCCCAGTGACCGCGTCGGCGCGGAAAGGGTAGATCTCGAACCGCAGCGACGGGAACGACGCGGCCACCGCGCTCCTGAGCTCGGACACCTCCGGCGCGCCGCCGCCGTCCGTCGCCAAGAAGTGGAAGAAGAGCGATTCTGGGCACGACGCGTGCTTGAGCAGCGAGTAGATGGCCGCCATGGACCCCCTCAGGTAGTGCGCGTCGAGCGTCATCGCGACGTGCACCAGCCCCGGGTCGCACACCCCCGCGCCCGACACCGCCGCCGGGCACCCCTCCCCATTCCGGTACTCGGGCGCCTCCGCAAATCTCGAAAGCGCCGCCCCCGCCTCCGCACTTGATGCGACCAAGAACACCACCAGGACCAGCCCGACCCACATCGCCGGTGAGGCGCCCATGCCCGCCGTCGGCGAGGACCCCTTGGTTCCCCCCTCTCTCTCGCCGGGGTTGGATTCTTCTAGGAAGTGGTCGGCGTTCGTTCCAATCCCTCCCTTCCTCTATGAGTTTGTATGTGATCGATCCATCGGTGGTTTTCTCGGGGGGAAATTTATACGTGGCGTCACCAAATAAAACCCCGTGTTGTGTAGAAGAAGGGTGGGTCCCGCGAGCGCGAGCGTTCGCTTTGCTTACGCGTTAATCCTTTTGCGATGCGATCGCATGGGAGGAGGGTTAATTAAGGCGTGCTTAGCGAGCGGGTTGTTTATCTAGTAACTATTTAGGGCTAATTTGGAATTGGAACGTTTGACTGACTGGCTGGCTGCTGCGATCAGTAGGGAGTAGCTGTAGGCCGAGTTTTGTTGCTTCCCTTCAACAAACAGATGAAATAACTTTTCATCCTTATTTTAAAATAATTTATTGGAATAACTTTTTAGAGCTATTTATTAACATTTAATTTATTTATACAAATGTTTATATTAAAATAAAAAATCATAGGTCATAACTATAAACTATAAATCTACAGTAATATGTACAGTACGTACGAGCTCATACTATAATAAAAAAATATAAGTCATAATTATAAATTATAAGTCTACAGCGATATGTACAGTATGTACGTCTTTGCCTGCTTCGACTCTCTCCCCCTTCTAGTAGTAGCAGTAAAGTACGCTTCTAACGACCACGGGTTAGCACATGTGCGCGCGCCCGTGACAGGGTTAATGTATTTCAATTTGCCAAGTGGACGGCACATAATCTTCACATTTCGATCTATGTCCTAGATAAAAAAAAAAGTTTGACATTTCCATGGCTTGTGCATAAGGATTGTGAACACAAGTATACGACGGAACAAAATCGGGCAAGGTGTACGTAGTTAGCCAAGACAATTATTATTATGGGAAACTACATGAGCAGAAAATGTTAACCAAAAGTACAATTTACATTATTTTTTAAAGTAAATTTTACATTATTGATGTCATATGGTTCTATTTTTTAAGCTACGTATGATGTTTTTTAATTATATTTTTTAAGACAGCAGCGGACGACAGAGACAACGACAAGAAAGATGCACATGATTTTATATTTAGAAAGTCGTTTAGAGAATTCGCTTAAAGAGACCACTCCATTTGTTACAATTTTAAAAAGTTAAAAGCTTAAAATAATAAAGCTATAAACGCGTGGCACAGATAAACTTTACACGGTGTAATAGACGTTTCCATTTCTTCTGGTTATGTTAGGAATTTACGGCTGTAACTTGCCCAATTAACATTAGCATGTCGATGAATTCCTATCCGAGCGCGTATACCCTTCGTTCACGACGGGTTCTTGTGTCGTCTTTGGTAAGTTTGGCGTTTTAACTTTCCTGTAAGCGTATGACGTGAACAAGATTCAGTGAAACCGCGTATTTGATAATTGTGTTGCGATCGATGTGGTAATCAATACTCAGCTGTCACATCAATCGAAGGTTAAGGGTTCTTTGCTGGGAAATTACTGCGATTTCATGGAAATTTCATGCGCACAGCATGTGGACACAGCTACCGTCACTGTATAGGTGGGAGACGAATCATGTTTTTCTGGGTTAGTCTAATGTCTGATCGACCCAGTATGGTCTAAACACAGTATGAACATGCCATGTGGCGGGCCGTGCCGGCATAGCCCAAACGGTGGGTCGGACTAGGTCTAGAAAGATGGTCCGTCGGGCGGCACAACATGGCCCAACAAATCATGCCGTGTTTGGACCGGCCTAGCATAGGGAGCACGGTAGGCACGCCAGCACCGTCAGCCGCCTCAACCTCGGCCTCCCACCTCCCATCGCCCTCATATCACCATCCCATGGATTCAACCCCCACAAGCCATCACACATCACAGAGCAGAGAAGGAGGGAGTAAAGGGGAAGGAGTATACCGTGACAAGGGGAGGAGCTATCGGCCGTCGGTCCTGCATCCTGCGTCACCACTCACCAGCTGCCTCTCGTGGTTCCCACCTCGGCCTCGGCATTGCCTCCTACCTCGGAGCCGCGCCGCCTCGACGCTGCTCGCCCTCTCGCCTCAGCGCTGCTCTGCCTCCCACGCTGCCCCACCTACGGTGCACGGGGCAGCGAGAAGAGGATCGGGAGCCCTGCTGCGTCAGTGGCATGAGGGGAGGGAGCACCGATCGCCTAGAGCCCCAGATCGGGAGGAGGGGTCGCTGGGGGAGGAGGCGACAGTTGAGAGATGAGAGGGAGGCGTCGGGGTGGGTGGAGGGGGAGGGGATGGAGGCCGGGAGAGGAGAGGGGCTCTGTCGCGTTGAGGTGTAGGGAGGGGAAGGGAGACTGGGCCACCGGGGGAGGAGGGGGCAGCAGGGTAGGGCCGTGGGGGAGGGAGGCGGGGAGGTGGCTGGAGGAGGGAGGGGAGGGAGGTGGTCGGGAGAGCCAGGGAGAGGAGAAGGGCTGGGGGAGGAGGGGGCACCGGGGAGGGGAGGGAAGCTAGGGAATGGAGGGGATCAGGGGAGGAAGGCAAGCGGGCGAGGTGGGAGGCGCCGGGGAGGAGGGAGGCATCGAGGAGTTCGGGGGAGGAGGGGGTGCCGAGGGAGATCAGGAGGAGGGGGCGTCGAGGGAGGGGAGGGAGGTGGCCGGGGGGTTGAGGGAGGAGAGGGTGGCCGAGAGGGTTGGGGGAGGCGGGGCGGGGGGTTGGGGAGGGAGGCGACCTGGGGAGGTGGGGGGAGGGGGTCGACGGCGTCGGCCGGTCGGGGAAGGAGGAGATTGGCGTGACTCGTAAGGAGAAGAAGAGCTAGGAGAGAGAGAGGAGAGGGGGAAAATGATGGGAATCGGCCATCCAGCCGGGTAAGAAAAGAAAAAGGAAATAGGGAAGGGAAGAGAATAGAAAAGAAGGAAAAATAAAATTAGGTCAAAATAAAATTAGCCCAAAATAAAATAGAGGAGACTTCCTCCCAGTGGAAGGGAGATTGCACAGAGACCAAGCTACACACGGGTCACACCATATGCGAGGACTAGGGTGACTTGAGATCTAAGAGCAACTCGAACTCGACCATTAGGGTACTTGTGTTATTAGTGTATTGTAGTTGTATTTTTCTCTTTTGTATAATTAGAGTGCGGAACTAGACTTTTTTCTCTGGTATTGTAATAACTTAGCTAAATAAGTTGTATAGAAACTTAGCCCTGCGCGTCTAGCTGGATGTATGTAATATATTATCTCTAATTATTGTTTTGTTGCAACATTCTGATTGGCTTATTATTTATAAGAGCAATGTTCTATCAGCTAACATAAATAATAATTTATTAACAAGTATTATTACTCTATGATAATTATGCGAGTCGTCTCATCGTTCGTCAACAACCACACACTTTATGATGGGATTCCATTACTGATCAACAAAGAATGCATCTTTACAAAATGGGATTTCATCCGTGCGTACACATAGCAACATTTTTTTTACAGAAACTTATGTTGATTTAGGTAGCGTTCGGAATGGTGATGGCTTATGATTTTTTTACTATAGTTGACTGATTTTTTACTGTAACTGAGTTGGCTTATTTAACATAATTAAATTTAAAGAATCTAAAAATAGAAAAAACATGTTAACCTATCACGAACAATACAAAAGAAATACAAAAAAGCAAAAAACAAAACAAAAAACAGAAAACAACAAAAATATCAAACAGTTAAAAAAAGCCGAAGACCATCACCCATAGCTGCCGCATCACGTCGCTGAGCGCACCCTTAGAACATGCTAACGCGCTTCATAATGAAAGCCTTTAGACTTTTCTTTGATTTAGAATAGTTCCCTTATATCTTTGCAGACGGGATCAAAACGCTGGCAACTTCTGCAAAGCGACAGCAAAGAAATTGTGATTTCCTGAAGAAAAGCGACGGATGACGAATACGGGTTTTGGCGCGACGGGTTTCCGACGGGATCACGGCTTATTCCGTGGAAGTGTTCCACGCGAGGCGCAGGGTCGCACGCTGACCAGCTGCGGTGCGGGGCCAAGACGGCGTACGCTGTGGGTCCCAGAGAACACTTACGGCTTTTGGCCGCGTACGAAGACCAGCTGCGGTGCGGGGCCAAGACGGCGTCCGCTGTGGGTCCCAGAGAATACTTACCGCTTTTGGCCGCGTACGAACGGGCTTCTTCACCGAAACGCGGCGCCATGTGCTTTGGTTTCACGTCCATGCTTTTTTTTTCTGCGTCCTAATTAAACGTGGATTTTTATAAGAGATTGATAGAGAAGTGGAGAGCATTTTTAGACATATCTAATACTGTTTTTTAGCCGATTTAGGTAAAGAGAGAAGGTATTAAATTGATTTAATATATTAGAGAGATTGATTCTAACAAAAAAAATATATGAAACTGGATTCTACTTAGAGATCGATTCAAAATATTAAACAATTTATATAAGCATTAAACAAATATATAAGAGAGAGTGCGGTTGAGAGAGGATATTATTATTTTATGATTTTTTAATATAATATGGGTCTCAGTTATTAGTAGAAATCGATTCAATATATCAAAAAAAATAAGCTTAGTTCCTATAATACTTATGTCGTGTAGTTTTGAACCTATATATTGGAGATGCTCTTAGTAGGTGAATGGTTTACCTAAAAGATTTGCTTACTGTTGATGGGCCACTGGTCAGAAATCGAAGATTTTAGTTTCAAGTTCTGAAATACTTGTTGAGACTGAGAGTGGCTTATGTGTGTGTTTTTTTTCGAAAATTTTTCTCTCCATAGCGATGACATGTTTGGAAGGCTGGAATTTCGGAACAGGGCCTAGATAGGAAGAGGAAAATACCCAATGCTACGTCTCCAAAGATGACAAATGTCATTATCTACGTGAAATGGCCGTGTTGGAGAGCCGCAGCCCATGGTCGTTTTTTTGGGCTGTATTTGATGGTTTTTTTGCTATTTTTTTGAAACAGCGACGGACGGTAGAGATGACGATACAGACGGTGCACATGCAGGAGCGGACCTGCCCTTCGGGCGAGCCCGGGCGGCCGCCCGAGCTCCCCTTGCCGGCCCGACCCCCCCTCCCCCGACGAAGCTGCGGCCAAATCCCCCTTGACGGCTGCGCCGGATCCCCGCGGCGCGGCGGACCCCAATGAGCCTACTCTAGCTTTGGATCTAGTTGAGCTCGGGCTCAAATTCAAACTCGTATTCTAACCTAGGCTCCGCTCGTTTTGGTTTTAACTTCTAACTTCTAGTTCATTATTCCTTAATTTCATTTTTTTTAGTTTTTCTGGCTTTTTTTTTGAGTTTTTTCCTTTTCTTTTTTTCATATTCCTTTGTATTATTCGTGATGTGCTAATCTATTTTTTATTTTTTAATTTAAGTACATCAAAAAACTACCAATCGCTATAATATAAAATAAGTTAACTATAGTAAAAAAAAGCAAGTTGAACACCCCTTAACCTCCACTTAAGTTTATAACGAGCTCAAGCAGATAGATAGACTCGCTCGAGCTGAACTCCTTTACATCCTTAAGTCACCGCATAAGAAGGCCCAGGAGAATAAGAAACCCATGCCATCGAGGTCCCGGTTTGTTCCCCCCTTGGAAGTGTGGCTTCGAAGGAAAGGCTTCCAAGAATAGTCGACTAGTCGTAGCTTGTGAAGCATGGAGAAGGTGCGCACGCATCATACGATTCTTGAATGCTGTGGTGTATGGTCACAACTCGCAACCCCCTTGAACTGCAAGACAAATGTACCGCAAAATATTCACGATCGACAGTGCCAAGTGATTCCACAAGAGCAAACATGCATGCTAATTTTCACCTATTTGTGACTCAGCTGCCACACATGATTTTGCTAGAATAACACCTGATCTGTCTTCAAAAAAAAAAAAAAAACCCCGACCTAGAACGAGTTATCGTTCCTTCGTAACGCATTGATCGTTCAGATGGCGAATTTGATTGTCTTTGTTATACATGGCGACTGCTACAAGCTCGCAGTTTTGGTTTTCTATTTGAGTTGGTGGATCCCAGTAGTAGCTCGGGTTTTGGCCGCCTCCAGCTCGGCACCAACCTCCGGCGCCATCTTGCTGCTCCACTCGGCCAGCCCCATACAAACACATATAAGATGGGGGTCCCATACAAAGTTGTCAAGAGAGGTCACCCTATCGCGCAGGTTGTATTTGTAGTAAATAAACAATACCTTGGCGATTTTTGTGGGGGCTAAAACAGATCTTTCGAGAACAAATCGACATATCCAAGAAAAAAAGAGGTAAGTTTAGAAAAATGTGTGTCAAGGTATTTTAGGGGCAAGGTGGGTGTGCAAACCTTAGTTATTGGCAGTGTTGAATTTTGTACTACGGGTTTAGTTAGTGCCGAACAGCGCAATTCGCCCTACTTTTCAACATTGCAAAATGTAGTTTAGTTGTCGGGTAATCCACGTCTAAACATGTTTTCACAAAAAAAAGTATGTACTGCATACGTTGGTAAAACCATGACCAACTAATGATATGCCAACTAGTAATTTTGCTGGAAACGGCTGCCCTTGCATGCTTCATTTTGGTCTACTTACTTGTAAGTAGTAGTGCTAGACTAGTTTACCTGTATGATCAGATTGTATTTCGCCATCTTGAAATGTTGAAATCTACAGTAACGCCGTTGGTGTTGGGTTGCGTTGCGTGCGCTCGTTTTGTGATTTTGACTATTCAATCTTACATAAAATGCTTATAAACTACATTTGGTAGCACAACGTAGTACAATATTTCGTCTAGAAGAAACCTATTCACGGCATTTTAAACTATTTTTGAGTAATTTTCAAGTGCTATTGCGCAGCAGTTTTCGAGATGTGAAGTGGCCTTTGCAATTGGGACGGTCTCCATCGATCACAAGGATAAGCAGCACACACACCCATTATTGGATCAGCACGTCCGTCCTGTAGAATTAGCACCCTCCGCACAAATCGACGTCTGATATCAACTAGTTTTCCAGTTGCATTTTGTCACCGCAAAAGCGATCGATCGATGCAGGGAAGAAAGTCTGGAAACCTAACAGCTCCGCACGTCTGTTTCATCAATTATAGAGACCGTTTTTCTACAGAACTAGCTTTTCTATATATATCTAGCTTTAAATAGAGTATTTTTTAAGATAGAATTTACTAATTGATTGTAGAACATACTACAACGACTTCATTTATATCGGTAAAAATTATACGTGGGTGTTTCTCTGTAAGCTCTACTATTCACATATCAAAATTAAAAGCTAATATGAACGGCCCTAAGAGGCCACTCGGTTGGATTGAAATTTAAGGTTTTATGATTGAAATTATACTGTAGCTGAAATTACATTGTAACTGATGGTGGTTTATTTGGCGTAATTAATTTAAAAAAATCTAAAAATGAAAAAATAGGTTATCCTATATCATGTATAATGCAAATGAATACATAAAAAAAATCGGTAAAAAAGCTCAAAAAAATACTAAAAAATTAGAAAAAAATAAAAATTATGAATAGTAAAAAATAAATTAGAAATCAGAAGCTCAAAGTCTGCCCTTATTCACAGCAGATAGTCAAATCAAAGCCTTGACGAGAAAGCAAGAGAAAATAACCAGAACTACAACTAGTACTAGTAGGAAGTGGTAAATGTAATGCAAGTCAATGCTTGACCGGAAGGGATGGTCTTGAGAACACGGTGAAGACACGAGGACGGCGTCGCTGTATCTGCATGAGGTCTGCTAGCGAGTTCCACAAAATTTCGCCTGTTCCTCTCGCGGTTGCTGTCGATCTGGATATTCTACGCGTAGATCCTGTACAATTTAGTCCCACGGCAGTACTTCCAACCGTCAAGACAGTGACTGTCATACAAGAATTCAACACGTAGCAAGATGAGTTCACATTTTTTCGAACGAAATACCCCAACAGAATGCACGAAGATAATAAAGCCAAAACCAAATCAGCTGGCTACTCAACGTACGGGACAATTCGGGTTACCATGCGTATCACAGGCCCCCTGCTTCAAGATGTCGTGTCACAGGTAACCCTGTCATTTTAGGCTATAGATGTTTTTTTTCTATAACCGATAGCTTTTATCTGTATTTATTAAAATGATAGTTGATAGCTGAGATACCATACAAACGACCACACAACTTTGATCTCAAAAAATCATTTAAAGAATAACTAAAAGACAAAAAAAATCAAGGCCGCCATCAATGAAACATTTGCCATAATAGGCGCGGCGAGAATAGGAAAGGAATTTTATGGGGCACTCACACCAGGTCCTTCTCTAGATCAAAATTAATTATCTTAATCTAACGACGGATAGAGTGTTCAAGTGAGGCTCTCACCCGTTGGATTTTCCTCCGCGTGAACATCGACATACAGCGAGCGCGTTGTACATTCTGTCCCCAGATTTGGAGAGCCATCCGTGGAATAAATGCGTGCAGATGAGCTGGACGGCGTACGCGTAGGCTAGCTCGAAGCTTCTCCCGTTCGACCAGAAGACGGTCTCGGTCGGTTCGCGCCGCTCCATCCAGGAACAGGAAGAGTTGGTCTCAACTCTAACGACGACGCAGCTGATGCGAAGTTTCCATTCTGAGCATGCATGAGACAATTTGGTACGTACACTTCTAGTACCCTCATGCGAAGCCACGAACCAATCGGCATTGGACACGCGGGTCTGACTCTTCATATGTGTCCAGGCGTACACACGGAAAGCATGGGAGCCCGGGAGATGGCGTTGCACGGAGACTCGGCGTTGGCGGTTGGGAAACGGTAAAACCGTAGAAGTCTCCTCTCCTCTCGCGCCCCCGCGGCGTACACGGTCAAGCGGCGCGATACAGCAACGGCCACGTATCATTTCATTTATCGGTGTACACATCACGCGCTATTTTCTTTATGCTGCTTTTGTGCGCTGCCTTTTAAGACTTTAAAGCGGATCTTTTAAATGAGTGTTAAAATTCGTATACGTCGTCTACATCCATATATTTATTATCATCTATCATAAAAAAAGTTATCAACCATAATTAAGAAAAGAGCTTTTTTTTTTCATCTTGACGTGCAGATGAGCTGTTCCGAGAGGTTTTGGAGCAGTGCTCATATTTCCATTCTTTTTTTCTCTTTCTTTTTTTTTCTGCTACCTGGTCTCTCTGGGGGCAACTTACGATCTAAATGCAAGCGGGGGGTGCGTGTGCTGGAAGTTTGAATGGGTCGTTCCATTCAGTTCGCGACGAAGACCTGAAGGGGGGGAGGGCGACGGATAGGGATAGCGTTGCCCACCAACGTGCAACGGCTACTTTTTGCAAGTGCACAGCGTGCACCCCGGCGGTAGACCACGCCACCACGGGTAGTTAGTTAATTTGGTGGTCGGTTACTGAGAGATCTAGCGATTCGTATTTCGTATGCGCATGCACGCTCCGAAAGAAACGTGCATCCACTTATCCACTGGTGGCAAAAAGAAGTAACGTGTAGCAGCATGCATGCATGCCTGGTGCTCTGTACTACATCGGTCACGCGCGCAGTGCATTCCCGTGCTTTGGTGGGGAGGAGGAGATGGCAGGCAGGTGACACATTGCAGTAACGTAGAAGCGTGGCCGGTGTATGCAAATACAGGCATCTCGTCACGCCAGACAGGCTACTACCACGTACTAGCGGCGAATGGTGGAATCGGACGCTTCTTGCGGTCGGCGGTTTCATCCGGCCACGGCCCACGGGGAAAGAGGCAGGAAAAGGAACGCGCGAACGAGTGCAGCATGCTCCCGCCGAGCCGAGGCCGAAATAGACGGGCGCCTAAGGCTCTTCACGAGGCCCGCTCCAGCCGAAGGGAAGACCGGAGTTAGGTTGGGCCTCCAACTACCGCGCCGCTTCCAGGCAAACCTTCAGTGAGACCCGTGGTAATATTCTGTGATGTGGCATTGCCTCTGCGATATGGTGCTTGACATGAGCCGGCCCAAAACAAACTGGCATCTCACTGCCAATTACATTTGATCACTTGCCTACGGGGTACGAATAGGATAAGAGAGGTGCAGAAAAAGAACATGAGCCGCATAGCTTTTTTTTTTAAATACGGGATCGTCCCCATTTTCCGTTGCTGAAGGAACATAGCATCAGCCTGACCAGGGTGAGCATGAACCACACAGCTAGCAGGAAGGAAACTAGAGCATCCACGAATCAAGAGCTCACGCACAAAATGAGCAAATGGCAAAGCTACCTTACTGTTTTGAAAAAAAAAATCCAATTTACACCCCCTCAACTCTGGCTCTGAGTCCAGGAATCAAACTTCAACTTTAAAACCGGGTATTTAGAACCCTTGAAGCTTTCAAAACCAGTGAAAACACCCCACCCCAAACGAGGCATCCAAGATGGCATAAGTGAGCCAACAAATAAAATCTTATTATATATTTTTCCTTCTCGTCCCTGGCACATCCGCAGCCATGTCACCTCTTCCGGTCTCTCTCCTCCCGCCAGGCCGACGACAACAACGCCGCCGCCTAGATAAGGTGAAGCACATGTGCCGCCACGGCCACGCACGCCGCCGGCCTGTCGGTCGAGGTAGATGAGGAGGCGCGCCCCCACGTTAAGGCCAGCATGGATTGGATGCTCAACTACATCACGGCGGCGGCATCTACGGCGTAACCACTGGCTTCGAAGGCACCAAGGACGGGTCCGCCCTCCCAGTTGAGCTTCTCAAGTAACCAATATAATGCAACTAGGCAAGACTTCACCTTGATTAAGGGGGTGATCGGAATAGCGATGGCTTTTGGCTGAAAAAACACTGTAGCTGGCTGAAAAAACACTGTAGCTGAGTTAGTGGATAGTACAGTGAATAGTGAAAAAAAGAGCTGAAGCTAGAAGCTGAAGCCGAAAAAAGCCGAAACGATCAGGGCACTCCCCAAATTGAAGTGCAGTGAAGTACAAGTTGTTGCTTCCAATGATTCATGTCCTTTTTTGCATCGATGCGTTTAGGCTTGTTGTATTGTATTTTGTTGATAATTTTTAGTTGTGGCTGATGAATAATAATGATTAATAGAAGCAATTGATAAATAATAGTGTATTATGTAAGAAAAAAGATACTATACTACTTACGGGATTATAACATAATAAAATACTAAGTGTGTTATAATATATAAATACATAAAATAGTAGCTGATGAATAATATTAACCGATAAAAAATAGTTTATAGAAGCTCAAACATTCATATTGATATTGATTTTGATTTTTGAAAGCTGAAGAAGACAAAGCTCGTATAGGTTTAGGATCGACAGCAGAGCTTTGAGAGGAAGAAAATTGGATCCCTGCAGCCGGTGGCTCCTACACGTGTCCCTACCGCCGCCGCTGCCTGCGAGTGTGTTGCCGCAGCTTTACACAAGCTCCTGTGTGTAGAGAGGAGAGAAATTAGCTCGACAGGTGAGGCTGGCCGTCGGGGACATCCTGGAGAGAGGTGAGAGGAAGAATATGACGGGAAGAAGAAAGACAGCAGGCACTGACATGTGGGTCCATTGTGCTGTCCACATCAGCAAAACAAGAATGCGTAGATGCTATATCAGCCTAAAACCACGGTAGTCTAGGAGACGATGTTTTACCCCAGTTTTAAGAGATCAATGTCAAATGATCGATTTTAGATATAGGTTGATTTTCGGACTCAGCTAAAAGTTGAGTGGTGTAAAATAAACTTTTTCCTACTGTTTTTAATAAGAGTAGGAGCCAGATAACAATCGGCAGGTAAAGCTGTTATGAGTAACCGATATGTGAGACATTAGGGCAGTCCAATGCAGAGATTAGAATGGTTTCTTAGCAATTAATGAGTCTGCCATGTCAGCAAATTGGTGAGGTGGCATGGTAATCAAAGAAGAAAGAGAAGGAAATCGTTTCCTCGTGAAGAAACGAAGTCGGCTCGTCGTCCAATATTGAAGAAACGGGTTGTTTTAGCGCTGCAACAGTTCCATCGTTTCCATCCCGGATCGCCTGCGCCTCTCCACCGCCGAAATCCACTGCGCGCTTCCGCTCCCGCTCCTGCTCCCGCGCAATGTTTCTCCCAATCCCGCGCCGCCGCACGCTTCGCTCGCTCGCGCGCCGCTTCTCCCGCGCTCTTCGCCCGAGCGGCTTCTCCCGCGCGCTTCGCTCGCTCTCGCGCCGCGCCGCACACCGCCCCGCCCCGCCCCGCGGCCATGGCGGCGCGACTCCTCCCCCTCCTCCTCTGCAGCGCCTCCTCCTCCCACCGCGCCACCCTCCTCGCCCCTCCCCGCGTCTTCCCCTGTTGCGCGGCGGCGCGGCCGCTGGTCTCGCCTAACTGTTCCCCCCGTGCGCCTGCACCGCCCCATCATCGCGGCGGCGAGCACGGGGCCGGGCCCCTCTGCCGTGCGCTGCCAAGCGTGGCGGCGGTGGCGAAGAAGCCTACGACGATGGGAAGGGCACGCGCGTGGTTCTTCAGGCGGCGCTGTGGGGCGCCAAGGCAGCCTACATACTCTTCTTCCTCCGATACGCCCTGGTCCGTAGCGTAAACTCAAATATGTACTCCTTCTTTGCATGTCGCTAGCTCAACGTCAATAAATTTCGATGCATTTGCTTCTATGAACTGGAATACTATGTACGATTAGGTGGCCGAAGGATTGTTCAATTTTGTCATTGCCTGGACACTGATGTTTGCGCCGCTTCTCTTCACGGATTCTAGGAGGGACCGGTACAAGGGCTCGCTCGACGTCTTGTGGGGCTTTCAGATGTTCCTCACAAATAGTATGATCTCCTTTAAGAAATAAACTTTTTCATGAAAGGAAGTATAGAACACTTCATACGATCTAACATCTTATTTCGTTTCTTTAGCTTTCTTGATTCCTTACATGGCAATCCGGCTCAACGATCCCGATAAGGACCAGTTTGCACCACAAACATTACAATTGGGTTCAGTTATGGTGAGAGGTGCATCAGTCGTAGGCATAACTGGCGGCCTGGTCAGCATTTTGTCAATTATTTGGTCTCTCTTTGGCCGTGCAGATGCTAACTTTGGAGGCATTTTGGAACGGTGGCAGTTTGCGCAGAGTTACCTCTTGTCCGAGCGGCTTGCTTTTGCATTTCTCTGGGACATATTGCTATACTCTATATTCCAACCATGGTTGATTGGAGACAATCTTCAGAACGTGAAAGCTAATGCTACTGAGTTAGTGAATGTAGTGAGGTTTCTCCCAGTTGTTGGCCTTGTTGCCTACCTCTTGTGTTGATTGACAATTTGGCCACACACCATATTGTCACAGCTAATCATTCTATGATTACTACTACATGCAAATAGTCATTAATTTTATTCTCTATAGAAATTACTATAGAAACTACAGCATTGGAGTGGTTAAGTGTAGATGAATGGTTATTGCTCTCTCTCTAAAAATCACGTATAGAAACTATGCATTGGGGCTGCCCTTAGACACGAAGAAACTTTTTAGTTTCCAGCTTAAAAATTTTCGAACAGAAGGAATCTCTAGCTTCAATAAGACGCCAGCCAGCAGCGGTTAACCTGAATTGCGGAAAAGAAAAGAAGCAGCAAAACAAATAACGAGCGGATCCTCCTGACAATGCATCTCTATACAGGTTCATTTTGCAACAAAAAATGCCAGTAATGCCTGAGGGTTTGTCCACCAATATTTATTTCTCCTGGCTATCATATCATATCAGGAGAAAGAATGCCCATCTTCTGGTTGCCAGCCTATGGAAGTGAAGCTCTCAACTCCTTTCTGTCTGCCCCAAATGACTGTACCATTAAGGAGAAATAAGTTTAGTCCTTACTAAAGCAGACGAATCGTGAAAACGTAGTTCTATCTAGCTAGCGGAACGTAGTTCTATCTGCTAGCGGAACATAGTTCTTTTATGGGAATCTGTAAGAGTATTCTATAAACACTAGTAAAAATACATCATGCCTATAGAATTGTAGTGTGACAGATTTACAAAAACTCTTACCTACTAATGCAAGCAACAGGAACAAGATATTAGCATAAAACACATGTCATGTTTTCATTTCACAATTCACATGATTAAGAGGATGCAACAATGGGTTTAATCAAGTCCAGGGTTAGGCATTTCAGATAAGATAAGAACAGTGACATCACCTTTGAAGAAACTGAATGAATTAGATTTGACATCAACTTACCTCCACACCGAAACCCTTGACATACACATTCGTGAAGAGCTCAGAAGTATCAGGCATAGGGCTTTCCTGTAGATATTAAAGGTGCATAAGTGATAAGCATAATTAATTCAAAGTGAAATAACTAAAGGAGTGTTATCTAAATGCAATGGGAACCTTTGCTTGAGCAATGGCATCTTCAACTTCTTTTCTAATTTCTTTCTCCATGTCCTGAGGAGAAAGAATAGGGTCACATTAAGAATTAGAACATACCATGAATGAAACAACATGTCTCCATTTATGATTCTCATTCAAGATCATTTATACTTAAATTATACATGATGTATTTTCCTTAAAATTTCATACCTTGAGCTCAGCAGAAGTTGCTAAATCATGAGCCAAGATCAACTTTCTAACTCTTTCAATTGGATCACGCTCCTGTTGATATCATAAAACAAATAACTCTTTGAAGTCCAAACAATTGGCCTGAGATAACTTTCAAAGTGAACAGTCACAACATGCTGACCTGTCTGACACCTGAGATCTCATCCCTGGTGCGGTAAGTGCTTCCTGGATCTGACATAGAGTGGCCATGGTACCTGTAGGTATCCATTTCAAGAACCTAAATACAAAGAATAGGAGGACATTAGTAACCATCATCCACTATTAACAGAAACATATTATTCATTACAGATGGTCAGATGGACTAACATGGAAACCTTAACGACCACATAGACCCATATTATTCATTACAGATGGTCAGATGGACTAATATCGAAACCTTAACGACCATATAGACCCATATGGAACCTAAATGACGATAAGTGAAGTCAGGTAGCAATGAAGCTTAATATTCCACACTCAGCTCAAGAGCGTGCAATAGTAGTTAGTAACAGAAGGTAAAAGCACTGTTACATTAAAGCTAGCAAAACATCCAACAGTGACCAAGAAAACATTTAGACCATGACTTGGTGTGTATTATTATCATGACAGACAGGTTATTGTCATACATTGGCTCAAGGATGCAGCTGCTGTGGATCAGAAAACCTAGCAGTTCAATGGAAAACATTACATGACTCAAGACCAACATGAAATTGTTGCTTCAGATGAATGGATCTTCAACATAAAAAAACTAATTTTAACTATAATCCACAAATCCCCAATGATGAAATTTTTAGGCATATGCTGCCATCAGCAGGCAGGATCAATGCAATAGCAAAACCACCACCTAAGTATTAATCATTTAATCTAGCTGGAGAATTGCATATACTTCGTGAAATCTATTCTAGCAATCAAGTGATAAACTAGAAATCAAGGCGAAATCTTTGGAGAAAGATCCAAGAAATTGCTAATGACCAGGAAAGATCCAGACACCTGTGTTATACATAGCCTATGTGTTTTCCAGAAGAAAAGGTGAGTGCAGCTCTATTAAGTTGATTATACTCTCTGGCACCAGTTCTTCCAGGGAATGTACTTGTGTTATGCATAGCCTATGTGTTTTCCAGAAGGAGGGGTGACTGCAGCTCTATTAAGTTGATTATACTCTCTGGCATTGGTTCTTCCTGTGAACGTAACCAAGACATATGAAACAACTGGAAATTCCAATGCACCCTAGGCCAATCCCAACAAACACCTAAAGTACTACATGGGTATAAAAACTCCAAATGACAGAAGACAGCAAAATATCATCAGCACTCACAATTGGGCCATTCGCAATAGCATATTCTTTTGCAAAATTGCATGCCTGCTTCACAGCAAGAACATCCATTCCATCAACCTACACCAAACAAAATTTAATGATGTCAGTTGCAAATAGTAAGTAGAACATAAAAATGAAATGCGAGCTTGAGTAGTCCTCTTTCACTTGAAGCAGGAGATAACTCGAAAATCAGGGGAAAGGAGGAAGCATATACCATGACAGACTTAAGTATAACGTACCTAATCATGAACTCAATAGCTATGTGAGATGAGATGCATTTTATTTGTAAGAACATAGTGTAGCTTCTATCCACGAACATATTAACTCTGGTCAAATAAAATTTGTCTGTAGGTAGTTACAGTAATTTATTAAGAAATCTTTTCCTGTACATGTTGGAACACCTAGCATGTGCTAAAATACCACACTGAATTGAACATCCTCTTCTGCAACTCAAGAAATAGACATAGAAAGAGAATCTATGAGGTCAAACCCTTCATATAAAAACCACTACAAGCAATCAAACATACCACAAACAGAAATTGAGTTCATAAGTCAAACCACATCAAACCAGGAACTATGATGAGCACAACCAACAACAATAATTTCAGATCACCTTCAATCTAGGCACATAATCGCCACGCTTGTAGTAGGCAGGGCTCTTCGCTGCCCTCCACTCCGCTGTTACCATCCCATCTGCACAACGAAAATTGAACCCAGATCACATCACATCAAATGAACAAGCAGATATCATGATGCAATCACTATTCTCAAAGTGGCGCAGCAACTTACAATGGTTGTTCTCGCAGACCAGTATGGTAGGTAGCTTCCAAAGGGCAGACACGTTGAGCGCCTCAAAGAGCTGGCCCTGGTTTGCAGCACCATCATCATAGAGTGCGAAGGTAACGGTGTCCTCCTTCCTGTACTTCTGCGCGAACGCAAGGCCGCACCCGAGGGGCACCTGAGCGCCGACGATGCCGTGTCCGCCATAGAAATTGGCATCCTTCTTGTAAAAATACATGGATCCGCCCTTACCGCGGGAGCACCCGGCCTGGCGACCCATCAGCTCGGCGAATGCGGAGACGAGGTCCCCTCCGCGGGCGATGTAGGTGCAGTGGTCGCGGTAGGCGGTGATGATGGAGTCGGAGCGGGTGATGGCGGCCTCCATGCCGATGGCAACGGCCTCCTGGCCGTCGTAGAGGTGGCAGAACCCGCGGATGAGCTTGGCCTTGTAGAGCGAATCGGCGGCGATCTCCATGCGGCGCATCAGGGACATGTCGCGGAAGAAAGTGAGGAGCTCGGCGGACGTGGTGGTGACGTCGCGGGAGGGCGGGTCGACGATGTGGGAGGTGAAGGGCACGGAGGTCTCTATGGTGAGCGCGGCCGTGGAGTCCGAGATCGGGCGCGCCAAGATGAGCGCCGTGGCCGGGGCGCGCGCGGCGGGGAGGCGGCGGAGGAGGGCGGCCGTGGCCATGGCGACGGTTGGCTAGGGTTTCTGGGGGAGGCGGGTCGGGGAGGTGGGTGGGAGGTAGGAGATAAAAGAGATTTTTTTTGCGGAATTCTTGTTGCGTTCGTACGCAGGGGAGAAGGAGGATGAGGGGTGGTTGGTTGGAATCGATGGACTCGGCGGCTGGCGGCGCAGCGCAGAGCGCGCTCGTACGGCCGAGAGATGGGGACTGTCCTTTTGTGTTGTGGCATACAGACTCTTTTACGAATAATTAGCTTTTAAAGATATATTTTTAAATAAAATTAATAGAAAAATTATAGTAAAAAATATATTAAGTTCAGATTATTTTTCTTTGTATACTATCTCTTACGAATAACTAAAATTTAAAAATTTAAACTATAAAACATAACCTAAAAGAACTCACCTGTAAGCTGCGGTTTATGGGCCTGTTCTTTGCGGCTGCGGCTGATGGCTTTTGGCTACGGCTGATGGCTTTTTGACTGTTTGCGACAGAGATTACGGAAAGAGAGATACTCGCTTGCGATTTTTGATGATACAGATATTAGTTTTTTAACGTGTACTACAATTAACTTGTAGACCCCATCTTAAAAAAATACTCTGTTTAAAAGTTAGTTACTGTAGCAAAAGTCAAAAGCCGCTTCTAGAAGCCGCAAAGAACAGGGCTATATCTTTTGATCTTAGTATAAGTCCTTATGCGAACAAATTAAAAATTGATAAGTTGCTTTTTAAATACTATTATGATAAGTCGTTTTGAAATATGATGGAGAAATCATTTTATTTATTTGTTCAGAGGAAGTTTTAAGTTGAAAAATTTATAATTTTACTGATTAAGCACGTTTGACCGCTATAAGATAATTAACAAGGAAATTTGCAGCGTAAAATATTGATTAGACGACAATTGACGTCAGGATTTTTTTAAGAGAGGATTTCTTTATTTTAAGCACAATCACAACTGATACCCTTCTTCTTTTGGATCATTTCATGTGGAATCTGATCTCTCTAATTTTTGGGTTTTTTGGCAGTATATTAACTGAAGCTACGTGTGTGTTAGTGTAAATACAATTTGATAGTAGCAAATTAATACCACGAATTATTTTAGCTAGAGATAAACAATTGCAGATTACGACTAACATCATAACTTTTTGGGGGTGATCGTTTTAGCGATGGCTTCTGGCTTTTGGCTGAAATTTCACTGTAGTTGGCTTTTTTTACTGTAGCTGAGTTAGCTTTTTGGGCATAATTAAATTTAAAAAAATGTAAAAATAGAAAAAATATGTTAGCCCATCACGGACAATATAAAGGAACACGGGAAAAAAAGAAAAATGCAAAAAAACTCAAAAAATCTAAAAAAATTCAGAAAAAGATAAATTACTAAATAGTGAAAAAAAGCTGAAGCTGAAAAAAAGCTGAAACGAGCGGGGCCTTTGTTTTGAGTGCATGGCAGAATATGAATATGCTGTGTGGTGAAAATTGTTGTATATTCGCGATCTCATTGCTGATGATGAAGCTCTCAACTCGCAAATAAGAATTAAAAGTAGACAAAAACATAAAATCTAGTCTCAGTCTTCTCTTTTTATTGATCTTTTTACCTGTAGACTTCTATACAATATGCAAGCTCTGCCTCTCCTTGTATAGAAGGAAGTGGGATGCCTCTCCAATGAAATAAACAATATGAGATTAAACTAATTAATGGGTTTTGTGGGCCAGCTGCTTCCATAATGTGCTTCATTTAGATAAAGTTTTCACACCATCGCGCTGTCTGCTGTCGAGACGGGCCGATATACAACACTTTGCCAACGTCATACTTATGTCTCATTAAAAACCTTTTTTCAAAAACTCAGTAGAAAAAAACAGTAAGAAAAAAGTATACATAGCTCACGTTCTTTATTATTGTACATGTTGACTCATTAAAACTTTCAATTGAGAAATCCAATAGAATAAAACTCAATTAAGGGAAAAGGGTACGCCATTAATTCTTCTTGAATTTGATTATGACTTACACAATTCTAATATTTCGATCCCTAAGATCAGAACGATCAAGTGGTATATCTTCGCATAAAACTTTACAAAGTTTAAACAACTAATTTGCTCACCCTAAACATTGGAGCCATATGGTACTAGCTTTGAACCTTTCAAATGAACCTTTTAGATCTCACTTGTGCTGAGACCTATAGTCTATAGCATAAAAATTCATATAAGACATTTGCTCTCCCTAAAGACGATAGCCATTGAAATCTTTCCACTCCATTGCCATATAACCATCCTTTTTAATAGATGTAGCCGTGGGCCTTGTGGATTATATCCACAAGTTTCTTTCTACCAATTTTACAACTCACTGTCCTTATAGGAATTATAAGTATGCAGAATTTATGAGTGATATTTTTCTTATATTTACCCTCTCATATAACCACTTCTTAATATAGTGGAATGCAAGTGCTATCCTCCTAAAGGACTATAGGGGGAAATAGCTACAATACCTCATCATTAATGGATATTTAATCCAATTTCTTTAATACATGAGGCTTTACCTTTTCGTAACTATCTCTAAATGGTTTTTTTCATAGATACATCTAGTGTCTATTAAATAGACCAATAATAGATATATCATCTTAGAGTATAGCCTGTCTATAATTTGACATAGTGAGGATTATACTATTTAGCCAAAATCTCACATGACCACCAATATAATCAATTCCTTCAAAGAACTTTATAAGATAAAATGACCATTCTTCCTATACCCTTTGGGATGATGATGCGCTATATAATACCAATAAAACATTCATAAATATAGGTGTCAAACCTGTACATAATTTATGAAATGTAGTAGTGCCTTCATGTGCCATCCAAGCACACTTTTGTGCCATCTATGCACATATAGTCTTATCTCTTTCTTTGAAGATATGCTTAGTATCATCTAATCGTATAGCATCATATCTTGCCAATATGTTAAACTAACATGCAAGATGTAAGTATGAAATCTCCTCTTATAATACTTCTTTATTTCGGATCTAGATGGGTCTTAATCCACTCCAAAAATTAAATGATAATTGGTGTCTTTAGCACACAAGGTTAATCTTTTATTAATCCTCCTTCGCAATCATCTGCGGGTGCAATACTGGTATTTCAAGTGATCCATCGTAATCCACTTGATCTTTATGTACATATTAGAATTTACCATCTTTTAGGTAATTATCTACATCTCTTATACACTTTGTGGTTCCACTGACATCAGTGTCAGACTTCATACGAATGTCATCCAATAACTCCTTTAACAAACTTACAAGGACACATATCGTCCAATGATATGTATATGTTGCATTTTTTTATCCTTATCTTCTATAATGACTTAGAGCTCTGCCGATGCTTTTATTCACTGCATTTTATTAACTTGCCAAAGATATAATATTGCGAAACATTATCTCATTTATAGAGAGAGACATATGCTCACTCAAGACCTTTAAACCATCGCTTTACACCACCTTATTATGACCCATCATATTCAAATTTACAAATTCGATTTTAGTGATATTGATTTAACCTCAATTGCTGCTATCCATTTGACTTTTTTTTCATTGAGTACTCTACTATATATCTCATCTACAATCATAAGCAATTATAGAGGTATGATTGTTGATAATATTTCTATTGTTCTCCCATATCCATAACTCGTCTGAATATCTTCGTATTAACCATATCTTTGTCATTTCACAAACCATCGAATCTTGGTTGTTTCGTAATCTGAGCATTATAATGTGAGCGCAAAAATGCTTGATTATTCATCCTCATGATGAATCTATTAGTGAACTCTCTCACCTAATATGCAGAGCCTATCATAAGAGTTTTACATAGTGATATATCAATCATGTAACTTTATGTTAGCAGATCGTAGATCCACAAGTATTCCTATAGATTCTTACGTCCTAAATCTATAAGTATCCTTACATATTCTCTTAACATTATAAATCCTTTTGCATAAGTAGGTATACGATCTATCCCGAATTTGAGTTTTACTTTAAAGTTATGAAAGTCAAATTACTAATTTTCTATATTTTCTATTCCAAATTTCAGTTAATTTTTATTATACTTGATATAGACTTTCTTTTAATATAAACAGTTATAACTTAGGTCCGCGAGATGGATGAGTAGATCTTTTCTTTTTTTCTGAAATTAACGTGGTAATTTTTAGCCCTTGAGAACGAAATATGATAGCTTCTTTTTCCTTCGCTTTAATAATATAACAGATAGATCGTAGAGGTCAAATCCCAAGCATGCTTGAGTTTATGATTTGCCTACAACAATTGGTTAACAACGGACTTGCCAAAGTTTTTCTGCATGATGCTATTAAGTTACATGCACCAACCAATTCACCCAAAGACTTAAACTGATGAAGAAAGGTGAGCAATGCACTTATACTTCAATACCCCACCTCACGTGTAGACTCTCTCAGGTCTAAGATGTAGAAACAGAAGTGGGCTGCAATTATTTTTATTTAATTGCACTAACCGGGTCTCGAACTCAAGACCTCTTGTCTCTGATACCATATTAAGTTACATGCACCAACCAGTTCACCTAAAGACTTAAGCTGAAGAAGAAAGGTGAGCAATTCACTTATACTTCAACAGATGCTACTACCCTGTGCAAATTTAGAGTACCACGACTTCCATGCTTCGACATAATGAGCAAAAAGGTCACCGAGTGCTTCATTCAGAAAATTGCGGAAGAAAATCATGACTTTTTCGATATATAATGGAGAACATTGTATGTCTGATATTGATTTAATGCTACTTCAGAAGTTCCAGCAATAGAATTACATGAAAATGGCAACTATACTTCCCAAATAGCATAGGCTATTCTAGTATCCTTGCAATGAACTTGCTTCCAACGAGCTCACATACTATGTATATGACGCCAATAATCACATAGTTACGGAGCGAAGGCTGAAGATATTATTCATATATGTACAGAACTAAATGCATCTTCTGGCTAAAGGGGAATACAAGCAAATATTCATAGAACAAATACCAGTTGCATAGACCTACTCTACTAGCCAATACCAACTAAATATTCCAGGCACTAATCTTTAACTTCGATGAGGAGCCCTAAAGCATAGTGTTAGTGTATGAACTATACTTGTATTTCTTAGGCATCCCATATGACACATACAACATTGGCTAGTTTCATCTTGAAGGTTGGTTCTGAATTATCAAAGGCTTGTCACTTGTCAGGTCAAATTCAATAAACCTCATGCTGTAACTTCAGCTAGACTGGTAAAGACATGCTACAATGCTAGCAATTCTCTAAAAAGATCAAAGAAGTGTTTAATTGAACACACCTTGATTCTGGTACTATGGTCAAATTAAATCCGCAAGGCTCTCCCAGTCCGGAGCACCCTCTCTTTGTCCAGCTTTTTTACAATCGTCGAAGTCCTGTTTCCTTGCACCGAAAGGGTGGAAAGGTCCAACCATCGCAATGCGGGCTTCCGTGTGTCTACTTATTATGTCTGAAAGATACAATTCAAGAACAGATGCTAAGAAATGGCCGTTATCATATAATTGTAACTTACTTGTCAGTACATATCTAAAGACCACCTTCTCAGTTAGTTTCGGTGAAGATATCACATTGGCAATGTCATATAATCTTCGGACTTTAGCTGCATCACAAATACAAGCAACAATATTACCTTTTGTTTGATTTGTATTCGTACTGATACAGCTGCAGAATTAGATAAGGAAATGCAACTATGCAAGTACTAACTTCTCATATTGGTCTCCTCATGGCCTTTGTTGGGTTGGACTCCCTCCATATGGAGAAGCCCAAAATCAGCTTATAAAATTGGAAAGCTGTGAACCATTAAATATTGCTCCCGTGACCAATGGTTGAGATGCCTCATCTTTGGTGAGGAGAAGAAAACCCTAGTCCTTTCCTTTAGCTGCTGGAAAGAGAGGGGCTGGTGAAGAGAGAACAACACACATCCACACAACAAAAAAAGGGAGGAGAGGAAAAAGAAGAGATCTGTTCCAACTTAGGTGATCCTATGCAGTTTTCATCAAGACGTCGATCAGAGTATTAAACGTTATCGGATCGAGCTCAAACTTGATCAATATGTTCTTGACTTGATCCTTTTGATTTTTATGATTGGATTGAAGATTAAAATAGAGGAACATCAGATTTTAGAGTAGTATTTTCAGTTTAGATTGTAACAGATTTATCACTATGCAGTTTTGGTAAATGATCTATTTAGGGGTCCAAATAATGTCTGATTTAGCTAAAATTTTGACAGCTTGTTAGAAAATCATGGATCCATGTTCCTGCAAAATTTCACATTATTTAGATCTGTAGTTTGCAAGATATGAATAGATAACTGAAGAGAATAGAAACTGTATCTTCCCTGCTTGGCTATTAGTGTACCTCTTATTAATTGTGTGTAGTAGTCGATGATGATGCTAAGATTATGTCTTGATAATGATGTTGTTTCTATGATGTACCTTTAGATATTCTAGAGAAGACTCCTTGTACCCATTATTGATTATAGTGGAAGATTTAGGAGTGGGCTGTGCAAGCCCCGTGGTTTTTACTCCTCACATCGAGGAGTTTTTCACGTAAATCGCTATGTCATTTTGTGTATGTTCTTATTGTCAATTTTGCTGCTTAACTATTGGTTGAGTCTATCCTCATTGGTTCACTACAAGTAGAGGTACTGAACTTTTGTTAATTGCAAGGTTTAGCCATAGCAAGTGGTATCAGAACTCATGTGTCGCTTTGGTTATTGTCTTATAGCGAAAGATGGAGGTGAATACCAGCAGGATAATATCTCTGAATGGTACAAATTACCAAGATTAGTAGGGTAAGTTAGATGATTTGCTCTATATGAAAGAATACTACAAGTCAGTATTTGTCACCGAGATGGTCGTAGCATAACTTACAATTAGGTGATCGTATACTAGGTGGTCATAGCAGGACTTACAATAAGATAGTTATAACAGAACTTACGACTAAATTGTCGTAATAGAACTTACGACTAAGTAGTCGTAGCATATCCTACGACTATTCTACGAAATTTCTTTCTCATCATTAAGAGGTATATTTAAAGAATATGATGATGTAATAAATAGAGGATTATTATATCCTCGTCATGCATAAAGCTAAAAAGTACACAAAAATTGGGTATGAAGAGAGGAACAAGACTCAAAAATTGTATATCTCCAAATGTGCCAAGGCCGCGAAAAGCACACTTGGAGCAGACGAGGCCGAGCGACTTCTACTTGCGGCTGTAGGCGTGGTGACGCGATTTCGTGCCTCCGCTCTTGGCGAACACCGACTGCGGCTGTGTCTGGGTGAAAAGCCACCGCAGCAGCTGTAGCCCTCGCTGCTTCGGCCGTGGAAGAGGAGATAGAGGAGGATGATGGTGCCTGGTTTGAAGTTTAAGCGGCAGCCGTGCGCGTCGCGGCCATCACGGAGGAGGGCGAGCGTTTTGAGGGCATCCGTTTAGGAACGCATGTGGGGAGGAGGGTAATCAGGTGATGGCGCAGAGGGAGTAGGCGCGGCGCGTGACGGTTGGTGGTTTGGCTCGCCTAGATGTCATGGTTTTGCTAATTCGCTTGCCCGACGCTGCTACAACATTTTTTGTGCCGACAAATGCCTACACATTTCTGCTTACTGTCACCAAGACGGCACAACACGACACTTGTAACGTCCCGTTTTCAGGGACGTACAGAGGTCCGCAACTACCCGGGATCCGTACAGTTGCAGCGTACCGTACAGAAATGTACATCACAGCCAAACGTGCTTACACAAATAGAGTTTAAAGTTATTACAACATATGGCATATCGGCCAGGTTTTTAGCGGAGCGGGCGGCAAGCCCAAATAATGTACATTACAAAAGTCCTTCCAAGATCAAGCCTGAGGGCGGCTAAAACCTACGACCACTGATCATCGGCGCCATCGAGCCCATCCGATTCCTCGTCGTACTCTTGACCTTCTCCTTGACCGGCATTCTCTGAGTTTGTGTTTAAGCAAGTTTGAGTACAAACAACCGTACTCAACAAGTTACAATGGTAAACCTCACATTATTATATGCAGGGGATTCCAATTGAATGGTGTATACTGGTTTTTATTAACTTGGGTGGATGCAGTTTTATTTGTAAATAATTTGAAAACAATAACTCCAATATACTAATATTAAGGAAATGGGGGTCTGAAAATATTAATGCTTTAACTTCACGGATTAAACCATCCAAACACTACTTATACTGCATTACTGGATTCACCCATCAAGCACAGCTCTATTAACCGGAAGCACGGCGTATTCGAATACAATTATTTTCACTCTGCAGAGTTGCTCAGCTTTACCCACAAGGTTTCTCAACTTCCAATGTCAAGCTATAGACACGCTCAGCTAGCGCGCGACTGCATTGAGAAAACCCGGATCTTTCGATGCTCACTTTACTATATAGACCCTACCCGATAGGTGGTGATTTCCACCAGACGCTGTGTGTACAGTGAGTTACGTGTAACGGCGATAACTCCCCCATACCACACCCGGACCTACCGTTGCTTGTACGGTGAGTTACATATTACGACGATAACTCACCTATACCATAGCCCAACTCCTGTAGGGGTTCAGTTAAAGTGAGCAGTTAACGTACCAGGATTGATAGTTCAATACTTGTAGTTGAGCGGGTCCTGTGCTTTATACTCAGCATAAGGGTCTCGTCCTTATTTTTGCTTCTGAGACTGTCAACCACAACCGGTAACCGATACATCCTGCATCGACACCCATCTGTTGCACCCTCCACCCTAGGGTAAGGTCGTGGACTCGTCCACTACTGAGCACTCCACAATTACTGCCTTACCCTAGACAAATTTTAAATTATTTGGAAATTGACGAACTATCGATAACTCGTCATTTTATGTGATGACTAAGCGAGGTGTATTTATACAATATTTAAATATCTCTAAGTCTGTCAAGGTGAATGTGACCTCAAATTAAACATGGCATTTGTATTGTGGTAGGTCATAACTACAACATATACATGTCATTCTAACCATTTTTATTTTAATTAAATACTTGATTTGAGCAAGTAATAATAATGCAAATAGCCTAATTAATACATACGGAAATTTATGGGTTCAATATGCGTCAAAAATTGTAATTTGCCTTGCGTGTCGATCACTTCGACGATCTCGTAGTGCGTAGTAGACTGCCCCGAACCTTGCACCGTTGTCTCGGACTCGTCGCAAGCTACCGCAACAACAAGCACATAAAAATAACATAAATACCTTTGGTTTTTAAACAAAGCAATGGAAAGGAAAATAAATAAAATAATTTAAATAAATACAAAAATGAAAGAAGAGCTTGGACTTGAATTTTTTTTGGAGGTGGAATGAGGTGTAATGGATATCGGAATTGGAATCGGGGCTTCGAAAGGATTCAAAAGAGATACACATCAACTAAATCGGCTCTGGAAAAACGAAGGGAGCACTGTTCATGCTACAGTAGTGGGCCGGCTCGGGTGCTCACGCGGGAAACCACACGCGCGCGCGCTCGCAAATTCAAACCGGCCGCTGGGCCGATGGGCGCGGCCCACCCGCGAGCGCTGGCCCGGCTGAAACGGCCTCGCGCCCGGTGACCGTTGGATGGGGAGCGGAGGATTGGGATGCGCCCACATCGGCCCGAGAGAGGGAAGGGGTAACTTGCGCCCGACGGCTGTTAGGTCGAGCGCCGAGGGCGAGGATGCAGCCACGTCGTCCCAGTCGAACCGGTACGCGGGGAGCGGATTGATTAAAAGGGCGCCGCTGGGTTAGGATCGGAGGGTCGGGGAGGGGCCACGTCGCTCGGGGAGGCGTCGTCTTCCTCCTGCAGCCGGCCGCGAAGGGGAAAGAACAGGGGCGCACCTCCTTGCACGATTCGGCCTCGGCGACAGCTCCCAGGGGCCAAGGCCGGCACCAAGGTGTTCAGGAGGATGCGAGGACTCCGATTTTGAGCTTGGACCGAGATGAGGGTTTGCGGTGGTCGTCGCCGGCGAGGAAGAAGGAAGAGGAAGAGGTGGCGGCTCGGGGAGGATGTGAGAACGTTTAAGCAGCTTGAGCCCCGAATTCACCATCTACAGAGGATAGAGATCACTGGAGGAGCACTGGCTCGGCTCGGGAGTGGCCCAGGTAGGCTAGCATCAGGAAGGGGCGGCGGCCAAGGAGGCAAGCACGGTGCGGGATCAGCAGGTGAATGCAAATGCAAAATTGAGTTGGGGCTTGCGGTTGCGGGGTGACAGTGGTGCTAAAGCCGAAAATAATCGAGTTTTAAACAACTGGGGAGGGAGTTTGGCACTTCGGCTCACCGGACCAGGGGGTGGTGGCGGCGGCGCTAGGGGAGGTGGGAGCTCAAAATGGTTTCTCGGGGAGGGGGAGTGAAGTAGTAAGGGTGCACTGGCGGAGGCAATTGAGTTATAAAAGCCGAGAGAGGCGAGGGGAGCTGCGAGGTGCTCGGGCGCACAGAAACGGAGGGCGGGGAGTACCTTCCCGAGGCGAAGAAGCCATGCCGAATGCGTCATGGTGCTGCAGGAGTTGGTGGAGAGGAGTGGCACGCGAGGTGGGCAGCGTCACACGGTCTGTCCGAGGGGATGCCGCGCGGAGGGAGGAGCTGACCAGAGGGCGGAGGGAGCTCGGGGCAGTTGGCGCTGATGCAGAGGTGCGGGAGGGCCACGGCGCTGGCAGGCGACACACGGGAGAGGGATAGGGCGTCGGAGGGGGCTGCAGCACAGGCGAGGCCGAGAGCCACGGCGCGGCGACAACGCAGAGGGGAGAGAGCAGCCTGCGCTGGCGCCCGTGCGAAGAGGGCGAAGGCGGGTTTGGCTGGGCGCCAAAGGGGAAAGGAAACGGGGAGGGCAAGGGGAGAAAGGGGGTGCACGGATCTCAAGGCAAGATCAAGGGCTGGGAAAGGAACCGACAACAAGCAAAGAGATGCAATGGAATTCAATTTCGGTTTGAACTTTTATAGGTTGTTTCAACACTACACCACCTCTATTGCGAATGGTGTGAGGCTGATGGAACTGTGCATAACAAACGTTTCTCTTGATGCTACTCACAGCAGCATTCATCCTAGAAGGTGGCTAGTGGGATTGGGGCATGGTTGATGATGATGCTAATCCTAATGGTAATAAGGAGGGCGCACCTTCACATGTTTCGGTGGATTCAAGTGAGAATGAGGAAGCAGTTGAGGCAGATGATAAAATTGTATCTCAAAGATCGAAGAGAATAACAAAAAGCAAGATGGGTTCTACAAAGGCCTTCTCCACAAGTGGCAGAAAGACAATCAAATTGTTGGAAGAATTTTAAGGTGATGAGTAAGCCATCCAAGAAGAAGAAAAGGGAGACTGAGACAACGGTGAAGTGACTATTTTGTTACAAAGTCATGTCTTACAAATAAGAGGTGCTACTTCGCATCTCATGAGGCCCATACCAAAATGTGCACCCTATTTAAACAAGGTGTCTAAGATGTAAGCTCAAGCTAAGCTCAACTTTGGTCCCACCAAGGCAAGTATTCTTGTTTACCTCTTATTGTCACTTGTAGTGAATATGATCAAGATGAAACTATATAAAGAAGTCTTTACCTCGTATGCACAAATTATAAAAAATTGTATATCAATTGCATTGAAAATTGGTCCCGGATTGAGTCTTCATGTGTCGACAAGGTGGAATTCCACTTACAAAATGTTGTCCACTTGCATTGATTGTAAATATGCATCAGTGTATTATGCCGACACAGATGCAAACTACAAATGACAGACTTCAAATGAAGATTGGGTATTATATAAAAAAATTGCGCCAATATTAAAGTCGTTGGCTGAGGTGACTAGTGCATTTTCTGCATCAACATACCCCACAACAAATGTTTTTTTATTGTTACATAGTTAATGTGAAGATTACATTAAGAGCTTCACTTAATTTTAGAGATGAATAGTTGAAGAATATGGTTACTGCAATGTTGCAGAAGTTTGGCAAGTATTGAAAAGAAAAGAACAATATCATGGTCCTTGTCACTATTTTTGATCTAGGGTTTAAAATGAGATTAGTTAATTGGTGTTTTTCCTAAATGTATGAACCATCAATCTGCAACCAAGCTTGCTGAAGTCAAGGTTAAGTTAGAAGATCTATATTCACAATATGAGATGAATCATCGACATAGCAAGGCTACGAGTAGATGTGCTGAAACCTCCTCTTCAACTGCGGATACATGCAACACATTACCCTTCGTGTCATCTCAATTTCAATCCTTCTTGTGTTCAACTTCTACAGAATCATCAAAGTCAGAATTGCTCATTTATCTAGATGAAGTAAATGAGTGTTTAGAAAACAAGAGTTTCAAATGCTTGAGTGGTGAAATTTGAATGCACATAGATTTTCGGTAGTGTCAAAGATGATGAAGAATTTTTTGACTGTACCAGCTAGCTTTGTACCTTTAGAATGAACTTTCAGTGTTGGAGGTAGAGTTCTAGATGACTATCGGAGTTTCTTTAAGGTTAGCTATGGTTAAGTACTTGGTGTATGCTTCTAGCTGGCTAAGAGGAGGTCGAAATGACACGCGAGCTTCAATGGCTATGGTACGTTCTTCCATACTCTAAATTGTTATTTGCACTCTTTTTTGTTTATTACGTCATGGCTAACATAATTATAATGTCTAATTTTAGGAAGATGATGACGATGACGAGGATGTTGAAACCATTCTATTTCCTCGAAGCATTGTACAGAGCAACTAGTGGGTGTTACTACTTCTAAGTTTGCATAATCTGTCATTACTATTATTGATGCAATCTTGTGTTTTGTAGGCTCAGTTGGCTCCTTTGGATGATAAGATGATGCAATGGTGAGTAGATAGTAGGACCTTTTGTTTGGTGCCCTTTGCGAAATATAATACCTTTTAGATTTTGGTTGCATCATGTTTTTGTTATTCCTAAACTACAAACTTGAGGCATTAGAAGTTAGAACTCGTGGTTACAGATCTACTGTAAAATATGAATGCACTTCTCATTTGAACTATACTTCTGAATGTACTTGCAATTCTCGTTTGAAGTTAGTTCAGATAAGGCTGTAAAGTTTATTGTTCCTGTCACTGTTTGTGTGACTTTGTTGCTCCAACGAACTATATGTTGACGCACTCCACTGATATATGACAATATCTGCAGATGGCCATTCTACTACTGAATATGGATTAAATGATTGTCAGATATTTACATTCAAATCCCATTATCTTGCACGGAGTAGTTTATTATCTTTCATTGTTCACCAGTCTTCATTCTGCTTGAATTATTGTTTATCTCTTTGATCGCAGGCCCTCAACAGCTGGGGTCTTGGATTACAGGCACACTAATTTACATCTGAGCAGTGTCTTTATCACAAAATGTATTAGCTGTTCGGATGGCTGTATGTCAATGCGTTCTTTAAGTTCGCTTATAGAGGCCATATTGCTGAAAGCAAGCAAAGTCTTTGGAAGGTCTTGGTAAGTGACAGGTACTAATTGGATATTTCTTTATATGTGTTCTCTTGTTTTACACTTAAGCATTGTCATCTGAAATTTGGAGAGTAGCTACAGATGCTTTGCAAAAAATACTATTCTAATATACATGGGCTTAGTTTCCTAGTTTTTTAAGATTTTGAAACCAACAAGTTTTTTTAAGATTAAACAGAAACAGAAACATACGTATTGGACAAAGCCAAACTGTTGTGCTATTTATGTGTACATGATACAAGTGAATCTGGAAGAGCTCAGTCACATTCAATCTGAATTTCACTTATGTTATCCTCACATGGAAGATGCTGCAGAAGAATGCAGAATCATCATAGGCATCGTAGAGTCCGCATGGCGATATGGTGTTCCTGAAGGTACTTCTGAAGAGTGTAAGCTGATACAGATGTTCCACTCGGCACTAGAATATCTTCATTGTATATCGGAGAGCTCTTGCAAAGCCATGGAATTTGAATTCTCAAAGGTCTGCCAACTTACAAAAGGACTTAGCAGTGACTCTGCTGTATTGTGGTGTTGAAGTGAAGTTTCCTCAAGAATTCGATCAACAACAGAACCCGGTAACCCCTGGGAACAACATGGAGGAAGCAATTTTGTTGTTGCTCATACTTACAAGAAAGCTAGCCCTCCAAGCAATAGAGTGGGATCCTGATCTTGTGAACCATTTGATGTATGCACTGTCATTATCGGGGCATTATGAAGTCTTGGCCAGCCATCTATAAATGTTGTTGCCTGGAACCATTTGATGCATGCACCTATGAGGCCGGTTCTAGGCAGCCCAGGAAACGAGCCAAGCTGAGCTGAGTTTCTAGCTCGATTCCTTAATGAGCTAAACCGCAACTCCAGGCGAGCTTGGCTCGAGCTGGCTCGTTCCCAGCCCTAGAGGATTCACAGTACCTTGGAATCAATCAGGCACCGTCAAGGCACTATCTGTCAATATACGCGAGAGAATAATAAGCTTACACGAACATGCTAGTTTGCGGTAAGGATCAAGAATTCAGAGTTGCTAGAAATGAATGATCAGATAGAAACCGAAGACGTACATTCTTACCTATAAAAATGAATGAGGTGCCTTTTCGATCTGTGCTTCCTCTCCTGGACTCTCTTGAGCTAACATCTCACAAGCTGAATCGATCACGTCTATATGGGTCTGACATTTCTGAGCAGTTTAGGTGAACTATTCAACTCCCCTTTCTGACGACAGCGATGTCTGCAGTCTCGCATGGTCGTGCTAACACCTGGAGATGAACCTCCAGATGTAGCTGGTATGAAGCCGATGACATGACTCATGGTACTGTAGCACCCATGGTTTCTTCTACAGAGCAGTGGAGGTAGTGAGTAGTGACCGATGAGCTTTCTGCTGGTTCCTCCGGCAATTGCAGCTGCTACTGCAGGCAACTGCTGTATTGGAGTTTCGTTCTCATTTCTCAACCATTTGTAGATATCGAGTCAGCGTGTAGGATGCATACTTTCTGAGAGAGCATAGAGGCAACACTTTTAACCAAGATCATTCGGAGAGCAATGCCATCATGTCAAGTTGCCAAAACACCCCGGAAACATGGTAAGGAAGCTCGTGAGCAAGCTGTTTTATCCAGACTATTTACAAGATACATCCACAGTTCCGTACGGTGATACATTGTGACTACATTCTTACATAAAGATAGCCGTACTGAAGTAGTAAGGGACAAAGGACAAATGGTCGTTCTCATGCCCAACGGCCAACGCCACGAGCCGACGAACAGGTTTTGATGAACATACACTCGGTCACTGATCTTCAATCTCAAGTGAGGTCGTATAATTCAGAATCCGAAGTGAGGATCCTGCTCAAGAAGCTGAGTTCTACATTACACTACTGCTCACGGTTTTGACTCTGCAGTAACTCTCAAAGAACCCCATTATTCATGTACACACAAGTTTAGCTCCGACAAGGAGAAAGTCCTCTGTAAATTGCAGCGGAATCGGGAATTTTAGCTGCCTCCATGCTTATATGTTCTAACTTGAGCGGTTCACACCTCAAACAAAATGTCTGTATCAAGCCTAGCCCACCCTGAAGAAATTAGGAGAAAAACAAGAATTAGTTGCCAATTAGTTGAGCAGAAGAGAATAATGTTTGGCAAAATATATTGGGATTTAAGTGTAGGTTGGTGGGAAATGAGAAGGAAGCCCTACCAGTCTTAAAAAAGAAAGTTCCACCAAGATGCATTGCAAATATATAATGTTGAGATGACACCATAACTTAAAAATCATTCTGATGCATTAGATAGGAAAAGTACTACTTTTATGTTGTTATGTTATTGTCAGTTCCTAATCTGTCATCTAGGAAAATCTGATTGGCCCAACAAACATATCTGATCACACCCAACAAACATATCTGATCACACCAACTAAGTAGTAGAGAAATATATTGCTAGAACTTAGAATCATAATTAGCAAAAAAAACCTTGACTTTTGTAAAGTCAAATCCTTTCTCCTGCCTTCTTGAGTTACCACTGTTCTCCCAACAGATGGCATGTTTGGCTCAGCTAACGGGTTGGTGACAAATCCACCCTGAAGTCCAAACTTCTGCCTTTCCCACTTGTAAGAAGCTCTGCTCTTCTCCGAGCTGTTTGGAGCATCAGAGACAGAAAATCTGGAAGAGTGTCTACCACCATCATGCCTTCTCCAGAATTTTGGGCTCAGAATGCAGCAGGTCTTCACATCAGGTTCACTGTTTGACATCCTTCCTGAAGAGACAGCTAAATCGCGAGAGATCTCGGCCAACGCCATCTCCAGCCCATGGACCCTTGTTTCCAACGAAATCATGCCATTCTCAGATTTCCCCATAAATTTCTGATAAACAAAATGAAATACATGTGGATGAGCTTTCAACAAATATGGAGGATATCAGAAGCTTGTAGCGTGAATTACTGCTTGTAAGTCCGCAATGACTAATGACTATATGGCTTGCAGTTTAACATATCAATTGATGCATGACAGAAGAAGGTAAATCAGCAAAAAGAATAAACTGATTCTTCTGTAGGGTCAGATTCGAAATGATGATAACTGAAGATTAAGACATTGTCCTATAGCATATGCCATGTTGCCGTCCAGGTTCCCCCCATACCTGACATTGATAAATGTCAGCACAATGATTTGACTATTGGCATGAAGGTAAATTCAAGAGTCATTTATACTGAAAAACATGTATTGATACAAAACTTTGCAATCTTTTGTGGTAACGATCCCTTTCTGGCATTATGCATCACGACAAAATGTTACCCTCTTCACAACCAACACAAATGTTGTGATTGTCCTGACCGCCGACAGTTTTAGGCATAATTTAACTTGCCTGAAGTTTGCTTCCTCTTATCAAATAGCCAATGCAACGAGAAGAAGTTGGTTTTACTTATTAATTTCTGCAAACACGTTTCATGGCTATGAGCACTATTAACCTCACAAGGAATGCATTGTGTACTTCTAGCATGATTTGAAAAGCCGAAAGTTCAAACTTACTGACAAAACCACATATCAGTTTCTAATAGCAAATGTACCTTTTTTAATGAACAACCACAAAAACCAGCTAAACCTGCTTGAACAGTTTACACTAACTATTTAGTCATTTAACATGAAGGTTTAGGTGCCTAGTTGAATTGAATTGTAATACTTAAGGTCCAACATAACAAAGGAAAATCACCTGGAGAAGATCTAATAAACTGGTCTGCTGATTTTCAATCTGAAGCAGCTGCGTCCTGATCTCTGACAAGCCCTTATCTTTGTGACCTGACTGAAACCTCTGTGATCCACCTTCAGCCTCAGAAATCTCTTGCAAGTTACCACCTCCCTCGTACGGAACAACTCGTGACCCCACTTTCAGCCCAGCAAACTTGGTCGGCCTCTCCTCGCTACCCTGGAAAAGTGTCCTCTTAGCTTCCAGTGTTGATCTCACATTGCCTCCTTTCAGAAGCTTCTCTGTCACCACTTTGATCGGGGTGGCATCCGGAGCAACATCAATGCCAACCTTGTAGCCGCAATTCTTGGCTTGGCCCACTTCGCGGTATGAAGGTGGTGAGAGCTTCTTGTTTCTGATGGATGAAGGGCTATGCCTTTTGGTGACACTGGGTGACGCATCAGGGGGAGGCGACCTGCTCGTAGGTAATCTGTTCCTCCTTGTCGCCGATTGAACTGAGTTTAAGCCTAGGGAAGCAGCTGGATATCGCCCATCACTTGCACTCCCTGTTTCATTACAAGATCATTTGTGTCAAAAAATAGATCCAGTACATACACAATTGTTCAGGATTTTGGTAGCAGATCAAATAGTAACATAATAGAACCCCCCTCTTTATCAAAAGTACTTCATTTATGTGGTTCTTTCCTAACTTGGAACATACAAAATTGCAAGAACGAAAACGTAAATTTACCAGATCTGCACAACAAGTAGCAACCGAAACTACAAAGAACATGTTCCAGTTCAACATTGGCGTATCACCTGCAAGAGAAGATAGCCGTTGTGACTGCGACTCCGGGGGCGCACCAGAGGAGCACTCGTCCTCTTCAACGTCTGGGATCTCCTTCCACGCCTCGATCATCCTGTTCACTGACTCCCGCACAATTTTGACCTGCATTGCCGAACAAGAACACCGAAAATCTCAGCACCCACACTCAGATCCAGAAAAGGATGTCGTCTCGCCAAGATCCGAACCAAATATAAGGCCAACCTTGTCGAACCTCCTGGCCTCGAAGAAGGCAATGCAAGAGGATTTGTAGGTCAAGAGAAGATCCTTGTGTTCTAAGGCCAATGCGGCAAGCGCCTCGGCCGCGGCCTTCCTAGACGACCAGTCGTCACTGGCGATTGCGTCGCGGAGACAAGGGACAGAAGCGGTGACTTCGGCGGCGCCGGCCAATGACGCGGAGGCGCCGATGAGGGTGATGAGCGCGGGCTTGGCCTTGAAGGCATTGCTGCGGAGGAGCTTGAGGAGGCGGGGTTGGAGCTTGTGGAGGTAGGAAGCGAGGTCGGCGGTGGAGGCGGACGCCTCGACGGCGGCGGCCGTGGCGAGCGCGGCCGCCAGCTGGGCGCACTGGTCCTGCTCGTGGAGGAGCGCGTCCGTGAGGGGGCGGAGCGCGGCGGACGCGGAGGCGGACGCAGCCGCCGCCGCGCGGGCGGTGTCAACGAGCGCGGCGCGCACGGAGGAGTCCTGGTCCCGGACGCGGCGGAGCGCGGCCGCGAGGATGCGAGGGACGAGGGGCGCGACGGCGTTGCGAGGGTGGGAGGCGGCGACGAGCGCGAGGACGCGGAGAGCGTGGCGGCGGAGCGGGGTCTTGTCGGTGGGGCGCGCGTCGGAGACGGCGGAGACGAAGGCCGGGAGCTCGTCCGCGGCCAGGGCGCGCGCGATGGCCTCGAGCTCGGCAGCCGCCATGGCCTCGGTGTCGCGGTCGGAGAGCTTGAGGAGGCAGCGGTTTACGCGCTGCTTCAGCGGCTCGACGCCGGGCGGGCGCGCGGCGGTGCCCATGGCGCGACCACGAGCAGCGCAGCGCAGCGAGAAGCCGGGAAGTGACGCCAAGTTTATTGGCGTGTGCAGGGTCAGGAGTCGGCGGCACCGTGGAGTGGCATGGAAGCTACGGTACGGACGAGCGATGCCTGATCGGTAGTAGACGTGGGAGATCCAGGGAGGACTGGCGCGTTTATTTATGCCTCTTTTTTAACTTTTCCTGTTTTTTTCTTCCCCCCTTTAAATGCATGGAACAACAGCTTTATCTGTTCAGCAATTTATGAGTCTTCGGGTCCGTTCCAAGCAATTTCTTATCCGCTTCTCTTTAGCTTTTAAGCTGTTTTCGTCTTTTCTCGGCAAAATCATTATTTATTATATTAATAAATTATAACTAAAACTTATAATCCTTAGTTCAAAAGAATATACTCTCTAACTTATAAAATCAAAAACCATTTAGAATGCATTGGTTCTTAACATAATTTTTTCTTTTTTATCTTTTTTCTTTTGCATTATCTATAAAGATATAACGGTATTTTTTCTATTTTTGTTATTTATTTTTATTTAATTAAATATCTCAGAAAAAATAACAACTACTACAATGTTATTTTACTCAAAAGCTATAGCACTTTTGTACATGACCTAAGTTGAGTATATTACCACCTAATGGACCTATGGCCGGGTTTTATTGGCTTTGTATTTATTGGCTTTATTGGCTTATTGGCTTTGTGTTTTTTGCTACATTATTTTTTAAAAAATGGTGTGTTTTTTAGGCGGGGTTTAAAATTTAATTGTAGTACATATTATGCTGATTTTATCTGTATCGACCAAAATCACATGTGAATATATCTCTCATAAATAATCAGAAATTATAATTTATAAGTCGAAAAATTTAAATAATAGTCCAAAAGAATGTATTCATATACTATAACATCAGTATTGTCACTTTATATAAGCCCATGAACAATGCACGTGTCTTGTTATTATTGACCAATCAACAGACTGAAGGTTGATGGGAAGAAAAATGAGGATTTGTAGTTTCGTTCGTTGGATTGGCACGTACGACCTTCTGGTGATTGACACGATTAAATATGTCACTACAGCCTAGTACAAATTGTGGTCGACCAAGAAAAAGATTTTTTTTTTAAGAATCTGGAAGAAAAAATGTATACTGTTAATTAGAAGTAGGTGACCCTAAAATGTATTATGTTAGCTGTAACGCTGATGATTGCAGCGAGGCATATTAATCAAACCAAAATACCCCTACTAGTCATGTGAGTTCGAGCCAGAGACTTAATTATACAAAATCCATTTGGGAAAAACCAAAAAATGAAACAGAAAATGACAAGTAGCTATGTTCATCCCTACCGAATGATGATTGATCTTGACGTCGCGAACATAAGAAGTCTAGACACATTTCCCACTACAGGGCCTGTTTTTTGGATTTTTTTAGACTATTTTTAATTTTTATTACAGTATCTAATTTTTAAATAGAGTATTTTTTAAGATAAAATCTACAAATTAATTATAGTACATAGTAAAAACCCATCATCTGTACCGGCCAAATTTGCATGTGAGTATATCTCTGTAATCTCTGTCGCGAACAGCCAAAATCCAAAAATTTTAGCCAAAAGTTATAAACCGCAGCCACAAAGAACAAGCCGTAGTCTTCTCTTCTAATTAATCTCGTCATTAGTAGCTGTGGGATTAACTACCCACGATATGTGATGATGACAACGTTTTAATCATAAAATGATTCCAATCTTATATAATGGTTAAAAGATAGATTGCAGGATTGGATGTCAACAGAGGAGGGGGGTGAATGGTGCCTTCTTGAAATTTTCTCCTCAAATATTCAAGATTATATTCTCACACAACTACAGAGTTGCAGAAAATAGAATTTTCATCCAAAACTCAAGCGAAATAACTCAAAAATAGTAAACCTCGAAGCAACCACTTCCCGCGGTCTAACCAACATAGAAACAGGAATCTGCTGGTCCCGGATGGTCTGACCGGTGCTTCGAGGGCGATCTGATCACTGCTACAGTAAAATCATCGTCGATGTTTTAATATCGATCTTACGTATGATTTGTATGGATTCGGGAGAAACTCTATCAAGGAATAGACTATAAATACACAAAAGATACGAAAATTTTTATATAGGTTTGGGCTTCTCCTGCAGAATAACAACCCTATACCATGTGTCACTATTACTCAAAGAGCAAAATTACAACATAGCAATGCGAAAAGGACTTATAGTATCTCCATCTACTAGATCTTGTCCCCCTTTCCTCTCCGACATCATTCCTTATATAGTTGATGAAGTGCTGACATTTGTCCCGCGCCACAAGACGCCTTGTTGTTTCGGGAGATAACTATCTGGCGGAGGTTATTATCAGAGAGATATGATTAGCCATTCAGTTTGAAGGAAAGGTGCATCAAAATCGAGTTAAAACCAAAATCGGTGAGTACAACTTTTTTGTGGGTGGACGATGATCAAGATGGGTCTAGATGTATTCCCACATGTCCCAGTAAGCAAGAACACGAAAGAAGTTACGTCAAAAACTCAGGATCAAGAAATCACACTTTAAAGTCAAATCAAGCAAAATCGGGTTTTCTTAAAAACCTTGTTGTCAAAATGCCTAAATGAGTGAAGATAGATACACAGAGGTTATCTCCATCTCTTACATGTTCTTGGCACAACAAGATCAAGAAATAGGAAGAGGAGAGATCAAAACCAACCAAATCAAGTCCAAATTAATCAAAACATAAGGAATCTATGGAGATGATCAAAAATTGATATATTGCTTACTTAAGGAGATAAGTTTTACAGTCACCTCACATTGGAGAATAGAGAGCATACAATGCACTCAACTCTCAAATCCTAACCGTAGACATGAGAGCACAAGAGAGATGGATTGGATGGTTGACATAAGTCTCCATCCCAATCCCTTTATATAGGTGGGCCAACTAGCCACACATAGCCCTTAATGTATACTATCCACTTAGCACAATGAAAAAATATCGGACCCCAAAGCAGCTACTCCAGGATTCTCTGTGTAAATTGCATTACCCTAGAAAAAGCTATTACACGCAGGGTTAACAAAGATATATATCTTGCATAACAATTACACTTTATTATAAACAAAAGTATGGGCCTTACGGCCAACTTTACAATAAAATGGCTTAAGGCCAAACATAAAGATAAATCAACGGAAGATAAATCATAAAGGAATATCTCATTTTGTCTGCCCACAAGTGAATGAATGTAAGACGCGATCTATTTATCGCAATCGTCACTGTTGTCGATGAAGTCATCCCCTGGCAATAGTAATTAAGCAAGGTGAATACATAAAGTATTTCACAAGTTACACTAGGAGGTTTTACAGAGTAAATATATGTATAGGGATTAACCAAGAAAAGCATAGTATGGTTAATTGAGCGTAAAGCATAATTTAAGTAAATATTGTAAGGTAAGTGCAAAAGCAAAATTTAATACAATATGTAAAACAACATTCTAATTGAAATAGTATCATTAGTGTAGGCACCAACCTCGCATTAACCTATCCACGGGTATCTCATCCGGTCCATTTTTCCAAAGATTTTACAAGTTTTCATAAAACCAGATTTAATAAAACCAAAGTCTAATATGTGAAAAACCATACTCAGCATGTCCGATTGTTGGCGGAGGTGGAGGGATGGGAGCGAACTGGCTCCCTTGAGCTACGGTGTTGGTATTGTCATTGACGTTCCTCCTTGTGTTCACCATCTGCTGAACTTTTCCAAATTTAGAAGAAAGAAAGAGAGAACTAGGAGAAGATCTTTGTAACAATCCCACAACCAAGCACAAAAAAGCAATGAAACTCAAATAGAAGCTAAAAAAATACTTTATTGAATATTATAATCATAACCTTGCGGCTGTTGACAAAGAAATAGTAGCTCACAAGTATCGTTCTACAACTTAGATTTAAACTTATGGCTCTATGGGTTGATGCTACTACTGCTCATCTGTATCCTACGCTTCTTTGGGGGTGGTCCTATAACCGAGGAACTCTCATCCTTTATGCAGTACTTGGCCAATTCTTCTGCTACTGCACGGAGTCTCTACGACACGAAGTTCAACTCATCCAATGTGACTTGGTACACATAGTCCAAGGACTAGGTGTACTGCACCTGTTGAATAAGCCGTGGATTACTCTCAAACTCCGTAGAGGGGAAGGCACTGATGAAGCTGGCAGGAAACTTGCTGGATAGTAGCGAAATGTGGTGCGTCGTAGCTCTAGTGCGTAAATGCCCCTCATCTGGCGAATCGCTTCATGAGTTGCATCTTGGATACCATTGAAGAAGGTATCTTGCGGTAGAGGGGCATCAAAGGTGTGAAATGCTACTTCATCTCCAATGTTGGCGTAAATCAGTACTTCTACCCTCCAACGTTCTTAATCTCCATAGGTGTCTAGGTGTCCCTGATAAACAGGACGTGGCTAGAAGTTCAATTCTTATAGAAGACCTCAAAGACAGTCAGCTAAGTGGCTACCTAGGATTCTGTAGGTGACTTACATAGGACTTTCGGCTATCTACAATTTTGAAAAGGAGTAGAATTAGTAAATAATTGTTGAGAAAGAATTTAGTTAAGTGAGAGAGTGAATAAGATTGGATTTAGAAAATTTTCAAAATAAATATATTTTAAAATATGTTCTTAAGGTCTGTCCATTCTATTTTATCTACGGTCATGTTTTAGGGTCATTATAGCTCTGATATCATCTCTGTCGGACCCCAAAACAACGACTTCAGGATTCTCTGTGTAAATTGTACTATCCTAGAAAAAGCTAGTGCACACATGGTTAACAAAGATACAATCATGCATAACAACCACACTTTATTATAAACAAAAGTATGGACCTTATGGCCAAGTTTATAATAAAATGGCTCATGGTCAAACATAAAGATAAATCAATGAAAGATAAATCATAAAGGAGCAGTCCATCCTACCTGCTCACAAGCGAATGACTGTAAGACGTGGCCTATTCATTGCAATTCTCACCGTAGTCGATGAAGTCATCCTCTAGCAATTGTAATTAAGTAAGGTGAGCACATAAAATACTCCACAAATTACACTAGGAGGTTTAACAGAGTAAATATATGTATAAGGATTGACTAAGGAAGGCATAGTATGGTTGATTGAACGTAAAGCAGAATTTAAGTAAATACTATAAGGTTAGTGCAAAAGTAGTATTTAATACAATATGTAAAATAAGATTTTAATTAAAATAGTATCATTAATGTAGGCACTAATCTTACACTAACCTATTCGCGGGTATCCCACCTGGTTTATCTTTTCAAAAGATTTCACAAGTTTTCATAAATTAGATTTAATAAAACCAAAGTCTAATATGTGAAAAACCATACTCAGCATGTCTTTGACCATGGACATGACTATCCAGGATAGTTTATTACTCTGTAGAGGTGTACAACTTTACCCACAAGACATGTCCTCTCGTTGTGCCACGCGATTAGCACACTGTCTTAGGTGTACGACTAAGAGTTGATGACAAGGCTGTTATAATGTTCCATAGCCAAATTAGTTACACTACCACTAAGATTTCACCACAACTTGAATCCACAAGTTGAATCCCCTCTTGTGCTATGTGAGACTTCCCGTGGCCTACGCCACGCTCACATTCAGCCTATAGCGAAATCAAAATTTAAAACTTCACAAATTATTTAGCCAGGTCTATTTTATACCAAACTTATGGTAGTACGGTGTGACTTTGTAATAGTAGCTCACAGACTTGTAGTAGTACGGTTCGACTTAGATGCGACCCGCATACCCCTTACGTCTGGTTTCATCATTGAGTCACCGAACAACAATGAGAACCAGCAAGATAAGGGAAATATTCCCTCACAGGAAATTATCCCGGCCACTGTTTGGCAAGATAGGGGAAAATCTCGGGCAGTCAAAAACACACAAAAAAACTCAAAAATATTCAAAGAACTCTTCAAGGAAAATCAGCAAACTTTAAAAATATTCACGAAAATGCTGAGAAAAATAGAAAAATAAAATTACATAGAAACTACCTTCTACTTGGTTTCTAATTAGCAGAATTGTAGTGCTCTGCTTTGCACAAGCTTCAGCCTTCTCATCATATATAGCCTGTAAAACAAAAAAAATATAGATCAATTTACCAAAATATTTTTTTAAAAAACAGAATCAATAGAAAAATAATTTATCAGGACATCACCTGATTCTCCTTGTATGTTCCAGCCACGACATCAGTTAATATCACCTTCTACTAGAGGAACAGACCGGGATCTATAACTTAACCTTATGCCAATTCTTACATCAAAGAAAATCATCTGTTTTCCCCTCACATGCACATATTTGCAAACAGAATGAGTATGCATCCCATACTCTAAATGGCTTCACTACTCCTACTTAAATTGTCCTTTGGTATTCTATATAGCTACTGCAGTTGAGCAAAATGATCACAAGGCTAAATTTGGAATAGCTAACTACCATGTCCTAGGAGCAGGTATGGTAAAAATATTATTGTTGCATGCAGAACAACAAATTCAGACAGCGATTGTAAATGCCAAATGGATCAGTGAACATTTCATGTCCTCCTAGATCAACTCCATTGGTAATGGTAATGTACTCTCAATGCCAAATTTCCCATATACATATAGTGTATGGATAGCTAAACACTTAGCTCGGTTCAAATGCTACAACACTAATCCAATTTTCAACAGATATCTAGAGTCCGAAAATTTTCTCACTCATCTTCTCCTTCTCAACAGCAGGCCACCGCTTTAGGTGCGAAGCCTCAAGGGTTGGCATGAGCGGTGTCACTCCCACCCCTCTGGTGAGCTTGTGTATTTTTGATCTGAGCTGGAGAAGCACACCTTATGGGTTTCTGACCCTAGGAATGGGCCAGGATCCCGATCGGGATATGAGTCCCCAAACAAGCTCTTACAGAGAGAGTATGATGCATTGATGCGTCATGCGTGCATAAACAAATTGCTCTTGATATATACATCGCACTCACGAATCACGATAGTCTTCTCTGAGCCCAAGTGGCCAGGGAGCCTGAATCCCTGAACAGTGTTCTTGGTGTAAGTTAGTGAGTGGTCAATGTTCATTTGGTGTATGTAGCGTCCATGAACATTACTCTTGCTGTATGGTGCATGGGATTTGTTCCAGCAAAAACCACAGTTTCAACGTAAGGGCGCAAACCCCCGTTCTGACTTCTGAGACATTGGATCATGAGAGGAAGAAACATCGGCCGTTCGATCTTGGGACACTAATGTTGTTCTTAGTCAGTCAGAGCTTTCCCCATATACTTCCCCTTAGTCACACTGGCTCACTAGCCAGGTGTCCGCACGAAAGATTAAATTAGCTAAGAGGCGCAGTCCTTAGGATAGTAGGTAGGTTGGTGCGTGTTGCCCACCGAATACGTGTACGGGAGATTAGGCCTTCAAGGAAGAGTTAATTTGTGGCATCCTTGTGCTAATGAAAAAGATGAGCCCTTCCTACCAGAAAGGCTCAAGTCTGTTTCTTCAGGCCTCCGGCCGGGAACTTTACTTGATCAGTGTAGGAGGACAAGTAAACTGTGTATCTTAATGCTGAGTAAACGTTCAAGCTTTGCTTGCTCTCTACTCAACGTGGCACCTTTTTACTCTCTACACCAGAAGGTTTGCCTCCGTCACGTAGTGTCGCTTTTATTAATTAGCTGGGCTCTAATGTTATTAGTATGTTACACTAGTGTAGGTAGCTCTGATGCTTTAATTTCAAGTTTGCATTGTGCACTCGTCAACATGTAATGTCTCGTCATATGCAAGCTTAATTTGCTATTAGTAAGTTCTGCCATACCTCACTTGTCTTAGGGTAACGCATGCGTAATTTAGCCAATACCGCCTTAGTGCGGTCCTATCTGGAAATACCCCGTTCATTTCAGCTTTTTTTTCAGCTTCACCTTCTAGTTTCAGATTTTTTTTTACTATTCAGTAATTCGTCTTTTTCTGAATTTTTTAGATTTTTTGGGTTTTTTTGTATTTTTCTTTTTTTTCGTGTTCCTTTGCATTATCCGTGATGGGTTAACATTTTTTTCTATTTTTACATTTTTTTAAATTTAATTATGTCAAATCAGTTACAGTAAAAAAACCAATTACAATAAAATTCAGTTAAAACCTAGAAACCATCGCTAAAAGAACGTCCCCTCAAGACAATGCTTCACCGACGTCCGGGTTCAAGGCGTACCGATATCCTTACACAATCTAGGAGCATATCCATTTTAAAGCTCAACTTGTCGGCAGTTATACGCGCTAGGCAAGCCTACATGACCATCCAACCACAGCCAAACGTCATGTTATGTCCTGTTTACACTGGTAATTAAATTCGCATTCGATATGTTCAGGGGACTTTAATCACACCTTGACAAAAGCACGAAGAATTGAAGACATGCTGCCATGGTTATGGCTCGCGAGCGATAAATTAATGGTGCAGAATCAGTACTGGCTAGTTTAGCCAAGGACGCGCGACGTGCCGGCTACCCGAGGGAACCCACCCAGCCCACGGGAGCACGTCCGCATGCGCGCGGGCAATCGGCGCAGTTCTCCCCGCCCCGGCCGGCCGGACGAGCCGTTTCTTTCGCTGCGCTGCGTGCCGCGCTGGTCCGCGTGTCTGGTAGGGACGGCGTGCTCCGTGGACGCGCGTAGCGTTGGATTTCGTCGCCATGGCTGTGCGCTCGTGCTGGTGGTTGTAGGCTCGGAGGCCTGGGGGGCCGAGGGCTAGTTCGTGATGGCAGAGTGGTCTCTGCCGCTAATTATTGCATGGAAAAGGAGACGGTCTGATTCGGTCGGTTCGGTTCATCCATACGCGCGTGTGATTTCATGGAAGCTTGCCATTGTCTTCGTCCGTTCACGCATGGAGCCGACGGCATTCCTGTAACCGGACCCTCTCGTCTCGTGCATCAACTGTGATTCTGCCAGACAGTGGTACATTGTTGGTATCGATCGGGGGGCATCGCCGCATCGGGCTGTTGGATGACTTTGGTCACATTCCTCAAATCCGCTACATGACCATTGCTCAACCATCCGCTATATATTTAACTGCATGCACAATGTTTTGATCTTATAAAGTAAAGCAGGTTCTCGATCGTTCGGTGACTAGCTAAACGTGGTTACAAAACGAACGGAAGTTTGGAGACTAGTGGATGGGAGAAAATGCAGGTGTAGATGCAAATGCAGCAGAATCGGTCATCCATTCCAATCTCATGTCGGTCGCCCAACGTGATGGTCAGTCAGCGCTAGGTAGGCAATAGCTTTCTGGTGAAGTGGTGACCAGCGTGGGATGCTGCCATGTCTGCTCGCTAGGCGTCGATCATAAAATGCATATGGCATATATTTAGTCTGTCTCATATACAGAATAAAAACCACCGTCATATATATTCCTTCACTAACATATCTCAATAATTCCAGAGGTGTGGCCCGTACGTGCCCTTTCCACAATCAATTAGACAAATCATATAGACCAGTACGTACAGGATCACTCATAACGCTAGTCAGAAATCACAAGTTTCCAGTAACACTGTAGTAGCTGTATAATTAGCCTTCGTACTTACGCTACCTCTTATCTAGTGCCAAAAAGAAATTCCGTACACACTGAAATGAACTAGCTCGTAATAATGTGTAGTGGAGTATCATAAATCAATAGCATCAGGAAGAAAACATGAAAAATGTAACAAGCTTGTCCTTTAATTTGTAATTATTTACTAAAAATTTCCTGTTAAAAGATGACTTTGGCTGATTGGCTCCCTCGAAAAAAAAGATTTGGCAGCTGGCACAACATTTGCTCATTGCTCAAACATTCAGTTTAGGAAAAATAATGCAAAACATATTTATCCATTACTAGAAATTTAGGATTTCCCTCTCCAATGGTCCACGTGTTTTGATCTCAAAATTTGGACAAATACATTTTTTTTCTAAGTATTGGCATAGGACGCAGGAAAAAACTGCTTAACGAATACTATATCTACATCCCCATTTGAATTACAATTTGATACTAACGTATGGAAGACAAGTAGATTTTCATGCTAATTTCAGAGCACTGGATCTGGATGTCCGTCTAGTTCTATCCGGCAAGGAGTTTCTTCGCTGTTCGGCACATGCAACATACTCGTCAATTGGAGGAAGACTGGGCTCCCCCTTCTCATCTTTTGGAACTTGTCCCCTGATCAACTATAGAAGACAACAACACTTTGACTAAGTGAAACAATTATCATAAAAAAAAGGAAACGGATAGGGGGAAATAACCAGCGGGCCAGTTTACCATACCTTTGATGCCCAATGTCTTTCTGCTTGCATACAAACATCCCTGATGTCTCTTCCTGACATCCTGCATCCAATGTTGAGCACTAGTAAGACAAACGAACTGCTGCGCACAGCACAGTTTGTCTCGAATGACTTTTTAGCACCGCGTGTAGCTGTCTGAACTCAGGACAGAACACATTTCTCATTAACTACGTGGTCCATCATCAATGTTCCTAGATGCTACAGGGATGGTCAGCACATGAAACCTTGCTAGCTGAGTCATGAATCACAAATGGGCAAGACCTATTTGCGGTCTTATCCATGGTATGCACGTCCATGATTAAATGGCTACAAACATAGTGTGATTAATGGGAAATAATAGAGCAGTAAGACAAATAAGAACTGACGCAGCTTTCACTAATCTATAATAAAGCATCTAACCATCTGAATTCAATACACAAGTTGTTAAAAATCCGACATAGTTGTCCCCAGAATATCCTGGTGAGGTCCTGGATATAGCTTACTGAAGTTGGTGCCTGTGATGATGTGTACCAAGTTGTATACAGAGGCACAGATAATTCTCATTTCTTTGAACTTCTTATAAGCTGAAGTACTGAAATTTCACAGGAACACATAATTTCACCATTTTAGTTAAACAAATCAGGGAAAACCTCATAACCTGGTGTGCTGGATGGTTCTTACTGAAATTTGACTGGTCTCCAAACAAGTGCTTGTTGAATTCAACTAGGTTACGGTGAAGTTCATCCTGGCCCAGAACCGCCAGGAACTAGCTGAAACTGATAGTGGCAGTTTTCTGGGTACAGGGTGCAAGAAAGATTCTAAAACCCAGGTGGTATCACACAATGGGGCTTTCTGCATATTATACATCTATTCCAACCAACTAACAGGCCTGACAGAACTGTGTATAGAGGATATCTGTGATACTGCAATCAACGATCAAGATTCAGAAGTGCCCAATCAGCTAGACTTGGAACAAGTAACATAAATATGTAGAACAATGAACTAGAAATCCCAGTACCATAAGATTCAGAATGAAGTACTTACTCTTCAGTGGCCAACGAAAATTGAGCCAATTCAGATTTGGTCAAGTGCTTTGCATACTGAGCAGCTATTTCAACACGGGTTTGCTGATCCGGTAAGCCAAAACAAATTATTGAATCAAAACGGCTGTAAGCAAATAAACAAAAAGCAAAAAGAAGTTAAAAAATACTGTTTACTTAAATAGTCCATATAAATATAAAGGATAAGATGAAATTGATCACGGCATCTAGGTAGCATAGTTCGACATTGCAGCATTGTTTTATAAGTACTCCTAGCTTCTATGTTGTTATGTATGCCACTTGGGAAAATGCAGAAAGCAAAAAATGAGTTCTTGTAGGACAACTTCAATACACTAGGCCATGCCAAAATTAACTGGGGCTGCTTACAGGAACAGAAAGGGTGTGGCAATAGAAAAACTATACCTGATGAGAGCCGGATCAAGGTCTTCCTTTCTATTAGTTGCAGCAATAACCACCACACGTCTATCCTGCTCGAACCCATCGATCTTCACGGAAGAAACTTATTTAGTGACAATAAAAGATACGATGTATGCCATCAATTGCAATAAGCATGATGGCAGCAACTAAGAGACCACATGCAGGTCTCTTTCAGGAAATTGAGTGATATCAATATTGGATACTGAAAGTATTAGCATGGAATAGTGACAAAGGCTATATCACATTATAGTACTTCAGAACGGCAAAGTAACTAACTGCACGGCAAACCAGGCATGAAAAAAATGCCCTGTCAGCTAAAAGTACCTGCTTTCATGTTGTTACAGAACATAGTTTGTGCAGCACAGTGAAATTTTCAAGAATATTGCATCTCTTATTTAATCTGAGTTGAAACTCCAATGATTTACACAGGTTTCAAGAGTATTACACTGAAAACGCTGATGGGCACCATAGAGAAAGTGTGATTGAAAGAAGTAAAATATAAACTCAATAATTACACCCAAAAAAGGAAATATTACATCAGAGGTACAAGCATTCAGTTTCTGTTCTCTGATATTCAAAAGATGTTCCGTTAATTAAAAGGAAAACAAACAAAAAGTCTACCTGTCGCAGAATTACCGACAAGATCCTTCGTGTAGCTTCATGCATTTCACTATCTCGTGCAATAGCAAAAGAGTCTACCTGTAACAAGGACATCAAAAGTAAAAAGATGTAACATTAATACCTCAGTGTAACCAGGAAAATTAAATCACTATAAAGTGAAGTACCCTATAAAAAGGAGAGCAAAAACTGGCTAAACAGGTAATACAATTCTTCTGACCTACAAGTCCATGATATATCTTCATAAGTTAGAACTTAAATTTTTTTTTAATTAGTTCAGGAAGCTAAACGCATGACAATGATCTAAGTTGTTTTGGAGGTGCGACTCGTTCTATTTCAATACCATTTGGAAAGAAGGCAAAGATCAGTTTAAAGACCAAACAAGTGACTTTTTTCTGAATTTTTTTCCATATTGAACAACAAAATATCCCACCATTCTCCGTATATTAAGCACCATGTTTCCAATACATTTGATGGCTGCTGAAGTATCGTTAATACATGTATGCTATAAAGATGAAGCTACATACCTCATCTAGGAAAATAATGCCTCCATCAGGAAGATCATTGGCAAGTGAAAAAACAGATCCCAACAGGCGCTCACTTTCACCATAATATTTTGACATGATTATTTCCAGTGGCACATATAGTAGTGGAACTCCCTAAAATAAGAAAAGGGCAAACAACAAGCTTAATACAACAAAAACATTAAGCATTGGCCAAAAAGTTGCAGAAAAGGAATCAAATGTTTATGAAGCAAATATCATATAAATTACAAAAGTACTTAATTAACAAATTTAAAAACATGGGATTACTTTGGAGCATTCTCAAAAATATAGGAGCATCGCTTACCGCTTGCTTGGCAATAACTCGAGCAGAAGATGTCTTGCCAGTCCCTTAAATAATGAGGCAGTGGTAACTGGTAAGTATAAAGCATACAAACAAAACAACACGAAAACAGACACAATCATACACGAAAACAGACACAATCATACTTTAGTACACAAAAAGGACCATATGTGTTTTTCAACATCAGGAATTGCAAGCAAAAAGCTCTTGTAATTTCTTCTTACTAATATTCGATGGTCTCTTGACAAAATTTATAGCTTTAATTATGAAATGGCGTAACCAAGTTATCTAATACTGTTGCCATAGCTGTAAACATCAAGAAACAAGAGATCACAAAATGCAATAACATGATTTTTGGCATGGAGATGTCCACTCAAGGCAAAACGCCGCTCAGGTCACTCACCAGGTGGACCTTCAAACAGAACAGCTCGAGGTCGATTTGTTTCAAATTTGCAACGTGTACCACGAGCAATGTCATCATACACTTCAGGACTCTGTAAAGCCAATAGAATAGTATCCTCTATCTCCCTATAAAAACGAAAAAAATGCATAAAGCTTAAGAACTATACTTTTAGATTGTAAATTTGTAATACACATAAGCAGTTGCATAATAAGATTGTTAGAAAGCTCCAAAAAGCAGCAAAAACTGTGAAGTAAAGAAGTCAACTAAACAGAAAGGGGGACAAGAGTCGCCCTATGCATGGGGAATGTTTATCCTTCTGCTTAGACAAACACATATACATATTGAACTAGATAATATTTTTACTTTTCCAACAAATTATCTGCTTCTTTTGAGATTGAAAAATAACAGCAAACTGGTGATAGAATACCTTTTCTGAGGTTCATATCCAGCAATGTTCTCCCACATTACAGTACCATCCATTGGAACGCTAGAGGTTTCATCAAACCCATAGACCCTAACTCCCATAGCCTCTAAATCAGATACAGTTTTTTCCATAGAGGGTACATGCTTAGATCTCTGACCATTTCCTTTTCTTGATGTGTATGACTTAATGCCTTTCCCTGATGATTCCTTAACATTTTTTTGGCCAGCTAATTTTAAAGCACTGATCAAAGCTTCAAGTTCTTTCAAACTAAAACTGCCACGCTTGATGAATTCAATTTCCTGAAAATGCACATAACAATCAGAAATTGCATTGAATATCATATAAAGAAAGGATAGGATAATTGCTTTCACAATCTTAATGAAGGATACATAAGAACTGACAGAATATTCAGATCCGACAAGTGGCTCAAATATTAAAATACAAAGATCATCTCCATTGCTATCTCCAATGCCTGTCATCTTTTTGGGAGAGTTCAACGTTATTTGACGTGCAGCTGCACTGGAACAGAAGTTATTGATTAAAACATGATAAATATTGGGTGTTTGGCAAGGACTAGATCTATGGCATGGATAAAAAAAATCACCAGCTCATTTGCAGGAAGAACATTCTATGAGAAACACTGATAATAGTAATGCAATTTTTCACAACTAACCGGTACAAAGTTTGGTACCCTACTAACATGCCCAAACACCATAGAGGCAAAAAAAAGGCGGGAGGGAGGGGTCCAGGGTTAGGGTTTGGATGGATGGGTGGAGGGAAACCATAAAAAAAGAGTCAAAGAAGCAATGTATCATTTATATCTATGACCTGTCATCATCTGGTCAAACAACAAACTATGATACACTAGTATAAGCAGAGAGAAATCGGGGCCCAGAAATCTGAATATCTGATTAAGCCGAAAAACAATACACATATAGAACAGATGGACACAAGGGAGTGCATGCAGATCAAAGCTGAAACTGTGTTATTTATTATTTATTTATTTGTGATTGCCATTAACAGAGCCAAATCACCAGGTACTGGTAAAATATAAATTGTGGTGAACTGAATATCAGCCAGCTGCTTGTGCTAACCTGTCCCAGGCACGCAATAGCATCTCCGAGCCACCACCACGTTGTTCTGCCTCAAGTCCGATATGTGTTACGAGATCAACAATGAGGTGTGATACATTGCAGGTTGAAGGTATATTGAATTTAACGACCACCTGTCGGAAAAACATACTAAATCAGAGAAATGAACTATTATTATTAAGAGAATATTACGCATGGTTGTTAGTTTGCTACTGATGACGGAGTGATAAGCTGCACTCCTAAGCAAGCATAGTAGTCGGACTGCCATGCCAAATCAACAAAACCTTTTACAATTGTGATCTAATACTTCAGTTTATTCAAGTTTTTACCACAGTGCCATGTCAAATCCACTTACCTTTCTACCATTAGTGCACCAATTGCTCAAATCACACAACATTCGCACCAAACTCCCTTTTTTATATGATATAAGGCACACAATTTACTCAAATTTACGAAAACGGTTGCGAAGTATGAAATATTTTTCAGCACTAACAACAATGTGACAAACGTTTGGGGGGAAAGGACAACCTTTTGGCCCTTCACTGCAACATCAAATTGCGGGTACGACGCACGCGCCATCCCTCGGCTCTGAACGAGCTCCATTATCTTCTTCCTCTCCTTGCGGGCCAAATCCTCCCCCTCCGCCGCATCAGCGCTCACCGCCGTGTCGGCCACGCCCTGTAAACACAGATCAAGCTCAAACCATGCAAAATATGCAAAATCTTACTCCCTAAACAACAATTGTAAGTTCGAATAGAAGCAAAATCAAAAGTCGCCACCTCCTCATTGGCATCTGCGTAGGCCACCGGCAGCGACGCAAGCGCGGCGGCCGCTCCGGCAGCGAGAAAGGCAGCGGCGGAGACCGACGCGTGCGGTGCTGCATTCAGGAACCCTACGCGTGACCCTAGCGCGACACAAGGCGAGGTTTCGGCGGCGGCGGCGATAGGCTTTTGAAGAGGAGGCGGCGGTGGAGAGGAGGAGGTGGAAGCCGCCACCTCGGCTTGCAGTGGCCGGAGGAGGCAGACCAGTGGGAGGCGGCGGCGGAGAAGCATGGCCATGCCGGGGTTTCGCCGCGGGGAAAGAGCGGCTTCTTGTGGCGGCTCGCGAATCGCGAGAGAGGAGGCTACCAGAGAGTTCGCGGCGCGGGGAATTAGTTTTGCAGTTGTGCTTTGCCCCACGCCCACGAAAGAACAAGGCGTACTTACCGACTACGCCTTCATGACGCTTACGTGGCTTAAGCAAACTCGCTTCCAATCCAACATCCAAGACGGGCTTGCGTATATAGGCCCAGAATAAATTTTCAGGGAAGATTTGGGCATCCATTATAGGGCCGAAAACAGCTACCTTGAAGGCCCAAAATGGAACACTGGAGGAAGTAATGTATAGGAACAACACATGCTAGCGGCACCCGAAAATTGCAACCTGCCATTTTTATTCATGAGCGTATTTGCGGCCATTTGGCCTTCTTGTTTGAGCTTAATCTGCATGCATGCCGGCTCGCTCGCTCGCGCGCTCTCTCTCTCTATATATATGATTCTATTGTATCTATATCGATTTGCAAAAGGAATCAAAAGTGTGCATCTTTTCTCTCTTCAGTGGTTACTAACTATATCAATTACCAGCATGCATCTTTTTTCTCCCCCCTGCTATGCCTTCGACCGACCCTAACGGTAACGTACGCCGGCTTCTTCTGACTCGACTTCCTCCTCTCCTCCTATTGGGATGATCTACTCCTTCTACCCCCTTTTACTTTAAGTACTCTTTCGCTTTATCGCTTTAGCTACTATTTTTACCCTACTCTGCTCTTTACCATGCATGGCTTGGGAAACACCTATGGTTGCCGTCATGTTGGGACAAGTTAAGGAGGGCGTATGCTGGGAGCACATTTATCCTTTTTGAGGGTGCTCAACTGTTCCTAGGCTCACTGTCGGTGGCATGGTAGCCACGTCGGCTGAGGCCTCTTCTCCTTTTTTGCCACCTTCTTGGCTGGTTTGTGCTTGAGTGTGATATGTGTGCCGTGTATTGTGCCGTGCTATAGAACAAAAAGAGGCAAAAGGGGATTTGGGAGAGAATGTGGGCTTACTTGGTGTCGGGCTAAAAATGACAATGATGATGGTGACGGTTTGTGGGGTGGTCCTCATGGGCTTGGTGACATGGCTGGTTTCCTCTTTTTGCTGCAATGGTTGTTGGCCTGCTATCCCCTTGCTGTCGTGGCCGGCCCAACGATGCCCGTCCGTAGGGGTGAAAACGGATCGGATACGGACGGATAATACTTCTACCATATTTGTTTTCATATTTTTTCAGATACGGATACGAATACGGATAACTCGAATACGAATACGAATAATATCGAATACAGATACGGATCGAATACGAATCGAAACGAATACGGTTACGAATATTTATCGGAACATGAAAACCCCTTGAATTATACATCCAAAATTAATAAAAATACGTAAATAGTTTGTAACATCCTGATTTTCTGGAGTTTATAAAGCCCTGTTTTTAAAAATAAATTTTCTGGAATTAAATCAAGCTTAAAATAAATTTTTAGAATTTAAAATAATTTAATATGATTAAATTAAGCTTTAACATGAGCTAAAAATATTTTATTTGTGTTCCTCAGGTCTCAAGGATTTTTCTGATATTTTTGGTGAATTTTTGGGATTTAATTGCTATTTTCTAGAGCCTTTTGGATTTTATTCAGATTTTCAAAATAAGAAAATGGGGGAGATTCTAGAAAATCCGGATATCCGGTTTCATTTTATCCGGATTATCCGTATCCGTATCCGTATTCGACGGATACTAGGCTTACCGTATTCGTATCCATATCCGATAAAAAAAATCCGTATCCGTATCCGATCCGAGAATTATCCGAAAAAAATCCTATCCGACACAATCCGTATCCGTATTCGTCCGGATCGGTCGGAAACTATCCGATCCGTTTTCACCCCTACCCGTCCGTGGTCCTTGCTCCCCTTCTTCGTCTTCCTCAACCTTGGCTCCAGTTTGCCGTCAGAGTTCTTTGGCTTGGCTTTGTTTCACGGGTCTCTCAGCTGGGAAATTGTAAGGTGGTTGCTAGCCTTTGCTCTTAAGGGGAAAGGGCATTCAGTTGATTCCTCTCTCTTGGACTGTTCATTTCGAAACTGTCTCAGTGCACTATTAGGCTATGGACCATTGGTCTAAAGAGTGGGCTTATCACTGTGTTTTGGATTTTCTGCGGCAGAGGTAAGTTGGTAAAATTGTGGGCATTGGATTTTCTTACTACCGGATGATGATGCCCACTAACATGAGAGACGCCGACTAGTTCTAGACAGTCTGAGAATCTTGATGAGCACCATTCTACTCGACATTCTATAGTTGAGTGGTTCTAATGGCGATCTTCCTTTTACTTATTTTTATTCTTCCTTGGATTGTTCTTTTTAGCCGCCTTTTGATTGCAAAGGGAAAATGGCGGGCTGGGGTTCGGTTTTAGAGGGTTCTACTCGCCGAGCAATACACGGGAAAAGTAATGCACAACTAGAATGCAGTGCAATTTATTTACTCTTGTTTCAATATAATTTTGGCCATGTAATTATTCATGCTTTCATACTAGAATTGTGATAAGGTTTTATTTTACTTGGAGATGCCAAAAGTGATTTCTTGCGATCTATTTTATGGACCCATTTCATTGCAGTTATCTTAGTAATTCCGAATCTACTGTCTACTTAGGTTAAGTGCAGTGTTTGGAGGTAATTAAAATTTAGGGTTCTTTGAGTCACGGTGAACGCACCACGCCGCCGCCCGATCGCAATGTACGGCCACGGAGGAGAAAGATGGGCGCCTCCCGCTCTCGCTTTGCCAGTACTACCTTCTTCACTTGGTGGTTCTAGACCCCATCCACTTGCTCCCCTCTGGAGCTTCCCTCGTGTTGGACGGACGAGCCCAAGGTTGCGGCAGGCCTTGCAGATTAATCAATGTTTTCTCGCTCCTACGTGCGTCAACGTCGCCTCCGGTAAACCGTGGCAACGTAACACCATAGCTTTACACAACCCAAAGAGGTAGGCAAAGCCAAAAGCCACACGAATCGCGAAAGATGGCAGCCTTGCATGAGAGCTCGGTTACGTGCGAAGGTGCTCTCCAGCCACGTAGCCAAAGAGATGCGACCCACTCGACTCCTGTCTTTACACTTCCCGACTTCTTATACGGCGACGTAGCGGTTTCTGACCACAATGCACATCCACCCCTGTTGTATTGCTTCGAGTTTGGACATGAACGATCGAATCTTTCGTCTTTCTTAGGACTGCGAGTCGAGACTTTGCAGGCGATGAAGAGGCTGCTTGTTCATGGCCATGGGCAGTTCGGTTATCCCTCCAGAAGTTTGGTGGGCAAATCCTCTACCCTGCCTGCACTTTGCAACGATGTTATTCCCCCCAGGGTGAGTTCACCAATCACCACTGCTCTTCTCTTGTCACTTCCTATCTTTCTGAATTTCATGCCTTCCCCAACATTACATTACTGTCGCCATTAGTCATGCTAGATGTCTTCAGTAGGACCATGTAGCAGATTTGGGACTTTTTCTAGCATTTCAGAGAGAGGTGATGTCTAGAGTGCTTAAATATATAGGATGAAATTCTTCATAGTAAATCTTCTCCGAAAAAAATAAGAAGATAACTTGTTCAAAAGAAGGTATCGGTAAGCTAGCTAGTGCATTAGACATGGTGTAAAATGTTCAGGTAGCAACTCGAATATGCGGTAGCAATCTACTTGACGTACGATAGTAACGATACTATGTATTACTGAAATTGATTTTTAGTACTTTCGATAGTGTGTTTGTAATATTTCATTTTCCTGTATCTTGCCAGTACCACTCAACCGAGAAAGATGATGACACGCTGACTGAAATTGGAGAAAAGGCAAGATCAACAGCAGACGAGTTCCTCAGGGTGGCCAAGGAGAAGTCTGATGAGGTCAGCGAAGGCGCAAAGGAAACATTGCACGAGACTAAGGAAGCGGTGCTCGGGGAGTCAGACGATGAGAAGGAGAAGTTCAAACAGAGGGTTGAGGAGGGGAGGTACCATCAGAATTAAGTGGCAAGTTTTCTGTTGTATGCAGTCATGGCCTGTCAAAGTCATAGGCCCTGTACTTTATCAATTGCTAGGCTTGGCATCTAGGTATGTGTAATGTGTTCCCCCTTCGGTTCTGTGGCCTTCAGTACTACATGTTATCTCTGTAGAGTAAATAAGGTTTGCCTTTAGATTTGAGTAATCTTTTGGTACTACTACATGTAATTTCCTGCAGAATAAATAAGACTGGCCTTTTGAAAGTTGTTGTCATTGTCATTTGTGGATGCTTGATTGCTGACTCGACTTGGATGTGCATTATGCAAGATTTGATTCAGTTTCATGGCCGTTTATCCTTAAGGTTCTGAGGAAATTAGGTTTTGGTTTCATTTAGTGTGACATGGTCTATGGGCTATTGGGCACATCTTCATCGCAAATCCTTCTCAATGGATTTCCCGGGGAGGTCATACTCCACAAGCGTGGAGTGAGGCAAGGGGACCCCCTTTCCCCGATGCTATTAATTCTTGCTATGGACGTTCTAAGCAAATTGTTCTCTCAAGCATCAACTGAAGGTTTGCTGTAGCCTCTCTCTTCTCGAGCCTTGCAGCACAGGATCTCCCTTTATGCCGACGATGTGGTCATCTTTCTTAGGCCGAACACCATGAATTTAGAGGTCACTATGGACATTCTTCGTCTCTTTGGCAAGCTTCTGGTCTTAAAATCAATATGCAGAAGAGTAACATCTTCTCCATCCAATGCTCTGCGACAGAGATTGCCACAGTACATGAGCTTCTCCCATGTGAAGTGATAGTTTTTCCTTGTAAGTATCTTGGGGTGCCCCTCTCCATACAGAAGCTTACAAGGGCTGAAGTTCAACCTATTATTGATCGGATCGCCGATTGTCTTCCGGGGTGAAAAGCAGATTTGTTAACAAGAGTAGGAAGAAGAACATTGGTGCAATTTTGTGCTAACCTCTATGGTGGTCTACTTGGCCATAGCAGTTGACCTTTCCTTGTGGGCTATTAAAGAAATAGACAAGATCCGGAGGAGATTTTTGTGGAGAGGCAGAAAAGGCATTAAAGGCGGCCATTGCCTTGTGTCTTGGGCCAAAACCTACTGACCTTTTGAACTCGGTGGCTTTGGCATCACTGATCTCCAGCGAATGGGATGTGCCCTTAGAATGAGATGGCTTTGGCTTCAGAAGACTGAACCTGGTAGACCCTGGTCCTCCTTCCCGATCCAGGTCCACCACTGCGTTCGATCCTTCTTCTCCATAGCAACAAGCACTGAGGTTGGTAACGGCTCCCGCACTCTCTTCTGGACGGATAGATGGATTCATGGGCAAAGGATCGCTGATCTTGCACCCCGCCTTTTTGCCTTGGTTCCCAAGAGATGTGCCAATAAGCGCATGGTAAGGGAGGTAATCACGGATCACAATTGGACTGCGGATATGCTTAGAGCGATGTCGGTTGGGGTCATCGCTGATTTTCTAGATCTTTGGATCTCCTATCACAGGTAGTGCTACAACTTGACTTAGAAGATAAACACATTTGGCGCTTCACTGCCAATGGAAATTACGCGGCAAAATCAGCATACGAAGGCTTCTTTCAGGGGGGCATTGTTTTTAGCCCTTGGGAGCGAATCTGGAGAACATGGGCCCCAAATAAATGTCGATTCTTTATGTGGCTGGTTGCACAAGATAAGTGCTGGACTGTTGATCGTCTGGCACGCCGAGGATTGCAACATCCTCCCCGCTGCTTGCTTTGCGATCAAGAGGAGGAAACCATTAACCACCTCTTAGTCTCATGTGTGGTTGCCCGACAGTTTTGGTTCGAACTGCTACAAAATGTGGGCCCTCAGAACCTCTCCCCTCAACCGGGTGAGCCCTCCTTCGAAGATTGGTGATCCAGAACACACAATGCAATGGAGGGCCAGGCTCGGCAAGGCCTCAACTCCATCATCATTTTAGGGGCATGGTCTCTTTGGAATCTCCGCAATCGATGTGTCTTCAATGGGTCTGCTCCGGACGTTAGGGCTCTCTTGTCATCTATCAGTGAGGAGTTAAGGTTTTGGGGTTTGGCCGGAGCAAAGGATATTTCGTACCTAACTGCTTGGTTACAGGCTTTGGTCTAGATCATGTCTTTAGTAGAGGTTGTTTTTGTGTTTGTACATTAGGCGAGTTTTCCTAGAGTAAGCGTGTGTGTTTTGGATTGTGAGTTTGTAAGATTTCTCTCCTTATTATAAAGATATGCAGCTCTCCTGCGTGTTCGAGAAAAAAAAAGAATTTTACTGGATATCTAATAGTCATGTGTAAAAGGTAACAAAGAAAGATACAGGTAACATTTTTTTGGGGAGATAATGCCCTGTGAGCACCAAGTGGTGATGATTCATAATTAATTTGGTCTGCAATTTGTCTTCTTCTTTTTTTGAAACTTCTGGTCTGCACTTTGTCACCATTGGCATTTCGGTGAACCCTTGTTTTGAAAGAGGGATGGCAACATCTGGGTCCAAAAGTACTTCCAATAGTCACGGAGATAATTTAATCAGTGCAACAAATCAAACGCAATTGCAACTTTTTCTGCCTTATCTGAAGTTAAAATTGTGATCAAGTTGGGCAGTCCAAAGGAAAGGGAATCCACAATGCTCATGCCGGAATATGGGGGTTGGTGAACTCCACATCAGTAAGCACCTAGAGAATGGTCAGTCAGTGTTTTGCTAAGTCATGACATACGGATTAGCACATGACTTAGGATGACAAAATGTTGATTAAGTACCAAGTGCCAAATTAGGTATATTTTACAAGCATTGTCATAGAATAAAAATGTTCTGTTCTTTGATGTTTTACATTAACTAGTGGATTTACCCGTGCAATTGTGCGGCTAAATATTATGATACAGTTATCTTTAATATATAACTCTACTACCTATAATTGGAATACAATTGTATATATTATATAACTCTAATATTTATATATAATTAATTTGTATTGTTATAATCTGATACCACCAAAATAAGTGGTGGTGATCTTTCCTCTTTTCTCTCGATTAACGTGAGAATTTATAGGATTTTTTCTTTTTTAGAATTATTGTAGGATATTTTTACCTTCAAAATGAAGAAGTGCTTGGAATCTCACATGTTATTTTTATTTATATAGATTGTTGTTGGGCATTCTTTGAGCATTAGGTGCAATAATCTGGCTGTCTCAGCTGTATGGACCGTATGGTCATTATGTCCATTCTCAATAATTTGAACTTTCAGTACGATGCTTTAGTCTTAAATATCATGCTGCACTAGTTTACTGTTCACATGGGCCAAGTATATAACCATTCTAAATATATCTTCAGATTTAGCCATTTCTAAGGATGTCTACTGAGCATCTTCTTTGACATGTAATTTCTGAACTCTGAGAACAAGTACATTCATCTAACTTGAAACATTTTTACTTTGCTGATGTGGTATCACTCTTTAATACAAATTGAAATATCTATTTGACTCCTTAATACAAATTGCACTCTTTTGTCAAAGCAAAGAATATCTGAAAAGAAACGGTCCAGACTCCAGTTTACCTGTGATTCTGTGAAGGGTTCAGGGTAACAGTACATGCAAACTCCCAGAGACTGACAAACTTGGGCTAGTATATCATTCCGCTATTTGATGACTTCAGTATTCGGAAATCAGAAGAAATCCATCTTTTATTGTAGGGGTGACACTAGTAATCACTTTTTTCCCTCTCTTGTGGAGATACCACTACCCAAAAAGTAAGGACTTTTTCCTTACGAGAAAAGACCTGATGTCTTAAGAAATTGAAAAAAAGCTCTTATAATTTGGTTGGACGTTGGTGGCTTTCACTTCCTTGTTAGTAGAAGCTGAAAGTTACTACACTACATATATTCCTTAGGCTGGGAGCCTGGGATATATCGAAGTAAGTGCACATTGTGTTCTTGTATGCTCAACAAGTAGGAGAGCGCCATGCTCAGGGAGATTGTACGTTGCATAAGTCCAAGTGTGTTAGGTCTCACCTGTCTTCCTTCATAGAATCCATATATGTAATTTTTTGAAGGAGCTGAGTGAGCTATCTCGCCGTTCACTGTATTTGTATGTCATGGATTCAGAACAGAAATCTGCATCACTGAGCAAGTCGTGAGTTCTCATCATAGGTAATTAATCATGTTATATGATATCAATTTATTGAGCTGATGTCAAGTAGTAACATGCAGAGCATTATAAGCTCATGGGATGCCATATTGCAGTGGTGGCTAGTGTGGAGAGTTTTGTCTACAAGGGAGTAGCATCAAATTTAGTTACTTACCTCACTGATGTGAAGATGAGTGCATCCTCAGCTGCAAAGAGTGCCAGACATGGAGTGGAGTCACGTCCATGCTGCCACTAGCCAGTGCAATTTTTGCTGATTCTTACTGGGATCGTTACTCCACTATCACCGTTTCATCCTTGCTCTACATAGCTGTAAGTTTGTTTATTCACTTCGATGATGCTGAATATGATCTTTGAACATGTGTGTGTTTTAGATTAGTATAAATAAGCATGTGTTTTGTTTATGCTGCCTTTTTCTTTCCTTTCTGAAAGTTGAAATATTCAGGTGACTATTACATATATTTTTTTGAAAGTTCGTCACTGTTACTTATGAACATATCAAACACGATGGTTAATTGTTCAACGTTCATATTGCTGGTTAGTAGTTCTTCATATTCCTTTAGTAGTTCTGAATTTCCGATGACACGGAAAGTCACTTGAATAACTTTTAAATTTCTCTCTTCTTTATTTTGTCATAGTTGAAACGAAGCTTTCTGTCAGATGGTCTGAGAGTTTAGCGTCGTATATACACTGGTTATAGTACCTCATAGCTGAACAGTCTTGAGCAGCTATAAGAGGAACAGAAGACGTCTCTGGAAATCAGAGCGTTACAGACGCGCCCATCGCTGAAGTCTTCAGCGGCAAGCAGACGGACTCGCGGTGAGAGCAGGCGAAGGAAATTCAAGCTGCTATCACGCAAGTTTTAAGGCTCGCTACGTGCGAAGTCCGCCACGAACAGCTAGCCTGGTCAGCCGGCACGCGGTCGCCGAGCCCTCCGCCCTCCGCCCGCTTGGGTCGAACGAAACGCCCAATAGCGTTTGGGCGGGCGTGTGCGTTTCCAAAGCTTCGTTTGGTATCTACGTGATCGGACGGGTTTAGAATTGAAATGCCTTTCGCTGGTTCGAAAAACAGAGGGGCTGAATCGCGTTTTGTTCTCTTGAGTCTCGAAGACTACCCGGGAAGGAGCTTCTCTCAGATTGTTTTTTCGGTGAGCTACACGCAAGAGATGGTAACATCAAGGGCCTGCGCAATAGCACTACGCTCGGCCCGTCAAAAAATAATAGCACCACGTACACTGGAACTTTGCGACATGTGTACGCATGCACCACAAAATCATACTATTAAGCTGGCAACCATCTGTGGGGGCGGCCGACGGGGATCAACCTGCATGCGGTGTATGTCAAGGCAGAATACGTCGCTAGGGGCCCGTGCTCGCGCGACGGGCACCCCAGACGGGACATGCGGGGCAGCGGGCCAATGGCCTTTTGGCACCGCCCCCTCGGCGCTCCCGCACGGCTCCACCTTGGCCGCTGCCCAACTCCTCTGGTTGCCTCTCCTCTGTGCCATCCCTACTCTGCACGTTGGCTTGGCCACCCCTATGTCGCCTGTAGCTCCAGTTCGTCCGCCATGCTTCCTAGCCTTTGGCGCGCCGTCTTAGTTCTGTCGTGCTGGGCTGGGCCACGATTTGACCACATCCATGGTCGGCCTGCCCCCTACAGCTCGATCACAGCTCCTCTGGCTACGGCTTCCTTGTGCCACCCTTTGGCCCGACCCTAGGCCGCCACCCCTCTTAGCCCGGCTTTGGTCTGCTCGCCTCCCCCCACTGGCTCGGCCTTTTGGGGCCGCTTCCCCATGCCTCTGGCCGGCCCGACTCCCCCAACAGCCAGCACCAACCCTCGGTACTCTCTCTCCTCTCACCTCCTTTCCTCCTCTACTACCCTCCTTATATTATGTGCCTCTGTGATAGATATATGGTGACGACTGAATCATACGCTAAGCCTACACAAGCCGAGCTCAAGCCCAGCTTAAAGTTCGACATCAATCTCAAGCTCCTTTGAACTCGACTCAAGTTTCTATCAAGCTTGAGCTTGCCATGTCAAATTTGCTCGAATTCGGTTTGTTTACAGCCTTACGGTCATCCGGGCCGGCCCAAAGGAGTGATATTGTGATAAAATGGGCCAAGCCTTGCACGATGAATTCGTAATGTAACCTCGCCCTTTGCAGAATTGCACTGCAGCTCGCCGAAGTGATCCTGTACGCCTTTCGGGCTTTCTTCTTGGACTTTCTTAATTAAGGCCTGTCATAATAGGGCGAGGCCGTGGCACATCAGCAGGACAGATGTGTCCATTATCAGATGTTCTTCGATAGTTCAGGAGCAATCTACCTTGCGGATTGGTGATTAGAATATGTCCGCCTCTAACCTCCTACAAACGCTATGGACAAGCTCCTGACTAGGAGAGCAATCTTGACTTATCGATTAGAATCTGTCTGCTACACTACAATCAAAAGGTCATCTCGAGACGACAGGAAGAATGGCCCGCCTGCAGAAAAAACGAAAGTGCAACTTGCCTAGCGACCATCATCTGAAACTGACGAACATAAGACATACATATAGGCACAAACAAGGATCTCCGTAGCTTTCACGGAGAAAGTTTACTCATGAACGACAACTAAAAAGCTGGAAACACGGTACCTTATTCAGATTGAAAAGTCACCAAGGCACAAAGGAGTGCCTCACAATTCATAGACGCTTCCAGTTAGAGGATAGGTTGCCCCCATGCTACCTTCCTCTGTTTCGTCTACAAGTAGATGTAATCACGGTTACAACGACAAAGCTGGCTTGTCTCGTAGTCATGCTAAACTTTCTACTTGTCCAATCATCGTCCTCATGGGAATTGCCATTGGCCCAGCAAGGGAACACCGAACGCGATGCCACCAGTCGCGTTGCTGTTGATACGATCGGCATATTCTTGCTTATTTTCTCCATCCGATCTGGAAAAAATACATGTAAAATTTACGCCGGAGATAACCTTATCGGCATGTACTTTCAGCCGCTGTTGTCGAGTGCAATCGCCGCAACAATCTTCCGATCAATGTCCTTCCAGAAAACAACGACAGTACGGATGCTATTACTCGGTTTTCACTCTGAATTTTGAGCAGAAATCACAACTCAATAATGGTGTACGAAACGCATCACGCACAGAGACCGTACAGGTAGCTAGCATCACACGAACGAAGACTTCAGGACGGAGCTTGTGTCAGGTGCGAGGCCATTGTCCTCCTGGAACCCTGTTAATACACAGTGAAGTGATCTTCTGTCGAGTGCAGCGTACAGTTGCACGATCCCATTCGAAAGCTACGTTGAACTGTGCTCTGTCCTTCAGAAAACAGCTGGGGAATTGTCTGTGTTTGTGTTTATTAAGCAAGTGAAATATTAATTTTTCAGGTTCTCCAAGAAATTAAAGAATTGAATGTTAGTGATATACCCTAAAAATGATTATAAAGATGATTATATCACTTCTATATTTATAATCTTTTGAATAATATGTTATTTTATCTCTTGAATAAATATCTTTAGTATTGATCAACAAGTATGTGACTTATTTGTATAACTCTTTATTCATGTTTTCATGTTATTCTAAATTATTTCTGATCTTATATCATTATATAAGATAATTATGATTAATAGATCCGCACATGTATTGATTGATGATAATATTTTCACGTATCATGGATATATGATATCAAATAAAAAATATAGACATATGTTAGAAATCATGATGTTGGATTAACCTATGATGAAACACCATAGAGATTGTTATATTCTTAAACGTCATCAGTTAATCTTATACATAGTATATGTATGATTCTTAGAGCTGAGATTGTCATAGTTTTCTACATGTATAATAGTTTACTTAGGAGTTACCAAATATTACTTCATAACTAGATAGTCATAAAAGTAACTTTTGGGTTTACTATGAAACATAAGGAGAAATATGAGCTATCAACATAAAATTTATCCCTCCTATATAACGGGAGAGATATCTCTAGACCCCTCTATGTGGTTGTATTAAGAAAGTGTATAACCGTACCGAATATGATTAAGGAGTTAATTACAACTGAGTAATTCACTAAATATTTGAGTGAAGGATCGAATTATCATAGGATGGCACGCTTCTCGCTTTGAGTTCGATTTGGTATTGTGACACAAAGGGATCGGTGTATGAGTACTATATTGGTTCGTCCGATACAATCTTTATGTATATTTGGGAATTGATATGTCCTGCTATGGACCGCTACTGACTTATGAACTAGAAAAGAGTTTTTGGGCCATGGTTAAATATACATAAAGCTACAGGAACGCACACTTAACGGATTGGAACACATCAATTTGGATTGAATCCATTACTAATGAGCCAAGTGGGCTTCGCACCTTGTTGGCCCCTATTGTAAGGTTCACCAAGGGGCTATATTAAGTGAGGCGCGGGGTTGAGGAATAGACTTGGTACACATCCAACGAAACTCTAGCCGTCACCTCTCACAGGCTCTGCTGTGTGCGCTGGTGCTAACACATTGACGCATGGTCTTTTATCCTTAGACATGTGGACTTCAGTAGAGATGTTGCTGAAACTGCAGCGTTGATCGGGATGATCGTGGGGAGGAGATGATTAGTTAGAGGGCGATTGACTATTTCCACCACACCGACGCGCGCTACACTGAACTGACTGCTTCACTCTACTTCTGCTGCACTGCAGGTTTAGTCGTAATGATATATGATCTTTTACTCGCATAGATTCCTGATTTACACAGTATAAAATTTTAATATGTGCTAGTATAGTCTACCCGTATCACAACATTGAAAGTGTTCTTTAATTTGATCTTAGGTTTAGATTCTGTTTGGACCAATGCATTGCTGATGGGGAAGCATCTGAATGAGCCTTGCACTATGTTCCGAGCAGCACATCTTAAGGGCGAGTTATCATTACAAGATCACCTTTGGGTAGAAGAGAATGCATGCATATGCGTGTTGGAAAGTCTTTGATAAGGAAGCTGCATGGACTCCAAAAATGGTAGGGCAGATGCTGGTGTTTGGTAACATCGATCCATGGGTACGCACGCTGCTTGCAGTGACCATTGTTACCCCACTGGAGCGATCTTCTCTCTTCGACAACACCGTCGATCGATGCGCGGATAAGAACATATATCCAGCAATGTCTACCTGAATAATCCAGTAAAGGCTGATCATTTTACTTTTGACTGCTGCTATTTTCTGACTATATATATGATACCGACACTTTACCAAGATTTTGTTCTCAGAATCTAGAGCTCTCTGGGCTGTCCCTTTTCCCTTTAATTGAGTTACGTGGCTGCCATTTACATTTGGTTGCTGTATTGCACGATGGGGCCCTGTTCTCGATTAAAACCAAGTGAGAAAACTTGAAACCAGATACAGAGCTAGACAGCCAGCCTTCTAAATCACTACACATAGTACATACAAAGTCGCCCTTACGTCCTTGCATGCTGCTTCTTATTGCAGTCAGCTTTGAAGGTTTTGGTGTGGTGCTTTGTAGATATCTTTCTGGTCTATTAGGGTCTCCCGTTCCATGAATTCGTCTGGTGAACGAGAAGGAAGCCAAATCCAGCACGAGCCTGCAGAAGCCGGCATGCTCCCTCAAGCCGTATCGCTCTCGTCGCAGCCAAGCCTTCCTTCTCTCCCTTCCTTGGGTCCCCACGACCCAAACATAAGCCCTTGCCTCCACCGATGCGTCGATACTCTCCGAGGCCACTCGTCGTGCGTGTCCGCTCTCGCCGTCGACGGCGACTCGCTCTACAGCGCCTCCTCGGATGGGCGCATCAGGCTGTGGCCGTTGGGCAAGGCAAGAAGACGGCAGGAGGAGAAGGATGGCAGTTGCAGCACTGCAGTTATGGCCGTCACCAGCAGCTCCGTGAAGTGTCTTCTCGCCACGGGCAATGGGCGCCTCCTCAGCTCTCACCAGGACGGCAAGATCAGAGCGTGGCGGGTCGGCAGCCGGAGGGACGGGACTCCGCGCCTCGTCCAGCGCGCCGTCCTGCCGACCGCTGTGGACCGCTTGCGGACCTGCCTGCTCCCGTGGAACTACGTGGAGGTCCGGCGGCACAGGAAGCGCACCTGGGTGCACCATGTGGACGCGGTCACCGCGCTCGCGGTGTCCCCGGACGGCGCGCTCGTGTACTCCGTGTCGTGGGACCGGAGCCTCAAGGTGTGGCGCGTGCCCGGCTTCCGGTGCGCGGAGTCGATCGCGCCCGCGCACGACGACGCCATCAACGCCCTCGCCGTGTCGCCGGACGGGCACCTGTACACGGGCTCGGCAGACAAGAAGATCAAAGCGTGGAGGCGCGACCCGGGGCGAAAGAAGCACGCGCTGGTCTGGACGATGGAGCGGCACAGGTCGGCGGTGAACGCGCTCGCTCTAGGGGTCAACGGGCAGGTGCTCTACTCCGGCGCGTGCGACCGGTCGGTCGTCGTCTGGGAACGAACCAACGAAGGCGCCGAGCGCATGGAGGCCACCGGCACGCTCAGGGGGCACACTCGGGCGATATTGTGCTTGGCGGCGGCCGGGGAGTTGGTGTGCAGCGGCTCGGCGGACAGGACGGTACGGGTGTGGAGGAGGGGGGCGGACAAGAGGTACACCTGCCTTGCCGTCTTGGAAGGCCATGGCGCGGCCGTGAAGAGCTTGGCATTGGTGCGTAGCGACGACCGCGGCTCGTGCTCCTCGGAGAGCTCGTCGGACGGTTGTTCTGCTCTCGTTTGCAGTGGTTCGCTGGACGGCGATGTGAAGACTTGGACCGTTGTTGTTCCATGATTGCTTCAAGAGTGGTTCACAATGGTACGTACATATACGTACTTAAGCATGGAGAGGTGGAGTTCGACCGCAAGGTGCGGATGTCCCCAGTCTAGCATTGTCTGGCCTGTATTTGTTTCGGACTGCCTGGAACGTAACATTTGCTAAGGCTTCACTTTCTGCGCGTGGTTTTCTGGAGGCCAGACGAGAGGCATGTGTACAGTAGATAGCCGCTATCTCTACTGTCGAGGAGAGGAACATCATGTACGTTTTCGTGCTAATTTAGTGCATTCGAACATGTAAATGGCCAGCCATATACACATCGATAGTTTCGATAGCGCTCTCAGCCGTTCAGGTGGGTTTTTTGGTTGAAATTTATGGTTTATAGCTATAGTTTTTAAATTCTGATATATTTATAAGAGGTAATACGTAAAGAAAAATAGTCGTATATAATTTTAGCTGATACAGCTGAACTCGATATAGTTTGTACTATAATTTACCTATACACTTCGTCTTTAAAAAATACATTGTTTAACGATAAATTATTGTAAAAATAAAAACCAAAGTCTAAATGTAAACTCAAAAGAACTGAGAAGTCATCGTCACACCGTGCTATAGGCTGATGGCTTTTTGGCTGTTTGCGACAGAGATTGCGGAAAGAGAGATACTCGTTTGCGATTTTTGATAGTACAGATATTAGTTTTTTAACGTGTACTACAATTAACTTGTAGACCCCATCTTAAAAAAAAAATACTTTGTTTAAAAGTTAGTTACTGTAGCAAAAGTCAAAAACGACTTTTAGAAACCGCAAAGAACATGTCCTATACTAGTACATGTTTGCGAAGTGCTAAAAATGTAGTGGAGCAACCGGAGGTTTATGCATCTGCGCGGATATCATATTTAATGTTTGGTTTTTTTTTGAATTCACGTGAATAGTTATTTGACTTTTGATTGCTCAGCTATATATAAAACCAAGTTGTTTGGTGATGCAAAAATAATGTACGAGAAAAAATGAAAAATGTTTTAGGTAAATTTTGTTTGTGTTGTACACACCCTTGTGAATATTAATGTGCTAAATGAGCAGGAGTTGGTTTTTGTGTTAAAGCATAGGAATAGAAAAGGACCTATGAAATTGTGCGGTTACTCCTAAAATAATTATAAAATTCTCTTCTATGGCTTTTCCCTGTTTAATCCTAGATTACATTATATGTATTGTCCATAAGGTTGAACACAAGGATTCAAAAACTAGTTACAAAAAAATACCGAACCTTAGTCGGTACCGGTTACCGGTGGTAACCGATTTTCTACCGACGGTTTTAATTATCCAATTTAAACTTAAAATTTGAATTTAGCTAGTTTTCAGCTAGTTACCGCCGGTTTAACCGGATACCTCTTGAAATTACTATTAATCAATTTAAATTAAAACTTTAAATTTTTAGATCGATATTCTTTTACCGATCAGCATCGGTACGGCAACCGATCGATTATCACCGATTTTTTTTATTCCTGGTTGAGCATCAAGAAAAAAGTACAATGTTTTCATGCCATCAAATTTTGGTAGCACTTTTTTAGTTTTTGGACAACACTAAATAATATTTATTAAATACTTGAAATTAAAAATAGCTACATTGGATAGCTTACATGGTAGCTAGCGATAGCTGCTGCAACTCCTTTTTTCCGACCTTGCCGCGACAAAAAAGTTCGTGATTTAATACCTTGAGTTGAACATAAAAAAAAGCACAACATTTTCCATGCCATCAAATTCATTATAATGGACCAATGACATTATAGTATATCATTGCCAATTTTAGCAAAAATATGCATACGAGTTATAGGTGATTCAAACCATCTCCCTGTCGCACATCCTCCCCTTCCTTCTCTCTATCGTAGCGTACTCCCGCATCTTCTCTTGACATACATCAACATGTAGGCCTATGTCGTCAGTCGGCTCCCTCCCCAAACTGCTTGCAGCCTCACATTCCAACCGCTTCTCTTCCCTTCTCCACACGGCCATACCCGTGAGGCCCCAACTTCTAGCCACTCTTACTATTCTCACGTCCTAATCAGCACCGCCCCCTCTCTCACTTTTATCAATCTCTTCTAATTCTCTCCCTCTTCCATGCTCTGCACCAGCACTTTGCTAGCTTTGTAGGACAGATTCGCGATGAGTGGCGGCGCTGGTGACCGATGCCCATAACAAGCAGAAGGGCTGTCACCAAGTGGCTCGGCCAACGAGGAGGAGGAGGCAACAGGGAGGAGGAAGACTGTGGCACCAGGATCGAGGATGGCTGGATCCAGTGATGCGATGGTCAGGGATCACCAGATCTAACCAACTCTGGCTTCTCCCTTGGGTCCAGCGGTAGCAACGTAGGGATAGTTGGGTATGGAAGTAGAGACCTCTCTCCGACTCTCCTCCGTCGGTGCCACCACCTTCCACTTCTCATTTTCTGCCAGCGTGGTCAGCTGGCTCCAACTATGACTCTATGTTTTTGATCCGCCACTGCCCCCACTGTCTCATTGTGAGAACGGTCTAATCTGACGGTGGTGGAGGCGAGGACGACTGGATTTGGTAGCGATGACCTTAGGGATACTGGCTTCAAACACAACAACCTTGGAGTCCACTGGATGCGCTGTGCTAGGGTGAAGAATGCTAATGTCAAGGACTATGACCCTGAGATTAAGAGGTCATGGTGTTGGGGACATCGGCGAGGAGCATGATGACCCCAACGGAAAATTGCATGTGGAGGCAGAGGTGTACCAAAGGTGGAGGTGAAGGTAGAGGTGTACTAGAGTTAGAGGTGGAGGCAGAGGTGTACTAGCCGGATCCAAAGGCGACGATCTAAGAGAAGGTGCATCTGACGATGGTGACCTTGAGGATGGTGGATTCAGTGGCGATGGGGCCAGTTATGTGTGGGGCGAAATCACAGGCTGGGAGGAGGCGATGTGGTAGCAGCACATGGGCTAGGGAGGCAAGTAGAGACGGGAAGGCGATCTCCCAGCGATGGTGACACACGGGTGGGGGGAGGCGAGGGAAGACGAGGGAGGGGAGGAGGTAGTGTTGGGTAGGAGCGAAGGGGTCGAACATATTTTATTTGCATCTAAGGTAACCTCTTCCCTTAGCTGATCCTAGCCAGTAGATCTTAATCTGATGATCATGAAAAAAAGGTGATGTGGCCAACCCCTTTGGTCCCTCAACCCAGCCCCTCGGAGCCTCCGCTACTCCTTCCTCCCATGCGCTATTGTGTTGCTGCTGCACTAGGACAATGAAGAAGAGAGAAGCGGAGTGGTACTCAGTGGTGAAGAAGAGAAGCACATTGGTGTGAACGACTAGGCGTTGGTGTACACCACTAAGAATGATGACAGGAATAGAAGTGTAGACCATCGAGGTTGATGATTGAGACATGGAGCACGTGGGCACGAATGACAAACAAGGAGGCGGAGTCAGTGTTCCCCTATGCACTAGGCGCTAGTCAGGCAGCAGACCAGCGCCTAGGTAGGCTAGGTGATCGCCTAGGCAGGCCAAATCGGGAGGGCGGGAGGGTGCCACCTAGGCAGGCTAGGCGGCCATCTAGGGGAACAGTGGGCAGAGTACACCGTCTCAGATGAGGTGTACACCATCGGAGGTGAGGAAGAACCATGAAGCCTGCGGGCTCAGGGAAGGTAGATCTAGAGTGACAATCTCAACAACGGTGGATCCGGCCACGCCGATCTCACTCTTGATGATAATATATCTTCCTCTTTTTAATGTTCATTGCATAATTTTGGTCACATTTGATAATATGTATCATATTGTTTTGAAACCCTATTGCAACGCACGAGTATCTTACTAGTTCTTATTAATACGACAGGATGATATGAAGTTTGATGAATATGTTGATATGTAGTTTGATGAAAATAAATTATCTAGGAATTTGAAAAAAAAATCATGCATTCTAATCAGGGCTTAAACAGTGGACAAAGATGAAATTGCCAACCATACAAAAACTTGATGAAAAGAATTTAAATAGCACATCAACAATCATTTCTCGTAGGAATCTGGGAAATTTCTTATGTTCCAAACATGCCCTAAATCATCTATCGCATAATCAAACCTTCTATCAAGCCAACTCTCAGTGTATATGATAATAAAGGAGGGAGCATATGATTTTAGGAGGTGTGCATAATGGATTTTGTGGAGAGAACATAAAGTCATTTATGCCCATACAATAGACACTAGTGGGGTCCATGCGACAGACCCAAGAGGAGTCAACTTTGAAAGATTGCACAATGATACTTATCTCCTTTTTCTTCTAGATTAATTGATTCTCTTATATTGGTTTATGCTTGCATTTAAGTGGAGATTGATCTCTAATGAAATCCAATGTTTATGGTTTATAGTCATAATTAGGGTCCAATGAATTAAAGGTCGGATGTTTTTATTTTTTGTGAGAATTTCTAGATTATTTCTATTTTTTCTTAATACTTGTAAAAGGTCTGCCATTGAATTTTAATAATCAATAGATTTTCTCATATTGTTATTGCGTACCCTTTTTTGAAAGGCGAAATTGTAAAAACCCACCTAGAAGCCTAAAAGTACCTTGGAGTTTGATTTCTCCCTGCAACTATTTTTGTGGCATTTTCACCCCGCTAGTATGCATTTCTTTGAAACCACTCCCCTCCTCGCACCCATTTTATCTACGATTTATGATAATGTGGCCTACCTACCTCTCTAGTGTGACAAGGTAATGAGGGCGTTATATTAGGCACGACATAGGGGCAAACTGTTTCCCTTCTCTCAACATACCTTGCGATGAACCTGAAGTGACACGTGGTGGCAAGAAATGGCTAATGCAAGCCTACACTACTCCTTCCTAGGTCACCACTACCGAACCCTAGGTCACCTCTTTGTCGCTCCCTTGCCTCTCGCATCAAACTAGTCGGGCTAGAGAAGAAGCACCATCTGATTCAATAAGGTCAAACAAATTCACTGTAAATAAAAAGGGTTTAGTTCCAACCACTTCTCTATATTGGAAATCCACCTCGATGCACTTGAGAGCTACGTTGGCCACGCCATCGTAAATCACATGAAAACGAGCGGTAGGGGTGCTTTCAAACAACTATGAACTAGTAGTAGGGGTGCAAGTGCCACAAAATAGTTATAAGCGAAAAATAATACCTTGTGTTTTTTCAATTTTGCATTTTTGGAAATAATACTCACCCTGTTTTTGTTCACTTGTCACTTTTGGTTAGTGCACACATATTAAGGTTATTGTACTTAGGATAAAATGTGACCAAAATGTCCTCCGGTAATATCTCAAGCACATCAAGCGAGATAGCAAAATGGTGGATATGGCTAGAATTGACAGGGGCAGTTTGGGAAAAGTTTATCTAATGAACCACGAAGTGACAAGTATTTCTGGAAGAAAATTTTAGACAAAAAATGCCAAGTAAACAAAAAGGCAAATTTGGCTACAAGACACTCTAAATTTATGGCATTTACTCTAGGACTCTATCTTTTTGTGTCTTTGCTGAAAAACACTAAACTTTAGTGGCTCTTTGCTGGTGGACACTACGTCCATTAAAAATATAATATCCAAATGATTAGGAGAGAGAAACAATCTAAAACAACTACTTTGCCCTTCTCCTACTACTCTTCGTTTATCCTCAGCGATGTTTGTTCGTGTGGGAGGAGGAAAGCAAGAGATAAAGGGAGAGAATGGATTAGGCTGATAGTGGAGCAACATGACATGTGGGGTTGGAAGTTACGGGGGCAAAACAAACTTTTCACTGATCTTCTCTCTAATCTCTCAGCCAATGATATTTTAATGGATGAAGTAACTACCAGCAAAAAGCCATCAAACTTTAGTGTCTTGTAGCAAAGAGATAAAAAAGATAGTGTTCTGAAATAAACACCACAAATTTAGAGTGTCATATAGCCAATTTTGTCTAAACAAAAATGGAGGAAACAATACTGAACCCTCAATCTATGTTAAAAGATTGGTAAATAAGGGTGCAAATGGAGTGGATAATTTTTGTCTGACCGATTGACCGAAAGCTCGCAGAGCAAATACTGAAGGGGTAAGTGGGTATCTAGCACTATCCGTGTCTGACTCCGAGGAACAAATATGGAATAGGATATGGGATGAGTGATATTTATCTGTATATATCCGTATGTAAAGTGATATGAAAAAGTCTGTTGTGACTTTACTTAGGAACTAACATATAGACAGATTGCCACATCTAAACTGACAAGAAATACTGAGTGCTCTTTCTTCAACATCTCGGCGATTAGTCCCTCCGTCTTCACTTTGATTGCACTCTAATGTCTAATGTTCTATGTAGGGGTGAAAATGAACCAGATAATTTCTGTCCGACTGACCGTCCGAAGGATTATGAAATGAATACGGAATAGAGAAATGTGTATCCAACATTATCCGTATCCGACTTCGACTCATTCATCCGTATCCGCTCTAATTACAGTAGACCATGTTCTAGAGATGGTAACACCTGGTTAGCTCGTGGACACACGAGTGCCTTACTGCCTGGCACCTTCACAACTCATGACCATCTGTGAGTTTTTCTTTTTCTTTTTCAATGTTGCATTTTCCAACCTGTGCATTTCCCAGGTAGCCTGTCTCGGCCCATCCATTCTCAAACTACATCCTGTTGGGTCTACACGGGCCAGCAATCTTAAATCCAAATGGGCCAAGCCTGTGCCTGGCCCCGTGCCCTCACCCATAGAAACTTCTATATTGTATAACTCGATGTCGACTGTATTGTTGCCACCATCCTCCTCGGTGACAATGACGCCGCTAGGTCATGCCACACTGTCGCCTTCTCGAAGGCCAATGCAGCATTCCACTACTGGGACCAGAAAGTAGGTAGCTTCCTCCTGAACCATGTTTTCTATTTGGAATTTTGGAGGTGGTCTATGGCGAATTGATGTTGAGATGGGAGAGATCAAAAGACGCCATCTGATTCTAGTTACTGTAGTCCATACGAACAAAAGCTAACTGCTAGTGCTTTCGAACCCAGCCAAAGCCATCTCCGTATTTTCTGAATGGCACTCTGTAATGTTTTGGAATGATAATATCGCTGTCAAATCAATTGAAAACTACTGTGTTTTTGCTTAGATTCTCAGGAGAGGTGCTATGGGCTCCTGCTGTCTCCTCTCTTCTAAAATCGGGATCTGGTAGCAATCCTGACCGTCCCCACCATGTTATGTTTATAGGATCTCCAGCTGTATAGCCACATTGCGACCCCTGCATGTGAACTCATTTCCACCCTGGCGGAAAAAAAAACTTGTACTCTTGTTTCAAGAAGAGATGGATGGAGATTTACTTATCCAAAAGTCCTTAATCGATGACACCGTGGCAGTGTGACTCCGAGGCAAGGACAGCCGAATACTGGGGCCTCAGTTTTCCATTGCACGCATATCCTGTGCCCTTGAGGTGGGCTGTGGCTTTCACAAGGAGTAGCTGATGCTGAGCCAGAAATGCTGGGTGTGTTAGATTCATCTCTTGCTGATCGTGGACCGCATCGATGCCAATCATTCACGATCTGTTGTTCAATCCATTTGGTTGTAATCCGACAATTTCACAGGCAAGCAGTGGACCATTGGATCATTTATACACCGTGCGATTGGTCTCTTTTGATCTCTCTGTGTTGCATTACAGCAACATACTTTTCTGAACCTGTCTAAGAACGTTGTTCATGTATTGTATTTGTGGGAGCATCTGCTAGGAAAGTTCAGCACCTGCTGTCCTTCCTCTGGAGGTTACCGCCCTTTAGAAGACATCTTTAGTAATCCATGATTGAGTGCCTTTGCTTGGAATGTTGAGCATGGTATCAAGTAAAGAGAACTGCACTGTGCAATTCAAATTTAGCTGCTTTAGAACGCAAGCTTAAACAGATGCTCATTAATCATTGGTTTCAGTAGCACTTGCTGTGGATAGTACAGCTACAGCTTTTATTTAAAAAGGGGTCTCTCCTGTTTTAATACATAAATGGCTAAGTATAAAGTTCACGTCCTAAGACCCTGTTTGAAATGTAGGAATTTTATAAAAATTTTGCAGGATTTTCATCAGAACTAGTTCAATTCTAGTTATCGGAAAAAATTCCTGCGTTTTACATGGGGCCCAAGGCTCTGTTTGGAAAGTGAGATTATCATTGAATCTTTCCTACGGAATTCTTGGAACAGTTCAAATCGTGATATTGTCTAGTGATTAAGACCGTATAATTCAATGTACTAACAAAATTATAACAAAAAAGCCAAAAATCACGTGCATATTAGGATCAGTCAAACGACTTGAAGGAAGTATAACTTCGAAATAAAGAGGGGCATCAGTGATTGCAGGTCCTGATAGTCTGACACTTCCACTGGTCAGTAGACCTGAGCGCTAAATCCACATTCCTTGACCCCACCTGTCACCGACCGACCCCACCATGGCCCAGAAAATAACAGTTCAGTAATCTACAATTAATAATCCTTACACAGAAATGAAGCAATGCTCTCTTCTACCCTTTTTCACTTAGACTCTTTCACTGACAGAAGTGACCCATGACGGGTGGGCCAACGTATCATTCGAATTGGATGGGCGACAGTGAGTAGTTAACGTTTAAAATCCCTTGAGGGCGGCCAAGACAGCTACAGGGTAACCAGTACTGTGCTCGAGCGGAGCACCGCACCGCCACCTCCCCGTCCGACGAGGCGAGTTAGGCTCACTGCTCGCCGGGCCCCACATGTCGGCACCTAAATAATTCGTCTTTTGTCTCCCTCCTCGCCCTCCCCTCCCGTTTCGTCGGCCTCTTCCTTCTCTTCTCGCCACTAAGCCCAAATTAGGAGAGAAGCCACCAATCCGCGCCTCGAGCTCCCCCGCCTCCCCGACAGGCGAAACCCTCTTCCCCGTCGTTGACCGTAGCCCAGCTCCACTGCCGCCGTGTGCGGCGGGTGGTGGGCGTGGCCGGAGCTCGCCGCTGCCGCAAGATCTGAACGAGCTGCTGTTGTGTAGGTTGGGGGGTTAGGGTTACCGGTTTGGTGGGTGTTGCGGCGGCGGAGGCGTCCATGGCGGGGTCCAAGTTTGGGTCGTTCAAGTCGGAGAAGGGGGACTCGGCGGCGGCGGCCGGCGCGGTGGCGCAGAGGAGGGACCCGTACGAGGTGCTGGGGGTGGGGCGCAATGCCACCGAGCAGGAGATCAAGAGCGCCTTCCGCCGCATGGCCCTCAAGTAAGTAGAGCTCTCGGATTTGGGCACTTCTCGTGCTGTTCTTGTGCTCATGAGTCAGGAGGGAAGGATTTTGTTAAACTTTCTGCGAAATAGAGCGCATCTTATGCCGAATTTGCTCCTAGTATGAGTCCTTTCCTTTAAGTTAGCTAATTTGAAGAAATTTATCTCTTTTTGCAACAACAGACAGAGCAGTTTTAGGGAGCTTTTTGAATCGTGTGCTAGATTCTAAGACCAGACAGTCACCCAACCTTTGGCCTGCCTTATGTCTAGATAATTTGGTAGTTTGTCTAGCTTGTTTAGTAGTACTTTGATGGAGCGGCAATGCAGCGGTTTGAATAATTTTCTAGTAAATTTTTTCCTGCAGGTACCATCCAGATAAGAATGCAGACGACCCTGTTGCCTCAGAGAAGTTCCAAGAAGCCACATTCTCTTACAGCATCCTGTCAGATCCAGATAAGAGGCGGCAGTATGATTCCTCAGGATTCGAGGTGATTTATGGCTGATTTGAATAGTTTGAACTGCTTGTTTGTTCTTGTGTGACTCTAATGCTTTTGTTACCGTTCAGGCCATCGAAGCAGATAGTCAGGAACTGGAGCTGGACCTATCAAGTCTCAACACTGTAAATACAATGTTTGCTGCTCTGTTTAGGTAGCTTGTTAAGGATATAGCTATTTCATTTGATAATATTTGCCTGGTTATGTAATGATAGTTATGTTTGTGTAGCAAGCTAGGAGTACCAATCAAGACCACAGTTTCAGCAACAGTTTTAGAGGAGGCATTGAATGGATCAGTGGAGATTTCTCAGCTTCAGCTGGGCAAATCTGTATGTAGGAAGGTTGGTACCTACCTCCCATCGTTTCTTCTCTGCATTTTTTTGTCCAGTGAGTAATATTTCAAATTTCACATGTTGGCAGGTGGAAAAGCAATCAGCTCACTTTTATTCTGTGGACACAACAGACAAAGAAGCTAAAATGGGGTTAGTGTGTAGAGTACATTCAACTACTAAAAGTAAATTCAAGGTTAGTTACAAACTTGTCATTAGCATCTGTCTCTCATGATATTTTAACCATTTAACTACTCCATTACGTTACCTTGGCTGAGAAACATTACCTTCTCCTAGTGTAATGTTGCACAATTCAACTAATTTATTTGTTCATTTTTTGTAAACTTTTGGTGTATTGAATCTCATGATATTTTAACCATTTAACTACTCCATTACGTTACCTTGGCTGAGAAACATTACCTTCTCCTAGTGTAATGTTGCACAATTCAACTAATTTATTTGTTCATTTTTTGTAAACTTTTGGTGTATTGAATATTAAGAAATGTGGTGGTCATATGTGCATTCTTTCTTGAAATACTTGCATTTTTTATGGGGAAAGATGGCAATCTTATATTGCTGTTATGATGGACACATGATTAGCCATTTATCTTGAGATGTCATGGCATTGGATGTTCAAATCAATCAAGTACTTGGTGTTTTGTATAATTGCACTCTAAGTTTAGCAAGTTTCCCCATGCACAAGTTCATCTTTCTAAGGCATGTCTTTTTCTTCCTTTCAGTTGCTCTATTTTGAGCCTGAAGAAAATGGTGGGTTAAGCCTTGCTTTACAGGTATGTTTAGTCAGCTTATCAATTTGTTTGTATGAATGAAATAAGTTCTAAGAAGTCTTTTTCTTCTATTTATGATTATTTATCACCTGCAAAGCATGAAATGCCAAAATGTGCGAAAAGAAAATATTTTTGCCATCAGCTTTTGATCTTCCTGATTGCTGCTTCTTCCTGAAAAGTTTGTGTGTCATATAATCGACAACACATTCTAGATCATTGATGAATTTTTCCCATGTTACTCTAGATTTATTGCATACAACTCTGTTTAATTATAACTGTCCTTTTGTACATGGTTGGCATTTCATTCCATGAATTCGCTGTAACCTTGAGCAAGCAGTCTAATAGTTGATAGTGCATTGTACCATCATAACCATAGAGCATGTGAAACTCAAAAACCCTGCATTTTTTACCCGGTAGATGTGTTTGGCAAATGGCAACTGTTCTTTCTAAAAAATAAAAATAGATTACTTGGCTGAGCCTCCCCCTCACGATATGGTTGGAATTTTACTCATCTTGGCATAAGTAGTGAGCTTCAAATCTTCGTGATCTAATGTAGCCCTGTACGAATTCATTTTCTGAATTCATGTAAATATCAGATATGTCCCTTAGCATCATCTGGAGGTCCAAAATGGCCCATAGGAATCTAGAAACATCAGCCTTAGGCCCCGTTCCAAAAAGCTTTTGGTTTCAGAAGTCAAAAACTGTTTGGAACGCTTTGGGTTCTTAACACGGCTTTTTTTCTTTTCCCCCCTCTTTTTTCTTTTTTCCTTTGCATTATCTATGGAGATATAATAGTGTTTTTCTTTTTTTTCTTTTCTATTTTTTATTTATTTTTCTTTAATTGAATACATCAAAAAAAGTTAACAGCCACTATAGTGTCATTTCAGCTAAAAGCTACAACACTTTTGAATGGGGGCTTAAACTTTTTCTTGTATAGTCTCACCGGGAAAGCTGCTTTCTGATAAACTGCCTAAACCTTAACAGTTATAACCTTAAAAAAAAGTCTATTTGTGGTTGTATGCTCCATTTAGAAGCTTGTTTAAATCATAAGAGCACCAAGCTGCTACCACATCACTTTGTTGCAAATTAAATGGCCAATTAATTGGCTGAAGGAACCCGATTTTGAGCACAGGCTGTTGTTGTACAATGTAATATATGGCCCAGCGAGGCTTCATGCTGTGTGAAGGGATTATTCCATACAACTAAGCTATCTGCGACGGAGTTAGACTAGAACCGCATCTCCAGCCATACTAACTTGGATTGACCATTTTGGGCAAAGCGAGTATTGTAGCCTACGTAGTTAGTGCGGTTTAGACGTATTTGGGGTGTTTCTGTTGGTACCATAGCCAGTTCTTGTGACTACACAGGCACGTGGGCTGAGCGGCATGTGGTGTTGGATAATCCTGGTTTGGTCTAAAGCTCCTAGTCTACGGTCAAGTAGCATTTAGTATGCATGTATGCATCAGTTTTTAAGTAGAGTAATGCATCAGTTTTCAAGTGGAGTAATGCATCAGTTACTAGTAGAGTAATGCATCAGTTACTAGTAGAGTAATGCATCAGTTATTCATCCATTTCTGCATGTTTGAAGTGCTGAACAGTGGGAGTTAGTGGCAAGTAAGTGCTGTTTTGTATTTGCATTATAAAAGGGAGAAGAAAATGCTGCAGCAGGGCAATCTTGGCAACACCAAAATACTGAGTTCACCTTGCTGTTCATTGTCTGGTTGTGTGTTTGTGCTTGTCTCCATTGATCACCGGCAAGGGGAAGTCGGAGGTGGAGTCATCAATTGGTATCAGAGCCCGTTACCGCACCTGGACGAGGCATCGCGTGATCGATTCGACACTCATGGATCGCCGTCGTCGATCGTCGTCACCGCCATGAAGGGGTCGTGGCCAAACTCCGCCGACGAGAGGCACAAGTCGGGGTGACGGCACTCCCGCGCACGGCGTGGTCATCCACCGCGTCGTGAAGGAGATGAGTGGCGGCGGCTCGTACCCGACGCTGACCAAGACCAACTACTACAACTGGGTGGTGCTCATGCGCGTCATGCTGCAAGCACGGGGCCTGTGGGAGGCGGTGAGCGTCGGGACCCAGGATTACACCGAGGACAGGGTGGCGCTGGAGGCCATCTCGAAGGCGGTCCCGGTGGAGATGGTGGGCTCCATCGCGACCAAGGACACGGCCAAGATTGCGTGGGACTCCATCAAGACAATGCACGTCGGCGTCGAGCACGTGCGCAAGGTGAAAGCCAACACCCTCCGCCGAGAGTTCAACTCCCTCAAGTTTCGGGACGGCGAGACGGTGGATGTGTTCGGCATACATCTCAACGGGATTGCGCATCAACTCGCGGTGCTTGGCAACAGCTACACCGAGGAGGAGCTCGTCCGTAAGTTCTTGCAGGCCGTTCCACAAAGGTACTTGCAAATCGTCATGTCGATCGACACTCTTCTCGACTTGAGTGAGGTCTCGGTCAAGGAGTTGATCGGGTGGCTCAAGGCGGCGGAGGAGCGTCATGATCTTGGCGGTGGAGCAGGCGGCTCCATCGCCAAGCTGAACCTGACGGAGGACGAGTTGATCGCGCGTGTGGCGTCATGGCTGTGGCTCTCCGGCGAGGGCTCATCGGACCACAGCAAGGGGCCATCGTCGTCGAGCCAAAAGAAGGGCAGCGGTCAAGGACGCGGCAGGGACGGCGGAAGTCGTGAAGGTTCTAGGCCTCCCAAGGCTGCTGGGAACAGCAGCAATGGTGGGAGCACCATCGCCGGCGATCAATGCCGGTATTGTGGCAAGAGAGGCCATTGGGCCCGCAAATGCCGCAAAAAGAAGCGGGATGAGCAGGCCCATGCGGCCCAGGTGGAGGAGGAGGCCGAACCCACATTATTGGTGGCCGAGGCGTCGGTCAATACCACATTTTTCACTCCACCACCGACACTCCCAGATCCAGCGCCACCGGCGAAATCCGTGCCGGTTCATCTCAAAGAGAAAATCTGGACACTTACCGCTTTCTGACAATGCTGGCGAGGGTGCCAGGCTCTTTGTGCGTGTGCCTGTGAAAATGTTGGTGGGCTGGTAAATGTAATACACCCTACTTTGGCCCAAAAATGTCTGGCGGAGTGATTATTCCCATTTTCTAATTGTGGAGTCGGAGCTTAATATCTTGGGAACTAACTTGGGTTAATGCATTTTATGATTTTCTAGTGTTTGAGGTTTTGAGTATTATCTCAGCTAACATCTATCAGTCCGTTGCAGGAAGGTAGCACAAAAACAGGAAAAGTTACTTCTGCCGGGATGTTCTTTCTTGGCTTTCCTGTGTATCGTTTTGAACAAAATAATTCGGTGAGTATACAAGTTAGTGCCTTGTTGCCTCTCCTTGTGTTTCTCTGTGGGATGCCTCTTTACAGGTTCCCGTTACTTCCAGGCTGCTGCTGCAAAGGATCCTGATAGTGCATTCTTTAAAAGATTGGATGGCTTTCAACCATGTGAAGTTAATGAACTGAAAGCAGGAACCCATTTTTTTGCCGTCTATGGTACGCCTTCTTTTTGTTGCTTGTAGTGTTTATTTATCCATGGCAAACATACGTTGTCTTAAGAAAAAACCACTTGCTCTATTTAGGCGATAATTTCTTCAAAAGTGCAACCTATACCATAGAGGTTGTATGTGCTGAACCGTTCTCTGCTGAAAAGGAGAAGCTGCGATGCGTGGAGGCAAAGATACTTGCAAAACGATCTGATCTCTCTAAATTTGAGTCTGAGTATAGGGAGGTATGCCCTCACCTTTCAAATAATTTGCTCTTCCAAGTTCTCTGCTGGCATGCTCAATGTTAAAATAAAAGTTTAAAACACAGCATTGTTAAGAGCTGAAATTGGCAGGTTTTAACAAAGTTCACTGAGATGACCAGCAGATACGCTCAAGAAATGCAAACGGTATGTGTATTCATGAAACACTTATTTCTGCTTCTTACCTTGTTCTGACATCATGTTTTCTTTATAGATCGATGAGCTTCTCAAGGAAAGGAATGCAATTCACGCATCCTACACCAACAGCCCAACTCTGCAGCGGAGTTCCAGTAGCAGCAAAGGGAAAACATCCTCTAAAGGGTCCAAAAGTGATGATGACCAAACTGTGAAAAAAGAAAAGAAATCGAAGAGTCGGTCCATGGAGGGCACGACAAGTGATGACGAGGGCCCTAAAAAGGAAAAGAAACCTAAAGAGCGGCTTCGAAGGAAGAAATGGTTCAACATTCATTTGAAAGTGGACAAGAGAAGACCCTGCTGAGAAATGTAACGTATTGTCTAACTGTATTATTTTGTTTTGAAGATAGCACCTTCGGTATTCACCTTTCTTCCCTTCTGCTGTTATTTCTAGGTACTCCCTACAAATTAGCCCCGTTTTACACAGCTACTGACTTCTGGCTTCAGAAGCCAAGAGTCGTTTGAAACGCATTAACTTCTTAACGTGATTTTCTCTCTCTCTTTCTTTACATTATCTACAGAGATATAATTGTGTTTTTATTTTTTTATTCAATTTTCTTTAATTGAATGTTTCAGAAAAAACTAACAATTACTATAGTGTTATTTCAGCCAAAAGTCAAAAACACAGCACTCTTGAATGGGTCCTTACCGCCTTAGTGCTCCCAGAAAATAGCAGGAATTTCTGTTTGACCTCCGAAAAGACACGCCCTTGCTCTCATCTTTTCTCCTTGTGATGTGGAGTATCAATTTGGTTCTTGACAAGCCAGGAACCTGGGCAGTTTCAGAAATGATGTAAAGAAATGTATGTGCGGGTTTTTTTTTGTTGGGGGGGGGGGCTTAATCCGAACCTAGACGGTTACTGATGTGTGTATACTACTTCAAGAACTGTTACTAGCTTGTACTATTGTACACTTAGGCCAGAATGCAATTCCACGTTCTTTCAAATTTTTGGCGATGTCTACGTTGATCCTAGTATCCTATTGCCTGATGTAACTTGTGCCTCGAGCCCCCATTTAGGAAAATGGAATGATGGTTCTTTTTCGATTGGTGAAGTTCAAAAGAATAGGCATTGTATCCAACAATTGATGAAACATCAATGGTACCATGGTCCATGGGGATTTTACCACATGCTTAGAACTTCTCGAGAAAATTCCTTGTTCATTTAAGAAGTGTGAAATCTTCCATTGTGTAGCTAACAAGATGGGTCCGGACCATCTTAGTGAGTCATTTTTAGAGAGTACATCGAGGACACACACATGCATGCACGTGTTTTCATATTGAATGCATATACGCGTGTGTGCTTTGATTAAATATATGGAGCACCGGTAGGTGGGAAACGTGTAACAAGCACCCCCTCGTCCCCATTCTCCGTGCCGAGCTAATAATCACATAACCTTAATGAAGAACAAGCACGAAAATTCTCGACATAGAAGTCACTTCCGGTTCCAACCAGGTCCGGGAGTTAGCATTGAATGCATGGTTTCAGGAACGTAATGTTAATGGCCGGAAACGAAAACAGCAACACAACAACGCAGTCAGCTGAAGCTAAAGCCTAAAGGTTGTAAAAACCAGAACACGAGACACGTTTCAACCACGATGTATTGCATGCGCATTGCTCCATCTGCCACTCATCTTCTTCCTCCGACGAGCCCTCCCCGGCGTTTGCTCTCCTCCACTGGCTCCAAAAAAAAGCCGCTCCAACTCCTCCTCCCCTCTCCTCGCATTTCTTGGATCCGTACGCCCGCGCCTTAACGCTAGGAGGGAAGGAACCCAAAGACCACTCGCAAATCGACCAGCCACGACAAATTCGTCAACCATGCGCCTGTTCCTCCTCCTCCTCCTTGCCGCCGCGGCGCGCGCGGCGCCGCCGGCAGAGGAGAAGCTGACGCCGGCGTACTACAGCGTGACGTGCCCGCGGGCTGAGCGGATCATCGCAGAGGTGGTCCAGGCAAAGCAGATGGTGAACCCGACGACGGCGGCGGGCGTGCTCCGAGTCTTCTTCCACGACTGCTTCGTGGGCGGGTGCGACGCGTCGGTGCTGGTGGCGTCCAACTCGTTCGCCAAGTCGGAGCACGACGCGGAGATCAACCACTCGCTCCCGGGCGACGCCTTCGACGCCGTGGTGCGCTCCAAGCTGGCGCTGGAGCTCGAGTGCCCCGGGGTGGTGTCCTGCGCCGACATCCTCGCGTTGGCCTCGCGCGTGCTGGTGACCATGACCGGCGGGCCCAGGTACCCCGTGCCGCTGGGGCGCAAGGACTCGCTCTCCTCCTCGCCCACCGCCCCCGACGCCGAGCTCCCGCACGCCAACTTCACCGTGGGGCGGCTCATCAAGATGTTCGCCGGCAAGGGCTTCACCGTCCAGGAGCTGGTGGCGCTGTCCGGCGCGCACACGCTGGGCTTCTCCCACTGCAAGGAGTTCGCGGGCCGGCTGTACAACTACCGCGGCAAGGGCGGGCGCGTGGAGCCGCACGACCCGAGCATGAACCCAGCGTACGCCAGAGCGCTGCAGGACGCGTGCAAGGACTACCTCAAGAGCCCCACCATCGCGGCGTTCAACGATGTCATGACGCCCGGCAAGTTCGACAACATGTACTTCCTCAACCTGGAGCGCGGCCTCGGCCTGCTCGGCACCGACCAGGAGCTGTGGACGGACAAGCGCACCAAGCCCTTCGTGCAGCTCTACGCCGCCAACGCCACCGCCTTCTTCGACGACTTCGCGCGCGCCATGGAGAAGCTCAGCCTGCAGGGCGTCAAGACCGGCGCCAACGGCGAGGTCAGGCGGCGCTGCGACGCCTACAACCACGGGCCCATGCCCAAGTGATCCATCATCCGTGCATCAGCGCATGCATTATGCCGACCGCGCCGTGTGATACGCACCACGATACAAGTCTCGCCAATTGCGTTGCATGAGTACGCGCGCGCGCCTGCCCTCGTTAATTAAGTTCATGGCGGTGTTAAGATCCATTCGCGCACAAGCTATAGAGGGGTAATAAGTTTGCTGCTCGATCGAGTACTTTAATTTGTGTGCTGTGGAAAAAAGAACACGACTTCAACGTGTTATTTGTGTCGTTTCTTTCTTCTTTTGATTATCTTATTCTCATATGTATATCACATTGTTGCATCATCTTGTCGTCGCTACTACAAAAAGTCTAACACCAGACATCACATTATAGATGATTTTTCAAAACCGTCAATATTAAATATCATCATAGAAGATTTCAGTTTATAGACCGACTGTGTTACTGCAGACGCTAAAATCGTTTGTGAAAATATAATATCACAGACGGTTTATAGTAAAAACTATATGTAAAATATCACAGACAATTTTTTCTTTGAACCATCTATGAAGTATCACAGACGTAACAATTAAGTCATCATAGACGGTTTGATTTGAAAACCGCATATGATAATTTCACCATATTAATTGCGCGTAGATCCGTCGGTCTTTTGTCTTAAATTTCAGATCTAGGTTTCTGCTTGGAAGCTGAAGTCTTCCTCTTCTTAGTTGATGTTATTAGAAAACCAGAATAAGGATTCCCGTTTAAATGGATCCTTTCACGTTTAAACGTGTCCTTATCCGTAGTGGGCACCTCACCCCCTCCTATAAATAGAGAGTATAAATAGAGAGCCATATGGCTGATTTTGTACCCCAATGAATTGAAACAATAAAGAAAGACCATGAGTTCTCTCTACCTCTCTGTGTTCAATTTATTATTCTGTCGCTTTTTGTGATTAATTCATTCTTGTTCTAAGCAGAGGAATTGCTCGGACTAGTCGCCAGTGAGGGTTTCTCAACACATTATCAGCACGACTACGCTCCGGTGAACGAAGGTAATCATCGAAGCACTTAATAGATTGGTTTTCTAGATCGCTTTGAATTTGTAATTTTCTTTGCATTCTAGATTAATTTTCTACGGTGCAAATCCGCCCTAATTTACTGCGAGCAGACCTGAAGTCGCCGGCACAATGTCGATCGGTAGATTGCGAAATGGGGTAGATGTTGATTGTACTGTAGAAAACGATGCAAATCCGCCCTAATCTACCACGAGCAGACCTGAAGTCGCCGGTACAATGTTGATTGGTTGATTGTTAAAAGGGGTAGATGTTGACTACATCGTAAGATTAGAAAAGAAATTTTTGCATCGCTTTTCCTTCTCTGTTCGGCCATTGCACAAAGAAAAAAAACGGGCACTGGTCGTCGGCCAAACGACCGTCGCCTCCCGCACGAGGCGCCGTCGCACCCGCATGTGCGCCACCGGCCCCCGCAAGGGCCGTCGACGACGTCGTCGTCGCCTCGGCCGATCGCCACGCCCGAACGGCGCCTCGCCGCTGGCGCTCCGCGCCCGCATGGCGCCGCCGCCGCCTGACGGTCTCGAATGGCGTCGTCCGCCGCGCGCCATTCGCGACACCGCCGTGCGCGCGCGGCCCCTGCGCTCCCGCGCGTCGCTCCCCCAAGGCGGATCCCTGCGTGGCCGCGCCGCCTCCATGCGCCACCGCTCCCGGCCGCGCAGCCTCCGCGCGTGGCTGCACCTAGCAGCGTGTCCCACGCCGGCGACCGACCGGCAGCTGACTGCTCCTCTCGCTGCGCGCCCGAAGCGCCTTACCGATTCCGCTCGAGCACGCCGCTGCGGCTCCGCCCGAGCGTGCCAGCCCGCAGCCGGCCGCCGCCGCTGCTCCGCCCGAGCACACCGGCCTGCAACCGGCCGTCGCCTCAGTGTGAACAGGGGTAGGGAAACCCTACCCCTGCCCTTTTGGCTTGGGCGAGATGGGCCCAAGTGGGCCGGCCGAAAAAAAATGTACCGGGTATGAAAAAAAAGGGAAAAAAAGAGGAATAGGCCCGAACGAGTGGAGCGGAATTTTGCAGAAAACCCGTCGAAAAATCAAAAAATACGTGAATTTTGTCTGAACTGAAATTTTGCGTATAGACCCCCAGAATATGCAGATTTCTTGATGAAAAGAAGGGGGAAGAAGGGTAAGACCGTTGCCCAGAAAAGCAAGTCAGATGCTCCAAATAACAAAAAGGCTAAGGAGAGTGATAAAACTTATGGTTAGCAGAACCAAGATTGCTACAAGTGTGGTAAGTGGGGGCATTGGTCGCGGATCTATAAAGCACCGCAACATATCATTGATGCCAACCAAGCCTAAAAGAAGAATGGCAAAGAGCAGCCTGAAACTCACTTTACAGCAGTTGAGGGGTAGCATATTGAGCAGCTGCCTCAAATGATGGAGGTTGAGTCCATCCCGGCAGCAGCACCCCCTTACGACCTAGAGGCAGCCACCTCCATGATTTCTCTCGAAGAAAACATCACTCCTGAAAAGATAGCCGAAAAAATCAATGATTTTTTTAGTTGATTCCGTCTGATGCACAAAACGCATTAGACGTTAATTGTCATTTATTTTGCATTAAATGGACAAGTTAGAACTTGCACGGATGGTACTTTAGTTTTATTTTTTTGGTGATGGTTGGATGATTTTGGAATAATTCATTCATTTATTCAGTTTACAATGGCATGATATGTTCTAATATTTGTGTGTTTTATTTATGTGCTGTAATACATATTAATAAAATACCTTATATTAGAACACATGTGGCTATAATATACCAACATTAAGGCGCTTGCAGCGTACACTGTTCTAAAGACAGTATTTATAAGCTCTGAACTATTCTGTCTCTGGCATGACAGATTAGGCCACCCAGGTCTTAGGATGATGAGAAATATAATTAACAATTCTCAAGGGCATAATATTAATGTGAAAATTTTCCCAAATCACGACGATTTGGTGTGCCCTGCATGTGCCACCGAAAAATTAATTATTAGACGCTCCACTCTGAAAGTGAAGAATGAAGTCCCTGCATTCCTGGAACGCATATAGGGAGACATTTGCGGTCCATTCAGCCCATCTCAGAGCTATTTAGGTATTTCATGGTGCTCATTGATACTTCTTCAAAGTGGTCCTATGTGGGTTTATTATCCACAAGAAACCATGCTTTCGCCAAATTGATCTCGCTGATCATTCGCCTCAGAAATGTGTTCCCTGATCATCGCATTAAGTCCATCAGAATGGACAATACCGGTGAATTTACTTCAAAAGCATTTGATGATTATTGCATGGCGATGGGAATTGCAGTTGAGCATTCGGTACCACATGTCCACACCTAGAATGGTTTGGCAGAGGCATTGATGAAGAGAATTAAATTTATTGTCTGACCCCTTTTGCAGAATTGTAATTTGCCAGGTACATGTTGGGGACACGCAGTCCTACATGCAGTAAATCTCATCAACTTTAGACCTTCGGCCTACAACATCCATTCACCTATACAACTAGCGCAAGGGACACCATCGAAAATTTCTCATCTCAGGATGTTTGGATGCAAGGTTCCTCCGCAGCGAACTGCAATGGGCCCTCTCCGTAAGACTGGGATGTACGTTGGTTATGAGACTGCATCCATAATCAGGTATTTGGAACCCATTTCGGGAGATTTGCATACTACCCGCTTTGCTGACTGCATTTTTGATGAGGATAATTTTCTGACATTAGGGGGAGAAAATCAACCCATTGATGAAAAATATCGAGAAATTACGTGGGCAGCCACGAGAATTCCTGCACATGACCCGCGCACTAGTGAAGCTGAACAAGAGGTCCAGAAGATCATCGATTTGCAAGCACTAGCAAATCAACTGCCTGATCACTTTAGTGATTTGAAAAACGTGACTAAGTCGCATGTGCCTACACGCAATGCACCGGAGAGGATTGAAATACCAAACAAAATTGAAGATATCCCTAATCCCGTCCAAAGGCCTCAAAAGAAAAGGACGAGAACTCCGGCTCCTTGAATCCAAAGTAACCGGGGACGCCTGACGAAAAAGGATAATAATGACTTTTCACAGCCGATCACCGAAGTTCCCCAGAATGTGAAGGGGAGCCAGTTGAGATCTGGCACAAGTATAACACCTGTTGAAAAGGATATACCGGATCTGAATATCCCCATCGGCATGGATGTGTGCGTACAGATCGGAGCCAAACAACTAAAGGGACTTGCCACCACAATTGAAAGAAGCGATGCACAAGATGAAACTCCAGAAGAAGCAACTCATGAAGAAATAGCTACAAATTATGTGCACACGGGAGAGTCCCTAAACAGGACAACAGCCATTGTCGATATCTACTTCACAAAGAAAATTGCCACAATCATTGTTCTTGATCCCGAGCCCGCATCGCTCGCTGAATGTAAAAAAAGATCAGATTGGGGAGATTGGAAGAAGGCAATAGCAACTGAATTGCTATCTCTAAACAAAAGAGAGGTGTTTGAGCCCGTATGCCGCACACATCCCCATGTGCACCCTGTAGGGCACAAGTGGGTATTTGTTCGAAAGAGAAATGAAAGAAACAAAGTAGTGAGATACAAAGCAAGGCTGGTAGCATAAGATTTCACTCAACGTCCTGGAGTTGATTATGAAGAAACCTACTCCCCAGTCATGAGTGGAATTACCTTTAGATACTTGATCTCAATGGCAGTGAACTTGAACTTAGAAATGAAATTGATGGATGTTGTGACTGCATATCTTCATGGTAACTTGGATTCGGAGATTTATATGAAAGTCCCTGAAGGAATTCCTATCCTGAACCAAGACAGAGCAAATAGAAATCTGTACAGTGTGAAGCTTAGAAAGTCCCTATATAGATTAAAGCAATCTGGCAAATTGTGGTATAATCGCTTAAGCGACTTTCTCTGCAATAAAGACTACACGAACAATGAAGACTGTCCTTGTGTATTTATACGGCAATCCCAGAATGGATTATGTATAATCTCATTGTATGTAGATGATCTGAATATCATCGAGACAGTGGAAGATATAAAAGAAGCAAGCTTCTATTTGTAGTCAGAATTTGAAATGAAAGATTTGGGCAAGATCAAGTTCTGCTTAGGCCTGCAGCTTGAGCATGTCCCTGGAGGAGTCTTGGTACATCAGTCAACCTACACCCAGAAGGTGCTAGAAAGATTCCGCTTTTAGAAAGCATTCCCATCAAAAGTACCGATAATCGGGAGATCTTTACAGCAAGAAAAAGATCCTTTCCGACCTAGGGAAGAGGGGGAGGAAGTTCTGGAACCGGAATTTCCATACTTGAGTGCAGTTGGAGCACTCATGTACTTAGCAAACTGCACTAGACCGGATATTGATTTTGCTGTGAACTTGTTAGTAAGGTATAGTGCAGAGCCCACCAAAAGACATTGGCAGGGCATAAATGATATCTTCCGATATCTCCAAAGAAGCAAGGACATTGGATTATTTTATAGAAAGAATCAAGATCTAAACTTGATTGGCTATGCAGATGCTGGGTACCTGTCTGACCTGTATACCGCAAAGTCACAAACAGGCTATATATTCCCGTGTGGTGGAACTGCAATTTTCTGAAAATCGTCTAAACAAAGCCTTGTAGCTACTTCGACGAACCACTCAGAAATAATAGCGTTGTATGAAGCCGCACATGAATGCGCTTGGCTACGCCGAATGGTTCACCACATCCAATAGTCATGCGGGATGAATATTGTGCAAACCCCCACAATTATCTATGAATATAATGCCGCTTGCGTTGTAAAGTACAAACGGGCTGTAGCTAATATATATTGCGCGGTGCCGGTCGGCACCGCTGCGCATATAGGGCTCGGTAGGCGGCCTGATGTACACGTACTAGGGCAGCTTGGGAGTCGTCTGCTAAGCTCCTGTAGTTCGGTATGTCGTTTGTCGAGCTCTTCTAACTCGGTAGGTACTTATCAAGTTCAATAGACTTATGTAAAAATTAGATTTATAAAAGTAAACTTTTAAAGACTAAATTTGAAAAGAAAAAAAAAGCTATAGTAATATTTGTGTGCACATGGCCTTGTGCTCTTGCATCACGCTGACACTGGTACAACATCCGAAGCCCTCTACCAAAATCCCATAAGCAACGAACTATCCACTCTCGATCGGACACGCACGGACCCGATCCCCATCGAGCACCATCGTCCCGCCCCACCGCACCTTCCCCCATGCGATCTCCTCGGTCGCGCCGCCCCGCGCCGGCGCGGCACGTTGCCGTCGCGCTTCTCCTCGCGGCTCTAGCAGGGGGCGCTTTCGCCGCCGCCATCAGCGGCGATGGGTATGGGCGCGCGAGGAGGCTGTACATGAGGAACAAGGTCCTGGAGATGTGAGTATTCGATTGTCATGAGCCTTGTCGCTTCTTTCTTTTCCTTCTACAATCTTTCTTTCTGTCGGGGTTTAGTTCGAGCTGTTGAAAGATTCGATTTTGATGTGGGTATGTCGCGGTGATGTCTGTGTGTGATACGGAGAACAAGAAGATGTTAGCTCTCTTTTAAGCTCTGTCTCCACAGGTTCGCGAGTTCTAAGATAAAAGAGTCCTCCTAATTTGAGTTGAAAAGATACAAGCTTTGTTCAATTTGTTCTGATGAATGCCCACATTTCGAGCTCACGTCTGTAACAAACGCACAAGTCTGCTGTTGGACTGATGCTATATCAAGAACTGACTACTGAGGTATTTGACGGTAGACATCGCAGCAAAATGATTATGCCCAAGTGGTTAATACTCGGTAGAATCTGAGAATGTTTGTGGAGTTGGTAAACGTGGATATTTGTCTTTGTTATGTTCTACCTTATGAAATGAATTAGGCTTGGCCTTTCCTGACCTGAACTATGTTGTCAATGAATCACTGCATAAGCTCTGTAAAGAAGTGCATGAAAGCTTGGCATCCATTTCAGTTTTACATTTCCTAGACAAGAGTATGCTTGGTTTGATCTTCTGACAAAAAGATTTCGCTCCCCATAATATCAATGATATAATGTACACTGTGTATTCAGTGTTCTAAATCAAGGCCTCTAGAGCCTCATATGCACCTGAATACCCAATAAAGCATTCAAGATACTGAGATAGCCCCATATCAAGGCCAGTAACCTGCGTCTTGTCCCCACTCCCCACTGTCAAGGCTGATAATCCAAGGTGGGGTGGTCACTCACTAACCACCAACCAGCGATACTTGTATTTCTAGTTTTGTTGGCCTTTCAAAATGTTTGTGTTCTAGACTTCTAGTACTAATGTGTTTCCATTCTTTTCAGGTTTTACCATGCTTATGACAACTACATGGCTTATGCATTCCCTGTATGTTCATCAGCTATCTTAAGAATTCTTGAACAAAGTTTAGTTCATTTTCTCATGGAATAGTACAATCTAATGTTTTGTGTCTTGATAATTTTTCAGCATGATGAATTGAAGCCTCTTACTAAAAGTTTCACTGACTCCCTTAGTGAGCTTGGCAACCTAAATGTATTAATGTATCGACAACTTTACAGTTTTCAATTGACATTATACAAGCTTAAAGATACCACGGCATAACATCACCTCTTTGTTCCTTCTTGTAGCTTGAACACTTGCCACAGGATTATAATGGATCAGCACTGACATTAGTTGAGTCATTATCAAGGTACACTTTATGAAGTTGTAATGTTTCTTGGTACTTATGATTTGTACTGTCTTTTACTGATCATCATATTGTTCCTTCAAACAAAACACTTGTATTCACAAGATCGATAGGTAATGCCTCTCTATTTTGGCTCATGGTGCCTCTCTGTTTTGGCTCATGCAGTCTTGTTGTCTTAGGTAACCTCACAGAATTTGAGAGAGGAGTTACCTGGCTTTCAGAGAACCTAATATTTGATGTTGATGCTCGGATTAATCTTTTTGAGGTACTTCCATTTGATTTTTATCAGTTACCTCAGAACAATGACATGTTGTCCTCAAGATTTTAAGCAACACTCATTTTCTCACGCTTTTTCTTTTTTCATGGCTTATTTTGTCTTAAACAGTGTAACATAAGACTTCTTGGGGGGCTTATTTCTGCTCATATTCTTGCAAAGGACTACAGCAGTCAGCTTAAAGATGGACTATATCAGGACCAATTACTACATCTTGCTGAAAATTTAGGCAGCCGGTTTCTACCAGCATTTGAGACACCTACTGGATTGCCGTATGCTTGGATCAATCTTAAGGTTCATTACACATCTTTGACCTTTCTGATTGACGAAGTAGTAAATCAGTACAAGATTACAAGCATATCTGCTTCCATGCAAAATAATACTAAAGTTCAATAGTGGTTAATTATATTTATGTAAGGCCACTTGAATAACCTCAACTGAACTTTTCGCGCAAGTCCAGGTTACTTTCAACAGATCAAACTGAAAAGGAACTTCTGGAGGAGGTTGCTACATTTGTCTAAAAGCAAACCTTATTCTCAGTGCTGGAAGAACTAGTTTCTGCTATCTCCGTTTCACAATATTTGTCTGGCGCGCATACCAAGGAAGCATACTATTTAAGCAATATCTAATGGAATTGGATCATGCTTGCCCCTACTACTCTATCTAATAAGAGGAAACATGGTCCAATTCCATTAAATATTACTTTAATTTTGTGCCTCCTTGGTATGTGTGCCGGACAAATATTGTAAAATAGAGGTAGTAGTCCACAATGTTAACAACATTTTGGATAACCAGGACTCTTGAGTGCTAACAGCTGGAGAGTAGCAGTCCTAGCACAGAACATAAGTGGCAAGCTGCAAGCATGCCATGTGGAGACCAGAGAATCTTTTGATAATTACTTGGTTTCCCTTTTTGGATAACCTTGTTTGTTATTACTTACTAAACTTAATTTTTAAGCCAACTATTTTCATAACCCGCGTGCTGCGTGCATTACAATTCTACTACTCATGACTTGGCATAGCTGTTGAGCTTATATTTTGTCGATACATCTCTAATGCTATGACTACTTTTGCCAGTACGGAGTGATGGAGAACGAGACAACTGAAACAAGCACATCGGGGTGTGGTGGGTAGCAGAATATTCTGTTTCCTTATTCCTGGGTAAATGCATTGTTCTGTTGGGTATCTTGGATTTAGTTAAGAGAGAGAAACTTTTACAGGTTCCCTTATCCTTGAAATGGGTGCATTGTCACGTTTGACGGGTGATTCTAGATATGAAGCTGCAGCTCTTCGTGCTCTTCGTAAGTTATGGAGCATGAGAAGTTCACTGAATCTTGTAGGCACAACACTTGATGTTTTGACTGGCAAGTGGATTGAATATTCATCAGGCATTGGTGCTGGTACTACACTACTACTTTTTACACGCCCATGTGATTTATTGAGCTTTTCCTTGTGTGAAGTGTTTGTTAGCGTGGTTTTATGAGCCTTTAGTATGTCACATTTGTAGCACCATCATTGGTTTAACAAATAACAAGTTAATTCTTGACATTTCATGGAATTTTCTCTGATTAGACAAAATATTTGTTTGAGACATAGTGGTGATCTTTCGTAACTTGATTGCAGGAGTTGATTCATTTTATGAGTATTTGATTAAAGCATACATTCTTTTCGGAAGCGATGAGTACTGGGATATGTTTCATCCAGCTTACCTTGCGGTGCAGAAGTATTTCCGACATGGCCCATGGTTCTCCCTTTTTGACGGCATAATTATTTAATTTATTCCATTTTACCCAAGTTACCTGTCACTGCAATATGCTTGTACTGAACAGTAATTATCATCTGATTGACAGGTATCATGAGGCTGATATCAGGACAGGAGAAGCAACACACTGGCAACTTACTAGCCTTCAGGCCTTCTGGCCTGGTCTTCAGGTTTGCTGACTTGATACATGGATGAATTATCACTATATTGTGGAATGTTAATTCATGTATTGTTTGCTTACTGCTGTCATCATGACCAGACACTTCTAGGAGACGTTGCTGCCGCAAATCTGTCACATCGCGAATTTTTCAATGTATGGCAAAGGTTTGGTCTGCTGCCTGAAAGGTAATGTTTAGCTGCTTTTACCCACATATTAATAAATAAATAAAAACTAAGTATACTCTTGGCCATCCATTTGTAACAAGGAAAAAGAAGTATAATGTAACTGTTTCAAATAATAAAGAAGCATCATGTGAATAACTGGCATAATGATGGGGCCAAAACTTGCTTCTAGATTTACACTGTATTGATGCGTGCTTTGTATTTTGCAGATATCTTTTGGACTATGGAATGTTGCATCCTACAGAGAAGTATTATCCTTTACGTCCAGAGTTTGCTGAGTCTACATTTTATCTTTATCAAGCAACTAAAGGTGTGCTCAACAACCCTAAAAAAACTACACCTTTCACTCATTATTTTTAGTTAGATTTCTTGTCCTCTAGAGCTCATCATATATATGCTGTTTTGTGTTTAATTCATATATAATGTATAATTACTCTAATTATGGTGACAGTGTCTACTACTATAGAAGTCATTCCACTTTTCTTTTTTCCTTTCTGCATTCCCAGATCACTAACACATGCTAATCTTATAGATCCTTGGTACCTAGAAGTGGGTGAAGCTATTGTTGGATCACTTAATTACTACACTAAAGTGGATGGAGGTTTTGCTAGTGTCAGAGATGTTTCAACAATGAAACTTGAAGATCATCAACACAGCTTCTTTCTTTCAGAAACGTAAGCTGTTAGTCTACCTATTGTTTCTTTGAAACAGTTGGTAGCAAAATTGTTCGTGCACATGGATAAATTTAGCTGCCGTTGACATGACCGTTGATAACTTTCGTGCAGGTGCAAATATCTTTTTCTTCTTTACGATGATTCATTCTTGAGGAACCAAAATTACATATTTACAACAGAGGGTCATCCCCTTCCGATAAGGAGCACATGGCATGGGAAAATTCCTGCACATGTTCCCAGCAATTGGACATTTGTTAAGGTAGTCTCTCTTTTTTATGATTCCACATCACCTTAGAAATTAGAATGCAAGTTAGGAAACCATATGCTGTCCTAGCCGTTATTTGCATGAGTGATGATCTTGTGATTAGTTTGTTTGTACTGTCATTGTAATGGTGTGAAGAACTTATCTGCAGGATGACGACCAACCCATCCGTGTGAGTGCGTTGTCGTCTCAAGTTTGTCCAGAGACAATTTTCCGACGAAGTGTTGGCTCCCCGTGGGAGAGTGCGTGCCATGTACCGGATGTGTTTCTTAGCCACAGATGCAGGACCGATGATGACTGTGGGATAGAGTCCGTAACATGCAGGAGGAGAACTTGCAGTATGGCTGGGTACTGCGGCTCGTGGCTCGGGGTTTATTAGCCAATTTTGTTGCTTCTGGCATTCGTTACCGGACGGCCTCGGCCTGTAAGTTTGTACACTAGAATAGCGAGGTGGCATGATAGCCAATTCGTGACATCTCAATTGTCCAAGTTCTCCTTCCTTTCAAATATTGGCCCAAAGTATTCATGCTGATGTAACTACAATGTGATACATTGGTGCAGTTGTATGAAATATGAATTAATAGCGGATGATTTGATTCCTTTTAACACTGCTATATCTACAAAATTTTTCATACCAACTACATGCTACATTTGGTTAAGCGTATATGGAGTTATCAAAGGCTTAAGATCGTTTGATTTTTGGTGCGTAGTTACTATAATTATTTTAGTAAGACATTCACTTTCAACAAGACACCCATCTACCAAAGACACTGATACGTAAATTTTGCATACTAATGACATTAAATTTAGTGTAAAAAGATATTTAGGGTGATGTAGATCAAAGTAGTTGGTGTAGTAGTTATCTCACAAATTTGCACAACTAAATGCTACTCCCTCCATTAAATAGGAAGTCGTTTAGGTTACGTGCAATCAAACATTGTAAACATTCGCTATCAATATCTTTTGAAATATTTAGATTGAATATATGAAAATGATACATGGAATTAGTGTCAACAAGTATTTCACAATATTATGATCTTGTTAGTTTTTATAATTATGAATAAGTCCATTTACACATCTACACTTTCTAAAAAAATCCACGACACTTTCCACTATAAAACTAGATATTTAACACTTTAAACTTATAAAATTAAATCAATTAACGTCCTAAGGTAGTTTTGAAGAACTTTTTTTGTGTCAAGGATCCAATTTACGGTGGTTTTTGTCATGTTGACAATAATTTCTATTTTTGATAACGCAGATCCAAATGAGAGAATGGATGCCGATGAGAGGAGAATGCACATAGAGAGTAAGAAAGAGGTGAAAGATGTGAACATCAACGTCCTTAATTAAATCCTCATTACCAAAAGACAATGGCGTGGCTACCAATATGATAAAAACAACCTTGAGTTGGATCAAATATCATCAAAACCACCCTCTAAAACCACCTTAGGGTGTAAATTAACGCAACAATGTAAGTTTAGGCTGTTACATAACCAATTTTGTAGGTAAGGGTGCTGAATCAATTTTTTGTGAAGTTCAAGAGAGCAAAATAGACTTATAATTATATTACAATAGAAATGAGAAGTTAAAAGTTGTATTTAAAAGGACGTATCCATGTCCATTATATTCGTAACAATTCTAATCAATATTATTAATCTATACCATTATAAATTTATAATCAGGTCCTACAAAAATGTGTCCAGGATATCTTTTTCTTGGATCATCAAGAGAATTACTACCATGCAAATCACTTGCACCGGGGCCGCTGGGGCCATCGCCCTAGCTACAAAGTTGGCAACCCGCCGAATACAACACTCCTTACCAAAGGGCTGTAGAAAGATGCTCACAAAAACATTAGACTTCAGAGTGATTCAACTATTCACCCCCATCAGTATGTAGGCATCTTTTGCAAACCAACCTACGTGGCTGCAGAATGCATAGTTTGGTACCAAGGTATCATGCATAAACTTGGATAACAGAAAGGGACAAGTTTCATTTTGCAATTAGTGTCATAGGGCAATCCGCATGGACAGGCAGGCAGTCACAACTCACAAGGCACATTTCAACAAGGGCCACTTAGCCAGATAAAATTTGTAGAGCAGTCTTCCAGCATACGTTCGCTGGCACTCCAAAACGAATAGATAGATCAATAACTACAAGATGGATTCAGCATGTCCGCGGCAAAAAGTAGTCTCCGCACTTGAGCAAATACGATTCTACTTCCCTACGACTGACCACGCCCACCACGACCCCGCAATCCTCGGCCACCATCTTTCTGCAAGAAGACAACAGGTGCAAACAGCAGCAAAAAAAATGCACTATTTGAAAGCTGGTTACTGTAGCATAAATCATAAGTCATAAATGGAAAAGAAGAGAGCTCATACCCTGTAGGTAAGAGATTGTTGGCCACGGCCCCTGGCAGTCTGTTGAGAGGTTGAGCGAAGAATCCTGGCTTCCAGGGGACTACTATCTGGATGTTCAGGTTCCTCCGGCAACTCCCCCTCCTCCCTCTCATCTTCAAAACCCGTGGCTGTAGTAAGCTGACCCTCTTCTTTCACATCTTCGGTTTTCTGGTCTTCATCAAATGATTCCACTACTGCCTCTGACTTGACCGGCACAGCTTCCACAGCAGTTGCATCAGTGTCAATATTAACTTCAGTATCCTGGTCTTTGATGTCCATTGAAGCATCTATATGTGCTTCCATGTCATCTTTATCACTCACATCATCCTCCCTCGTTTCTACAACCTCTTCGATTGCCATGGAAGCCTGATCCGTGTCCATCTCTTCTGCAAGCTGTTGCCCATCTTGGTTGTCCATAGATGGAATGACAGGAACCTGTGCTGTTCCAACATCTTCGAGAGGTGATTGATCATTTTTGAGCTCACTAGTACCATGTGAAGATTCTTCTTCTTTGGGTTTCTTTAATGGAGGATTGAAATCATTAGCCTCTCCTTGTGAAGCATCATCTCTCATCTGCGACGATGAGATAAGACGCTTATGACTTAAAGGCTGTAATACAGACACACCACCAGAAGTTTCACGTTCCAGTGATGGGCCACCTTTCTCCTGAACTACTATGGAACCTTCGATTACTGATGTATCCACATCAGCTTGGGGCTCTTCAACCCGTTCAAGAGTAGGCCGAATAAGTGGCCTTCTTCCGCCTGGTCTACGTACTTCAGTACTTGGTTTGGGCAAAGTAGAAACTGCTCTCTCCTCCATCACTTCACCTTGAGCAGGCCTTGGCGGAGTAGCTACCTGCCGCCCTGAGGGAAAAAAAAAAAAGAAGGCTTATGAACTCCATATTGATCAAGAGAGGGGTAAGAAAGGAAACACATCCTCATTGACAATTCCCAGTGGTGGGGACCATGCAACCAAGCAAAATGCATTATAATGTCATGTCACATTCAGAACAATAACTAACATGCAATATCATGCACAAGCAAGTTGTTTCTGCATGTCATGCGTCAATTTTACCTGATTATAAGGTTATTTTTTCAACTAATAAATAGCACACACAACCAACCGATTTTATGATAATTAATAGACCTGACCATTGACGCCATCTGTACAACTAGTAAATATCATGTCATCAGTGCAATTAAAAAATGAATGGAAAAGGACCTGCAGCAGCTGCAGATGCATCCACAGTGGGAGTTTCAACAAGCGGTGTCTGACTAGTTGCATCATGGAAGGGACTTGGAGACTCCTCCACATCTTTAGCAGCCTGGAAATATGAAAGGAACTGCTCCTCCACTGCAGACCCAGGCGGGATTTGAGTAGATGATAGTCCAGAACAATGCTGTAGAGAATGCACATCAACTTTGAACTATGATGAAGAAGATATTTAAAGGATAAAGGTTTTAGGTATCTTCTTAAAAAAAACGCCAGCGAAACTTTCATCACCAACAGAAACAAACAAAATGGAGATCTACAACCACAAATAAAATGTACCTCAATCACCTCCTTCACAGCCTGCCTATGCTTCTCTACTGATTCCTCTAGTTGTTTCTTCTCCTGTGACAAATATTTGAAACCAGTAAGTCGATTAGAGACACATAAAATAAACTTGAACCATTTTAGTTAGAAGGCAAAATAGATTAATTTGCAAAAAAAAAAAGAATTTGTTATGTTGTTGCATTTTTTTTTAATTCTTGAGTATGGGCAAGCATTGGACTCAAAAGTCATGTGGCTTTGGGCTTTTAGCTGTGGCTTTTGCCTTTTAACTGATTGCGAGAGAGATTAACGAAGTAAGAGAGACTTGCGTTGAGAAGCCACTCCGTTCAAACCGACTCCTGCAGTAACTCCTACAAATAACTTATAGATGTTATTAATAATATGTGTATATTCATGAGACCCAAAGAATAATATATATAGAGAATACAAAGGGGATAAATAAAGGAATATACCATATACAGATAAGGAAACAAAGATATAAGAAAACAAATAACAATCATATTCTATTCTTAACACCCCTCTCAAACTCATGACGGATCACACACACTGAGATTGAAGAGAAAATATAAGCGTTGTGAAGGACAAAGACGTCTGGAGTAGTGTATCCCAGAGAAACGAGGCGGTGGTGCTGCAGGAGGCAGCACAAGAGGAGGTATAGAAGGAATCACTGGACAAACTAGAGGATAGCTGTGAAAGGAGAGAAATGGGTGAAGAGTCATGGGGAGAACCAGGAGATCGTCTCGATGGAGGCAGGACGAGGAGCCAAATCTCAATAGAAAAAGGTCGAGATTCGTCAAAGATAATATCTCGTGAGATCCTGATCCGTCGAACAGAAGGATCATAGCAGCGATCACCCTTATGCTTAGAACTGTACCCAAGAAATACGCACTCAACTAGCTAGGCTAACAGATTGGTGCACTCACAAGGCTGCAGCAGGACAAAATAGGTGCAGCTAAAACCACGAAGATGACTATACTGACATTCTTAAGAGCAGTGACAGGCTGCATAGTGATGAGATATGCAGTCGTAGAAATAGCCTTAGTCCAGAACTGTAGTGGAACGTGAGAGGCAAGGAAAAAAGTACGAGCAGTCTCAATCAAATAATGATTCTTGCGCTCAGTAACCCTATTCTGGGCATGACACCAGTACAAGATTGGTAAAGAGTGCCCTGCTTAGAAAGAAATTATCTGAAAGCGCCAGAACAGTACTCACCAGCAAAATCACAACAAAAATTATGAATGGAGAACTCAAACTAAGTATGAACTATCGTGGTAAAGCTACGATAGATCGCAAGAAATCGACTACGATTAAGCATAAGGAAAAGCCAAGTAAAACAGGAATAATCATCAATAAAAATTACATCGAATTTATGCCCGCCTTTGGAGATAATAGACGCAAATCCCCATACATCTAAATGAACTAAATCGAAAGGACGAGAAGACAATGACTCACTAGAATGATAAGAAAGTTGTAGCTGCTTACCCAGCTTACAATCCTTAAAAACGTAGATGTGTCAGCAGTAACACGTCCAAGAACACCCCTGACAAACTAATGAAGAAAGACGGGCCCACACAGGTGACCTAAACGGTGATGCCACTGCGCAAAAGCTTCAAAGGTGGTGGCAGCAGTGGCACTGGAGGTAAGCATAGTAGGAGCAACAGAAGTGGACGGAAGGTGGTGGCGATCGAGAATATAGACCCTGACGATCTCTACGGCACTGCCAATCCCAAGAACCGTCCCTGTCTATTGATCCTAGACGAAACAGGTGTGAAAGTCAAAACCAACTCTACAACCAAGATCAGTAAGCTGTCCAACTCAAAGAAGCTGCATGGTAAGCTGGGTGAAAGCATCTAGGCCTCTAAAATCATGTTTTGGTAATTAATGACGATTTATGAATATAAGACTAATATGTTTGCTTAAGAATTGTATAGATAAATTCTCATATATGAGTAGTAGACAAGATTAAGTTGCATAGAAGATGGACATCGAGAAGGATCAAAAACAAGGTACATGAAATATAGGATCGCTTTTCGATTTTACCGGTCTTAAGTGAAAAAGTGGAAGACCGGATTATAGGTTAGATGCCATACTATTAAGAGGGATTTCTGAAAGTAACTTGATAGCATGTTTATGTGTCATTTGGATCAATTTAGGATTATGCATGCACATGAAAATTTGTTTCAAAAATAATTATGCTCTCTCAGTAAAAATCGGTAGTACCACCGGTATAACCGCGGAACTACCGGAGTGCGGTAGTTTCGGTATGATAACGGCGGAACTACCGGCCTTCAGTAGTACCGGATTTTCAGCGGTATGTTTTTTCCAGAGAGCACCCTCGAAGGGGACTTTGACCCATAGAAATCGATAGTACCGGAATTTTAACGGCGGAACTACCGCAGTGCGGTAGTACCACACGGTACTGCGGAACTACCGATTTTCAGTAGTACCGACTTTTGAAGCGGTACATTTTTTCCAGAAGGTACCCCCGAGAAACTTAACTGATCAGAAATCGGAAGTACCAGATTTAGCACAGCAGAACAACCGCAGTGCGGTAGTACCGCACAGACTTGCGGAACTACCGAAGTGCGGTAGTACCGCTGATACAACGGCGGTAGTTCCGCTCTGATTTTAAAACGGCTAGTTCGACGTCGATATAGTCATATCGTGTGTGCTCTGATAAAGTGCGGTAGTACCGCACTTACAACGGCGGTAGTTCCGATTTTTCTGATTTTTTCAGATTAAATTTTTTTCAACGGCTAGTTTTGGTTAGTGAGGGTATAAATACCCCTCCACCTGCCCAAGGGCATGCCGTTGAACTCACATTGAACACTCTTGAGCCTAAAGCATTCATTCCACACTCTTTTCTCACTTGAGCATTCATTTTGAGGTATGGTGAGATTTTCAAGTGCATTCAATTCTAGTTTGATCCATTTGCACTTGAGCGCCATCAAGCGAAGCTTTGGTTTATTCTCTTGGTGCTTGCCGGCACCTAGACGGCGAGGAGGTTGATCGTGAGGTGACCTCTTCAAGAAACGTGTGAAGAGGTCTAAGCAATTTGTGAGTGGTTCGGTGCTCCGCTCGCTCGGCGACGGTGGCCATGTCACCACCTCCTCGTCGGACATGAAGAGCGGCATGCCGGCATCGCCGTGTGCGGGACGGAGAGGCAGGGCCTCGAGCCCACACGGGGTTTCGGGATGGCTCTAGAGGGTCCTAGGGTCTGTCAAGTGCCGCGGCGAGGGGGTTCGGTGTGGAAGCAAAGGGAGTCGAGTCGAATCGAGTGGATTGGAGAGTGGAGACGGGCGAGACGCCAGACGGCGAAGGGATGGCAGCAATACAAGTCGGGAGGCGTGCAGTTGGGCGGGTGGCCTCTGTTTCGTGGGCCAAGGCAACGTGGGCTGGAAACGGGCTGGCGCTTGTTGGGCTGCGAAGGCTTCGTTCCGTCGACGTCTCGATCTGTAACGTGCGGGCCACATTAGTGCATTACAAATGCGACGCCGTGATGGTTTTTACCTTTTTTTAGATGTTCATCGTGATGGAGTCTGAACTTTGAAGGTGACAAGAGTGAGCAGGCAAATTGATCCCAGAGCGGACTGTAGCTAGTGCCAGATTTTGTTAAATTACTGTAAGCTTTGCAATTTAGGGGAGTTTATGCCATGTACCCACCAAGTACTACTTGTCAAATATTGGCTGACATTGTCAAATCATCCATTCTTTATCTCTGTGCCGATAAATATTTGTTGTTAGTAACTAGCTGAGTGCAGCCAATATCAAATAAACAGTACCATTTTAATACCTGCGGTCATAAGAATCACCAAGGGCAGATCAGCTCAAGTCCAGAAAATGTGCAGTCTCAAAATTCTCAATGAACGCTGTTCAAAGTCCATCTCGATCAATTAACGCTGTTCAAAGTACATCTCGAAATCAATTGGCTTGCAGTTTAGCACCAATTGTTAAGGACTATTGCAACAAAAAAAAAACTTCAGATGCGTCTTATGTACTGCCATGGCAGCAAGCATGCAAGTGCCCAACGTCTTCACTTTCCACTTGGAATTTGCGTACCATCTCCGTTTGTGTTTTGTTGTGAAATTATGCAGCAGATAAGGAAGCAGGCCAATTTCTACTATAATGAACCGCATCGATCGCCAAATTATCTAAGCAACAAAGCTGTTATCAGTAAACATCAGATGGGGGGAATTAAACCCAGCAGAGACGAAATATGGTGAAAAATAACAGTCATATGTATAATTAGCACGCGCGCGTGCGCGCACACACATATATATATAAGGTTTTACCTGCACACTGGAACTTAACGCAGATATATAGGTGCAAATTCAGAGGTTACATAAAATCATAGCCTTTTCTCCATGCACACAGAGCTAAGGTGACAGATTGTGATAGTCAGCGATGAAGCTAGAAAGAAAATCGAGGGTAGGCTAAGACGCTAAGCCAAATTATCACAAACATAGTATCTTACTGTTGCTCAATTCAAATTCATACATAAATAGAAGAGAAACAAAGCAAAAAAATAGAGAAATACAATGAAAGTACCTCAGTAATAAAAAGCGTATGCCGAAAATATATAAATATACTTCCGCTGACTAAGATCAGTCATTTATGAAATGCACCACTTCTCCTAATATTGAGAATGAAGGTTTGAAGTTGGTCAATGGCAATGATACAATATACATATAATCTCTAACTCTAAGTATTTAGGCTGACTAGTTGATTAATATCAACAACTCAAATACTCAATATAAATAATAGAAAACTACTGGTACTAATCAACTGAAGAGTGAAGTGTAAAGGTTAATTACCACCGATTGGTTGATCACTGTCTCGGCCATTCGACAGTCGCTAGCCGGCCCAGCCGTTACCTGTTGGTGTTGATCATGACTACATGTTGCGTGACCTCGTGAGGCATCGATCCACTCAATCGGCCAACTCCAACTCGCCACAGTGCCACCTCCAAAAGTCTCCAAGGGCCAAGCCAAGCCAACCCTATTGAGAGCAGTGCGAGTTGGCGACTGCCTCCACTCTCCAAGTCTTCAGCTGACCCACTCCAACCAAGTGACCAACTACCGAGTCCCCTCCTCCTTCCCACTCCCTACTTGCTCGGCCACTCCCCAGCAGCACTAGCAGAGTAGCAGACCAGTGAGGCCACGATGCGCATGCGTGAGCACAACAACTCCTCCTCAGCGGCTCTAGCACCGGCCTTACTATGTTGGCCCTCTCGGATCTGCTCTCTGCCAATCCACCGGGCATCGAGCGCCAACCGCCAACATCGCCCGCCCTCCCGGTCCCAGATTTGCTCTCCGTCGGGCGCCAACTGCCAACGCCACCCTGCATATCTACTCTCCGCCAGCGCCGGGCACCAGCTGCCAACGCTGCCAGGTGTCGTCTCGTCTCTCCCGTGGCATCGTGCATGTGCGTCTGTGGACGTCTTTGTGCGTGGAGAGTGACTAGCGGCTACGAACTGTGTTGGGTCACCTATGTGGATGTGGATAGAGTGACACCCTATGGCCCCTACCTGGGTCGGCCCAGCTTGGGGGTGTTCAGGGCGGGCCAGAGGGTGGACTAAAGCCTGACGAAGGCCACCCGGTGGTTCTGCCCTGGTGATAGCCATGGCGAACCCAATATGATTCAAGGGTGTTCAACTGAATACTCGATTTTTTCGTATAATACCTAACATTTAGTAAGTGTATTACACATATATACTGATAACTAGATAAAATATTTCATATATGTACCCTAATTGATTTCAATCCACTCCCACACCTCTCTTTCCTCAATTGATTTCAACTCACTCCCACATCTCCCCTCTCCAATCACCTAAAATAGTGCGGCCTAATAACCCATCTGCCTCCTCATCAAACTGCCCTGTTGGCCTATCCATAGACCCTTCAAACCCTAACCTATTCCCTCCCTCCTCTTTCTTTGCGTTTTTCTCAGGCTCCATTAATCCAGACCAAAATCACCAAACCCAGTAGCTCTAGCGCACGAGATTGAGGGGCAATTGACCAACAAGCGACTTGGTGAGGAGCTGAGAGTAACTCTGACCTCTAGCTTGGTTTCGGTGGCAAGGAGCATAGCCATGACAAACGGTGATATGTCTACAAGGAGCAAACAGACGACATCTGTCACCTGAGAACCGAGGAGGAAGCGTGCGGCGGCGGTGGCCAGGTCAATGAGGTAGTAGGCACTATACAACGACTACACGTTGTCGTGCACTGGTGCACGTAGGACATGCACATCAGACTGCATCAATATAGTTTTATCTTAAGTTATTTTGTAATTTCTCTAACATATATATTTTTAATTTTTTTAAAATTATTTACAGATGTTATATCTAACACGAAATATTTTGTATTTTTTCTATTGTTGGTTTTTATATTTTTATTTATTAACTCTGAATAATCATTTTGGAAATCCTGGGCCCGCCACGTGCTCCAAGGCCGATGGTTTCGTCCTGCAACTGCTTGCGAATTCATTCATGTTTGCCACTTTGTGTGTGGGAAAAATTAGGTACATGCCATTATAAAGTGATCACATTAGAAATATACCATTATAAAGGTTTGACTTAGAATCATACCATTTCAGAGTGTTCATTGTTTGAAATATGCCATTATGGTCACTTTCATGTATTTTTTATTAAATACACAATATATATTTATGTATGTATTTTTGTACTTCCTAAAATATCTTTCACTAGGTGTACCTCGACAGATGTGGCACAACCTCCACTCGGTGCCGTGCAAATCCTTCGCAACAAGCTACTGAGACGGCCGCTGTTGGCTTTAATCCTGCGCTCGCGCCCCAAACCAAAAGGAGTCGGTAAACCAGCTCCAAACATCATAGTATGCATCACACACGCACGAAAAAAATGGAGCTTTTCGCCAATGCACGCACCAGAGGGGGGAAGCAGTCCTCGGCGGCGCGGCGCGGCACGGAGAAGCCGCCGTGAGTGCTGGTATCGGAGGCCGTGAGCGTCTTGCAGAACATGTGCGGCATCCTCGCGAATATCATCTATCCACTATTTATTATATTTTAAAAATTATGCAAATCACTGTTAAGTAAAATATTGAAGCACCTCTCGAAACAATTTCATGAATCAGTGCTACATTCTTGGCACAATCCTCAACAAACGGCACACTCATACCCCCACACTAGTCCACTGCACTAAATCAGCCAACGATCATATTCATTTCTAATTCCTCCCCAATCCCGAGACTCTAATTCTCTGTCTCCTCTCCACCTTACTAGCGGAAGCATCGGCAAGCAACGGCGGGCGGCCAAGTGTGGCACCGTCACGACGTAGACAGGAGTAGCAGCGCAGCACGGGGCAAGGCGTGATTGTGCAGGAGAAGCGGTACGGTGCGGGAGCAGGCATCGACTGCCTGGTGCGGCACCACGCGAGGGGGGAGCAGAGTTGGCACGGTGCGGGAGCAATAGCTGACGCCGTAGGGGAGTAGAGCAAGAGGCGAAAAAAAACGCGGAGAGAGGTCTCGACAAGGCAGGCTGAAGAAGTGGTCACCCCTGAGAGGGGAGATCGATTCTTTCAGGGGCAGCAGCAGTAGAAGTAGATCGAGATCGAGATAAGAGTTTTAACCTAAGCTCTGATACCGTGTTATGAATATTATGTATATTGATATGAGGGTTAAAAAGCTATATATATAGAAGAGTACAAGAAGATATGTCATATAAAGATAAGACATATGGAATAGAATATAAACTCTATAACCTAATACAATTTTACATATGAAGTGTGTATCTCATTATAAATTTTCTAGCTCCATCGCTATTAACAAGTGGTTGTTAGTAGCTGATACAGTAGTATTTAATTACGGTGAGGTGTGGTTAGCACTTAGCTGCGGGTGGGCTGTCTACACTAGCAAGGGGCCATAAATCTACAGTGGAACTGTCCGTTTCTGTATTGTTCAGCACGGCAGAATATTGCAGGCTGCAGAGGCATGTGAAAACAACGATTTTACAAGTAACTAACTCAGCTTATGGCAGCGTGGGCGTCTAATTTGAAGCCCTTACCACTTGTCCTGTTACAACATCTGCAACAGCTTGAACGAGTGCGCATGCCCTAATCGGCATCGCCGAGGCAAATCCGCATGATGAGCTTCCAGCCCTAAAGGCTCAGAATCTGATGATTCCACAGCTGCGTATATTATCATTGGCACACGAACTTATGATTGCGAATTTGGCATCAATACCGATATAAATACACACCGATATCCTCAAAAGCTATGAGCATGAGATGCGCTCAATTCCCATTTGTAAGATAGTACAAAGTACAGGGCATTTCTTGTTTAAAATTTTTAGCCATTTTGTTCTGATTAGAGATGCAAATGTATCAAGAAAGCAAGCAATCTCACTAAAAAAAGGCCTCATCTAGGCCTTAACATTTACACGGATTCAGGACTAGTTCCGACAGTGTCACTTCGTCGTCTCATCTCGAGGTGTCAAACTCCACTCCACAGTGTGCAAATGTTGCAACCCCTGCGAGCTAATTAAGGCCGGGCGGGTGAACACCGAAAATACAGATTCACCGGTCGATGATTACGGTCCGCCTATGAGTGTGCTTGACAGGACATCAGCTCCCGGCCTCGTCGATGCTGTGCAGCGAAGGCCGCCATTGCCGGTGCCGGGCGCTGGAGCTCCGGTGGCTGTCGTTGTCTCGGCGTGCCAACTGCAATCAGGTGTGTAGCAGTAATCAGAAGATGGAACCTTTTCATGTTGCCATAGTTCAGAAATAGAAAGGAATCTTGCAAATGTTTCTTCCTCAGTTGGTACTCGCTAATTAATGTATATCCTTAATCTATTATTGAATTTCCTTCTGGACGCTACAATAGCATCAGTCAGTTGGCTCCACAGGACCACAGATCCGCTTGACTCCTTGTATGCATGTCGCTTGGGAGTTGGGAATGTCAAATATGCAGGCTTTCGCGAAGCAACCCTCGATTTACCTGAAGGGCTAAAGGCCTATGATTTCCACGATAACTAAGCAGATATTACAGTAGCAAATCTTCGAATGGCAATTCCAAAAAAACACTTCTTTTGCTGATAAACTAGCGGGTGGAAGGACATGATAATCGCGAGGAACAACTAACTAACCCTTGGGGAAAGCAATTAAAGGCGTATCAATCATGCAGAGAACGTGCATGGGGGCATCGAGCGAAAAAAAGTAGTTGGATTGAAGGAGGGCAAGTCTAATCCTTGTAACCACCTGATCAAGACTCTCATCCAACGCGGCGTCGTCGGCGTCGGCGGCCGCCGCCGCCGCCGAGGCCCGCGCCTTGCTCTGGCTCGACTCCAGCAGCTGCTGCTGCGCCTTCCTCAGCTTCTCCTCCTTCCTCGCCTGCACCGCCTTGGTCACCTCTGCATGCAACGATCAAACCAACAATTAGTTTGGCCCATCCTACGTACGATCAGGACATGAACGCGAAAAGCAGGAAAGGACTCAATCAAGTTTGTATATAGATTACCCACCCTGGGAGGTGATGAGGCGGTAGACGTGGCCGAGGAGGAGGGTCTCCTTGGGCTTGAGCAGCTTGACGCGGGTGAGGCGCACGGTGCGGCGCGCGCCGCCCTCGGCGTCGTCGCGCTCCTCGGCGACGCGGAGCGTGACGACCGCGACGTAGTGGCCCGGGTTGGCGCGCATGACCTCGGCGGCGCTGGTCGACCGGTAGAGCCTCTCCACCCGCCCGCCCGGGTGCTGGATCACCACCGTCGCCGCCTCCGCCGCCTGGCAGTTCCCCATCCGCGGGGCTGGGTTGGGTCGTGCGCGCGCGCGCGCGGTGGCGGCTAGGGCCGGGAGACTGGGAGAACCCGGGGAGGGAGGCGGGGCAGAGCAGGTGGTGGTGTGCTGCTACAAGAGGGGAGAGCTACTCACTGCTCGAGTGCCGAGGTGGTATATATGCCGACGAGCTAACCACGTAGTAGCTTCCGGTTTTTCTCTATTCCTCCGCTGTGCCGTTGCCCCCGGCACACCTGCCACGTACGTACGTACGCCGCCCGCGTGCGTGCTTGGATGGTCCGCGCGCGAGCAACCAACCCGTGTGATTAACAAGCGCCTAGAGCAAGCAGTGGTGGTGAAATCGTAGCGCCATGGTGAACGCCGTTCCAGTTTTTCACCACTCTTCGGCGAGCGCTAGCGATCGATGCCGGTGCGTGCTGCGCGCGGTTGAAGGGGAGGTCGCGATCGTTTTCGCTGCCTTTTTTTAGCGCCCCGTGAATGGGCGTTGGCACGTACATGTTGGGGGGTTGTTTGTACTCGACGGGGAAGTTCGCAGGTGTCACAACAGTGCGAGATGAAAACGCCCATCAATTGGTCGCTTTCGTGGGTCGTCGACGTGCGGACAAAGGAGATCGAACTGACCGATTAGTCTTCCGTCTCCCTGCTGCTTAATTTTGGTTTCTACCAGTGTAATATGTATAGCATCAAGTAACTAAGCTTGTGCTTCGGATTGTTTTTGTTTCCGAAGGTCGATGTCCTATATGCGAACAACAAATTGTGGTTTGGATCAATTCGCTGGCCGTCTAGTTTGCTCAACCTATCTTGACGATGGGCCTACAACTCCCTAACATTTTGCAAACAATTGTGCAATTTGTATTGGTGAATCATCAAACTCGAACCAAATTGTTGTATTCTAGAACAACCAGTGGAGAATTTTGGGGCTATTCGTCTGTATAAGAATCTTCTGCCTTTATTTTTGTGTGCACCTAATACATGCCACGGAGATGTTCCAAAACTAAAGCCGGCTACTACCATTTATTTTCAAGTAACAAAAATGTACTAGTCGTCTATAATTAAAGAAGTGACTAAATTAATTAGCTTTCAGGACAATGCATGTATGGTTCAGAATGAAGTTAGCTTTCTTGCTCAGTGCGATGGTCCACATTACGATTTGCGACCACTGTCTGATTATCTAGGGAAGATAAGTCGATCGTAATAAAGAGGAAAATGCCTTGCCATTATATGTAGTATCAGGCATCAACTATTTCAATATACAATGCAAGTCTATGTGACGACCCGTGTCATTACTAAGAGGTAATAACAATAGTCAATGAATTATTATTTGTTTAGCTGATAGAACACTACTCCAACGAATAACAAGCACATCAAATTGTTGCAACAAAACAATAATTAGATACGATAAAACAATATTACAATACCATTTTCACACAGGGCTACAGTCCAAAACAGAGCTAAAATATACAAAGATGAATGCTAAAATATACTCAGGTTCACATAAACGACTCCCGACCACTGCCTACTCAACCCAACCTCCACATGAGGCATCCGCTTCATACACATCTTACTCTGGATTCACGGCATTCCATCCGGTGTGATAGTTGTTACCCATGTAGACTTCATCATATCTTAGTAAAATCTTTTGACTGACCTACTTCTAAACAAAGAAAGATAATACCGCAGTTTAATTCTTGTAAATCTGGTGAATTGCAATCAATGTATGAAATGAGCGCAATGTATTTTAAATATTGCATTTACTGGTTAGTTGCGATTAAGTATGAAATGCCCCGGTTATAGTTTAATTTCTATAATCATTGTATGGACGCAATTGGATGTAATAATTATTGAGTTTTGATGTATGTTTTAATTTATATCAATTTACTTTGTCGCCAATTTAATTGTTGTGCAATGTTGATAATTGGAGCGGCTGCGACAACTATGCTAATTACATGGTTAAGTACGACTGTCGAGTGTCGACGCCCGATTGGCAATTAGGTTTAGATTAAAAACGTGGGAAGTTAGAGGCTACTTGCATGAAATTTTGCAGTTCCTTCTCTATATAAATGTCATAGAGAAGCCCCATAATAAATGCCACCTATCGTGGCTCAGTGCTGCTTCATTCACTATTCTACGATGGCTTGCTCAGCATTTTTCCCCCCTCTACGCACTGCTTCCTAATAATGGCTTAAAACTTGGGACGAAACTTTCTCCTGCTTACCTTCCAACCAGCAGCATCCTGAAAACAAGCTAGTCCGATACAGTATTAAAACTGTTTCCACAGTACTTCTCTTTGAAGAAAAAGAAAAATAAGAGTTTAGGTTAGGTGTTTATAGTTTGCCCAAAATCAAATGCGACTACAACAGTCAGGACTTCCTTATTGCTATGGCAACCAACAAGTGGCTCCTCTACGCTTATTAGTCAAGGCTCGAAGATAATTAGGGCTATCCTATCAACACACTGTGTTAGCATTTGCGTCCTTGCGGTGCATTGCGTTGTGATCAGACGGTGAGGTCAACAGGCAGCAACGCCGTTACGAAGGCAAGTTAAACGTCTGTATCTTGCGTGATTTCAAGATCACAGAGTCACGTAATCCCACAGGACTATTTCAATGCCGAATTTATGAGACCATGTGCATTGCGTGTGGCTGCCTTAACCCGAGTTGGCGTCTCGCGCAACCTCAACCGCGTGCCGTTTATATATATACCGCCCGCGAGAGAAGCGGCTGCCGCCTTACATGTGCTACACGCAGGTCGTGTGCTGACAGGTGGGTCCAGTGAGTAGGTTGGTCACCCTTGTCAGTGACTTGCCCGAGGGTTGACTGTGCCATTGCATGCATAGAATTCTTGTGCCCATGTGTAGGAACAGAGAGTGAGTAGGAAATGAAGGCTCTGTTCTTTGCAGTTTCTAAAAGTCGTTTTTGGTTTTTATTATAGTAATTAACTTTTAAACGAAATTTTTTTAAGATGAGGTCTACAAGTTAATTGTAGTACACGTTAAAAAACTAATATCTGTATCATCAAAAATTGCAAGCGAGTATCTCTCTTTCCGCAATCTCTATCGCAAACAGCCAAAAAGCCATCAGCCGCAGCCAAAAGCCATCAGCCGCAGCCAAAAAGAACAGGCCCGAAATGACCATGGCCCTGTTACACGAGAAAGGGTGGGTTCTTTCCGACGGTGTCAGATGGCTTATAGCCTGAATACAAGTATTTATGCGAATTAATCGAATGTGATAAACCACTTTGAAAAGATTATTTTGATAAATTACTTTGAAACAACGGCGAAAAAGCTGTCTGTTTGTTTGTTCAAAGAAAACCATAAGACAAGCTGTAAGTTGAAAAGAACTAATCTAAAGTCTCCCTTGCAATAGATGTGCAGCGCTTTGCGATGACGACGTATGAGGCGAGGTCTGTTTCATTTCATCAATGATTTGTGCAACTGTGCGGCTAGTTTCACAGTACGAAAAATGTCTGGGCCACTAGGTTTTTTTGCATCAACAGAAAATGGAAAACAAAAAGATGATGGTGGAGTCTAAGGAACACTCAAGTGTTTTTTAGATGAGAGTACTCAGATTTTTTGGGTATTGGATAGAGATTCAACGTTTCAGATTTGAAGCACTTATATTTTTTAGAGATGATATGAGAAATTCGTTAGATAAAAAATCTAATACTCTAAAATTAAAGTGTTTCTAATCTTAAAAAAATACTTCGGTGCTTTTTAGGATTTTCCAGAGATGATTTAGCACCGACGCCTTCGTACGAGGAACTACTGGTGCTTTCCTTCTCCTGTACGTTGTTGCCTTTTCTTTTCTTTGGAGGGATGTACGTTGTTACTGCGACGGGTGCAGGTGGGTGACTGTTGTTGAATGTTGACCGTGCGTTGCGAATTCATGAAGCGACCTGCGCCTTGCATGGGCAAATCAAATGAGGCCCACTCGAATCATTTCCCCAATAACGCGAGCTTACAGTACATGTATGTACCTGACCCATTTGTTTATCGAGAGACTGCGCTTGCTTCCCTTCCATGACTGGCTGAACCAAAGCTTGGAACGAGAACCAAAATCTGGCAGGAAAAAAAACTAGAGCTAGACCAGGGACCATGCAGGACAAACCATCAAGGAGTGGTGACTTGATGGCTCGTTTCAGCTTTTTTTTTTTCACTATTCAGTAATTCATCTTTTTCTAAATTTTTTTAGATTTTTTTGAGTTTTTTCTAAATTTTTTAAATTTTTTTTAGCTTTTTATGAATTTTTTAGATTTTTTGGGCTTTTTTGCATTTTTTTTCCTGTGTTCTTTTGCATTGTCCGTGATGGGATAATATATTTTTTCTATTTTTATATTTTTTTTAAATTTAATTATGCCTAAAAAGTCAAATCAGTTACAGTAAAAAACCAGCTACAGTGAAATTTCAACCAAAAGTCAGAAGCCATCGCTAAAACGAACGCCCCTTAATTGGCACTCCGAACGCAGCTTCCCTCTCTTGGAGTAGTAAATTAAGAGCATGTTTGGTACGTATTGTACTTTCAACTTCTGGTTTGAATCTCCTATAATTGTGTCACACACTTGGCTCCTTAGAACTATTAGATTCTAATTCTCGTGAGGGGATAGACGTAAAAATAAACTAGCAACAAGAAGCAATCTTTGGGTGAATTCTCGTGGGAAACCAGCACACCCAAAATAAAGTACCCCTTGAAATTAGGGATAATTACCTGTAATTTGCCATCCACCTACCCCTACATCTCGAGCCCCACACGTCGCATCGTCTCTCTCACCCCCCCTTTCACCCTCGCCTCTCTCGACCCCCCTCGCCCCCACCTCCCCAGAGACCCACACCGACCGTCAACTGCCTTAATATCGTCACCAACCCACGACTTGAACACCGTCACCGACCCTAGACCTTGACATCACCGTCCCCAATGTCGACGCTACCGACTAACCGTGTCGTCATCTCCTTCGTCCGCGGCTCTCATTAAGGTTAGCACCCGCTACTACCTTCCTAAGCCTAGTCTCATCACAGCAAAATGTGTAGAAGGTAAATATCAATATTTAGATTGAAATGTGTAGATCTTTGGCTTAGAATGTGTACAGGGGATAGCTTGTTCCTGGTCTCGGTTAAGTTTCCACCTTCTCTCTGCGGTTAAGTTTCCAGATCATGCATTGTTTTCCTTTATGCGGTCATGGTGTGCTTCTTCGTTACCAACTGCTGTGCCATGCTGATTTCATCCCCAACCACATCTGTGCATTTAAATTTCTTGCTTTTCAGCAGTATGGGTTCAGATCGATGCTGTGTAAGTTGCTCCCCTCCACCCTACCCCAGTCCTCAAGCCTCAGATCGGTTGGAGTTCAGGTAGTACTACCTGAAGATTCATACTATGATGTTGCCCATGGGGTATTAATGGAACAACAACCATATTCTTTTGGTAAACTACATCTGTGCTAAAATTGAATCTAATCTCTTGTCCATGTGTGGTGTAGGGTCTGGAGACATTGGTTTGCTTGATCCACTTTGCTCATGATATGTTTGTTGAAATGCTGCACAGAGAATGAGATTTTTTTCCCCATTAGTGTGGGAACGTTTTCTGGAAAAATTTCTCACGCAAAGGCCTGACTGGTTATTTAAGATGATCTACTAGTATCAATTATGCTTCCCAACTCCCAACACCTCTAAGGGTGATCGTTTTAGCGATGACTTTTAGCTTTTGACTAAAATTTCACTGTAGCTGGCTTTTTTTACTGTAGCTGAGTTAGCTTTTTGGGCATAATTAAATTTAAAAAAATGTAAAAATAGAAAAAATATGTTAGCCCATCACGGACAATGCAAAGGAACACGGGAAAAAAAGAAAAATGCAAAAAAGCTCAAAAAATCTAAAAAAATTCAGAAAAAGATAAATTACTGAATAGTGAAAAAAAGCTGAAGCTGAAAAAAAGCTGAAACGAGCGGGGCCTAAAAAAACTTCCAAACCCTCTGTATTTCAGTTTATGTGATGCAGAGCAAACTCCTTAGAATCGTAAAAAACTAGTTTTTGTCTGCTCCTCTTTTTCTTGTGAGATTAGGTTGTGTTTACAATAAATACAAGATCCCAGATTCCTTAGTGAAAGGAGTTTGTTCTGATATTTTTAGTCATACTTTTCGAAAGATAATGTTACTTATGCAGGTTTGTGAAGCCAGATTGAAAAATCAAGTTATTGGTAATGTCAATCTTGTGCTAGGTAATCCTTTGCTTTTCCATGCTGTGACTTGTACATCATCTCAAAAATATTGTGGGTGTCTTTTGTTAAATCCTTTGATTTTAAAGCATACAACTTTTGCGAACGGGCCTCTAGCTGGATGGCAAGAGCGCTCTAGTAGCACCCTCAGGTCCCGGGTTTGACTCCCAGTGGAAGCGAATTCGGGCTGAGGAAAAAAATCCCCTCGCCTACTACCACACCAAAGCACAGGTCTAAAGGCTGGCCTGGGTCGTTGGTCGTCTCACACGGGCTGATGCCGCTATGTAAGGGTGGAGTAGGGGTTCTGGAGTTTTCTCGATCTACGTGAGAGGATCTTCTTCTTAAGCATAATGCCCAGGGGCCATCTTACCCCCGCAGATCGAGTTTTTTTTTAAAGCATACAACTTTTACTTATATGTGCTAAGGATATAGAGTTGTAGTAGGATATAGAGTTTGTATTCTATTCCACATATGCCTTATCTCTATATGGCATATCTCTTTTGTACTCTCCTATATATGTGACCCTTGTGCCTCATATCAATATATACACAATATTCATAACATAGTATCAGAGCTAAGGTTTATACCTCTCAAACCCTAGTCTCCACACGTCTTCCGCTGCCGCTGCCCCCCGGGAGGATCGATCTCTACTCCCGGGGGCGGCCACCTCATCTCCGGTCGCCTGGTCCTCTTCCTCGCACTGGGATCTACCGACCGGATCACGCCGTCTCCTCGGATCTGAAGGTTCACCACTTGATCCGGCCTCCTCCACACTTGATTCGGTCGATCCAGACGTCTCCAGGCCGGATCCAGTGCTCTCTGCCACCGGGTCGCTCTGCCCCTTCAACGCGCCGCCGTGAGCCCGAGGTGAGGCTCTCCCCAATCCGAAGACGCCGGTCGAACCCTCGCCCCTGGCCCGACCGTCATCTCCGGCCGACATCGGGCTCTTCTTCACCGGTCCGCCTCCGCCGGGCGCGCGCGGGGAAGAGTTGGACGCCAAGCCGTCGCCCATCTTCTCGAGATGATCCAAGAAACGGCGCCCATGGACACAAACGAGGAGGCTATCACTCGCGGTCGCCTTCGCCGCCCGCTACGCCGTCCGCCGCTTCACCTTCGTCGGCTTCCTCAGGCTCTGCGTCGCGCACGCCCGGGGCTTCGCCGTCGAGCTTCTCCGCCTTGGGCTTCTTCCCCGCCGGGGCCTTCTCCGCCGGCTCCTCCTCCGCGGGCTTCTCCGCCTTGGGCTTCTTCCCCACCAGGGCCTTCTCTGTTGGCTCCTCCTCCACAGGCTTCTTCGTTGACAGCTTCCTCTCCGCCTTGGGAGCCATCAGCTTTGGAGGGGAAGAGTGTTTGGGGGTTCTGCTCGAGTGGTGAACTGGAGAGATTGGCTGCAAATTCTAGTCGATCTTCCCAATCCGGCCGCTCCTCACCGGACTCTCCGCCTTTGGAGCCGATCCGACTTGGGCCTCCCCGTCCCCTCCCACCTTTGGAGCCGATCCAGAGAAGGGAGGAGAGAGAACGGTGCCGAAGAAGGGAGAGAGACACCTCACCGCCGGCCGCTCGTGAAGCCCCTCGGTTCTCTGTGGTGGGTTCGAGGAATGCGGCTCGGGAAGGTCGTGGAGAGATCGCCGTTTTCTTTTTGAGCGTGCATTCTTCTGGCGCAGATATCGAGGTATCTCTTCGTCTCTTGGCTGCCTGGCGCAGGATCCTCTGAGTTTGGCTTTTCTAGTCAGCTACCTCATCTTTACTATGGCTATGGTGCTCATGGGAGGAAGAAGATCTTTTGGTGTTGGGAGCTTTTGATTTTGCTCCTTAGAATTTTTGCTGCTTAGTATCTTGAGTCTTTAATTTTTCATTTTGAGTCTTCCGCTGTGTCCATTTAAATCCATAGTCTCTATCTTCAGTTCGTCTAAACCATGCGAGTCCACAAATTTTTGTGTCAGTCAGTTGATTGCTTTGCTAGCCATAGTCCATCCTTTAGGATTTTGTCTGGTCGGTGCTGCCCCTCTTGCGCCTGTATGGCTCTTCTCCGGTTCGTCTTCGCCGGATTTGGCCTTGCCCCGTTCGGATCCAGCCTCATTCATGTTGGATCTGGACTCCTCCGTGGATGGCCTCTCGCGTCGCATCTCCGAGCTTTTAAGGCCGTCGCGCTTCTTATGCACTGCGTTTTTATTGCGCTTCTTATGCACTGCGTTTCTATTGTGCTTCTTGTGCACTGCACCGTCGCTGTCTCGGTCTATGATGACGCCGCTCTTCTTCCATGCTGTGATTTGTATATCATCTCAAAAATTATTGTGGGTGTCTTTTGTTAAATCCTTTGATTTTAAAGCATACAACTTTTACTTATATGATCATCATTTTTCTTGCAGGTCAGCTGAACCAATGTATAGCTAGACAGCAGAAGTGTGATCATCATTTTTCTTACAGGTCAGTCGGACCAATGTATAGCTCGATAGCAGAAGGGTGATGGACCAATGTATAGCTATATTATGTTAGATATAGTGTGTTACCATTTGAGAATAACGTATAGAATAAAATTCTTGTAGTCTAGTCTGTACAATGTCACATTTGGCAATGTATCAATTTCTGCATTAATATATCTATTTACTTCTTTCTTTATGTGATTATATTTGAGATTCGAACATGTGTTTAGCCTTCTGGGCTAGGTTAATTATTTCAATTCAGTCGCTTGAATGAACATGTGCACGGATGCGACATTTGTAAAGAAATTTTAGAAATTGAAGTACAAATAGAAATAAGTAACAAATAGGCTAGACGTGTTAATAACCAGGGGTAGCACAGTCTTTTTGCTTTCAATCCTTTCTTTCTGGGTTTTGGGAGTCTTACCAAACACTTTCCCCAACCAGTTACAAATTCTCTGATGAGTGGATTCTTGAATAATTAGAGTATAAACTAAACAAATCATAATCTGGAGCTCTACCAAACATGCTATTTAGGTGGTGCTCATTAGAGCTTAAACTTTTACTTTTTAATTTCATCTTTTTCTGATTTTTTGATTTTTTTAGGTTTTTTTGTATTTTTCTTTGTTCCTTTTATTTCTTTGCATTGTCCGTAATAATATAACCTCTTCTTTTTATTTTCTTATTTTTTTAAATTTAATTATACTAGAAAAACTATCAGCAGCAGCTACAGTAAAAAAACTATTCTAATAACAAAAAAAATTAGAAGGTAACCTCTTTTTTTATTTTTTTATTTTTTTAAATTTAATTATACTAAAAAAACTACTCTAATAACAAAAAAAAAAATTAGAAGCTCAAACTTTAAAAGCCCAAACAAACACCCCTTACACTGCCATCTGGGAAGTGGGGTGCTTATCAAGCTGTTACCAGACCCTACGGTACCACACCATCATCATCATCATCATCGCTGTCGCCTTTTCTGCTTGATGGTGTATGTCAGCGTGCCGCACCCGTGCCAGTACAGTGCCGCTCGGCAGCGTCTGGGGCGGCTCCTTTGTCAGGTTTCATGGCCGTGAGAACATCTCGTAGCTGTCGAGCGGTGGACGGATCGTGGAAGCAAGCAATGATCGATCGATCGCTGTGGCGGTGGTGGTCCTACACGCCACGGGCAATCAGGCTCTCCGTTAGCTCCCCCTGCTCGTTGCTTCCCTGTACCTTGCCCGTTTCCTCCTTAATTGGTTCGAGCGTTCGTTTCATGCCTGAACAAGGTCAAAAATTTGGGCAAGAGTATGAACAAATAAAATATTCGTACAAACTAGTTTCACAGTGTGTTTATTTTCTGCTTTTGCTAGCGGCTTAAGACTTTTGATTTCCTAGAGGTTGAATGAACCGTTGAAGGCTGCTTCAGAGCTCGGAGACGGAGAATACACAATGGCACAACTTGGCATATTTGTGAATCATCGAAAGGAAACCACAAAGATTTGGTACCATAAGCAATGTCAACATGTAGTTCAAAATTAACAACTACTAGTCCACATGATTTCACATGGGAAGTACCATTTCTTTATCAAACCCCAATCCTTCTTGTTTTGTTTCCATGGATACCTGCAATCTCTTTCTGCTCGGTGATTCCAAGTAAAACACAACAAACAGAGCCATGCAATTATGTGAGAAACCCATATAAGAACCAGCTTGCCATGTATCCGAGGATCTCAAAAGGCCATACCTTGCAACAGTTCAGTTCATGGCATCACATGGCGGAAGGGAAGTATTATATAAACAAAATCACGACCGCCGACCTTAACAACTAGAATGAAAGTAGGCGTGCGGCTGGGGCGCCCCCGAATCGGAAGGGCGTGGCTGCTGTGGCCGTGGCCCAAGGGAACCATGAGCCTGGCGTGGGTAGAGCTGCACGGGCCACAACTACACGATGCCGGTCCATGGATTGAAGAAGGATGGCCAGCCCGAGTTGCCGCCACTGCTACCAGAGTTGCTGCTTTGTCCACCGGTGTTTGAACGGTTGCCACGGTGGTGATGATTATTGTCGCGTGAGCCACCCTGCTACTGCTGAAGTTGCCCCCTGGTGCTATTGCCGCCACTGCCACCGCCGTTGCTGCCTCCGCCAGAGTTGTGGCTGCCGGCCAGAGTGGTGGTGACAAGAGCGGTAGATGGTGAGCGCGGCTTCGAACTCTTCATGATCTCCTCAAGATGCAGATGAGATCGAGCTTCGATGAAGGACGGGAACAGCTTTTGCATCGGCAGCAGGGTCGCCATGTAGGAGAACTTCTCGTTCAGACCACGCAAGACAGATGACGAGAGTACGATCGCTGATCGGCTCACCTAGATCGCCGAGCGCATCAACCATGTTCTTCAACTTGTGACAGTAATCGGAGATGGAGAGGTCACCTTGAACGAAGTTGCGGAACTCCGTCTCTAGGTACAACGCACGGCTCTCCTTGTTGCAAATGAATTACTGCTTGAGGCTTATCCATATGAGCTGTGCGATGGAGGTAGAAGTATCACGATCTCCAAAAGCTCGTCGGAGATGGTGCCGTAGAGCCAGGACAACATAGTCCATCCATACCCAATCCACGCTATCGGGTTGGTCGGCTGAGGAGAGCACGTGATCAGCAAGGGCATATCTGCCAAGGGTGACAAGAACAGGCCTCACCACTTGTTGTAGTTGGAGGAGACGAGGTCGAGGGTGACAGGGGCCAAGGCCTTGATGTTGATGATAGAGATGGCCTGCGCATGAGAGCGGCCTCTTGCGCGGTGGTGATGGCCAACGTGTTGGTGGCGGCCTCCTCCTGTGCTTGAAGAGCGATAGCGGTGGGGGCATCGTCAGCCATGGCGTTGGGGAGGGAGGCAGGGCAGCCAATATAGGAGGGTCGGCGACCGGGTGAGGAGGGAGGGGGGGTGTAGTGGCTGATGGAGAGATGCTGGTGGCTAGGGTTTGCGGAAGCTAGGGAGCGTAAGATTGCTTGCGTCTGATACCATGAAAGTGAAATAATACCGAGATAATTGATTGATTGAATCATATGATACATATATAGCCCAACACATGCCTTATCTAACCAACACGGTTCATAGAAACAGATATTGGTGGGATAGGCAGACGAGGGGCGTGATGCACGCTAGGGTCCGGTACGTACGGTACTGGATATCTGTCTAACACAGAAGAATGTTGAGAATCTAATCTAATATCTTTACAAATCATTGATGCAATAATGCACAAGCAAGCACATGTAGGCTGTAGAGTCACGGATGCGATAGCAAACCAGTAATTCACACAAAAAGAGTGGAAGACTGCGAGAGGGAATGTTCCCAAAGAACCAGTCCTAATCAGACGTGCGAGCAGACGAAACCACGATCTGATTTTTTTTTTCCCTAGGAGAGAACGTATAGACAGCGAACCGCAGGTTCTGTCAGTATCAACTACTAGCAGCCAAGAAAACACAGAAGAAACAACGTATAGAATTAGGTAGTTGGTCAGAAGAGGCGTACAGAAGTAGAGATACCCTTCGAAATATTTTATATATCTACTTGTTCCTGGATACATGCAGCCCATGAGGCACTGCACTTGCGGCAATAGTAAAATTACCACCTACATTCTGCTCACAACACCGCAGCTAGGGGTGAATATCGAGTCAGCTCTTTATTTTATCAAGTTTTTTTAAAAAATTGATATAGTTTGATTTAATATTATTTTATTGATAGTTTGTAATTATTTTTAGAATCGAGCTAACGAGCCGAGTTTTTCGAAAATTTAATTTCATCCGAAATCGACTCTTTCAATATTAAACTAATTAATGAGTGTAATTGAAGTAATTTTGAATCGAGCTAACGAACCTCACTAACAAGCTTTTTTTTCAGCCCTAACCACAGCAATAGTCATACACACATACCGGAATGCACTGCTACATAACATGACATAACAAGTAGAGTACCAACCTAAAAAAGATACCATTTCATTGTTCTACTGAAGCCTACATACAGATTATAGCTTCTGGTATGATTCCTACAATACTATCACAGTAGAACTACAATGGCTGTTAAATCCATCGACCTTGATTCTGAATGAGATTGACCACAAAATGTATGAACATGCCATTCCCATATGCCAATGAGTAGCCAAAATTTCCTACTGTTTGCCCCAAATAGAGTATCAAATATACAGCAGTAGCCTAACATACGGAAGATAATTTCAGGGAGCCACCAAAGCTTTTTGTTTATACCATAGGATTTTCCATTTTGTTTAAGAACATAGAATTTCCATATACCAAGAGAATTCAGGCAAACAGTTTGCCACTTCTAGAGAACTAGGGGACAGACAATACATGTAACCTTAGTATCTTGCATTAATCACAGTATGCTCACACCGACGGGAAGAATTTGTTCAGGTTGAATGGCAGGGAATAGAACTCCTCACTTCTTATGTCAGTCTTGTATGACCGGAATTTATCCCACCAATGATATCCACGGTCTTTTCTGACAGAACTCTCATTCCTGTGAATAGTGTTGTCCAGCAAATATGCAACAAAGCCAGCAACAAACGCCTTTGACGAGAATATCACATTCACTATGTCATTGAACTGTAGAAGTAGATGAAGCAAATGATCAGTAACTCTTCACATAAAATGTGTGAATGACTAGGCTGTAACATACCCATCTTGCATGTGTGTGGACAGGGCCATAACCAGCGACAGATGTGTACTCGTTGAAGTACTGAGGAACTGAGAGGCCCATAAAAACTGAGAACCCAAGGATGAACTTGGTCCTGAAGCTATTGAGATTGCAGAACTGAAGGAAACCAAGCCCAGCAGAACCTGTTGACAGATTACAGCACAGCTTCCATCACAAATACAAATCTCTCTTATAATGTCAAGAGTTGTAATTTAAATGAAAATTGCAAACATAAGTAGCCTGAAGCTTTCCACCTACCAACATATGCAAAGAAGACACAGTAGAGAGCTGCAAAGATGGGTGCAGGTATTGATGCAAAGACAGCTCCAAATTTTCCTGGGTTGACAAAATAAAACGTGATTACTTCAAAATAAGTGTATGTGTTCTGAAGTGTTGACAGCTAAGTTAATTGCAATGAATAACGCTAAATACTTTCAAAAAGACACCAACTTGAAATGTCAAGCAACAATGAAGTTTTGTAAACTTTACTACGTTCTTTATTGAGCTAACTATTATTATGCAACCCTCCCTCCCTCAACAAGAAAGAAGTAATAGAACTGCACCAAATACACTACCAACAAATATTCAGGATGCAACATAAGTATTTAGAAATAGTTATGATACAAGGACAAATTGATCTACTTTTGGGTAAGATTAAATATATTAGTAGTTTTACTTATTTATTCTACATTTACTTCGATATCTACCGTAGTTTATCCATATCACAGATTCTCAATTTAAGTGACTAGCCATTGTATTCCCATCATCTAGGTGCACTGGTGCAGAAGCGCTTTTTGGCTTCTAAAATGAGAACTCCTACACCAAGGACAATATGTACTACACATGTACCCATTGGAAGACTAAGGCAGTATTCTTTAGTTATAAATGCGCTACAATAGACATCTCAACAGCCAACACAGCAGAAGCAACCGATTGGTTTATAAGAGTAACAAAGGGTATAGGAGATAGTTCAGCAAAAAAAATAGTTCCACTAAATGTCAAAAAATAAAACAAAATTTACATTCAGAACTTAAAGATCTGTGCCAACTTTATATCTACATGAGCCAGTGCCCAGGGTTGTTGGATTGTCTCAGTTCGGTGTTTTCAGCAAACTGTTTTGTTGTTGTAACATCTCCACTCTAAAAAAACTTGTTACCAGACCATATGTCTCTGAGTTTGATTTGGAGTTTCCTAGGGAAGAAAATCAATATATTTATGCAACACCAATGATCTATTCAATAGTTTTCATATGTTTTCTTGCCTTGAGACATCCACATAATAGTAAACAACAAGCTCAAGAAAACAGAAGGCCCCTATCTAAGTGCTATTATTGTAGCAGGTTTAAACAGCACGTACAAAAGCAAACTAATTTGGAGTTTTAGTAGATACACTTGTTGTTAATTAATTTAGTACAAAAGTTGCTTAAATATGCTAGCTCCCATGACCTAGTAAAGAATCAAAATACTAAATTTGTGGGAAGCAAACTTACCCAGAATAGAGAAGAATATCATGAAACCAGCTGATATCTGCACTACTCGTCGGCTACCAACACGTGTTAAGGCTAGCAACCCGGCATTTTCACTACGGACAAGGAGAATAATGATTGTGTCATAATTGAAATTAAAGGTATTCCGTAAAGAGAAAAGTGGTTGTATCAAAATGGAAACAAGATGCATTCCTTAAAGAGGTACCAATATGATGCTTACACTGATACAGAAGATCCATTTCCAGTCCCAAACAGCCCATCTAGCAGAATGCCAATGCCCTTGCATATGCTTCAAGTGAGTTCAAATTTGCAAAAAAAAATATCTAGTCAAGCTTGGGATGTGGTGGATGTAATAATAGCACCTACCTGCCAACCAATACCACGGCTAAGTACAGAGGGCGGGAGCGGTGTGGCACTAGCATATCTTGAAACAGCAATGAAGGCACCAGTAGACTACAAATATAAGAGTTAGGGAGTTGATAATTTCGTTACTTTAGAATTCCACAGATAGTAAATGAAATGCTGAAATAGTATCTGATATTCCTAATATCATGGGGTCAAACCTCCACTAGAGCAACAAATGATGCAGCCATCATTGCAAAAGCTTCACCGGCATCAAAAGTTGGAGCACCCCATTGAAAGGGATATGGCACTCTTATCCTGTCATTGTAATTGTAGTAAAGACGGGAAACATTCATGTTACTTCAACAGCAAGGGTTGGTACCAACGGAGCAATCATATCTTCAAAAATGCACAACTATACCAGGGGGCACCACCAATCAGTCCAGAGCGGTCAGTGCGGCAATGAAATTGGGTCTTTGGTGGCGCATTCCTGTATGCTCCTCCAACCGTGAGCAGATATGCATAGAGCCACACTATGGGAATAGTGAATAGAACAGCAAATCGATCGAAGATAGACTTCAGCATGTGTATAACATGTGGCAGGTACTGCAAAATGAAACAATAAAAAGGAAAAGAGTAGTTGGAGCACACATAGATGCTAGGTAACAAAGCATCGCAACAACTACATGCGTAGAAATTCAATGTACCATTGCAAAGATCACCAGGAGGATAAGTTCAGGAAGACCAATCTCAACACATTTGGCAACCTGGGTATTTATAGTTCAAACATAAGCAATATACTATAAGCTTAAACAAATAGTAAGTAGAAACACAAGACTTAAATCTTACCGACGGAAAACCAAGCTCATAAAGTCCAAAGCCAACTAGCGCCACCAAAGGAGCAGCTGACAATGGACTCAGGTACCTGAAGCAAAATCAGTAAATATACCTTCATGAGAGACTGAAAGTTAAAAGCATTATTTCTGCAAGATCATTTCTTGCTTGAGTACCTCTGGAGCAGCTATTGAATTAAGAAATAACAATTGCCAATTTTTCACTTTCCTACCTGGCAACATTACGCCAAAGGCCACTGAAGCCAACTATGATCTGTAGTGCAGAAGCAACGATCAAAGCACCTTGTGTTCCACGCATGATTCGGAGAAATTTCTTTACAGAATAACATGTGATTTATCAGGTCTAGATGTAGATAAATAATATAAGAAATCAAGTAGCATTATACTCCTTTTAACATACAGTGTGTGGATTTGGCTCATTGGCGTAACGACCGGCAAGGATGATCGAAATGGTAGGTAGAACAAAGGTGTATGATCCACCAATCACTGCAGGCAATCGGGTACCAAAGAAACTCTGCAGGAGAGTGTTGATCCCTGCCACAAACAGCAATGTTTGGACAACCACTGCCTTGTCCTCCTAACACACGAAGAAACACCATTAGTATTTAATTGATAGCTGGAGTCCAAAGCAACACAAATGAGTAAACTTGTAATCTCACATTGTTTCCTCCCATCTGTGGAACGAGTGCAGTCGGTATGATAACGGTAGTTCCCAGCATGACCAGATAATGTTGGAACCCAAGAAGAATGGCCTCCGCTGCATAATGAGCAATTCCATACAACCGAATTTCAGAACCAAGTTTCTCACTAAAGTCAGATCAGATCAATATTTTAGTTTATAGCAGAAGTGTATCGGCAAACTACTTTTATAGCGGACAGTGTATACTGGGTGCAACATGCTTGGCGACATTTGCAAAAAGATGTATTTAATGAAAGCAAAACATATGAACTTAATCGATCAAGAAAAACATCCAAAATATAATAGCCAATATGACCACATTATTCAATCGAGATTATGAACAAATAAATTATTTAACCATCCTTTTTCTATGCAGAGAATCCAAGCTTGTCATGTTTCTTTTTTATGTAATAAAATAACTTTTTTTGTAAGGATTACTTGTTGGTGTGCATGTCTCATGCCTAGAAAGTAAGAATTCAAGATGGAAGATGGCCAGAATATACCATAAATGGACTGTTTTCTTAACACAGCACCCCCTCCAGCCATGGATAGTGTTACTTGGACACGGACACGGGAATCGGAATCCAACTCGGATTCGGGTGTCCGATTATGCGAATGAAAAAAAATTCGAAGACTCGGCCACTATATACTAATATAATACTAATAACTGAATATCTTTTCTCTTTCAAACTCACGTGGCCATAACCTTATCCCTAACATCTTCCACCTCATTATTTCTTCCATTCGAAGCATTCCTTTCTTTTACTCTTCACCTCTTTTTACTCCATCAAAACCATGGCAGAGAAGGAGATCAACATTATTTCATTCTTCTAATCTTCCGCCAGCTTTGCTTCGTCTAGTTATGGTCATGAACAGAGATGTCGAGCCAAGTATTGCTACCTTTTCTCTATTTAGTCTCTTCCTCCTTCACCTAGGATGTTACTAAGGGTGTCCGATAAGTGTCAAAGAGTGTCCAACATGGGTCGACATGGCAAAAAAAAAATATTTTGGACTAGGGTGTCCTGGCCGTGGATCGAACTCAGGTTAGGATACACGCACTCCCGCGCAAGTCATACGCAATAAATGGATCATGTGAAAATCTGGGGGGTTTTGTACTGAAGCGCCGCTACATACTGCATGCTACAGTAGCCATGGCGGGCCGTTACGTTTTAGAATACATGCAGAGGCCCAGTTTTATTGAAAGCTAGAATACAGTTCTGCTGGGGACACCAGTTCACATTCTTACAATTCAACCTGAGCCGTTACATTACATCAGCCTCTACAAAAGCAACCGCGGCCCCTGCCTGATAGCTCACTATGTAAAACAATGCATGAGATCATGCAGAAAGGTAGAAAATCCCCACTCAATAACACAAGAATCAATGCAACTCAAAGTGACAACGATGTGTTGATATGGACCTCAGGTTTGGAACTAGCTACGAACCGACATGGTACTCTACATACGAATTCACCGGATGCACAACATACAACACACGAACAAAATATTGATTGGCAACAATATACTAACAAAAAAAAAGCACGGTGCATGTGCTAAAACTGAAGCGAGTCCACAATCACCCGGAGCCGGCTCCTCTGACTTAGAGAAGCTAAATCAGAGGAGCACCGAGATCAGCAACATGCAGTTTGGGAGATCCGGACCATCGGATAAACCGTGGACGGTCTAGGGGCCTATTTCTTATTGGCTTCTGCTCCAGAAGCCAATATAAATACTCGACTTTCTAAAGTGGTTTTTTTCTCTCTCTTACTCTGGAGATAAGATAGAGGTAAAACGTATCACGCATACTACTTCTCTCACTCTTACACATATATCTTCCCGTCACTTTTCTCACCGCTCGAATCTTCCTTCTAAAAACCACTTCTTTCATCCAGTACTTTTTATTCTCAGCTAAAAGCCATCAGTCGTAGCCAATATGAGCAGAATTTAGCTCGGCTGAAGCTGGCTCACTATAAATTACCGATATATCGTGACATGTATTCAATTTCTAAGTGGCTCTGATTTGTACCGTCCGATCTCGATGCAACCGAGCCGGCTCGGGTGCAGTTGGTGACTTAGCCCCTCTAGCCGGATCCCAACCACCCTACAAAAACGCAAAACATAGGCACCATATTTGTTGAATATTCCACCCACACAACTGAAACTGAGAACCGAGGTCTCAATCATACTGACATTGACGTGACTCAAGGCGACATCGAAACGGGATCGCAGATTCGGAGCCAGCCTGCAACTCGAGCGTCAAAAGTAACACCAAAACCCCCCCTCCAAACAGTTCTGCATATTCCGTTCGGTCGAATGTTGATGTGTGCTGCTAGTGCTAGCATCAACACGAGTCAAACAATCGCAGCATCACGAAATACACTACCAACACAGCATCCCATTAAACAACTAGGGGACCCAAGCGAAAAGGCGCTTCCACTTTCTCAGAAGTATCTGAGTTAGAAGCAAGGAAAGCTCGGGCAGATCTGGCAAGTTCCTCACACAAACCAACTCTTACCAAGCGAAGCAACGAAGCATCTGGGAGTAAACACTAGGGCCGCGAGGAACCGCAGACTTCGTGCTCGCAACCAGCCTCCCCCAAAACCAAACAGGGGGCCCAGAATTTTGCAGCGGGCATCGAGTTCGCCAAAACCGACACGGGAGAAGGAATGCGAAGTTTTCGCGTAAGCAGGAGGAAGCGAGCGAGGGGACTCACGCCATGGGGGAGGGCTGGTGATGCAGTAGGAGACGCCGGGGAGCTGGTCCTTGACGGGGTGCGGCGCCAGCTCGTCCTGCTTCGGCGCCGGCGCCGCGCCGCCCCCGCCTCCGGCCATCTCGCGCCTATCGAACGCAGCACCACCGGCGTCAGATCACACGCGCACAGCACAGGCGCTCCTCCCTCTCGCAAAGCCGCAATGCGAGGCGAGAAGCGGAGCAGCAGCAGCAGTAGTGGGCGAGTGGCAGTACCATGCCAGCACAGGAGCGGTTCTAGCGTATAATACCACTGGGTCAGAGCCAGAGGAGACGTGAGGGGTTAGAGGGCAAGCAGAAGCGCCGCATGTATGCCCGTGTTGTTTTGCGTCTGCGAGCTGCGCGAATCTCTCCGTTCAGGGATGTTGTTAATGGCTTCTACTGCTGCCTTCTGCTTTTACTTCTATTCCCGAAGATAATACGAATAACTGGTTTTTTAAGTATTTTTTCTACTTACTTTTATCTTGTTCTGAATATAAGGTAAAGTTATGGACACATTACGCATCCTATTTATCTTGCTTCTGTTTTACACATATATCTCTTCTTCGCTGTTTTCACCACTTGTCCTTTCCTTTAAAAGTCATTTCTTTCGATCATTTATATTTATTTTTAATTTAAAACCATTAACATAAAACCAATAGCATACGGGGCTGAAATTTTCGGAGGTTTTGGTTGGAGTTTGTAGTGAATTGTGGCATTTTTGGGTGGAAATTTAAGCCTTTTCTGTTTGGTTTGGTCCAGTTTTATGTTTGTTTTTTCAGTTATGACTATGGTTTTTAACTATGACCGATGGTTTTTTTGTTTTTAGAACGAGCATTTGTACGAATAAATTGAATATCGATAAGCTAATTCGAGAAAATATCTCAATAAAGTGTTTCAAAAAATAACGAAGAAACCGTCCTATTTTAATCTCGGAGGAATGTTATAGGCATATAATCTGCCTACTACGGTAGTGCTTATTTAAGCTTTTGTTTCACGTATAAAGTTTTTGGTGATGTTCGAGATTTTTTTTATTGTAGTTGCAGTAAGTTTTTTGGTGTAAGTAAATTTTAAAAAATAAAAATAGAAAAAACATGTTATCTCATATAGATCATACAAATAAATACAGAAAAAAATAAAAAGATAAAAAAGTTTAAAAACTAAAAAGCTTAAACAGTGAGTGCAGTTTGCGTGACGTTGCTGTGCGGTTTGGGTTTTGACGTTTGGACATGGGTAACGTGGTCATGGATTGTGCGTGAAGAAAAAGAGGTCTCTTATTGTTGGTACGCGTACCATAGTGTAGTACAGTGGCTCGCCTAGTGGAGGGAATGGGCTTTCCTGTCCTTGGGGGGAGAGAGCTGTGAGACCTGTGAGTGAATTATTGTGGTTGTTTACGGCATCCGTAAGACTGGGAGATGACTAGAGCCTTCCCTTTTTCACTTTTCCGTGTCTCGTTCCGAGGGTGAGAAGTGAAAAGAGCAGACAGGGATGCTCTCGACCTGTACGCAAAGCTGCGTCGCCGTACTATTCCCTATCATTGTGTTCCTTCGTTTTTTTCCCTCTTCGTTACAGCATTTTGCTTTTTTATTTGGTAAATATTGGCTTTCGATGTGTGTGCAAGAAAGAGTAACAGGAACTTACCTATAATTTTAACATTAATAAATAAAATTGTTATAATGTGTATTAGACTTTTTTAGGTATTTATAAGAGAGGGTACGGAGTAACAGAAATTCGTGTGCGATTTTGGTCAATATAAATAAAGTCACTACAGTGTATACTACAATCAACTTGTAGATCTGTTTTAAAAAGATATTCTATTTGAAAGCTAGTTACTGTAAAGAAGCTGAAAAGAAGAGATCCAGAATACTCGGTTTCTTGAAACAGCTTATTCACTCTTCTCTTGTTTCGAGGATAAGATAGAGGGTCATAGGTGTATCATCCACACTACTCCCCTTGCTTCTTTCACGTGCTACCTCTTCCTCATTGTTTTTTTTTGCATCATCTGCCTCCTTCTAAAAATTTCTTCTTTTAACTATTATTATTTATTTTCAGCAAAAATAAAAACAAATACAAACGGCGTTTTGTTGTGTTCCGGTGAGAACGATGAGTCACGTGCTCACAGGCCATAGGCCCACAGCTTATGCGAATTTACAGCGAGCACACCCTACACTCACCGGTCGTCATTGGAGTAGTCCTCCCTTAACCGTGAGCGAAGTGCGCGGATTCGGCGGAGGATAGCCTGATCCTGCGGGCGCTTGAGATAAATTTATTGGGTGAACTTTTCCAGAAGCGCTCTCCGGTTGGTACCACACGGGGGGGCATTAAATTAGAAAAGGCACGCATGGAGATCTCGACCACGCAATAATTCATTCACGGGGTTTCTGGGGACACGCTTACTCGAACCGATCGACGAAGCAGCGCTCGGCTATTTGGCATGTGGAGGAGCAGTTCTTGAACGAGTACAGGGGAAGCAAAGTGGGAGCAGTAATCAAATGCAACTGCACGGATTTTTGCAGAGATTGATGCATATCTTAAAGAATCTCGCGCTAGACTTTCTACATTTATGGTTTACATCCGCTCGTTTCGACATTTTTTCGATTTCAACTTCTGTTTTTTTTTACTATTCACTAATTCGTCTTTTTCTAAAAATTTTTAAGTTTTTTTTGTATTTTTCTTTTTTTCTGTTTTCCTTTGCATTGTCCATGATAGGCTAACATTTTTTTCTATTTTTATTTTTTTAAATTTAATTATATCCAAAAAGTCAAATCAGTTACAGTGAAATTAAGCCAAAAGCCATCACTAAAACGAGCGCCCCCTACTCAAGTTGGCTTAAAGTCGGTTTCTACTTTTTTTTACTATTCAGTAATTATCTTTTTTTTATTTTTTAAGCTTTTTTATCTTTTCTTTTTTCCCTGTATTCCTTTATATTGTCTGTGATGAACTAACATGTTTATTCTATTTTAATATTTTTTAAAATTTAATTATATTAAATAAATTAACTCAACTATAATAAAAAAAATAAATTAGTTACAGTAAAAAATCGTAAATCAACTCCAGACTGAGCGACCTATGTTACGGACCGAGAGAAACTCTGCACAATCACACGGTAGAAACTATAGAAGGGTCCAAGCTAGTATTCCGCACTGGATGATTCTTGTCCGAAAGCCGATTTGGTACTCTACATGCAGATGGAGATGTGGGCTAGAGATACTGGCCCAGACCGGTTGAACAGTCATGATAACCACTAGATAGATATAACGACCCAATTTACCTAATCGGCTTATCTCTCGTCCTGCTCGCCTTTGCAGTTCGTTTAGAAGAAACAATAGTGTAATCTCACAACGCATAAATATTTCTTTGTATCTGTAGAATCTGAAGCCACTGGACTGCTGTAAACAGTTCTTTATGCATTGTATCACGAAACCATGAGCGCAAATACGATGTCACATTTAACAATCAGACTGAACCTTCTATATGGCCAAGCAACTCCTTAGGAAATTTACACACTAGCGTCCTTCACTTTTCAAGTCGCATACACTGGACTGGAAAATTCCTTATCGTACATTTTGTAGTTGGTACTAAGCAAGAAGTATAACAGGGCAAACTGGAATTATTAGTCCCCCAGCAAAAGTAATAAAAAAATCCGATAAGTAATTATCACCGTCGCTCCCCATTTTTTCTTAGTTATTACAGATGTTGTAGGACCAATGGCAGCAATCAGAGATATGAATAATTTCTAAAACTTTTTCTCCGTAAGTTATTCAAAATCTTCACTCGAGTGACTATGATAGTCATCAGGTTCATATCACACCAATACAACGAGACAAAACAAAACTAGAAATTGGAGCAAAAAAATCAATAGCCTCTTCTCGAGTGACTATGATAGTCATCATATTCATATCACACCAATACGACGAGACAAAATAAAACTAGAAATAGGAGCCAATAAAATCAGTAGCCTCTTTCACTGGACCGATAAGATCGTTGACCTGAGACGGATCACACCGGCATGCCAGTCTGACCGTAGGTCTAGGGCCGATCTAGTTGGTCCCATGTTCACATACCTAAAGGTCTCTCGAGACAAAAACTCAAATATCAAAAACACGAACACTTTTTATCCAAACACATCCAACTTTTGCACGAGACTTATACAAGTCAATACGAACCTAAACCAATCAAGAATCACAAGATTCCTGAACTTGAGATCACCAAATTGAAGATAATCGAATATATATCACAAGAACACCAAAAAATCTTAAATCTCAAATTACTTCTTACTCATGATGATCTAAGACATAAATTCCTTCAAATATATTCTTACATGTCTTAGTAAAGAAATTCAAGCAAAAGATTAGGCTAGAACTCCCACAAATCCAAAATCACAAATCTAGCTCATCATCAAGAACTAAACAAAAAATATAAATAAGAACATGATTGAGAAAAATCTTTGATTTATTTTAGTGGAGGATGAGGTTTAAATACTCATGGATGTTTACAAGGTGCAGCTAAAACATCACCCTTTCCTCTCTCAAGTTATCTCTCAACCATGGAAGAAAACAAGATGGTAGAGAAAAACTAAACGCTAGAATCCTTATATCTCACCACCAGCTCTTTTCCCCTCTAAATAACCAGCACAACATTAATGAGTCTAACCCATTAAACTTACTGGAGAAACCCGCCAACTCCACAAATACGGATTTTACACACTCATGCTTCTCAAAGCATTTACAAGATTCAACCCGCTAACACTTTAGCGATTGATCTACTTATCAATTCCTGCTCTCCTTGACCTAAACCATTTCTCCTTTGCCCCTCTTCGCGAAGCGATTTTGATCAAGACATCAACCCGGTATTTGACCAATTACCAAAATATTCTTGACGAAACTTCCAAGCACCTTTACTTGACTTCGCCTTCATCTTTACCTCAAAATATTATGCTTTGAGACGTAGCCTGCAATGCCCAACGACTAGCTATCACGTCTTCACGTATTCGGACTACCCTGAACTGTCTCTGTGCATCGGCCACGTCACTTGGCGCATCTGTATGTTTAAACTCCATTAAGTTGGTTTTGGTGATAATGACAGATATAATTGCGAGACCAACTTGCTTATCAACTATAATATTGCATTGTCTCATTTTGCATGTAATTAATGGCCAACTGTTTTGGATATAATGATAAATACAATTGTAAGACTAATATTCTTATTAGTTATGATATTGCTTAGTCTCATTTGAATGTAATGAATGACAAATGCTATTGTGAGACTAACGTGTTTGATTGATTATGATATCTTAAGTCTCACTTAGATGAAAATATAAAATCACAGATGTATGCATTCGATATCTCATTCTTATAACTTAGTGTATTCCTTGGATCCAAAATATTAGATTAAACTCCACCAAAAAGTCTAAGATGAATATTTGTATATGTTTTCCACTATATTCGTATATGCACACATTTAGAGAGAGTTCACTCTATGCTTTGTGATTTTATTAGTATTAATCCATATTTCTCTTTCCACACATTAATGATCTTTACTTTGAAACATATCATTTGAGTATATATACAGCTTATGTAGTTCATATATACTCATAATCGGGTTGTCATCTAGTTCCTTCATTATATGTTAATGGTTAGATGATTAATGGCAACTAGATGAGTAAACTTTGCTTACAATTAATCTTAAAGATAAACACACACATTCAAATGAGTTAATTGCTGAAAAAAGCTTATTCTAGAGTATACAATTGTTGTGTACATAGTGTATACTCACAAATCAATTTCTATCTCATTATTTGTTGATATTGTCATGAGTTACCAAAAAGGGAAAATCGTGGAATCTAGTCCCTCATTACGTGTACATTATGCGTTAATGGTGAAGTTTTGGTAATTGATGATAATTAATTTGTGGACTAACATTTTCTATGAGTTAGATGAATAGATTAGGTTCCACAAATGAGAATGACTTAAGATAACTTCATGTGTTGAAAATCATCAAGTCAAAATGATGAAGAATGAAGAATGACTTCATATGTTCAAGATCATCAAATCAAGATGATGGAAGATGGCTTCATGTATTGAAGACCATTAAGAAAAGAATATGATCATGAATTGATCATCGAGTGAAGACAAAATACATCATGTATTAATGGAGCTCAAGAAGAAAATACATCATGAGTTAATGTATGTCCAAGAGAAGATGATTATGTGTTGATCATCAAATCAAGTGAAGACTCATCATATATTGATAGAAATCAAGTGAATAATGTATCATGGATTGATGCACATCAAGACAAGAACTCGAACTTGAAGTGGTAATGTATATCATCAAGCTTTAAGAAAATATTCAAGGCAAAGATATAACTAGTTAGGGTTAAGGATGTGTTCCTAGTCTTTTACCAATCTTAGAGTTTGGTTAAAAAATTGAATTGCTAGTATAGATCACTGTACTATTAAGAGGGGTTATGTCTAGTAACTTGAATCTTATCATGTGTTGATAGCTCAATCTCTTTTGCTCTAGATCTTTATGGTATGATGCTTTTATTTGCGAATGTGTTTTGCAAATAGTTGAAACTCATGAGTTAAATTCTTATAACATAGGATTATACATTGCAAATGTGTTTTGCAAGTGTTTGAAGTCCATATTTTCTACTCCTTGTGATATGAGGCTTATATTTATAAATATGTTTTGCAAATGGTTGAAACTCATATATAATCCTTGTAACATGTGACTTAGGTTTGCGAATGCATTTTGCAAATATGTTAAGTCTATGTACCAAATCCTTGTGTTATGATTTCAAAAGTGTGCAAATGTATTTTACAACTTGGTGGGAATCATTATTGATCCTTATGTGCATGATACTATAACTTACAAATATTTTTTACAAGATTTGTTAAAATATATACACTTATCAGGAAAATCAAAACTACCGATGTGTATTGCACGGTAATACCAAAGATCAGAAGTACCGACATGTGTTGCGTCAGTACTACCGAAGATCGGAAGTACAGGCATGTGTTGCACGGTACTATCAGATTGGTCCGATCGACTCTGTGTAAGCAGTCCGATCGGCTTGCGGTACTACCGGTATATGTTGCACGTTACTACCAGAAGTCAAAAGTATTGGCTCTATGTGAGCAGTACTACCGGACTTCAGAAGTTTTGAAAATCCAACGGTACGTTTTTTTCTAAAGAGACACTTGCGTGGTGCTCTTCTCCCCGCGAGAGCAGTAGTTTCGCATGTGCGGCGCAGTACTTCCGATCATCGGAAGTACCGGAAAATGAACAGTGAAACTACTGATTTCGCTGATAATAGCTAGTTTTCTGACTGTTGCGAGGGGAGCGATAATTCTGGTTTTATAACGGTGGAAGTACCAACAGTCCTGATTTTTCAGGAGTTTTACTTTCAACAGCTAGTTTTCAGGAGCGATAGTTCCATATTATGTTCTTGATTTGAGCCAAATAGACAAATAATTTTAAAACCACATATTCACCCCCTTTAATCGGCCTCCTCGATCCTACAGCATTACATGCACCAATTTGCCTCTTCATGATCCTTATCTTCTCTGTGCTTTCCACTTGAACCATGTAGCCTTACCGGACTTACATGTCCGCGCGGACCTCAGCTCCCCCCGCCTACTTTCGGTCTATTGCCATTGACCGATACATACTCCATGCCACATGCACATCCAAAGGCCACGTTCTTTTCAGCTTAGACTTATGACTTCTCTTGAACAAACAAACGAGATAATTTCTCCCTCACCGTTTCGAAACAGTTTATCGAAATTCGATTCGTTCACACAAGTGCGAGTGCGAGTGTCAAGAGCCATAAGCCACAGCTGAAAATAACGCACACAAAGACCAAGAAACCATATCGAGCACAAGTTTCATGCACTTACTCGCATTAGTCAAACCATACAAGATGAAATGTAACACAAATCTTCAGGGCACCAAGCCATGATCCGACTTTAACCCAACTCAGCTCAACTCACTCTGATCTCTGGCCGCAGCCAATCTAACTGCAATTCCCATATTAGTAGGATCGCCCCAGTCAAACCGCCAGCCATTGGACTGTCTGACTGCTAATGCTTCTCAATCCAGTCGCTAACCATGGCCAATCCAACCAAACACAACCAACACCAAAATCCACTCTCTGAAAAAAAAGCAAGCGGCAACTAGAAATCGGTCATATCGCTTCCCCGGTTTGGCCGCTCCCAAAATCCGATCACACTAGACCCCTAATCAGACTGTCGTTCAACGGTCGATTTGACTAGGAATACTGATAGTAAATCTGAATTTTCTGAAACTATTGTAAAATTCAAATTCAACTCAACCAAAGTTTTAATTGTTCATCACAAACATGTCTTAGACCTAGAATATGGTCTCTCAAAGGCTCAATGTCATCAATTGAATCTCTTTACTACTCATTAGTGTTGTGGTTGGCAGTTGGGTACGGGTCTGAGAACTGAGGGTAAGACTCTCGCCTCATCCAGCCACTAGCAGAGCTTTTCGCTGACATGGTAGAGAGGCTCTGAGACTTTGATTTTAGAAGAGGGGGACGAGGGGGAGGAGATTAGAAACTTTGTTTATTTATTGCTTAATTATGAATGGTACACTCCTCTTTTATATAGATAAAGTTAACTTATAACAATATGAAAACTGACACAATCTAATGTAACCAATCAACTAAAGATAGTATCGTATACACACTATCTAAAATATAAAGATATGCATCTATCTATTTCTAATATGAAGGTATGCATAAAATTATTCCTAATATGAAGATATAAATGATCACTAAACAGATAGCAATGCTACAGTACCATAACATTAGTTTGCTTCAGTCAAATCCCTCTTTACTACCAACAACTGAATTAACATCACAGTTTGCCATAATTTATTCAAAGGATATATGACATCTATCACAGAGTATAGAATTAGCTAATTGATTTGGTAGTTATGAAAACAGGGATTTTGCTGAAACAAAATTTGGAGAAGTCAATTGATGAAATTAAATAAAGTAGGGCAGTCTTTGAAACTGAGCACAATGGGGAGTTTAAAGGTAAAAACATGTCAAGCCAAATAAGTTAGAATTGGCCAGGTACACGCACGTGGAGTCTTTTCCTTTCAAAGTCAAGCTACAAGAAACACACACACACCCAAAAGAAACAAATAAACAATAATTAGTGACTTTCCTGGTGCAGATGTTTAAAAGTACAAACATTGATCTACAAGCATAGAAACATTACCACTTTCTTAACCCGTTCATTTGCAGCTGATGTTCCTCCGCTGACATTTTCAGGCAGGTATGGACTGCATACACGAACCTCCTTCATTACAACAATGTCAGTCTTGTCCCACTGAACTGGAAGCCTGATGGGACAACATAATTTGTTATCTGCGTATATACAGAACTAGAGATAAAAAAGCAAAGCTTCATTAGATTTTCACATACGCCAAACACTTGCAACAATGGTGCAACACATGAGGACCACTAACTGGTATAGAAACCGATGTACATATATAGCATCTCTAGCAGAGTTCCATAATGTAGAAATGCTCTAAACGTCTAGCAAACCATATGGAAAGAAACCAATTTATTGTGAACAAATTAGAGGAAACCACATAATGAAAAATTAACTTGTTGCAAACAAAATATTTCAAACCACACTGAAAGAAAAAGATTGCTATGAAAAAAGTGCAAGGCACTGCAATCTTGCCTAAAGTACAGAAAACTGCCACATTTCATGGTCCCACCTAAACAGTATCTCTTACCACAATTGAATATTTCTCAAGGACATAGGTAGATGCTGATTCATCTTAAAACTCATTTCAAGAAAAATGAGGAAAATTCCATTTTTGCAATACTTTTATATACCACAAACAAGACCTTGCCCAGCATTATTAGAAAGCCTCCATCAAAACCAGTCTGACAGGACGGAGTAACAAACAGGAAATAAAAATGACAAGCTGGGGACACCAGCTCGACAATAATCACCCACAAGAACCCCTCAAAGCAAAGTATTGCTCTGTGTGAAGAGCTACCATTTGAGCACATCTGGAAGTAGCGTGAATTAAAAATGGCAGAGTCAAAAAAAAACTCAGAAACAAGTTGTGACAGATATTCAGCAAGGTTTTATGTAAGGACCTTCCTCAAGCTTTTGAGAACAACCAATAAGCAAAAGATTATAGGTGCCTACACAGTAACTACAGAAATCTCAGGCTTGTATCTTTGCTTCCGTTTTTTGAAATACAAAAGTTGCCAAATAAAGAAAGCTGTCTGCAGAATATACTTATGGAGTAAGTATTCCAGGGGAGATTTGGAAAAATACCATAGAGTCCATTATCATTTGTGAACAAAGGTGGACCCCACCCCACAACACACATACACCCCACCACAGAGAGAGAGAATGTGAAACTCATAAAGATTTGACCAATGTAGAGACCAAAAGGTCATAAGGGTGCACTGAACATCAGATGTGGTAAGTATGGGGTTAAAAAATAAGCGCTACTTCATAGCAACATGGGCAAAAGCATGAATATTCTTGAAAAGCGTACAGTGTTCTCAAAAAGAAAAAGAAAAGCATATAATGAAAGGTCAAACCTACGTCTTGGATAACGCATCAAATATACTTTGAGCTTCTGGGGTGACACCGACACCAATTCTCTCGGCTTCAATCTCAGCTTGCCTGCACATCATTGCATGTAGTGTGAGAACCCAATATATCGCAATGCAGAAGACAACAGTGTGCAAGCTAATTCTTTGCTTGTAAATAGTAACAATTAGCTTGATGCAACATATCACAAAGTTTAACTTGAAACCATCAAATGCTAAAAAAGGCCCCTAAGTGAAATAACCATAAATCTATAATGCCCACAGTAATAAGCAAAATGATGAACCAACCATTTGCTAGCTCTTCAACAACAAACCAGCGTCGTAGAGATACATAGGCTGCGATCCATACACATCATTAGTCGACAACATCACCTGTTGAGCAATTTTTACTATGATTTAATACCATTCACCCGACAATTATAACATCCACATATATGGTAGCTTCCATCAACTCATCAAGACACCCCAAACGCTAGTAACCTAACTTTGGGTCTCAAGCCAAATATCATCTATCAAGTTAACAACCAAACAACAACAATAGTAAAGCCTTTTGTCCCAAACAAGTTAAGATAAGCTAGGAATGAAACCTCCTCAAAGTCAAAAAAATTCTTCAGTGGCTGAAGCAAGCATTTGCCTAACTTCATAGTTGAACTCATCTTAATAGTTCTATTAGACCATATAACCAGAATAAAATATTCAAACTATAATTTATGCACTTATAGTTGTCAAACCATGACAAAAACAATGTGAGACCCCAAAGCAAACACCATCCATCTCCAGCATGGCAAAACAAAAGGGATAATTTTGAAACCTATTTTTCTCAAATAAGCGATCTTTATCTTTACTACTTAAAAAGAAGTTAGTGGTGGCGGCGGCGGCGGTATGTCACTCCTCCCAACTCCCCCTTCCACCTCCCTAAAAAGTCTAACAAAAACAGAAAAAACAATCTAACAACATACAAATTCTACATCTCTAAAAATTTTCTAACAAGAAAAAAAAGAATAGCTCTAATGGGCGCGTGACAAAGCCAAGGGCTTGGAAGCACAACGCAGCCGAGTGCGGAGCCGAAGTTGAGGGCGTGGACCGGGTAGGCTGATCACGATGTTGTCAACTTGATGTGGTGGGGGTAATATGATATCTTTTTATCCGTTGCAAAGCACATGCGTTCAGCTATAAGTGATAAAGCAGGCTTGGCAGCTAATTTGCATGTCACTTACAGGTTGGATTCGGTTGTTCCAATGTTGCATGTATGTACTTCCACAGAGGACACTACCCTTGATCAATGCAAAAGAAACAAACTCTGGAACCCAATTGCCCCAACCTCTCCCTGAGTCCTAAAATAGCGAATACCATGCTATGTCAGTTATACAGCTGACCAAGTTTTAAAATCTACTCTTTTGCTTAGTTAGCAAAAAGCCAACACGGCTCTGATCAGTTAATGATAGGAGAGCCCATAGACCGCAAACTATGAATTTCCACTCAAATACCAAACTAATGCCTCTATTCTAATCTACTGTCACAAGACCAATTCCAAATTGTTTCCTTTTTGTTTAGTTGACATATCCAATGTCATCCTTTCATTCTCTTGATGAAAGGCCAAGATTTTTAGAACCATCCAAACAATATAAACCATTTTATTAGAGCCGGTTGCCTTCCTCTAGCTCTCCTATTTTCTAGCACATATTTGTTCCTCCTTCACTTGATATCACTTTTTTCATCCAGATAATATACCAGCATCGCTTGTACCAGCTAGAAGAGGCAGGTCCAGTTTTGGAACAACTTAGATATTAGTCAGTTGAGGATTATGAAAAAAAAACTTATATTTTTATTGCTTTATTTTTGTTCTCAAACATGACTTTCACATTTACAGTAACTAGAATCCAAAACAATGTCGACTTATACATGTTTTTCCTGGGTTGTATGATCCAATCATGACCTCATCTTTAACCTAAGCGACCTGACAAATAGACATCACATGGCTAACTAGCAACGACTAATCGTACAAAAGGTTCGAGATAGAGTATGACGCACCTGAGGGCGGCCTCCTCCCGGGCGTGGATGGCGGCGAGGTCGAGCACGCAGCCAGCCGGGTCGAGCGGGTCATCGGCTTTGCCGACCACGGAGAACTCCCGGATGTAGTTCGCCTTGAGCACCCTCACGTTCCGCCGCTCACCCCTCTCCGCCTTCCCCACGCCCTCCTGTGATCTACGCCGTCATGGAAACAAAACAACCACGAACCACATACAACCAGCGGAACAAAGAAGTAAAAGACATGGAGATGGAAGAGGGGGAGCAAGAGCGATTTGGGAAGGATATGGATGACGAGGAGGTTGGTGGGGCGGTCGAAGGAGACGATCTGGCCCTCGAACTCCTCGCCGAGGGTGGTCTTCACGGAGATCACCACGCCAATCGCGAACTCCTCGCCGCCGACCTCCATGTCGCCGCCGCCAGTGGTGGATGCGAGTAGGTGGCCGGGGTGTGGTGGGTTGGGTTGGGGCGGGGGCGGGGGGATGGGAGCTGTGTAGGAACCCTGCGAGGCGACGCGCGTGACGGTAAAAAACTTGGCGAGGATGGGGAAAAATCTGCGGCCTGTTTCAGGGTTTGTATTCAGCCGTAGGAGGAGTAGGGAGGGTAATTGTACCTATTTTTTTGTATATTTATAGATAAATATTTTAATAGAGTTAGGTATAGAATGTATTTTTTACTTATAGATATAAAAACGAAAAAAAATTTTACCTATCGGGTAAACGGGTACAGATATGGGTGAGCTCCACCATACCCGTCTCATTCGTTTACCCGCGAGTCCACGATTTGATAGGTCGAATGTTATATATTTGTGAAAATTACTTTCTTAAGGACATATATATTTGATTTGATGTGAATATGATACTTATATATATGTGTGAATTTGAATGTGATTCTTTTATATTTCTTAACAACATCTGCTACTTTTATGTATCTGTTATTACTTCAATTCTCACACGCTGACTCTCAGTTCGTGGGGAAACGGGCATACCCGTGGGCGATGGGTATCTACGGCGATCGCGAGTAAACGGGCATGCCTACGGGCGACAGGTATGGACGAGGTTCTTCGCCTAATGTCCTTCGCGGATATGCCCGTGGGCGTAAATCGGAATCGCAGGTATAGGTATGGGTGAGCACTACTCATGCCCGTTCTGCCCGATTGCCATCCCTAGCTAGGAGGGCTACTAAAGCCCAAACTCAGATTGTTTGATCTCCAGCCCTGATTGAGGGCTTCAGCCTTCAGCTCAAAATAATCGGAGAGGCCTGCTCCAAAGGCTGCCCTGGCTTTTGTCTTTTTGCGAGGGTTTTTAAGACCATCAGCTTTTTTTTATATTCTCACCTGTATGTGCTACGTTAATTAGTTTGAGGCTTATGATTTATTTTTCTAATACCCAGACATCATTTATATAATGAGCAATTTTACTAAGATAATTCTCTCTAGACCAATCACTCCATATGTCCGAGGTAAATGTCACCGAAAATGTACAGGTTTTAAAGAGCTCCTTAATTTTATCACGACCATTATTATAGTATTTAACTAAATCTCTAGTTATCTGTCTATAAACATGAGTAAATCTAGGATTAACAGTAGTTCTAATGTACTTTTTGAACACAAACACGAACAGAGCACACGATTTTAGACTCAGAAAACTATTTGGAGAATACGTTTTAAAAAGTCACACCGTTTGTTTCAATTTTCGGAGAAGCCAAAAGTCCAAAAGAACAGAGTCATCATCGAACTTGAAACAGGAGCATAGCTATAGGGTTGTAAATGAGCCAAGCTCGAGCGAGCTTGGTCTTCTAGGCTCGAGCTCATTAGAACTCGAGCTGAGTTTGAGTTGGGGTCCGAGCCTAAACTTAGGCACGAGCTCGGCTCGTTGAAGTTCGATAACAATTAAAATAATTTATTATGCACTAATTTTCAAAAATAAGAAAGATTCGAGTTCGAGCTCAGTTCGAGTAAACTTGATAGCAGTCAAAATAATTCAAATATACACTAATTTTCAAAAATAAGAAAAGCTCGAGCTCAATTCGGGTAAACTCGGTAAGAGTTAATATGTATCACTATTTAAACTCGAATCGAGACTCGCGAACTATTCGAGTTCGGCTCGATGAAGCTCGCGAGCTCGAAATTAAGCTCGAGCTTGGCTCATTTAAAGCTCGAGCCGAGTTTAAATCGAGCCTAAAACAAGCTGACTTTAAGTAGCTTACGAGTCTTGAGCTTTATTTACAGCCTTACATAGCTAGAATAGCTACTTAGAGCTTTTGTGAAAGTCCTAAAGAAATATAGATATTTCTAAGAATAATTATGTTTATTTTTTAAAAAGTAATTACGTTTACATTTTAACAAACATGAGTTTATATCATCGGCGTACCATCGACTCTCAATGTCTCTCTCTAGTGTGTGGACAGCAACATGTACACTGAGCATTCAACCAAAGTTGCTGTAAAAAGCCCGTCTCAGCCGTTGACACCCCATCCGCTACACGCAAACAACGGAGGGCCCACATCGGCCCGCAGCGCCCATTTTTCACTCCAGGCAGCTCCACGCGAGGAGTCGACTTCACACTCTCTAATTCGTCAAACAAGTGGGACCAGCGAAGGGCACCGGCCCCACCCCGCAGTGAAAAGCAGTCGTGGTAACTGGTGGCCATTGCCATCTCGGCCACCCCGACGTCCACGGCACATCGCGCCCCAAGCATGACGCCTCACAAAACTGGGCACCACCGGATCAAGAGAAAAGGCTAGGCACCATGACCGCTCACCCAAACTCCCAGCCACTCACCTCATTACCATTTCCAGCCCACTGGGCCGCGGATTAGACGTCAATGACACATCAGCGGGCGCGCGTACTGCTCGGACCACCATCCGCTGCGTCACATCAGCAAGGGAGACAGCACCACTTGCATGCGACAAGTCAACACTGTCCCACCCGCAGTGACCTCACCGCGAGAGCCGACCGCACGTAGCAAGGTGATGGCGCAGGCGGGCACGGGCGTCCCGCACAGAGGCCTTTCGTGCGGGCGGGCGTGGCGCGCGAAATGTCGAAGATGCCCCCGCATTCCTCTTCCCAATCTGGCTTCGCCGTCTCTCCGCCGTTCTCCATATAGCCGTCTCTCTCCTCCCAGTCCCTCCCTCTCTCTTCACCCAAATCGCCAAACTTTTCTCCCCTTCACCACCCCACCTCAGATCGAGACCAAACCCCCCGCCCAGCCCCCTCTCTGACCCAACCACTGAATCCCCAAATTTCCAATCGAATCTCCGCGCGGTTGGAGTCGATTCGGCCGAATTCGAGCTCCGATCTGCGGTTCTGGGAGAGGCGTTTCGTCCAAATCAGCGCGTTCGAGGCGAGTTCGTGTGATCCGGAGGTGCATGAAGGGAGGCCCTGTGGATCCACGGTTCCGGAGCTAGGGTTACCGCCGGTGGCTGCAGCGGCGTCGGTGGCGGCGATCTGGTGATGGTGCAGCGCGGAGCCGGGAGTCGGCCAGGAGGGATTGGCGGCTGGGAAGATGCAAGGCTATGCATGGGCGGCGCGAAGGCGGCGGTGAGGGTTGCGGCCAGAGGCGGCGTCTCGTTCGGCACATGTGGCCAGCAACTCGCGTAGAGGCAGCTCCACCATCGGCACAGGGACCAGCTTCTCCTCCTTCCAGCTCCTCTGTTCCTCCACCCCCGACGACCTCGTATCCACAGGCGCCGACGACTCCCCCAGCAGCAGCTCAGAAACAGGAGCGTGTTTATTCTCCCCGTCCGGCTTCACCAGACTCCTTCGTAAAGGTGCCTCCTTTGGTAGGAATCACTTTAGGATTTGCTAAGCTAAATTGAGCATGCTGGTGTCATCAAATCGTTGTTATATTTCCGATTGGAAATTTTCATCTATATAAAGTAACTAGGTTTCCTCGCCTGATTGGGAGATTGGAGACGGTACTCATGGTAGTCTGTGGCATGTCAGGAAGTTTTGAGCTGAGTAAACATGAGTTGTATTGGGTGGGTCGTGCTAGCAGTGGTGGCTAACGTGCTAACATGTAAATAGTGCAACGTGGTTATTCATTGTATGGCCGCATTGAATCCTTTGGACACCTTGGTTTGACAATTTTGGCACTCCACATGTAAGACGCATGCGAAGATGTGGCCTTGCTTGCACTCGTGTTAAAAATTGTTTGGAGCATATCATTTTTCTGTTTATTAGAAGTGACGACATACTGTTGATGGTGTTTTACAATGATCCGTGGGCAAGTTGTATCCACATATTTGGCACATGGTGCAAGTCATGCCTAGTTTGTTGTGAACTTTATCGAAATAATGCAGTTAACCTACTGTTTCTACATCTTTGATCGCATGCTTGTTTTGCTAATGTAATGCATACGAGGATGCACAAATTATTGATCTTTTATCACAAACTAGGAAAATAAGAGAGGAAGAAATCAAACTTAATCTTGGGTATAAAGCATTGATATACATTGCTTGTTATTAATCATGGACATTTGATTTTTTTGTTGTTAGATTTGGAATATGGTTGGTATGTACTAATTTATCAAATTTACTGGCATGATAACCATTGCATATTCCATTGCAATTTGATTTTCAGTGTTTTATTAATGTTGACACACATCAATTCATCGAGTTCAGGATCATTTTTACGCAAATGAATTAGACATTCATATTTGAAACATGCCTTCTTTGGAACGGCTTTGCTTGTACAACAGTTGACAATTTTTAGAAACATACCTTGTTGCGCGCACGTTTGGTTGTTTTACAACCTGACATGTCTTAGGTAACAAGTGTTTTTTAGCTGTTTGGCTATCACAAGGAGACTACTAATTTTTGTTTGATATGTATTTCTGAAGCGTTAAACTATCTTTGCGTTCACCCTGTTCTTTTGGTTATGTGAATTTTATTTTATTCGTAAACAAATAATAATTTATTTATTGATTTTCCAGGACGGGCGTGAATTTTGTGTTGGAGATTGCGCTCTTTTTCAGGCTGTTGATGTTCCTCCTTTCATTGGGTTGATACGTTGGATTGAGAAAAAGGAAGAAGGCTTTCCTAAGTTATGTGTAAGTTGGCTTTATAGACCTGCCGACGTCAAGCTTAACAAGGGTATACAACTCAACGCTGCACCAAACGAGATCTTCTATTCTTTCCACCAGGACGAGACATCGGCTGTCTCACTGCTGCATCCTTGCAAAGTTGCCTTTTTATGTAAAGGTGTTGAGCTGCCAGCTGGAATTTCTTCGTTTGTGTGTTGGCGCGTGTATGATATTGACAACAAGTGTTTATGGTGGCTTACTGACCAGGACTATATTAATGTAAGTTCCGTAGTTCTTTTTGAATGCCTAATGTAAGTTCCACAGTTACTTTCCTTTTTTTTGTATTATATTTTGTGCCTTAATGTGTGCAACTTATGACCAGGAACGGCAGGAAGAAGTAAATCGACTTCTATACAGAACAAGGATAGATATGCATGCTGCAGTGCAGTCAGGTGGACGCTCACCAAAGCGGCTAAATGGTCCAACATCTGCCCAGCAAAAGTCCGGCTCAGATGGTGCCCAAAATTGTGGTTCATCTAAAGGAAAGAAGAGGGACAGAAGTGAGCAAGGAATTGATTCAGCTAAGCGAGACCGTGATCGCCCTCTTAAAGTCGACGATGGTGAACCAGGAAACATTAAGGCGGACAATGTGAAGTCTGAAATCGCAAAGATAACCGAAAAAGGTGGACTTCCACATGCTGAAGCAGTGGAGAAGCTAGTTCATCTCATGCTACTTGATCAAACTGAACGGAAGATAGATGTTGCTGGCCGGGTAATGCTAGCTGATATTATTACAGCTACAGAAAGTCCTGATTGCCTTGGCAGATTTGTGCAACTAAGGGGCCTTCGTGTGTTGGATGATTGGCTTCAAGAGGCTCACAAAGGGAAGTCTGGTGAAGGGAGTAGTCCTAAAGAAACTGATAAGCCTATTGAAGAACTCCTATTGGCCCTGCTTCGTGCACTAGCTAAATTGCCTATCAATCTGATTGCCTTACAAAGTTGCAGCATTGGGAAATCTGTCAATCATCTGCGCAGCCATAAAAATATCGAGGTTCAGAAGAAGGCTAAGTGTCTTGTTGATAACTGGAAAAAGCGTGTTGATGCCGAAATGAAATCAAATGAGGCCAAACCTGTAGTATCAGGTCAAGCTGTATCCTGGACAGGGAAAGCGGGTTTTCCAGAAATTTCTAATGCAGGAAACAAACGAAGTGGGTCAAGTGAGCCCAGTCCGAAAAACCCAGTTTCTTATCTTTCTTCATCAAAGGCTTTGACTGCTAAACCTGGTGCTGCTGATGCTGTTGCGAAGTCAAATTCTGTCATATCTGGCTCTTCAAAAGTACAACTCATGCAACAAGCAAATGTTGCAACCAACATGAAGGACCCCCCCTGCAAATCAGCTGGTGGTTCTGAGTTGCCAATGGTGAAAGAGGAGAAAAGCAGCAGCTCAAGCCAATCACTGAACAACAGCCAATCATGTTCTAGTGATCGTGCAAAAACAATTGGTTGTTCTTGGAAGGAGGATGCGAGAAGTTCAACTGCTGCTTCTGGCAATGCTAGTAAAACTTCTGGGAGCTCTTCGCGGGGCCATCGTAGGGCAAACAATGGTTGTCTTGGTTCTGGAATACAGAAGGAAACAACTGCAGGAAGATCTGCCTCGCTTGATCGTTCGCCATTGCAGGAAAAGCCATCACAATCTGGGATGGCATCTGAGAAAGGAGGTGACACACCGTCAGATAATGGCAATGGCCATAGATTGATTATTCGCTTTCCAAATCCAGGTCGTAGCCCCGCTAGAAGTGCCAGTGGAGGCTCATTTGAGGACCCATCTGTTACTGGGAGTAGATCTTCATCTCCTGTGCTTGCAGATAAGCATGAACAGAATGACCGTAGGGTGAAAATTAAGACTGAAAATTCTCAGCCTCAGTTAGCTTCTGATGCTAATGCTGAGTCTTGGCATAGCAATGAAATTAAAGGAGCTGCAGGTTCTGAAGAAGGTGATAAACCAGCATGCGCTACGTTGGGGAATGATCACAGCGGGTCAGCTGAAGAAGCTGGTAAGGACGCATGTGCATCTCGAGTTGCATGCTCATCATATATGAATGAGAAAGGTGTCTGCTCAAGTGAAACCAGGAAAAACTCATTCAACCCAATGAATGCTTTGATTGAAATCAAATACTCCGAAGCTGGCCCTTCTTTGCAAGCTGGAGATGATACGGCAATGAATCTTCTTGCTAGTGTGGCTGGAGAATTATCTAAATCTGAATTGGTTTCTCCATCTGCTTCACCCAGGAATTCATCAGCAAATGAAGTGGGCTGTGAAGGTGACAACGTTGGGAAGTTAAAAGTGGAATGTGATGTGGACCTGTCTCAGCGTCAAGGGCCATCAGATGATGTTGAGAAAGTCATCGTGAAGCAAGAGAAAAATGACGCTTCTTTGATTGCAAAAGAGGAACGTCACCAGAGGACTAACTTATCATCACAAGACAATAAAAGTACGTCACCTCAATCTGGTACAGATTCTAAAGCTGTTGAATCTTCTGCAAAGACTGAAAATCAAGAAGAGGAGTGCACAAACAAGCGTTCTTCTCTACTTGCAGTTGATTCACAAGGTGATGGTAGTCAAAACTCAAGAGCGTGCCTGTCAGCTTTTATTAAGGTTGATATGAAGTCTAATATGCATTCATCTGCAGGTGAAGATCAGAAGGCATGCACTGTCCGTGGAAAAGTTGAAGATGGTTTTACAGGCAGCCCTGATGGTGCCGGTACTACTTTAGGCGGCCAATGTAGTTCGGTTGTTTCAAATCGAAAGTCAGAATTGCTCCCAGCCGAGGAACCGTCATCATGTGCTGCTGATAAACAAGCCCATGCTTTGTTGAAGTCAACTGATCAGAAGCAACTTGTGGGTGTAGTAGATCACTCGGAAGCCATTGATAGATGTGGTGACAGTACTGCTGATAAATTGGATTTGAAGTCTTCATTGTCATCAGTGGCTACCGATCCGAAAAAGACTCTGTTGGGGGTTGTTAGCACTGTGCTGAAAGAAGGCGAAAAGAAAGAGCAGCCTTCTTCCACTTCTGCTGATGTTAACAAGTTAGCTGTATCAGCAGTATTCCCACTTGGTGCGGCAAATGGGATTAATGAGATTAAAGAATCAAAAGACAGTTCCAGTGAATCGAGTAGTCATGTAAAACCTGGAGGTATCATATCTCAGGAAGCTGATCATAGTACAAGGCACAGTTCAGAGAAAACCAGCAATGATGTGGGTGGAAAAGAGGACTTTGTCTCATCAGATGAGGGTTCTTCTTTAGCTGCCAAGGCCAAGTCAACTGCTACAGCCAAGCTTGATTTTGACTTGAATGAAGGCGTACCTGGGGATGAGGGGCATCAGTCTGAGCCAGCCACTTCTCCTGTTAAACATTCTTCTTCAATTCATTTAGCTGGTCTTTCTCCATTCATATTGCCAATTTCAGGTGGGCTACCTGCTCCAATTACGGTAGCTGCTCCAGCTAAAGGACCCTTTGTTCCTCCTGAAAACCTACTAAGAGTGAAGCCTGAGACTGGGTGGAAAGGTTCGGCAGCTACAAGTGCATTTCGTCCTGCAGAACCGAGGAAGATATTGGAAATGCCCCTCACAACACCTGACAGTCCAGTATCTGATGCTGCAGGGAAGCAGTCTCGCCCAGCACTTGACATTGATTTAAATGTGGCTGATGACCAAGTTCTTGAGGAAGATGTCTCACAGAGTTCTGCTCAAACAACCGGATCTGAATCTGGAAATACTAGAAGTCGCGATGGCCCTGGACGAAGTGCTGGCATTGAACTTGACTTGAATAGGGCTGACGAAGTTTTAGAGAATGGCCAATTTATGTTGAATGCTTCCCACAGAGTTGAAGTCCCATTGATGCCAGCAAGACCATTACCTGGAGTTTTCTCTAATACTGATAGAAATAGCTCAAGGGACTTCGATCTCAATAATGGACCAAGCCTTGATGAAGCTGGTACCGAACCTGCACCAAGGAGCCTAGCAGCTAAAAATACAAGCAGCATATCATTCCTACCTCAAGTTGCTGCTGGTGTTAGAATGAACAATGCAGAAATGAGTAACATACCACCATGGTTTGCTTCTGCCAACCCTTGTCCTCCTGTAGCTATACAATCGTTTTTGCCTGCTAGAGGAGAACAGCCTTACCCAATTGAGGCAACACCTGGAACCCAGAGGATTATTGCATCTGCACCAGACAGTGGCCAATTCGGAAGTGATTCCGGCAGATCTCCAGTTATTTCAACATCACCAACCATGGTGTTTCATCCTCCTGCATATCAATATGCAGGGTTCCCGTTTGCTCCCAGTGTTCACCTTCAAACGCCTGGATTTTCAATCGGATTAGCATCATATGCCAATTCTGCACCTGCAGGAGTCCCATATTTTCCTACAATTACGCCGTCACTTGTTGGGCCAACAGGTGCATTACCTGCCCAGCATGCTAGGCAATATGCAATAAACCTTCCTGAAGGTAGTAGCGTTGGTGGACATGACAGTAGTCGGAAATGGGTAAGGCAGGGACTTGATCTTAATTTTGGCCCTGGAAGTATAGATGTAGAAGGAAAGGATGAACGTGTGCCTTTACCGATTAGACAAAATTTGATCACACCGCCACATGCCTATGTGGAGGAGCAAGCAAGAATTTACCAAATGCCAGGCGTTGCAATAAAAAGGAAGGAACCAGAAGGCAGTTGGGATGCAGAAAGATCTCAATGCAAGCAATTATCATGGCAGTAAGAACTATTAAGGAGATCACTTTTCAGCGACTTGACTGTGTAGTGAGCTTGTATGTTCTTGGTTTCCGATTTTACAGACCCGTTCTGTTTTTCAGTTGCAGCTCCTTGTCTTGTGTAATTAAGGAATGGTTCTTCTATTTGCAGAGTCAACTGCATGTGGAACTTGGGTGGTGTATTGCGCCCCTGCTGGAATATACAACTCAGAGATGCATTCATCCCTGTGATGATGTGAACTGTGGGAGGAACAAAACTTTGCTGTAATTGCTGTAAATGATCACCATATTTTATGCTTTCCTTGAAACAATTTTCCTTGGCTCCAGCAGTTGCTTTGCTAGATTTTCGTAGCTGTCAGGCATGCTTCTAATTTACTCAGGAGGGTATGGCTTTGGAGATGGAATGGTAATAGTCCTGATCCTCTTCAAACATCTGAAACCGCTGTAATTAGGTTCACTTGCTTTGTTTAAGTTTCTTATGATAAACCATTTTCACCTTGTTGAGCACCCTGCAGGTTTACATAAGATTTAGATGTGACTTGTATTTTGTGGGGAAGCGTTATATCAGCTGACCTTGTAACACTAAAAAGTATAAGCTAGTGGCATATGTAGCTGCAGTCTGATGGATGCATTCTCAAAAGACGTTCTGATGAATCTACCGCTGTGCCGTCATAAATGAAATTAAGTAGATCAGGAATAATTTGAGTTTTTTTTTGTCATTAAGCTGTCTAGAGTTTTTATTTATGCAGATTTCTAGCTTATTTTTGTCGGAGTTGTGCTATGCCCCAGATAATTTTATGGTTAGCAGCATCTTGTTAGTTCTGCTGGTTGGTGCACGAGGCATAGCAGCGCAAAAAGCATGGGAAGAAAAGGAATGGGAGGAGGGTAGGTATGTTGGGATATGGGAAGGTTATACTAACGTAAATTAAAATTTTTAATCACGTAAAATAGAAAGTCATACGAGTAAAAGATTATATATCGTTACCACTAGACGCGCAGTACAACGGAATAGAGTTGAAGCAGTCGATTCAACGAAGAATACGTTGGTATAGTGGAATCAGTCGATCATTCTTCAGTCAACCGTTTCCTCCTCGTGACTGTCTCGATCAGAATTGCAGTCATAGCAACGCCTCTACCGAGATCTACATGTCTAGAGAGAAAACACCGTGCATCGGTGTGCTAGCGTTAATGCGTACGTCAGAAGTTATGAGAGGTGGCAGCTAGGGTTTTGATGGGTGTATTCCGGAATACTTCCCTCAGCCTCGCACCCCTCCTTATATAGTTTTCAATCGGATCCTTATCCAATAAGAGTAAAGATCAAATCCCGTCTATTCAGTATGTGACCCTGCTGATTCATGTATATTTGGCCATATGCCAAAAACTCATTTCCGATTTATAAGTCGGTAGCGATCTCTAGTAAGACATAACAACACTCAAATATATATAAAGATCATATCGAACGAACCTATATGGTGCTTATGTATCGATCTCTTTGCCTTATGATACCAGATCGAATTTAAGGTGAGAAGCATGCCACCCTATAATAGCTCGATCTTTCACTCGAAGTTATAGTAGATTACTCAGATGTGATTAACTCTTCAACTATATTCGGCATGGCCATGCATTTCCTTAATAAAACCACATCGAGAGATCCAGAGATAACTGTCCTATTATATAGGAAGGGCAAATTCCTCTTAATCGCTCATATTCCTCCGCATGTTTTATAGTAAATCTGAAAGTTACCTCTATGACTACTCAGTCACGGAGTAGTGTTTGATAATCTCTAAGTAAATTATTATATATGCAGAAAACAATAACGATATCAGATCTAAGAATCCTACATACACTATGTGTGAGATCAACTGATGACACTTACGAATATAGCAATTCCCGCAGTGTTTCATAGTGGGTCTACTCAACATCATGTTCTCTAACATATGTCCACATCATTGATTTGATATTTCATATTCATGATCCGTGAAAATATGATTATCAATCAATACATGTATTGATCTGTAAATCATAATTGTCCCACATAATAATATAAGATTAATATAATTTAAAATAATATCAAAATATAAATAAAAAATTTCACAAATAAGTCATATACTAGTTGATAATAAAAAAATATTTATTACAAATAAAATAATATATTATTTAAAAATCATAAATATAAAAATAATATAATTATTTTATAATTACCTCTAGATATATGACTGACAAAGGCCGCAGGCAGCCGGTCGCGGTCAAGTGGTGGCCCGTGACGCGACGCTGCCCCCTCTGTTCGTCTCCCCGCCTCCCTGTCCGCGTCCGGCCGGTGTTTATTTCCATCTGTCGCTCTCCGGTTAATTTTCTTTGGAGCGGTCTGCGTCCGTCCCCGTCCATCACACGTAAGCGCTAGTCTAAGTCTCCCTTCGCTTTCGGCCCGTGTCCCTTTCCTCAGCTGCCTGTCCTGTTTAGGCTTCGACTCGACCACTCAAGTCTCGCTTCTGCTCCGTTTTCCCCACTAATACGTCCCTCTTGATAGCAACCCCTGAAAGTTACGCGCAATTATTGACCCGCTAACGAACATCCCAGTTTGCATCGGTCCTGTATTTTCTGATGGGAGTTAAAAGGATGGATTCTTTGTAGTTTATAGTTTAGTTTTTATAGTAATTAATTTTTTAATTAAATTATTTTTTAAGGTAGGGTTTATAAATCGATTGTATTGTATACTATCCTGATATTATTTATATCAGTTAAAATCGCATACGAGTTTCTTTCTCTGTACTCTGTTAAAAAAGGATCATAGTCCGAAAAAACTCACCCAAAGCTTTTAAAAAGGACTGGAGTTAAATATGTAATTTCACTAATCTTGTTTTCAGGGTTTTAGTGTAGTAGTTTCAGTATTCCAAAAGTAAGTACTCATGTACGTAATGAAATCGAACATTAAGGAATTTGCAGCGTAACTATTGACCCGTCCGTATCAGAGCAAATGATGATTGCAATTCATTCAGATTTGATGATATTTTGCATTATGTGCCTAGGAATTCGCGACGTCCTCTTTTCTCTGTAAAAAAAATTGCAGACGGGAAGACTGCTTGTACTTATACCAATTCGTTTTTCTGTAAAAATTGCAGGCAGACTAGTGCTCGTTTGTTTGCACCTGGTAAACCTAGCAATCCAGCAGCACGTACTGCATATAAACCTGCAACACGGCATGCATGGAGGAAATTATGCTCCATGTCGTCTTCTTACCACAGGCATAAAGTGAAGTGGTAGAGGTGTGGGAGTTGGGCCCTCAAACCTTTACCTCCTCAAACTTAGAAAGGAAGGTTTTGTCTGTTGGTACGGTACGCTTGGCGGGGAGATCCCACTTTGCATTGCTGCCGCGTTGAGACGGCACGAGCTCTTATATCATGTTCGTCCATTTTAAATGATTTTAGCTTTTGATTTATTTAGTCTTTTGGTTTATTTAAGTTAGAGTTTATTTGAAATGAGTCGGTTTCTAATTTTAATTTATTTAGGTTTTTAGGGTTTTTTTGTTTTTCTATCTTTTTTCTCTTATTCTTTTACATTGTTCATGATGATATTACGGATTTTTTCTTTTTTGTTTATTTTTTTGTTCAAAAAAAACAAATAATCACTATAGTATAATTCTAATAATAAACTAAAAGTTTAGACCGTAAATCAGTTGGAGGGGGACAGTAGTAATGTCCTTTAGAGTTGTATGGTGCAATCGACCTATGTATAGATACTTTAGCTAAGAAAATGTAATGTTTCTAATATTGATGGATGATTTTGGAATACTGAGTAGACCACGTTTTCTTCATGTGCTGAGATGGCTCATCTTGAAAAGACTAGTGCTATGTTCTTATTTACTTCTGAATGAAGATACCTAGGGGTGTCAGAATGACGATACCTTATGGTTTTTTTTACTGTAATTAGATTATTTTTTTTCCTATAACTGAGTTAGCTTATTTGGTGTAATTAAATTTAAAAATTTTAAAAATAGAAAAAACATGTTAGCTCACCATGGACAATACAAAGAAATACAAAAAAAACCCGAAAAACATAAAAAAACAGAAAAAAAATGAAAAATGAAACAGTGCAAAAAAAAAAAAGTGAACGCAGACGCAAGAAGCTGCCGCAAACGCAAAAGTGAGCGGGGCTTACGCTCCATACCAAGTTAATCAGTGGAAGCTAAACCAGATTGACACCCATCAATCACAGAAGTCACGAGTCACCACTAGTAACTCTGCTAGAACTTTCACATGAGAAGGTTGGTGGCTGACAAGGATGGTTAGCCACAAAAACACCGAGCACAAGCACGGTTCACAAAAGATCACACGTTTCGGACAACTGGACAGCACCCACAGCGTGAACCCACCCCATCCGTGCAACAAATCAAGCAAGATCTTAGTGTGATAACCCCACCACATGGCCTGGGGAGATCTACCCCTTGCGGGCGAATAATGTTGGTCCCCTTCCGTGTAAGTTGCATAAAGAAAAAGAATGAGGAGGAGTCCGAACGAAAACGCTCTGAAAAGAAGAGGTCGCCTTCCTTCCTTCCAAGGATCGGGCCCTTCGGCCCATGACGCCCATGATTGGCCCCCCACTTTTCTTACAAAAGGAGCAGTACTGACTAACCGGCTGGTACTTTGCAGGTTGCCGCAATCCTAGCTGGTTTTTTCTTCAGCTTCTGGCTTACGATTTTCTATCCTAACACAGGTATTTGTCTGAATAAATTGAATATCGATAAGCTAATAATCCACTTAAAAAGATTGTTCCGATAAACCACATCAAAATAACGATACAGAGCGTTTGTGTAAATAAATTGAATATCGATAAGCTATTTAAAAAGATTGTTTCGATAAGCCACTTCAAAACGGTGACGGATAAGCCATAAGATATAAGTCGAAAAGAACTTACAGTGCAATGCCGAGGGGTTGTGGATGGAGGAGAATTACGTACGGCGAATTGAGCAGCCAAAAGGCTAAAGTGGGAAATGCATTATGCACCCCCTTGTGGTCTTGCACTCCAATCTTGTGGCCCACGCCATCTATGGTTTGTCTAGGAACCATGTCCGAGGTTGTAGCCGTGTAAGAATTTTGGCCTTGATAATTAGCAGCACTAGCCTATGGGGCCAAGCAATTCGGCTAGGCGAGTCGAAAATATGTTCGATCAGGATGTTAGACCAAAATGAGTATCAATTGAGGCCTGTTATGTCCGAGCCTTAGGACTCTCCTCTGAACCCAGTCCAGATTTAGGATCTGTTTGGTAGAGCTTTAGATTTTAAATTTTCAGCTTCTATTCTCATTCTTTAAGAACCAACTTCTTTGAGAATCTAGAGCTAGTTGAGAGAAGTGTTTGACAAGAGTTTGACTCCCAAAACCCTGAAAGAGGGGATCAGTGGAAAAAGTCTATGCTACCCCTAGTTTTAGCACTTAAGTCTATTTGGGTTCTTACCATTTTCTATTTATACACAAATTTCCAAAATTTTTATACATTTTTCGATACCAACCTAGTCTATTTGAATGCGATACCACGCAACAATTATAGCAACAAGCACAAACTAATTCCCATGATCAAACAAAACCAAACATCAAGTTGTAAAAAACACGCATTGCCAACCATTCCCATGATCAAACAAAGAAGCACAATACTAACCATAGAGTACAGTTTCTACTAGGTTCATATCATAGAGGACACATTCAACCATTACATTGTAACATCTCAAAATTTTATCTTTTCTAAAAATCTAATTCTAAACTAATTATTTAAAAGTGTCCAGATTTTATTTGGATTTTATGTGTAATTATGGAAGAAAATCTCAAAATTACAATTCCACCCAAAATTTTGAATTTGAATTTAAATTCTAAAAAAATTCAAATTCAAATCTCTAAAAATTTGAATCCCTAGAAAAATATCAATTCTATTTTTCTGAGTCCAACCTATTTTTGCTGGCCCATATTTTCTTTTCTTTTATAGAATAGACCATGGCTCCAACTTCCTACCCAAGCCAACCCTCCATTCGAGTCTTATCTCGACGTCTCGCCAAAATGAAAATTGTGCCAAATCTTGCAAGGATTCCATTCCTTTCAGCCCTTTTGCGATTCATTCATCTGTTTGTCTTTTATGTCATATTTTTTAACCAACTTCAAACCAAATCCTGCAAATTAAAGTTAGTTTCCAACTCTTTCGAGCCTTCTTGCACGACCCTTTGACCCCTCTTAACCCTTCTCAACCCCTGCCAAGTCACCTCAAACCCTAGAACACTGCCGCCACCGAGATCCCTCCACTCCTCCCAAAATCATTCGTCGCTCCAACTCACGCTCTAAGGAATCCGGTGAGCTTTTTCACAATCCTTTTGCGTCACATTGTGTTCTCATGTATTATCTACCTCCTTGTTGAATTAATTTGATTTTGATGCAGCCTATCACCCAGAATCAAGTTTTTCTTGAAACCGATCTACATAATCTCCCATCGTCGATTCGTCGCCTCCGGTGAAGTTAAGCCCATGCCATCACCACTGTAAGATTTGTCTTGTTGCGTTCTACCTGGTGATTCCCTTTCTTTCTCGAAAACCCACCATAATTTGTCACCTCTGACACCTATAGGGCTGGAAACGAGCCGAGCCGAGCCGGCTCGAGCCAGGCTCGGCCGAGCTCGTTGTGGAGTGCGGCTCGGCTCGGCTCGATTCTGAAACGAGCCAAAAGGGCAGCTCGGCTCGGCTCAAAATTTGGTTCGAGCCGGCTCGGACGGCTCGTGAGCCGAGTACATTCAGCAGCAGCAAATTGAGCTCACATTCAGCAGCACATTAGATTCAGGCATTCAAAGAAGACATTCAAGATTCATCTAGCGATGAGTGACATTAGCAAAGACACAAGATCATTTAACATTTAGCAGTAGCATTAGCAGCACATTCAGCTCGGACATTAGCGTGAGCACGCGGCACATTTAGCGGAGCATTGGCAGACAAGATCATTCAACATTACTACATTAGCATTAGCAGCACATTAGCATTAGCAACAGCAGAAGCAGAAGCAAAATATTAGCAAGTAGCAGCAGAAGCAGCACATTAGCAAGTTTTGTAAACTTGCTAGCAGCAGCAGCAGAGCTGCAGAAGCATCCTGAGCAGCAACAGAAGCATCCTGAGCAGCAGCAGAACACTTAGCAATATACTGAAAAATAAACAATCTGATTGATGGCGGATGGCGGAGTAGAGGCTCGATGGCGGAGGCTGGGAGGCCTCCTCGTCGCCGGTCCGCGCTTCTCTGGGGGCCGCCGCCCGCCGTTCCCCCAGGCTCGCCAACAACCGTGCCTCCGCCCTTCCTGGAGCCGCCGCTGGACCTGGCCTCACCTCGTCGCCACGCCGCCGGCTCCTGACCGGCCCTTCGCCTCCCGGATCCGGCCTCACCTCGTCGCCACGTCGTAGATCCGCCGCCGCCGGCTCCCGACCGGCCCTTCTTCGCCTGGATCCGGCCTCGCCTCGTCGCCACGCCGCGGATCCGCCGCCGCCGACTCCCGAAGCGAGGTGGAAAGGCACCGGGGCGGGGCGGCGGAGGAAGGCGACAGCGATGGCGCATCGGGGCGCGGAGGAGGCGGGGCGGGAAGGGAGGGCGGCGCGCACCGGGCGCATGGGAGGCGCGGCGACGCACCGGGGAGCGCGCGGGAGGGAGGCGACAGCGCACACTGGGCGCGAGGAGGCGGCGCGCGCGCGGGGCGAGAGGAGGCGGGAGTGGGAACACGAGAGAGCGACCGAGTGGAGACCGAGTGGTGACTGGTGAGTCTCGTACACTGGATGACTGGAGTAGTAATCGTGCGCGCGGCTCGATTGGCTCGCGAGCCGGCTCGCGAGCGGCTCGGACTCAGCTCGTTTGTGAGCCGAGCCGCAGTAGAGGCTTGGCTTGCTAGGGAATTTTTCGAGCTCGAGCCGAGCCGAGCCGACTACGAGCTCGAGTAGCTCGCGAGCCTCGAGCTTTTTGTCCAGCCCTAGACACCTAGCCATGGCCGCCTAGGACACATTGCATTCCCATCTATCCAGTGAGATTTTCTTCAATCCTTCCATGTCAAAATATGTTCTGCCTTCCTATATAGTTAGCCTTCAAGTATATTTGGTTTTTCTTCATCGAGCACCGAGATCTCCAGTTTTTCCTTTTTTTCACATCGTCGCCATTCAATCATCAATTATGTTATCTTTGGTGAGTCCCTAGCTTCGTCGAACACTTTCCTATGTTCATCATGCCATGTTCTAGCCCATGCTCATGCTATTTTCCCACATTTCCCGTTGGAGCACCGCCACCCTTGCAACTCGTGCCGCAGTTGTTCGTTGTTCGTCGTGCACTGCTAGCCGTGCCTCCCTAGGGTTGCTAGCACCTTGTTTTGGCCCTTAGCCGTGCCTCCCGAGCCGCCAATGCCGAAGCTGGCTACCGCCTTAACCACTCTTGTGCGTGCTGTCTCCTAGAAGCCCCTCTGTTCTATCTCTTCACTTGTTTGCCTCCATGTAATTTGTTGTGAGCCTAAGTCACATGTGAGTGCACAACTTAGTGAGAGGTCTATGGCTTGGAGACTCTACGTTTTGGGTTTAAATCCCACGGACTGCATGCATTGTGATGTTTTCCAATTAATTTTTCTTGAGCCAATGACAAGTGGGATCCACCCTCATACTCTCCAATAATCCTCAAAATCTAGCAAAAATAAGATACCAGGGAATATTCCTTGTTTGTTAATTTCCTGGATTTTTCTTTTCAACGGCCACCGTAGCACCCTGCCTTGCTGCCCTTTGGACTGCATGCGTGTCGCACCACTTGAGAGCCCGAATAGCCACCAACGCTTGAAAATATTTAGGCCCCTAAAAATTATTTTGGTAATTAATGACAATACGTGAATATGAGACTAATGTGTTTGGTAAGTATCACATAGGTTCAGTCCCTAATGATGAATGCGACAAAATAAAAATATATGATAAAGGTTAACATGAGGATCAATATGGTTCAAGACAAAGGTATAAGTAGTCTATGATCTCTTTTGTTTTTACTGGTCTTGGGAGAGATTGAAAAACTGGATTATAGATTAATTGTAATACTATTAAGAGAGATCATTGAAAATAACTTGAAAGCATGTTCTTGTGCCATTTGGATCAATTTAGGATCATGCATGCACTTAGAATTAAATTTGAAAGCTAATTGTGCTCTGTTAGAAAAATTGAAAGTACCGGAGTGTGTACCTGACTCCGGAAGTACCGGCGTGTACACAGCGGTACTATCAGAACTTGGAAGCACTGGTACTTTAAGCAGTGTATTTTTTCCAGAGAGCACTCACTTGAACACTTAGACTCTCTGATATCGGTAGTACCAGAAAATGAATGGTGGAACTACCACCAAGCGGTACGACCGTACTTTAAAACGGTATATTTTTTCTAGAGATGACCAGCTTTTGGTCTCAAGGAAATCGAAAGTACTGCACCATAAATCAGAACTTCTGATCGTTGAAACAATCGTGATTTCATCGGCGGTAGTACCGCGCTGACTTTTAAACGGCTAGTTCTGATGTTCTGACATAGCCGTTACTGTGTACTATAATACAATACGGTAGTTTCGCACTTTGCATAGCGGTATTACCGATTTCTCTTAATTTTAAAGATTATTTTATGTAACGGCTATATTTGGTTAGTGGGAGTATAAATACTCCTCACCAGTTCAAGAACGCAGAGAAGAGACTTCATTGAATATCCTTGAGCACTAAGCATTCTTCCTACACCTTAGTTTTACGTTGTGCATTCATTTGAGGTAGTTGAGTCACATTAAGTGTATTTTATCTCTAGGTAGTTTCGCACTTTGCATAGCGGTATTACCGATTTCTCTTAATTTTAAAGATTATTTTATGTAACGGCTATATTTGGTTAGTGGGAGTATAAATACTCCCACCGATTCAAAACGCAGAGAAGAGACTTCATTGAATATCCTTGAGCACTAAGCATTCTTCCTACACCTTAGTTTTACGTTGTGCATTCATTTGAGGTAGTTGAGTCACATTAAGTGTATTTTATCTCTAGGTAGTTTCGCACTTTGCATAGCGGTATTACCGATTTCTCTTAATTTTAAAGATTATTTTATGTAACGGCTATATTTGGTTAGTGGGAGTATAAATACTCCCCACCAGTTCAAGAACGCAGAGAAGAGACTTCATTGAATATCCTTGAGTACTAAGCATTCTTCCTGCACCTTAGTTTTACGTTGTGCATTCAGTTGAGGTAGTTGAGTCACATTAAGTGTATTTTATCTCTAGATTGATCATTTGATAATTAATCACCATTTAGCGAAGTTGTGATTTGTTACTCCTGGTGGTTGCCAATACGTAGATGGCTTGGTGGAAGATTACGAGGTGATCTCTTCAAGAAGATTATGAAGAGGCTCAGCGCCAAATTTGTGAGTGGTTTGGTGTCCACCATCTCTGGAGCGAAGGAAAAACAATCAATAGTAGATTGAGAAGTTGAGGCTTAATTTGTAGAGCTGATCCAAGTCGTTTGGACTTTTCTCAACGTGGAATAGGAAAACCGATAAGTTTTTGAACATCATAGTAAAATATCGTGTGTGATTAGTTATTTCCTTGTGTCTCTTTCCGCACTTATATTTCTAGCATTTTTTATGATAATCGTAATTGTTTATATTTACTTGTGCTAGATATATTTGTAGAGACTAGTTCTTGTGGTGCCTTAAGTTTCTACAATTGTGTAGGTTTTTATTTACATTAAAATAATACTTTGTTAAAATTGTAATAATCAGATTTAGAAGGCAAGAATTTTATAACTTTCTATTCACCCCCTCTAGTTGGTTATCTTTGATCTTACAATACTTCGCCACTGTCCAATCAATCGCAGAGTGCAAAGTCTCGTTTGGACCAGCCTGATAGTCATCATCCCTCTCGATTGTCATTAACCGACCGATCGCTTCACCGTCTTTGCCCCATCCAAACATCACTTCATTCCTATCGTCCGATCATCGTCGAACCGTCCAATCGTCATTGATGTCCGATCGCGTCACCCCTTCGGCCGGTCTGATCGTCTTCAGCCAAGTCAACAGCTGAGCCATTGCCGTCTTCGCCCCATCCAAACATCACTTCATTCCTACCGTCCGATCATCGTCGAACCGTCCAATCGTCATTGATGTCCGATCGCGTCACCCCTTCGGCCGGTCTGATCGTCTTCAGCCAAGTCAACAGCCGAGCCATTGCCACCTCAGCCCTAAAGTCTATGTGTTGCCACATATCATGACACATGTGTGGCACGTCAGCAAAACCGAGCCATTCCAGGTGCCACGTCAGATACCACATCAGTTGCCATGTGTTCATCCACGTCACCCTGACATGTCAGCTAGCCCATCGCCAATTCACTATTCCATATATCGAGTCCACCGTAGGCCAGCTATTTCATGCACCAAGTCCATAGCGCAGTAAAATTCCCGATTTTCCAGTATTTTTTGTTAGGTTAAATGTTTCAAGAACCTGTTCTCTGTTCTAGTTCCGATTGACTCTATTCTTTTTTTTAAAAAAAATCATCTAAAATTGAGCTCTATCTTTTTATTCTGGCTTTGTAGTTTTAGAGTTTATTTGAATTTTATTTTATGCCTTATTTGATTTTTTTTCTCTTGTTAGATCACGTCTTCGAAGGAGCGGAAGCACAATTAGAGGATCAAGAATTCATAACTGAGCAAAGTGAAGGCAAGTTATGTCCTTTAATCATGTTGAACTTTGTTTTTAATCTATTTATTTATTTATTTTAAATTATCATGTATTACTATTTTATTAAAATCCTTGTACCTGATTGTTATTTTTCAATTTGATTGATCCTGCTCATGATAATTTGAATACCATGATACCATTGACACCATATGATGGAAAATTATTTAATAATACAATAATAGTTGGCACATGGTTTGTACGTTTAATACGGTTAACCATGCTTATAGTCTAGTTGAGTTCATCATCACATGTGATTAATTAATTAATTTGACTTAATGAGATATTGAACCATGGTTAGTGCCACAATTATAAAATATGTGTGCAGCGGATGAGTGTTCTTGTTGTTTAGAGCCACTTTAGTTGGCAAAATTGGCAAAATAAAATGTTTAGATGCAGCAAGTTGTAATGTTGGTTGTGGAATGCATCGATGTAGCCTTAATTTTGTGCTTTCGAATTTTCATTTTTGAAGTTTGGTTCTGTTTCTTCTTTCTAGAATGTAGTTTTTGTTGGTGTAAGTATTCCTAAGTGAATGGAACTACTGTAAATTGTAACCGAGTGGATGCATCTTCGTCAAATTGTATGTGAATAGAACTAGTTTGGATTTGCACGAAATCGTGTGTAGTCAATCTACTTGGTTTTTATATCAATTATAAGTAGATATGGTCCAAAGTGGATAAAAATATGAAATGAAATGAGTTGAGCTACAACAAATATGGCTGCAGCTATTTGAATAATATAATGCTAAAATTGTCAAATATGGCTACTGCTTGCTTGCTCGTAACATGTGTCATGAACCCAGCTAAGTGTCACGACTTAGTAGATGATGAAAGAAAGAATGTGTGATGTGGCTAAGTTTAGTATTTGTGTGCTCTAGGGCTGCTACAACATCAGGCTGTACTCTCATGTACCTCTATGTTGAATGTTTGCTTTGTGCAAGGCCATGAAAAACACCTTCCGGTTCATGCAAAATGCTAGTCAGCTTCCAAATATGCTTCACAACTACAGGCTTACACTAACAAGAAACATTTCTGAATCAACATTTTCAATTACCAGTAGGCATTCACATGTCAATTTCTCACAAGTTCTTCTCTCAGTTTCATTTGACAACACAACCACCGCACACGACAATGGTGCATGCTTGTACATTGTTCCATTCGGAAATGCTTACGACATAGAAAAAAAATTCACAAATGCAATGAAACAATGATCTTTAATTTCTATTGAACAACATGGCAAAACATGATATATCAGTTCAACATTTCCAGTACATAGCAATAGCGCTCACTCAAATATGCTTTTACCATTTCCAGTACATGACAGAACACATTAGTTCACTCACACAATACTACGTAATTTATCCATAGGACTACATAAAGGGATCCCAGAGCACATGTCCAGAGCAAATGCTACTGTAATGTAACTTGAACAAAACACTTGGATCATTGTGAAATTTTGTTCAGGTTACATTCACTTAGGAATGCTTACACCGACAAAAACTACATGTTGAAAAGAAGAAACAGAACCAAACTTCAAAAAATAAAAATTCGAAAGCACAAAATTGAGGCTACATCGATACATTCTACAACCAACATTACAACTTGCTACATATAAACATTTTCTTGTGCCAATTTTGCCAACTAAATTGGCTTTAAACAACAAGAACACCCATCCACTGCAGACAAGGGAGCAGGACGCCAGATGCAGTAGAAAATGCTGGAAGTGTTGCCCAGAAGCACCTACAGAATATGGACGCCAAGGGAGCAAGACGTCGAGGAATCGTCGAGCAACACTTGGGGAAGGGAGGCAGCGCTTGGGGGTGGTGGTGGGGAGCGGTATGCTGGAGGGGGAGGCGACGATGGAGGAAGGAGCGAGGATGGAGGAGCATCGCCATATTAGGGCTGGGCAGAGGCGACGGGAGCGATGCTGATCCCTAACCCTAGCGTTGAATGGGGGAGGAGGCTCCTTCTAGTGGGCGACAGGCTGACGTGATGAGGGAGAGAGCGTCTAGGAGTGTTTTCGCAAACATTTCGGTGCTTACGCGGGGATTAAATGCAAAACGGATTAAGTGAGATGGGGGAGCCGTCCGCCTCAATCTAATCTATGGATCTCACATCCGATAGCCTTAAGTAAGTTTGTTTATATGTCCACTAATTAGATCTTGTATATTATATACGTTGTTTTCGTCTAAATAACAAACTGAAACAGTGAACAATGGTCGGACCAGTGAACTCCCGATTGGACCTATCAGCCGGCAAACCGAATGCCTGAACGGTACGAGCATGTCCACTGCATCCACGTCAGCACCATAGAAAATCACCGCCACTTGCTCACGGCAAGTCAACGCTGCCCCACCTGCAGTGACCTCAAAGCAAGAACCGACCGCACCTAGAGACTGGCCGGGAGGAGGGTCGCGGGCCGCACGGCGTCCCGCAGAGGTTTCGCTGCGGGCTGAGTTGAATTAAGTTGTCGGAAATGCCCCTGCTTTCCTCCCCCAGTTCTCCAAGCACGACCGCATCCCCCTCTCGACCTCGCGCGCCGTCTCTGCCGCGATCTCTCTCCTCCCATTCCCCTCCTCTCTCTCTCCCCAAATCGCCATTTTTTTCTCTCTCTTCTCCTCCATCCATCCCACCTCAGATCGCGACCAAACTCCTCGCCTAGCCCCGCCCCGCCCTCTGACTCGACCCCTAAACCCCAAAATTTCCAATCAAATCTCTCCTCAATTGCAGTTGATTCGGCTGAATTCGAGCTCCGGTCTGCCGTTTTCGGAGAGGCGTTTCGTCCGAATCGGTGGATTCGAGGCGAATTCCGGTGGTCCGGAGGTGCATGGAGGGAGCCCCCGCGGATCTAGGGTTTCGGAGCTAGGGTTACCGCCGGCGGCGATCTGGTGATGGTGCAGCGGGGCGCCGGGAGTCGGCGAGGAGGGATCGGCGGCTGGGAAGATGCAAGGCTATGCGTGGGCGGCGCGAAGGCTGCGGTGAGGGGTGCGGCAAGGGGCGGCTTCTCGCTCGGCACATGTGGCCAGCAACTCGCGTAGAGGCAGCTCCACCATCGGCACAGGGACCATCTACTACAGCTCCTTCCGGCTCGTCTGTTCCTCCATCCCTGTCAACCTCTTATCCACCGGCGCCGACGACTCCCCCAGCGGCGGCGCAGAAGCAGGAGTGCGTCAATTCTCCACGGCCGGTGTCACCCGACTCCTTCGTAAAGGTGCCTCCTGTGGTGGGAATCACTTTGGAATTTGCTAGTGCCTAGTGTCATCGAATTGTTCTTCTTTTTCTGCTTGGAAAATTTCATCAATATAGAGTAACTAGATTGCTTCGCCTGCTTGGGAGATTCGAGATGGTAGTCTGAGTCATGTCAGGAAGTTTTGGGTTGAGTAAACTTGAGTTGTGTTGTGTTGGGTTGGGCTAGCAGTGGTTGCTAACGTGCTAACATCTAAATTGTGAAATGGAGTTTCCTTTTAATGGTTGGATTGGACCCTGTGGATAAGTTACTTGGACAATTTTGGCATTCCATGTGTATGGTGTGTGCGAACTGCAAAGAGGTGGCCTTGCGTACACGTTAAAAGTTCTTTGTAGCATATCATTTGCCTTTGGGTGGAGGAGTAACACCATTCTGTTTAAGACATTTTGCACTGATCTGCAGGCAAGTAGCATCCAGTGGATATGTGTCTTAAGGTGTAATAAATTACATTAGGTATGGCGGATGCAGTGATTTTTTTGGAGTATATATGCGTCTCATGGTGCCTGCCATGCCTTGCTCATGCCGGACTTTACCACAATAATGCAGTTTACCTACTGTTTGCGTCTTCAATTGCTTGTTTGTTTTGTTAATGTACTGCATACTAGGCAATTCCTAACACAGGTTGTAATTATTGAACTTTTATTTTAAACTAGGAAAATAAGAGAAAGGAAGAACTTAAAAGTGGATATATTGATATCCACTAGTGTTGTTTAATCCTGGCTGATGTACTCCATGATGCATGTGAATTCATTTTTTGGGAAGAAAATACTTTTTAGGTTTATGTACAATTCGATGGCTATCATTGCAAACATACAACACAACAAAAAAATCACATGATTGATACCCCAAAGCTTAGTCAGATAGCATACATTGTTCGTTTGCCACATCTTTCACCTGCCTATATCTGTCGATAACTTGGTGTCAATTTTTCTTCATCTAAAGTATCAGATATGTTAGTACACTTCACTTGTTATACAAGGAAATGATCTAAATCATGGTGATGTTGTGAGCTATTATGAAATGGTATTTGGTGAATACAACGCGAGTTGGAATGTTGCGATTAGATCCTGAACATGTTTTTTTACTTTCCCATTGATCAAAATTACTAGCATGATAACTTTTGCCTGTTTTATTACACTTTGGTTTTTTAATGTTTTATTACATGTTTGACACATTGATCAGTTCATCAGGTTCATGACCATCTTATAAAACCAAATTGAATTGTAATATCTGAAACAATTGATGCTGTTGCGTTGAAACGGCTTTTGCTTGTATGACAAGTTCAAGAAACTGACCTTGCTGCACGAACATTTGACTGTTTTACAACTTGAAGAAGATAACAAACATATTTAATGCTTAAGCAGTTTGGCTATCACAAGGAGATTGCTATTTTTTTCTTGTTTTGTTTGCAATGAAGCTGGATTGTGCTTCTTACTCTGATCTATGTTTTCTGATCTATTAAATTATCTCCTTTGCATGCTGTTTTTGTGGTAACGTGAATGACTATTTTGTTCCTTAAACAAACAATAAATTGTTTATTGTTTTTTCAGGACGGACGTGAGATTCGAGTTGGCGACTGTGCTCTTTTTCGGGCTGTTAATGTTCCTCCTTTCATTGGATTGATACGTTGGATTGAGAAACAGGAAGAAGGCTATCCCAAGTTATGTGTAAGTTGGCTTTATAGACCTGCCGACATTAAGCTCAACAAGGGCATACAACTCAACGCTGCTCCAAACGAGATCTTCTATTCTTTCCACCAGGACAAGACGTCTGCTGCCTCACTGCTTCATCCTTGTAAAGTTGCCTTTTTACGTAAAGGTGTTGAGCTGCCAGCTGGGACTTCCTCATTTGTATGTTGGCGCGTGTATGATATTGACAACAAATGTTTATGGTGGCTTACTGACCGGGATTATATTAATGTAAGTTCTATAGTTACTTTCCCCCTTTCTACTATATTTGCTGCTTCATGTGTGCAACTTATGGCCAGGAACGGCAGGAAGAAGTAAATCGGCTTCTATACAGAACAAGGCTAGAAATGCATGCAGCAGTGCAGTCAGATGGCCGCTCACCAAAGCGGCTAAATGGTCCATCAGCTTCCCAGCAATTGAAGGCCGGTTCAGATGGTGCACAAAATTGTGGTCCATCTAAAGGGAAGAAGAGGGATAGAGGTGAGCAGGGAATTGATCCAGCTAAGCGCGACCGTGATCGCCCCCTTAAGGTCGATGACAGTGAGCCTGGAAACTTTAAGGGGGACAATATGAAGTCTGAAATCGCAAAGATAACAGAAAAAGGTGCACTTGCTCAAGCTGAAGCAGTTGAGAAGCTAGTTCATCTCATGCAACTTGATCGAACTGAACGGAAGATAGACTTTGCTGGCCGGGTAATGCTAGCTAATATTATTGCAGCTACAGAAAGTCCTGATTGCCTTGGCAGATTTGTGCAACTAAGGGGCCTTCCTGTGTTGGATGATTGGCTTCAAGAGGCTCACAAAGGGAAGTCTGGTGACGGTGGTAGTCCTAAAGAAACTGATAATCCTATTGAAGAACTTCTCCTGGCCCTGCTTCGCGCACTTGCTAAATTGCCTATTAATCTGACCGCCTTACAAAGTTGCAGTATTGGGAAATCTGTCAATCACCTGCGCAGCCATAAAAATCTTGAGATACAGAAGAAGGCTAAATGTCTTGTTGAAAACTGGAAGAAGCGTGTTGATGCTGAAATGAAGTCAAATGATGCAAAACCTGTAGTATCAGGTCATGCTGTATCCTGGTCAGGGAAAGCGGGGTTTCCAGAAATCTCTAACGCAGGAAATAGACGAAGTGGCTCAAGTGAGCCCAGTCCGAAAAACCCAGTGTCTCATCTTTCTTCATCAAAGGCTTTGACTGCTAAACCTGGTGCTTCTGATGCTCTCATGAAGTTGAATCCTGTGATATCTGGTGCTTCAAAATTACAACATATGCAACCAGCAAATGTTGCAACCAACTTGAAGAACCCACCCGGCAAATCAACTGGTGGGACTTGCGGCCCTGAGTTGCCCACAGTGAAAGAGGAGAAAAGTAGCAGTTCAAGCCAATCACTGAACAACAGCCAGTCATGCTCTAGTGATCATGCAAAAACAGTTGGTTCTTGGAAGGAGGATGCACGAAGTTCAACTGCTGTTTCTGCAAGTGCTAGTAAAGCTTCTGGAAGCTCCACGCGTGGCCATCGAAGGGCAACCAATGGGCTTCTTGGTTCTGGAATCCAGAAGGAAGCTGCTGTGGGAAGATCTGGCTCACTTGATCGTTCTTTGTTGCAGGATAGATCATCACAATCTGGCATGGCATGTGAGAAAGGAGCTGACACGCCATCAGATCTTGGAAATAATCACAGATTGATTGTCCGGTTTCCAAATCCAGGTCGTAGCCCCGCTAGGAGTACAAGTGGAGGCTCTTGTGAGGACCCATCAGTTACTGGGTGTAGAGCCTCATCTCCTGTGCTTGCAGATAAGCATGAACAGAATGATCGTAGGGTGAAAATGAAGACTAAAAATTCTCGGCCTCATTTAGTTTCTGATGCTAATGCTGAATCTTGGCATAGCAATGATGTTAAAGGAGCTGCAGGTTCCGAAGAAGGTGATAAATCACCTTGTGCTATGTTGGACGATGATCGCAGCAGGACAGCTGAAGAACCTGGTAAGGATTCCTGTGCATCACGAGTTGCATGTTCATCATATATGAATGAAAAAGGCGTCTACTCAAGTGAAACCAGGGTGATAAACTCGTTCAACCCTATGAACGCTTTGATTGAAATTAAGTATTCCGAAGCTAGTCATTCCATGCAAGCTGGAGATGATACAGCAATGAATCTTCTTGCTAGTGTTGCTGGAGAAATATCTAAATCTGAATTGATTTCCCCATCTGCTTCACCCAGAAACTCATCTACAAATGAAGAGGGCTGTGAACATGACAACATTGGGAAGCTTAAAGTAGACTGTGATGTGGGCCCATCACAGCCCCCAGGGCCATCAGATGATGCTGAGAAAGTCATCTCTGAAAAGGAAGATAAAAATGATGCTCCTTTGGTTGCAAAGGAAGAAATGCACCAGAGGGAGTCTGCACCTAACCTATTATTGCAGGACAACAAGGGCACAACATCTACTAGGTCACCCCCTCTATCTGGAATAGATGCTAAAGCTGTTGAATCTTCAGCTAAGATTGAAAATCATGAAGTTGAGTGTACAAATAAATGTTCTCATTTGCCCTCTTCAGTTGATTCGCTTGGTGATGGTGATCAAAAGTCAAAGGCCAGGCAGCCAGCTGATATTAAGATTGATGCAAAGTTCAATATGAATTCGTCTGCAAGTGAAGATATGAATGCATGTAGTGTCCGTAGGAAAGTTGAAGATGGTTGTACAACCAGTTCTGATGTCGGCACTACATTAGGTGGTCAATGTAGTTTGGTTATTCCAAATAGAAAATTGCTCCCTGCTGATGAATCATCTTTATGCACTGCTGATAAACAAGGTCAAGGTTTGTTAAAGTCAACAGATCAGAAACATCTTCTGGCGCTACCAGAGCATTCACAAGCCTTAGCCTATAAATCTGCTGACAGTACTTCTGGTAAATTGGATTTGAAGCCTTCGTTTTCATCTTCCACTGTGGATGTGAAAAAGGTTGATGGTTCGGTGATTGGTAACACAGTTCTGGGAGAGGATGAAAAGAAGGAACAGCCTTCTTACGCTTCAGTTGATGTTACCAAACTAGTTGTATCAGCAGCGTTCCCACTTGGTGCAGCAAATGGGATTAGTGAGATTAAAGAATCAAAAGACAGTACTAGTGAATCAAGTGGTCACGTAACATGTCGAGGTAACATATCTCAGGATACTGAGCATAGCGCAAGGCACAGCTCAAAGAAATTGAGCGATGATGCGGGTGGAAAAGAGGACCTTGTCTCTTCAGATGAGGGTTCTTCTTTAGCTGGCAAGGCCAAGTCAAGTGCTACAGCCAAGCTTGATTTTGATTTGAATGAAGGGATACCCGGGGATGAAGGTCATCAGTCTGAGCCAGCTCTCTCTCCTGTTATATGTTCTTCTGCAATTCATTTACCTGGTCTTTCTCCAATCATATCACCTATTTCAAGTGGTCTGCCTGCTCCAATTACAGTAGCTGCTCCAGCTAAAGGACCCTTTGTTCCTCCTGAGAACCTACTAAGAGTGAAGCCTGAGACTGGGTGGAAAGGTTCATCAGCTACAAGTGCCTTTCGTCCTGCGGAACCGCGGAAGATTTTGGATATGACTCTCACCGCACCTGAAATCCCAGTATGCGACGCTGCAGGGAAGCATTCTCGCCCAGCACTTGACATTGATTTAAATGTAGCAGATGAGCAAGTTCTCGAGGAAGATATGTCACAGGGTTCTGCTCAGACAACTGGTTCTGAATCTGGCAACACTAGAAGTCGCGATGGTCCTGTACGAAGTGCTGGCATTGAACTTGACTTGAATAGGGCTGATGAAGTTGCAGAGAATGGCCAATTTATGTTGAATGCTTCCCACAGAGTTGAAGTCCCGTTGTTGCCAATAAGACCGTTACCTGGAGTTTTCTCTAATACTGATACAAATAGCTCAAGGGACTTCGATCTCAATAATGGACTAAGTCTCGATGAAGCTGGTACAGAACCTGCACAAAGGAACCTATCATCTAAAAATACTAGCAGCATACCATTCCTACCTCAAGTTGCTGATGTTAGAATAAACACTGCTGAAATGAGTAACATATCACCATGGTTTGCTTCTGCCAACCCTTGTGCTCCAGTAGCAATACAATCGTTTCTGCCTGCTAGAGGAGAACATCCTTACCCAGTTGAAACAGCACCTGGAACCCAGAGGATCATTCCATCTGCGGTGGATGGTGGCCAATATGGGAGCGAATCCTGCAGGGCTCCAGTTATTTCGACATCACCAACCATGGTGTTTCACCCTCCTGCCTATCAATATGCAGGATTTCCTTTCACTTCCAGTGTTCACCTTCAAACACCGGGGTTTTCAATCGGATCTACATCATACACCAATTCTGCACCTGCAGGAGTTTCATATTTTCCTACCATTGCTCCGTCACTTGTTGGACCAACAGGTGCATTACCTGCCCAGCATGCAAGGCAATATGCAATAAACCTTCCGGAAGGTAGTAGCAGTGGTGGACATGACAGTAATCGAAAATGGGGAAGACATGGCCTTGATCTTAATTTCGGCCCTGGAAGTATAGATGTAGAAGGGAAGGATGAACGAGTACCTTTACCGGTTAGACAAAATTTGATCACACCGCCACATGCCTTTGTGGAGGAGCAAACAAGAATGTACCAAATGCCAGGTGTAGGAATAAAGAGGAAGGAACCGGAAGGCAGTTGGGATACTGAGAGATCATCATACAAGAAATTATCATGGCAATGAGAACTTTTAAGATCACCTCTCAGCGACTTCAGTGTCCGGTGAGCTTGTAAGTGCTTCAATTCTGACTTTATAGACCCGTTCAGTTTCTCACATGCAGCCCCTTTTCTTGTATACTAAAAGATGGTGCTTTTGTCTGCAGAGGCAACTGCTTGTGGAGCTTGGGCGGAGTATAGCGCTCTTACTGGAATGTACAACTCACACATGGATTCATCCCTGTGATGATGGGAAGTGAGAGGAATGAAACTTTGCTGTATATGTTCATCATATTTCATACTTTCCTGGAAACAATTTTCGCTGGCTTCAGCAGTTGCTTTGCTAGATTTTCTTAGCTGTCAGGCATGCTTCTAATTTACTCAGGAGAGTATGGCTTTGGAGATGGAATGGTAATGGTCCTGAGCCTCTTCAAACATCTGAAGCCGCTGTAATTAGGTTCAGTTGGTTTGTTTTAAGTTTCTTATGATAAACCATTCACATTGTTGAGCTGAGCACGTCTGCAGCTTTACATATGATTTAGATGGGACATGTATTTTGTGGGGAAGAGTTACATCAGGTTGACTATGTAACACATCGGAGTAACTAGTAGCATCAAGCCGCAGTGTCATGAATGCTTTCTTCTGAGGGTGTTCGGATGTATCTACCGTTGGCGTGCAGTCATAAGAAATTAAGCAGATCAGGAAGTAATAATTTGTTGTGGTAGTCTTTTTGCCACTAAGCTTCGCTGTTGTTTTAACACGCGCTTTCATTGATGCAAATTTTAGCATTGTTTTTGTTGTTGTGCTTTGCTACAGATACAGTTTCATAATTCGCAGCAAATTGTGTCTACCTTCGCTTACAGGTTGTATGTTCTAGCTTATTGCATGCTTTGCTGTGTAGATAAATTTGCAACTATTATGTCCATGTATTCTGTTGCTGCACCTACGATCTTGATTCTTGTAAGACGTGACGGAAAGTTTGCTTGCTGACCATGGGTTAAATGAATGGTGGTCAGATGCTTATGCCTTCTATGCTCGTCACTCGTTCACTGGTCGTATTCCTGAACGCTAATGAATGATAATGGTGGTTACTCTGCCAGTATCACATTTTTTAGGGGTTTTATTTTCGCATCTCCATTGCCTTATTTTCGACTTGTCGCCGCGATTATCTATGTGCTCCGTGCTCAGATTATCTGTGCTAAGAGCGCCGATTATCATGTGCACGTCTTTGTGTGTCACATTTCCGGTTTGGCGCCGCAAGGGTCGGGTCGGTCTATTAGCAACTAGCAAGCGACTAATAAACTTCAATCCTCAGCCAAATTAACGTGATGCCTCTCAAGTTACAACTTACGAGGCTACAATTCAGTTAGCACTTCAAAGAATAAGCTTGGAATCCTCACTAGAATCAGACCCCCGAAAAAAAGAACCTATGGACAACGAGCTTGGTAACTGGATGTTGCTTCAGTTCTACCATGGAATCGCAAATTAGACTGAGAATACAGTGAGACTTCTGGTTCACAAAAGTTATGATTTTGTCATAATAGAACAAAATCTCAGTTGCTTCTTTGGCCTCTATCGAACTTCCTAACTCAATGAAAGCTAATAACACGAGCATTGTGCAATACATAGCCAGACTAGTTTAACCATCTACCTCTAGTAATTAATTACCAAGGATGCAAATATACACATTAACTGTGCAATCAGCACATTCAGATCTTAATTGTTTTGCCAACTTGAGGTTGCACCCATGAGACTGCTTCATGTAAGATACCTCCTTGATCATTCAGGATTTGAAGCATAGCATTTTCCTTCCGCAGAAAATGTTCCTGCAATTGTAACACAAGATATTTAATGTTAAAAGAAATACAACACATAGCAACTAGTAATCTTGCACGCTACTTAACATATGTGCACATTGGAGCAAAAACATAACTAACCTCAAAATGGCTTAATGCATGGCAATATCAAGTATAGTAAGACCATCGTAAATCACTTTTGAGGGCTAATTCTACTATTCTAGTTTACTATTGCTGTTACATTTGTTCGACAGTACATGTGCTTGCATATATAGTGGGGAGAGTCGAGATCCACCGATCCTCAAAATAAAAAACCCATAAATATATTTCAAGCATGTAATTTTGGTCATGTACATACACTGATACACATTACAGGTCAAATTTGTGGTTGTAGACACTAGACAGTGATTCAAAAGGTGTAAAAAATTCTAGGAATGATCAGAAAATAGCTTTATAACTAGGTATATCAAAAAAGAATGGCAATGAAGCAAACTTACATCATAGAACATCCTCGTCGCGGATTCTTTTTCTTCTTTTCTCTTTGTTTAGTTGGAGGCTGGATTACTACCTTGATAGCAGCATCAAACACAGCTTTGACATTCTACATGTTATTGAAATACACAAAAGTAAGACTTTTCAGCAAGTTACAGAATCTAACACTTCAAATTAAGGCAAAACTACTACAGCAAGAGCAAACGATTCTCTTACAGCAACTTTACCTGCTGTGTCTTTGAGCTGCACTCAATGTAATATGTAGCACCAATTTGTTTCTGAAGTTCCTCCCCCTGCAAAGTAGAAATGGCAAAGACAAAATAATTTTTTCAGAAGCCGGAATGTGTTCATCATTTCATCTCTTAAACCTCAAGATTAAGGATAGCCAAAGTTCTAATGCCCTGATTTATCACTAATCAACAGACAATAGAGATATACCTGTGCTGTGGTAACAGGTATCATTCCAGGATGGTCCAACAAGTAGTGCTTGTCTTCACGAAGATCTGTAAGCAACATTATGATTTGTAAATATTAAGACCCATTCTTTAATTAAGGAATGTTTTGTCATATATAACTATATAAGGTAAGATGATATTAAACTAGGTGTTCACGATAGCGTATTGGGTCCCTAATCACAGCAATAATTGGATGGTTGCTGTCGATTATGAAAATCTTGGCTATGAACTTACGATTGGTTCTACGAAAAGCAGCTAGTTCAGGGACTGAAAAATTAGGGTTTTCGACTGTGCTTCATCAATGGTTCATACTCAATTATAGCCGAGTTTTCATTATTGCGTATAAACATGATATGTCATGCAGTTCCAGAAATAACTTTAAAGCTTGCCACATTTACTAAGCTTCACTAGATAGACCAATTTTAGGTTTGTTTCTTACCATTTGGTCAACTACATGGATGGTAACCTCTCCACATTACAGTGATTGCTCTCATTGGATTGGTAACCTAAGAGAATTCCAACAATGCTGAGACAAAGAGATGCTAACCAGATAGTATGATAAAATGCACAATCATACTACAACCAGCCAATCCAACCCACCTATATGAAGTTAGGCAAAAAAAAAAAGCATTCATTATCAACACAACTCACCCAATTTTGTGCCTACCAACACAATGGGCACACCAGGTGCATAATGCTGAAGCTCCGGTATCCACTGAAGGGGAAAGAACAAAGGGCAAACATATAAATCTCTTGGTAATTCCAAATAAACAGGAAGGAACCGTAAGGCAAGTCCAAGAAACGAAGACAGCACATTTCAGCACCTTCTTCATGACATTCTCATAGCTAGGTCGGCTCACAAGTGAGAAGGCGAGCACGAAAACATCAGCACCACGGTAGCTTAGAGGCCTCAGTCGGTTGTAATCCTCCTGCCCTGGAACGGACGTGATCATGTGAGCTCTAAGTTACCAAAAGAATCATCAAAACGCAAAATTTTCAACTACTGTGAGTAATTGAGAAGACGAAAAACCTAGAATTCACAAGTACATTAGGGCAAACAAAGCAATCAAATAAAGATCTCAAATTACCAGCAGTATCCCAAAGGCCCAAATTCACCGTGGTGCCGTCCACAACTACGTTTGCGCTGAAATTGTCGAACACCGTAGGTATGTAGTCCTGCCAAGACAAAATACGCATCACAAATTTGAAAAATTAGAGACACGCAATCGAAAATTACTCGTAGAATCAAACAAAATAAACCACTAGCATAAGAAAGAACCCTCAAAGGAAAACCGAGAAAGATCGAACTTTTTCCACAAACAAACAGTCCCCAAGAAAAGAAAATCAGCAAAAGTACTGAAAATTTCCTTTGACTCGAAATCAAAGCTCCTAACTTCACAAGAAATCGCCCAACAAAGCCAAGTCTTTGGCACAAGAACCGTACACAAGAAATCGCCCTCGCCCAAGAAAGGTTTTGCTTACAGTGGGGAACTTGTTGCTGGTGTAGCAGATGAGCATGCATGTTTTGCCCACGGCGCCGTCGCCCACCGTGACGCACTTGATGAACCGGGAAGCGTTGGACGCCATGACCACACCACCCCTCTCCGATTCCCTAGAGCTCGAGAAGGGAAGGAACGGAAGAGGGTGCGAGGAGAGGGGAGGGGAGGAGTTCTTGGTGGGGTGTTTGGTGCGTGACTTCTTTGGCGAAGTGAAGAGGGTCACATGCTTCTCACCACACTCTGCCTAGAGAAGTGGAGAGTAGAGAACTACCCCCGCTCTCATTTTAGATCCGCCTCAAACCGCTTAGCTCGTCTTCAAGCTTCAGAAACCACTTGCAACATATCAATTTTTATTTTTTTATTATTTATATTATTTTAAAAGATATAACAGTGTTTTTGAATTTTTCTTAACTTTTAATTATTTTTAATTTTTTAACTTAAAAAACTAACAGCCACTATAGTGTAATTGCAGCTAAAAGACTCCAACAGAAGCCAAAAACTATGGATTTTAAGGTGCTCTTCATTTCGGCTTATTTTTTTTACTATTTAGCACTGTAGCTGACTTCTTTTGTACTATAGCTACTGATGGCTTATTTGATATAATTAAATTTTAAAAAATAAAAAACAGATTAACCTATTATGAACAATACAAAGAAATATGATAAAAAAACCAAGAAAGAAAAAAAATAAAAAACCAAAAAAACAAAAAATAGAAAAATAGAAATAAAAAACTAAAATTGAAACCCAAACAAACGGGCCTAAACCGTTTGGAGCACTAATTTGGCCCTGTTCTTTGCGGCTTCTAGAAGCGGCTTTTGGCTTTTGCTACAGTAACTAACTTTTAAACGGAGTATTTTTTTAACTAATTTTGGAGCTGTGGTAACCGTTTGTTTTTTTTAACTAATTCTGGCTTTTTTAACTAATTTTGGCTTTTGGTTTTGGCTTTTAGCTTTTGGCTTTTGGAGCACTAATTTTGCTACAGTAACTAATTGTAGTAGGCATCAAGACCTGCCATATGTGATCCTGCCATATGTGATGTTGGAGTGGCTTCTAATGTGAAGTTGGGATTTATTTTAGATCCGTTTGGAACAAAATAGAATTGCTACGGAGGCAAAATCCTATGAATTTTTTCCTATTGTCCCGCTTAATTGAAACAAATGAATGACTCCCAAAAGTTCCTTTGATCTTATGTAGGGCCTACGTGTTTTGAAGCTTTTATATGGGTTCAGGAGCACTTTGCTTTGGTTTTAGCTTTGTTATAGTAACTAGTTTTTAAATGATGAATTTTTAAAACGGGATCTACAGATAAATTGTAGTAGATAATGTACCGAATTTTAGCTATACTAAGATAAATAACATATGACTATTTTTCTTTGTATACTGCCTCTCACGAACAGCCAGAATTAAAAAAATTTAAACTAAAATCTATAAACCATAGTCTAAAAGAACCCACCTTGATGTTTCCGATGTAGCAACTGGATAGCATAATATCGGAAAATCAATAATAACCCAACCAATACATATACTATAAAACAGAACTTTAATCCTTATCCAGAAAACCTGAATGCCCACATCGGTTGGACCAACCGATGGCTGGCGCGCATAGCTTATTTTGAAAACTGACCACCACCACACTTTACGTAAGTCTACGGTTTCTTGAGATAGCATACTACCATTACAAATTCTCCATCTGGCTAGGCTTATGTGATTTTTCACGACAACTGAAGTGTCGTTAAAAGTTACCGACAACATAGTTTGTTTTGTTTTGTAAGACACCATAATGCAGCTCACCATAACTTGGAAACTTTTGATTGAAACTGAAATGATAAAGCCTGGTTAGTCATGGTGAAATTGAATATCAATACTATGCATTTGTATCACGAAGATTAACCTGCCCATTAATAAATCACAAAAATTCCGACTAGTGCCAAAGTGCCGAGAAACTTATGCAAAATATTAGTTTCACGAATGGGAGAGCACGGATACCTCGTTGTAGATACTGGCAGTGATGGGGGCCAATCCTAAAAAAAAATTGCAACTGCAGTGTCAAATTAAAACAAGTTGCTTTCGACTTTCAACCAATCTTCGTATAGAAAAATTCCAACTAATCCACTAGAAGTCTTTGGCAGAAAAGTAATGGCTTTGTACTGCCTTTGGTTATGCTTGATGTCCTTCGATTTTTGGCATCTTGAGCCTATTGGGCACAAAAAAGTGATTTTGGTCGGATGCTATGTTTTGCAATTCAAGTAAAGATACTCGCCTTCTTGAACAACACACAAAAGAAAAAAAAAGGGAGGGGGTGGAACTCATCCTATTCTAGTTTTTCTTGACTCGCGTTATTACGCATCTTGAGCCGAGGGTCACTGTATATTTGATGAACCAATCGAATTTGGACTTGAAATTACATGTGAAATCTATTTGCTTGTGAGAAAATCTCTTCCCAAATTGATGCCCAATTGGCGTGTCTAGCATTCTTATATTGAAACAGTAGATTTAGACAAATATTTCCGATATATTTACTCTTCGGTCCATGAATTCAAATCAATTTCGAGCGAGGGCACTTAACAGTTTCGGGTCACCCTAGCTGTCTCCGCTTAATATTTTGTGGTTTCTGCCATTTTCCCTCTTTTCGCCTTTTTCCCTTGGAAGTTTGCTTACCTCGCTGTACAACGCCATGATTACAATCTTCAACTGTTCATCAAATCATTTGTAAATGAAACTCTCATCATTACAAAGGTTAGTACAACAGAAAAGCCGTCGGTGAATCATGATGTTTTGTTTCTTTACTTCCCAACTCATCTATCAAAGAGAAGAGGACCGGAACAATATGTCCGGTCCATATTAACTTCTAAAAACTGTTATTTTATAGTAAATATCTTTTCTATAGTACATAGCTTTTAAATAAAACATCTTTTTAAAATGGAGTCTAATAGTCGATTATAGTACACACTACACCGACTTCATTTATATCGGTTAAAATTATATACGAGTGTCTATCTACGAGTTTTTCTACGAACTATTCAATTTATAAGCCAAAGCTAAAAGCCAAAATCAAAATAGTCTCCTTATAAACCACCATTTTGCAAAGCCAAACCATGACAAAAACATTCACCATTTTACAAAGTCAAATCATGACAAAAGCATTGTCACTGTCTTGACATGAGACTATGCGTGTCCCTTACGACGAGCACAGATTAATACTGGTAACAATAATCAGGTGGGGACAAGTGCAGCCACATCAAAACTAAAAAAAAAAACTCCGAATGCCAGACTAATCTAGTAGTACGCCTTTTGCTGATACATTGATCTCGCAGTATTTTGAGCAAAATCCAAAAGATTTTCCATGATATAATGGTAGTATGTAAAGTATCATTCAGCAATACCTGCAAAGCTAAAAAATATACCTCTACTATACTTAGCTGGGAGCTCCCTCTTGCACTTGCACAGAGAAAGCATCAAACAGTGCCTCAAATGATGGGAACGTGGGCGTCCGATTTCCTAAATGCTGCGCCCTGTCATAATGTGCACGCTTTCTTCTTGTTCTTTCTCTAGCCACCTTGATTAAGATGAACGGAAAGGCTCGTCCTCCCTTGCCAGGTGGGTGTCCTTCGCAGATCGGCCGTGCCTTTTGTTGAGCCCAAAACGCCATGATCAGTAATCGGTCCGGCGTGTCGATCGTTATTTGAGCTTGAATACAACAGGGCACCGCCCTCTTCCCCGACCATTTTGATGGGTCTATTTATATTGATTTTTTGTTTCTAATTTTAACTTATAAATAGTAACAGTTTTAGAGAAATCGTACGAAGAAAAACAATCACATACGATTTTAGCCGATATAAGCAAGATTGTCAGAATAGTGATTCTAAATCGGATTGAAGATAGTATAGAAGGATTGCATTTTAGGATCGAATCGTAGAATGTAAGATTCTATCTGATTCTACTAAAAACATATTTATTTTAATTTACCGTGTATTTCAAAAGTGATACGAGTGTTTATTTGGTCATTTAGCATCTAATTTGATTAATAAATATATCTTATTCATGATTAGAATCATGGTTTAAATTCCATGTTATTGAGAACTACGACTAGAAGAGCGATATTATCAATATTACGATCATTTTATATAAAAATATAAAATAAATAGATAATTAATTTTTATTATTTTAAACTTCCAAATCTTAATATCTAAGTTATTAACTACTTAGTATTTAATAAACAATTTGAATTGAGAGATAGGACACAACCAGACACCTAAATTTTTTATAATCTTAGATAATATGTGATTCAACTGCGATTCTACCACGATTCTATGACTAGAATCACAATTATAACCCGATTCTACCGGTACGATTTGAGTCGGATTGGCTTCGTGAGATCATAGAATCATACGATTCTATGACTAGAATCACAATTTTAATAATTTTGGATATAAATTAAGTTATTATAGTATCTACTATAATCGATTAATAGATTTTATTTTTTTTAAAAAATACTGTTTTAAAAACTAGTTATCATAAAAAAAATTATTTACTACAGAAAAATATCTTTTTGGAAACCACATTTACGAACACTCGGTCGATGCGTATCGCAACTATCACGAGATTCAGAACAAGAGCACTGACGCATATTGGACCTACTGGACTGCAATTTATCGGGAAGAAAACAAAGACTGTTGTTTGATTATGCCTACAGGATCACCAGTTCATTCTACCAATATTTCGTCGCATCATTGGGACAACTCACATGTCATCATTACACTTGGTATGAGTTGGCTCGTGTTGGAAGGAGTAACACTTTTTTCCTTTTCTTTCCATGGCACTGTGGCAGTGGTAGTATACAGCAAGAAGTCAAGCAGGTCCTGCCCTAACGAGATTTTGCTTTTGGCTACCAACTTCTTAATTTTATTTTTTAAGTTTTTTAATCTCTTATTTCTTTGAATTTTTTAAATTCAGTTACATTAAAAATACTAGTGGCTATAGTGCACAAAAAATAACCCGGAACCTAGGCTTATAAGCCCAAACTCAGCCCTCGGCAGAATGACTGCTGCCAATAGCAGCGGTCCGGTTAAGGTGGGTTTGGTTGGGGATGAAGTGGGATGGGGTGAGATGGTGTCTATTTTTTTGTGATGAGATGGGATGGAATGGTTTAGGGGGCAGTTGTAGAAAAAATATGTTAGTCCATCACGGATAATACAAAGGAATACGAGAAAAAAAGAAAAAGCAAAAAAGCTCAAAAGATCTAAAAAATAGAAAAAGACGAAATTACTGAATAATGAAAAAAAGCAGAAGTCAGAAGTAGAAACTGACTTTAAGCCAAAATGAGCAGGACCTTAGATAGAGTATTTGATTGGAGAGGAGGAATGGTCCACGATTTCATTTGGTTGAGAGAATGGAATGGTACAGGAAAGAATAATTTGGTGTTTGGTTGGACAAATGAAATGAGATGGAATTGGTTGCCATAACTGGTGGTAAAGATACCCTTAAATATCTCATCTCTTTTAGCCCGTTGGATTAAAATATAACGGATTTCAACCCATCTCCCTCAATTTGGTATAAATCTCTCTTTCTCACCCCTTCCAACCCAAACCCGTGTGCTGCTAGTCCTTCGCCTCTTGCCAGTGCTGCCTCCCACCGCCCCTCGTGCGTCGCCACCAGAGCCGCCTCGTGCACCGGCTCCCTCCGCTAGATCTGGCCCTCCACCACTAGTGCCCCTCTATGACAACGGCAACCTTGGCTCCCCTCGCTAGTGCTTCTCTGCTCTTGGTGGCATAACCTGCCGCAGCAACCTCCGGATCCCCTTTGACCCTTCCTTTTCCTCGGTGCCATCATCGGCCGGTTCTACCCCTCCCTTCTCCTCATGTGGCTCCTTGAAGGATCATGTGAGAAGGTTATATTTAATATTATGATAAATTATTGTAAGTTCATGGAGTGGTTAAGTGATTTTGCAAAAATTGCATTTTGTTTTGACTGTTTTCTGGAAGTTTCAGGAAAATAGGAATTACTGTAGGATTTGGTACGGTCATACCGCAGGGTGGTAGTACCACAGGTGTTGGTGTGGTCATACTGCAATATGGTAGCACCGAATTTCACGGTGGTATATTTTTTTCAAAGAGATCCAGTGCGAGGTGAGAAGGTGCCATAGTACTAGTTTGGGAAGCGGTAGTACCGGTATATTACGTGCGGTATTACCAGATTTGGCAAAAAAATAGGATTTTGGGTTTTGAGTTATGGATTGAGTTGGGGTAACCTGGGTCATTGCATTAAGCTTGCATGGTGCATGTTTTGACTAATGTAGGTTAAATTATGAAAAACTTGTATCTAAAAATAATTTCTTTGTCTTTGGATGTGCAGAGTAGTTTGGAGTCAACTGTGGTGAAGAGAATTAGGGCTTGGCTCATGGAGGAGTTGAGGCCTAGAACGATTAAGAATGCCGGGTGAGATGATGAACTTAAGCATGGCACGAGAAAGGTGAGAAATGTTGAAGGCGAGTTCGAACGGCGAGATGACACCATGAGGCTTAAATGGTCCAAGTTAACCATGGTTTGTGGAACCGGGATGGGAGAGACTTGGCAGCGCGTGATATACTAGTGGCACACCTACACGTGGCAAGCATAGTGATTGCTTGTAAAGGATGGTGATGACCGGGTCAACGAGGGGTATTTTGGTAGTTTGACCAAAATACCGAAAACCATCTTGAATGAAAACTGCAATGCGTTGGCGACGTGTTGGAGAGTGATTTTGGTCAAGATGGAGCTGGTTTGATCGAGACGGATTATGGCCAAGGGTTTAGCAGATACGGGCTTATACGTTTTTAAAGCATGCATAAGTGAACATATATAAGTAAAATTCGTATGTGTATGGTTAATAGGTTTTTCCCATTGTGTTAGTAGATATGATCCAATAAGAGCTAGGTGTGGTTGGTTACCCACCTATTTAAAAGGTTGAGATGGAGACATATGGTTAACAATCCAACCTATCTCTCTTGTGCCTTCATGTCTAGGGTTCGGGTTTAAGAGTTAAGTACTTTGTGTGCTCTCTGTTATCCAAGGTAGAGTGGCTCTAAAACCTACCGTTTCAAGTGGCAATATATCAATCTTTGATCACCTCCTTGTCTATTTCTTGTTTTAATTAATTTACTCTTGTTTCGGTTAGTTTTGATCTCTCCCCTCTCCTCTTCTTGATCTTGATGTGTCAAGAACGTGATTAAGATGGAGATAACATCTGAAGATCAATCTCCTATCATCTAGTCACTTTGATAGCAAATTAATAAAGGAATCCAGTTTTGTTTGATTTTGGCCTCATTGAGTGATTTCTTGTTTCAAATATTTTTGGATTGTGTTCTTTAGTATTCTAGTTAGCTGTGATATGTGAGAATACATTTAGAGCTATTTTGACTATTATCTATCCACGAGCAAGTTGTATTCATCGTTTAGGGTTTTTGCTCGGTTTTGGTGCAACCTTTCAACAAACTGAAAAAGATGTCAACTTTGATCATGGTTTTCATGATCATTTGTTGGAATAGATTCTTTATATCTTAGAGTAGATCCTCGCAAATGTTTATGTCATTTGAATCAATGGATCAAAAGTTTTCGCGATTCTTGTTTTTGAATTTGTACTGAAATCACTGTTTATCTAGGAAAGGTAGTATCACAGTGCAAATAAAGGTACTTTCGAAAAACGGTAGTGCCGCTGCTATAACAAAGATATTATTGATTTTGCTGATTTCTCTCCAAAATTTCAGCAGCTTGTCTTGCTTGTTTTGTGGTAGTTTTTCATCTCAATCTTTATAGCTTTATAACTATTGAAGTGATGGATTATAGAATATATGAGAAATTTTTTTAAAAATAATATTCACCCCCTCTGGTATCATCTTCATCTTACACTCCTCAACACCGCTGTTGTTCGGTTCTAACAAGAATAATCCTCTAAGATAAACACATTCCATCTCGTTATATCCTACCCCACCAACCAAACACCGACAGAGGCCCATCCCGTTCCACTTCATCCCCTAGCCACGCACCCTTAGCTAACCGCTGCGGCGGCTGGCCCATCGTCGTGCGCATCGAGCGACCGACTCGTCGAGGCCCGAGAGAATGTCTCGATTGGGCGTTGCTGGCTCGCCGTCGTGAGTCATTAACGCCTATGTACGTACTTGCTAGTACCAGCACGACGACAGTGGAGTGGAGTACACGCGCGTACGAACGTCCGGGGTAGGATGGGCTCGGCGCGGGGTCGGTGGCGCCCTGCCTACGTTTTGTTTCCTTCTCTTAATTGTGCCTTCTTGGTGTGGCGCCTCACCGCTCATTCTTGAATAGCATTACACCATTGGAGCTAACACTACATTCCTTAACGATGGCATAACCTTCACACCTATACTATATGTTTGTCTGAGCTCTGATGGGGCAGCGTCGCCGTCGAGAGGGTCGATTGGAACGGAAGGCCAGAGGAGCAAGGGCGATTAGTTACTATCCATTGCCTTCGTACGTTATGGAACGACGACGGGGACGATCGCTGTTTCGTTTAAAGATGGTAGCAGCAGCAGTTTGTACGTTTACGCCATGTTCGTCTTAAAGTCGGAGGAACGGAGGTGGCATGTGGGTTTTATGAATCCCTGTTTGAAAATGCTGTTCGAACTGGACACAACCACTGTTTACTAATGGTACCGGTAACTCCCTTTACCAGTCCAGACTAGCACTGCAGCTTCGAAAAAAAAAAAGTGGCTGCTGTACAGGGCAAGTCCTGAGACCGGCCGAAACCAGCAGAATTTCAAATCCTTCATGGCCAAGTTGGACTTGGGAGCCCACTCACGTTCCGATTCCCAGTCAGTCAGCAACAGGTGCGTGCTGTGAACCAGTAGCAGGATTGCCGCACAGACCATCACAATCCGCCCATAAAAATTGAAGGCGTGTGAATCGGACGGGCTACCACCCACCGAAGCATGACGCTGAAGGGAGGCAAGAGAAGAGACGACGCAAGCTTTCGCCTTTTGGCACATAGGGGTACGATGATACGAGCGGAGGAAATGCAGCAATGGAAGGCGCCACGTGGGGCCAGTTGTTCTCCTTGCTTGAGCTGGAAGCCAGCTCCTCTTCCATAGCTACCGAGGAGGACAGCCGCGGCATGAGAAGGCACAGGCAAACAAAAGATTGGTAGCGAAGGCTGAAATATGAGTAGTACGACTTGGCCGGCAACCACTTCACGTACTCGTTCTTAACTGACGACGATTGCTGCTTCGATCAAACGAGAGCGCACGGACAGAGTCAAATGTGAAGGTTTCACTCCAAATTTGACATTGGCTGCGTGCAAGGATAACCACTGACGAGGATGCAGTTTGTGTTGGACTTTGCTGGGTGTCCAGGCAAAATAGAAAGTACGATTTCTCTTCGACTTACCAATTTAATGTGATAAAAAAAACCATGTTTATCAAACGCTATCGCTTTCACGATGACTCACTGCTGGTAACCACTCCAGGTCTCCAGCTGATGGTGATGTGACGCTCGCTTACTCTGAGCCTTCTTTGGTGAAGCTATACACCAACCCGCTCTTTGACATCCAGAACCTCCGAAGGGCTTTCTATTCATAAAATCAGGCTTCTCACGGGCTGGACATTGTACCGAGCTACTAATCAATTCAACCAAAAATGTGGCCCAAGCAGGGCTACCTGATAGCCGAAGGCTGCATCTTGCTCCCATTAGGTCCTCAGGTCATCAGACATTGCCGACGGTATACAGTGTGTTGTCAGAATGTCCTGAGTAGCAGCCTCTGCAGTTCTTGTCTCGAGGACAACATTCTGTCAAACCGTACATAGTTAAGTAACGTCAGCCACCTAAGCAACTGCATTCAACAAGGACATTGACACCCCCCCGTTTTGTCAAATTAGCAAGCGGCATGTTCTTAGGAGGGAAAATTAGCTCAATACCGCTGCAAAGATATATAAATTGGAAAATAATATCCAATATGAGGGCCACCTGTCAATGACACCGTTCTAACAGGAAAGATTACATAAAGGAGGAATCTGGGGATACCTGGTCATACTCCAGATCAAACTTCAAGAATTCATCCTTGCAATTTTCCACCATCGTTACTAAGTTCTTCGAATTTTTTACAGGCTGACCATTGACAACAAGGAACTATCGACAAGATGACAATAAAGGATTTTAGTCACCACTCACCAAACTAAATCAGAAAAGTCACTCCACATTAATAGTGTCAATTATTTTGGCTTTCAGAAACAACGGGAAAACAGAGAGGTGCTGGAGCACTATCAGACAGAGCTATCAGAGCATCTATATAATTTGGCAAATATATTAAACTGCAAGTGCTTCACTACAGAAATACATATAGAAAAGGACAAACAATATATCAATAAATGCATGGGCAAATAATAGCTGGCTGACAGAATTCCAGACTGCACACAAATGGCTTTAACAACAATATGCCTGGAGAAACCGCTAGAATCAACCAAAATAATTCATGGTAGTGGACCCCAGAACTTATTACCTGAGTATTCACCCAATATCTTCATAACCGATGTTGATATCTGCCACAAGCGCCTGCAAGGGTTCAACACATATCATCAAGTTGACTCGAAAGAAAATTCTAGCTAGCTATGGAGCAAAATGAATACTGAAGCCGTATTAGGACAGAAATTTTCATGAACAATTAGTAGGGAAGAACTTGTAACATGTGATACCACCACCAACTGTTCATCAGGTGATTGGGCCATTGCATGCAAATGCTTGACCAACAACTTGACAGGTGCATCATATTCATAGTCTTTTCCATACTGATACATAAGCAGATCCAGTGAGCTTAAGGAAGGAAAAAAATTCTAACAGAACTTTTTCTTAAAATGAAATTAAGCTAACAGAGAAGTAACAAGCAGTTGCAGGAGAAAGATTGCTAAAAGTAGGATATAAACAAATTGGTATGTGATTTGGAAGTCTTCTAGAAAGATTGTCCAAGAAGAGTGGCTTGCAAGAACTCATCGTCAAGTATTTAGTCCTAACATGATCTGCTTTACAATAATGAGCGAGACTAAAATAGGACTCTTACAGGGACTTCTTTGTCATTAACCCCACAATACCAATATGTCACCCCATGCTTGAGTGATATACACACTAGCATCTAGTACTGCCCTCATAACAGCAATTGAAACACAAATCCAAGTTGTGCTTGGGGTAGGTTCGGGGAAATAAAATTAACAGCATAGAACATCCCTCAGTAGAATAAGGCACCGCTACTGATTCCCTGGAAGATCACACTTTTCAGGATTGTGACAAATCATACTGAAATGCAGGACATTGACAGCCTACCAAGGATGTATTGTTGGTTATTGAATGAACTGAAAACAAAATGCAAAAAAGAAAATAGATAGAAACCTCGGATCGCAGATATGGAACAGAGACGGCTGCAAAAACAAAGCCAGCAACAATGTAATATGATGGTGGCCTGCCCTTGACATGAGCTGCAATGAGTCTTTTGTGGGTTACTAGATTTATTTTAAATTCATGAACTTTCGAACTGCGCAGGACTTTAACAAGGGCTTTCTCGCCGGTATATTTCTGAGAAATAAGATAGGTGAAGCCAATGCGCTCGCCATGCCTGAAAGGAACTGGTGACCAAAAAAATGGGTAAGCAACAAGCATTTGTTAAAAGGGGTAATTATTGCTTTACTGAGAAAGATAGAGTTTTATCAGGAAAACATTAAACATTCATTTGAATGGCTACAAAGTTAACACTGGAATCTGTTCACCGATATAAACAAAAGAGCAATCCTTTTAGCACCACATGTGGAATTTGACAAGATTCGTGTATCTACTAGATTCAAATGGAAACAAAAATCATCAGTCAGGTTGGCAAGCTACAAATGTGCTACAAGTATCAAAAATCGGAATTAAGTTCTGCATAAGCTAGCAGAATTATGATTTCAATAAGAACCGGCATTTGGACTATCTAGAATGAAAGAATCGTCATATTAACCAAGCTTTAAGAAACATTTCCACACATAAACTACAAACATGATGGGAGCGAGACACAGGTGACATCTAGGAAGAGAGAAAAACATGGAAGTAGCAACTAGCCACTACTGCATGTAGTCTTGTACAAGTCCAATAAAGACATGGCACGCATGATTGCACTTGTGTATAGCAAAATATAGTGTATCAAATTTAACAAGTTACATTGCACAAAGAGTAAAATAACCTTCATGGTTTGAACGGACGACTAACCTGTACCATCATTGGCAATGTCAATACCTTCGAAGCTAAGAATAATATCTGAGGGCTGTAATAATCCAGACTCGGGGGCAGTGGGCTCCACCCTCCTAACACGAACACCCTTTTGATCAGGTTTCATTCCCATTGCTTTGCGGAGATCAGGATTTTCCATTTTCTGCCATTCTATCCCAAGTATAGGGAAGCCTGAAATAATATCACAAAAATATAATCAACAAATCACATGGCAAACACAGAATATCTGAGAGATAGTAGCGAACATTATAGCACAGAACATGGAATTGGCATCATAAGATCAATAAGGAACAATTGGATCCATACTGTGGTATAGATTATTCCTATCAGTGCCGTTCAACAAGTTCTAATGTACTACTTAAAATGATACAAAAGATTACCAAAAGAAGAGTTCATTGTGCTTGAGACCAGCAATAAATTAAATCAGTAATCATAATAATAAAAGCAAATTGTATCTTCCATACAATTATAGAATAGGACAATTTACCTGTATACCCTCCAGATTTTTCATAGTCTTGAATGAAGTGCATAATAACTGTGGTGGGTATCACATAACCTATATTCTCTGCATCTTCATGCTTGAGAGATTGAAAAGCTATACCAACACATTTGCCCCTATCATTAAAAGCGGGGCCAGCTGAATTTCCTGAATTAATAACTGCATCTATCTGTCCATTGGAAAATGCCCAAATTAAATAGGTTAATAAGTAGATAAATTGCCATTTCTCCAAATGTTAACTTCACATATAATATTATTCTAAAGAGAATTATTTGAAGGAATGAGAAAATTTTGGAAGGAAAAAGTAGCTGCAATCCTAGAAGTTCTGTAGAACCATGAACATATGAAAGTATTTCTATCCTAGAGACCACACCGCTTGTCACAGATATTGTATCTCCTCCGATTGGATAACCAACAACAGTGACCGCATCCTGAAGTGCTGGTAACGATCCAAACTCAACTGGTGAAACTCCTTCCCAGAATTCATCATCATTGACAGTTAAAAACGCTGAAATGGATAGAAAATTTTCAAGTTAGACCACATGAGTTATGAAAACAATTTCCTCTATACCCATTCAACAATAAAGCCTCCAGGTTCAAATATTTAAAACTGTAATCTATTCCCAGATCAAGATTAGCAAAACAAGCAAACACAAAAAAATTCTTCTATACCCACTCAGCAAAGACATTTTTCAAGTTCAAAGATTTAAACCTGTAATCTATTCCAAGAGCTGAGATTTACAAAAAAAATCATCCGTACATGCTTCAGCATTTTCAAATCCATATGTTCTGAAACTACAACAAAGTAACCAACTTTTCAACAACTTGAGAATACCAACAATCTGACTTCATATGCAATAATTTTGCTACTCTCCACAACTATATGTCAGGTCTCACAAGATCACATCATAAGTCATACTCATAACTATCTAAACCACAAAAAGGGTCCAAACTAGGCACCTAAAGGCTGAAGTTCCCAACTTCCAGCGGTTTCCAGTGGCAGAACCAGGCCTCGGGCTAGAATGGGCTATAGCCCAAAGGTCTAGAAACTAAAGCCTATAGAGAATTAGTGATTAGGGTGTGAAAGCTTAGGAACAAAAGTCCAAGTCGGCCTAAAAACAGTTGGCTCAGCTCGGACTTGGGCTGACACTGGTTCCGCTCTGAGCGGTTCCCAAGCTACCATATGAATCAAGCAATGCACGGAGCATTAGAATTTAGAGGAGTCTGTGCAATGACGCAAAAGCTCTGTAGCACAATCAATATTAAAAGAAACAAAGGAACAAACAATGCAGGTGGTGGCAGATAAGGGGAGAGCGTACGCACCAGTGTCGCACTCCGTGCCAATGGCGAGGACGGTGGCTAGGTACTTGGTGCCGGAGCCACGCTTCTTAAGCTTGACCTGGGTGTAGTGCTCGATGGAGTGGGCGTTTGTGAGGACGCGGCGTCCTCCGATGATGAAGCCGCCGCTGCTGGAGCTATACTGCCGCTTCCTCTGCCACGGCAGCGAGAAGTTGGGCTCCGTGTGCACGCAGAACACCTTCACCACCGCGTCCATGGACGGCACCACCCTCCTACCCTCCACCCAGCCCGCGGGGGGCGCCTCCGTTATCGCGTCCCCTCCATTCGCCACCGGCTTAGGCTCCCCGTGGCGGGCGCGAGGCGTCCGCGTCGGCTGGGGCCTCGTGGCGGCGCGACTTGCGCCCGCGTCGGCCGTGTCTGTTTGAAACGGGGGATCGATTGAACGGGTATGGTTTAGACGGCGGTGATAGAAAATTGAAGTGGTAAGTGGAGTCCAGTAGCTCAGCGTTCTGAGAATATCAGATGGCTGAAAGGTTATCATCTGTTGTGTATTTGTTATGTATTCAATGGCCCGAATTGATTGCTATCTTTATTAGCTTATTAACTGTGCACTTTGTCGACACTATTTCTAGTCAATTGTCTTAATGCTTTTATTAATGTTGGCAGCCAGTATAAAAGCTTGTAAAACCCTATTGAGCAGTCATCCAAGAAATATATCAAAACACTAACCATCGTATTGTAGCCTAATTCATAATGTTCTTAATATGAGATTTCCACCCATGGTTCTGACATTATGGTATCAGAGCAGTTCGGTTCTTGGCCAATAAGGGGATCTAGGTCTTGTGTTGGTAAGGGTTTGGGAGCAGCTTCTTGTCTCCCAGTAAAATTCCAGAATCGCACAAGCCAGTGAACTTTTGAGGGAGAATCGGTGAACTTTTGAGCAGATTGGATAGGTTGGGTTAGTGTATTGCTAGCTTTATAAAATCCCTGGTCAAATCTGCCTAAATCAAACATGGTGAGATAGACTCCTCTCACCTTACCCGAAGAAGGTGAAGTCTCTTATGCTACGGCAGCAGAGATGGAAGAGATGGGAAATGACAAAGCCGATTTGAAGAAAAGTCAAGAGGAATCTCAGAAAAAGATTCAAGCTCAGATGGATAAAATTGGTTGGGAGATGATTTCCAATTTTATGAATGCACACCTCAACCGGGAGGTCTCCGATAGGCAATCTGGTTTCCAAGATAACTATGGTCGCTCCTTTGCACCTTTTATGGTAGTAATTAATGGAGTGGTAGATGCAAATGTTTCTGTTGCTGGAGTTAGTCCACCACCTATTTCTTTTGTGGGAAATTTGTGTGTGCCACCGGTCAATTTGGGAGAAAGGAATGGAAAGAATAGAAAACCCTCCAGGTTTGTCTCATAACATGTTGAGTTTAGATCATCATTATAGTAATCTGCAAAGTGGCAATCAAAACCCTAGAATGGTACCTTTTGGACCAATGCAGTGGGCTACTACAGTCACTACTCACCCACAAAGTTCTCCATCTCTGGATGAATTTTTGGAACATAGACAAGGCAGTGGACAGCTATTTTATTATGAGAACAATAGAGCTCAAGCCATATTGAAATCACCCAAACTAAAATTTCTTGAATTTGATGGTAAAGATCCTGATGGATGGATTGCCAAGGCCGAAAAATACTTTGATGTCACTAGAACGCCCTGGGGACAGAGGACTGATTACACAGTAACATACTTAAAGGGTAAAGCCAATTACTGGTGAAGAGGCACTAGGTGTAATTATGCAATTTTCTCTAGCATCAGTTCTGCAAAATGTTGGGGCATAGGTTTGCTGAAACTTCTATTTATGATAACATAAGGATGTTTCACTGGTTGAGACAAAATGGGTCAGTTAAGTCCTATGTTGAACAATTTGAAGAACTTATGAGCCTAGTGAAGAGGGACAATCTAGTATTGCCGGATGAATATTATGTATGCAACTTTATAGCAGGCTTACAAGATTATATTCAGAATCATTTGCAATGTCACCGACCAAGAAACTTGATTGAGGTTATATGGATGGCTAGAAGAATTGAGCAGTCTCATCCTTTGAGGTATAAAAGTTATGGGTATCTTTCCAAGGAGCAGTATAATAACTATAAGGACAAAGGGTATCCCAAAATGAGTCATTATCCCAAAACCTAGAAACTCGAAAGAGAGGGAAAGGCCTGGACGGGCAACATACAATTAAAGATGGGTAAGGACTATGGCAAATGCAGAAAATGTCCTAAACTCTGGTTCCCTGGGCACAAGTGTAAAATTAATGAGAAACAATTATTCACAGTGACTAATGGGGATCAAGATGAAGAACAAACCAGTGAATATGAAGAGGAGGATGAGGAGGTGAAACCATATAAAACACCACTCTCAAGTCCAAAGAACTCAAATAAAAAAGAGCCAATTCTTCAAATATCTATGTATGCTGTCCAAGGTACCACATATGCTTGTAACACCTTTACCTTGCTGCTCAAGATAAAAATGTGAATGCTACTGCATTAGTAGACAGTGGACGTAGTGCCACCTTTATTAGTCCCTAATTGTCCCAAAAGATTAACTGTCAGATTATTAACCATCAAGTTGTAGTAAAGGTAATGATATCTGATAGAGGAATGCTTAAGAGTAGTTCTATCTGCCATGACTGTCACTATGAAGTACATGGGGAGAAATTTGTATCAGATATGAGAATCCTATCTCTGAAAGGATATGATATTATTTTGGGTGTAGATTAGATTTATGTGCACGGTCCTGTCGATTTGGATTTAAAGACTAGAGAATTTTCAGTAAGAAAATATAGCACTAAGTCACATTCATTGATAAGACCCAACCTACTTCTAATTGCATGATTGAGTCATATCAGTTACATAAACTGATGGATAAAGGGGTAATTGGTATTGTGGTGTATGCACATGGAGTAACAATGAGGAAGGAGAATATACAGGTAGTACCAAAGGAGTTGGAGAGTCTATTGATTGAGTTTAAGGATATTTTCTAGGAGCCTTCTGGATTACCACCGCAGAGACAGTGTAACCATGCTATATCTTTGTTACTTGGGTCTAAACCTGTAAATCAATGACCCTACAGGCTCCCACATAACCAGAAAACAGCAATGGAAGAGCAAATTGGACAGTTGCTGAAAAAATGAGATAATCAGGAACAGTATGAGTTCGTACTCCTCCCCAGCCATTCTAGTGAAGAAGAAGGATGTTTTATGGAGAATGTGCATCGACTACCGACAGTCGAATGCAAACACGGTGAAAAAACAAGTATCCTATACCAGTTATTGAGGATCTACTGGATGAATTGCATAGTGCTAAAGTCTTTTCAAAAATAGACCTCAAATCAGGATATCACCAAATAAGAATGAAGTTGGAAGACATTGAGAAGGTTGCTTTTAGTACCCATAATGGGTATTATGAATTCTTAGTGATGCCTTTCAGCTTAACTAATGCTCCTGTAACATTTCAAGCTCTTCTAAATGAGGTGTTGTCCAAATTCCTGAGATATTTTGTTTTAGTGTTTTTTGATGGCATTCTTGTGTTTAGCAAGTCTATGCCAGAACACCTAAAGCATTTAAGGTTGGTTTTCCAAGCCTTGAACGACAACCAATTGGTGGCAAAAATGAGTAAATGTGTTTTCAGCCAAAAGCAAGTGGAGTATCTAGGTTGCATCATCAGTGCAGATGGAGTATCTATTGATCTTACTAAAATCAAAGCTATTGAAGATTGGAAGGAACCTGAGACAGTCACACAGTTGAGAAGTTTCTTAGGGCTAACTGGCTATTACAGGAGGTTCATACAAGGCTATGGAGTTATTTGCAAACCATTATTTGAGGCATTGAAGAAAAATTCCTTTCAATGGGGAGATCAGTAGAAATTAGCATTCAGAAGGATCAAATCCAAAATGAGTTTAGTACCAGTTTTGGCATTGTCGGATTTCTCTCAACCCTTTGTGTTGGAAGCTAATGCTAGTGGGTATGGAATTGGGACTATTCTTATGCAGGGTGGCAGACCTTTGTCATTTTTGAGCAAATCTATTGGACCTAAAGCCATTGCACTATTAACTTATGACAAGGAAGCTCTAGCCATACTAGAGGTATTGAAAAAGTGGAAACACTATTTTGTAGGTTCAACCGTGATCATTAAAACTGACCACTAGAGTTTTACATATATTCATGAACAAAAACTGACTCAAAGTATCTAACACAAACTCCTAGTCAAGCTTTTGGTCTATGAGTATATGGTAGAATATAAGAAAGGGAGACAAATCAAGTTGGTTGACACATTGTCAAGAGCTCCTCACTTGGAACGGAATTTAGCTATTACCTCTGTTATTCTCACTTGGATAGCTGAAGTGCTGAACATCTATGAACAGGATGAGAAGTGTAAAGAGCTGATTGAACAACTGACCATTGATCCAGGAGCCAAGACAAACTATACACTAAAAAATGGTATATTGAGGTACAAGAGCAGAATTTATGTGGGAACCAGTTGTAATCTTAAGTAGTAGATTATATCATCTTTACATGGCATGGCTTTGGGTGGACATTCTGGGGAGAGAGCCACTTATCAAAGGATCAAGTTGATATTTTATTGGCTAGGGCTTAAACAGGAGGCCATCAATTTTATAAAGCAGTGTACAGTTTGTCAAATCAACAAGGCTGAGCATGTGCCATATCTCGGGCTATTGCATCCTATTCCTATACCTGACATGGCTTAGACTCACATATACATGGACTTTATTGAGGGACTACCAAAATCTGAAGGTAAGGATGTAATCTTGGTGGTAGGGGACAGGTTCACAAAGTATGCTCATTTCATTGCTCTGAGCCACCCATTTTCAATACAAGAAATAGTTAAAATGTTTGTTGATCAAGTCTTTAAGTTACATGGGATGTCCTTGATTATTATTATTGATAGAGACCGAATTTTCACTAGCCATATTTGACAAGAGCTATTCAAAACCTTGGGGGTTAAATTGAGGCTGAGCACTGTATACCACCCAGAGATAGATGGGCAAACCGAGCGGGTTAATCAATGTCTGGAGGGCTATTTGAGATGCATGACTTTTGCAAACCCTAAGAGATGGCATCACTGGTTAACTACAACAAATGGTGGTATAACACCAGTTTTTACACATAATTGAAAATGACTCCTTTCCAAGTCCTTAACGGTTTTCCTCTTCCCCATGTTGTTGAAACTGTACTACCTGATTGTCGGAATGAGGAAGTGCAAGGGATATTACACAGGAGGCAATTAGCATTTGATGTTATCAAGGACAATATGAGAAAAGCTCAAGACAAGATGAGGCAATATGCAGATAAAAAGAGGAAAGAAAGGGAGTTTACTGTAGGTGACATGGTCTATCTCAAGATGCAGTCATACTGCCATACTTCTCTAAGCTTACATAGATAACTGAAACTGCATTCCAAGTTTTATGGTCCATTTCAAATTCTAGAAAGAATCGGTAAGGTTGCTTATAAACAACTGCTTCCTGAGAATTGTCAACTTCACACAATGTTCCATGTAAGCCAATTGAAGAAACATATTGGGGACCAAGTTGTACCCAACCCTGATTTACCACTGGTGAATACCGAAGGCAATGCCAAGGTGGCACCAGTTGCAGTGCTAGATAGGAGCATTATCCCTCGCAACAACGAGCCTGTGGTTTAGTGGTTGTTGCAGTGGCTTAATTTACCAATTAGTGTTGCTAGCTAGGAGGACGCTGATTTCATACAGAAGGTATTCTCAAGTTTCAATCCTTGATGACAAGGATCTGAAGAGGAGGGGAGTTGTTAAGACTAAGGATCTGTTTGAAATGGAGGATCAATTGAATGGATATGCTTTGGACGGTGGTGATGGAAAGTTGAAGCGGTAAGTGGGATCGCGCGGCTCAGCCTTTCGATAATGTTTGGATTGGCCGAAGGGTTATCATCTGTTGTACGTCTGATGCGCATCCAACGGCCCGAATTGATTACTATCTTTATTAGCTTCTTAACTATTTACGTTGTTGACACTATTCCTGGTCAATTGTCTTAATGCTTTTGTTAATGTTGGCGGTCAGTATAAAGGCTTGTAAAACCCTATTGAGCAGGCATCCAAGAAATATATCAAAACCCTAGCCGTTGTATTGTACCCTAATTCGTAGTGTTCTTGTTCTAAGTGAAGGATCAGAAATGGCAACAGAGGGGGGTGAATGGTGCCTTTTTAAAAATTTCGCCCCAAGTATTCACTCACTTTTCAGCCAAGAGCAAACTGAAAACAGCAATGAAATATTATCAAAATAGCAGTGAACTGCACCCTAAAACAACACTAAGAACTGCAGAAAACTGCACTACAAAACAGCACTGCTGGCTGAGAATAGAGCACAGAAAACAGTAATATAAATTGTTGTCCAAAGCAGCCTGAAATGCAAAAAGTAAAAGCTGAAAAGCACAAAGTAAAAGCAGCTCAAAGTAAAAGCTGAAAAGCACAAAACAATAGCTGAAAAGCACAAAGTAAAAGCAGCTCAAAGTAAAAGCTGAAAAGTACAAAGCAAAAGCTGAAAAACATAAAGAAATCAGCAAAAAGAACTAGAGATTGCAGCAAAGAAATTCATGGATACTGCTATTTTGCTCTCGGGAATGTGCTAGTCATGGGACTTTGAGAAAATTTTCAGTTCAAAGCAAACTCATGTCCGTAGTTCCTCAACACAAGGACACACCTCAAAATAAAATAGATGAAGAACTGGAGAGGAGACTTTTGCTCTTAGGAATATGCTAGCCAACTGGCTTTGAGATGAAATCCGAATTAGAGCAAAAGAATCTGCAGCAAATAGAGCACAAGTATAACAAGGAGATTTTCAGATTTTTTTGCTCTCGGGATGATCTTAGCCAAATGGCTTTGGAGTATATCCCAGTTCAAAGCAAATAAATATAGCAGCAACTAGAGCACAAGTATAACAAGGAGATTTTCAGATTTTTGCTCTCGGGATGATCTTAGCCAAATGGCTTTGGAGTAGATCCCAGTTCAAAGCAAATAAATATAGTAGCAACTAGAGCAAGAACTTTAAACCTAAAACAAAAATAATGGAGAGAAAACAAACAGCTAGCACAAAATAAAGACACAGAACATTCATATAGAGGAAGAGAGATACCCCGGATTAGATAAAGAAAATATTTACAACCATCTCTCTCATCTCTCATGTAAAACATACACACACATGGAGAGAACAAGTAAACTCTCAACACAACTTTCTCTCAAGGGCACAAACATTAGAAAACCCTAACACTCACACCCATCTCTCTTTCTCTCTCTCTCTCTCAAGTGCACTTCTCCCACTAGAGAGCACCTCTATTTATAGCCTCCACTAATTGGTTTACAAACACTTTACCCATTAGGTCACACCAACTCTCCACTAATGGGTTTACACACCATTTTACCCATTAAGTCACAACACCTCTCCACTAATGGATCATTTCCTAACAAAGTCCACTTTACCCATTCTTTCTTAATCCAATCCGATTCCTTTTGTGCAGCCTTGCGTATTTACCAAAATACCACTCCTGCACCTTCCTGGAAGCTTCCTCATTTCTTGCCGCGTACGCCTCGCAACCACTTCGAGTCCTCGCCGTCTTCGACACATCTCGACCGCTCTGACATCAGCACCGCCTGTGCCTAGTCCGGTCACCCGTGCCTCGCCACGACTCCGTCTCAAAGTCCTGCAGTCATCACCGACAAGAAAACACATTACATAGCATCGCACAAGATATTATAATTAAATATTCGCATCATTAATTAGCACAAAAATACCCGGAACAAACTCAGACTTTTAGAACACGTGTCAATTACTCATCACACAACCGGGGTTATCTCCACATGGTCTCACATTCTCCCCCTTGATGAGTATATTGACAAACACAGAAAAAGCATAAAGTTGAGTTTGAGAGTCAAATATGGTCTAAAAGAAAATCAATGTAATGAAGACCATATCGACAAAAGAGAAAACTGAAGTAGAAACTAAAAGAGCAAATTTTTCTGCAAAGCTCCAAAAGGCTTTTTCTCCAAAATTCTCCCCATTTTGACAATAAAATTATCAAGATGCCTAAGAGAGAATGAAATGAATGTATTTTATTTATTTTAAGCATTCGAAGCCAGAAAGATTATTTAAAATGACCTTTTGAGTATTACATCAAGCCATAATTCGTAAGAATGCTATCATGATCATAACGATTTATGCATAGACAAGCTAGACCAAATAAGACATAATTTGAAATTTAGCCAATTTTCTTAGTAAGTCAATTCAACCAAGATTATAGTCTAGCTAAAGATATCTAAGGATGATGCAAGGCATGTCAAATAATCTAAGTGGAACCAAGAAGCTAGTATTGAGCCAATTTAGAGTGCTAAAAGTTCAAGAGTTACCTCCACATGGTCTCACACTAAGATTTCCTCCCATGGTTCTGACAGGCCGACGATGACATTGGGGGACAGGGAACGGTGGTTGGGGGCCGTTTTGCTCTTGCAGCCACGCTTGCGCTTGCCCTTGGAGGTGGAGGAGGGATCGTCCATGAAGGCAGGCTAGGGTTTTACGGCACGAGGAGGGACTGAACCGAGAAAGAAGAGCAAAGGGCTAGCTCTAGACCTAGCCAAACGGGGCGGGCCGGTCTTACTGGCCCGAGCCATGCGACTGTTGGTCTGATCTAGACATGATACTATATCAGTAAATAGCCGTGTTGGCCTAACCTAACTGAGCGTTCCGTGCCTACGTGCTTAGGCTAGCACCTCAGCCCGGTATGGCCCAAACAGTAACTCTCCTGTAGTAGTGTGGTAAAATTGCTTATAGTTGACAGTAAAATTACTTGTGTTAGAGTTACTGTACTTTTCTAAACGCGGATGTGTGATTTGGCAGTAAAATTATTTGCGATTGGTAATAAAATTACCTATGACTAATAGTAAAAATACTTACGACTCAGTGACTAGCAGTAAAATTAATTGTGACTGATAGTAAAATCAATAGGCCATCGGTGGCTCATTTGACTAAGCGTGTTCAGGCCAGGCTGGCACAATCCGACCCCTTTTCATGTTGTGCCTGGGTCAAAGGGCTGACACGTGGGCCAGCATGACATAACACGATAACTTATTCAGGCCAGCCGCGTCAGGTCTAATCAGATCGTGCCCTATCTAGACCCATACCGTGCCGTGCCGGATGGCCTATTTGGCCAGGTCTAGCTGGCTCGATCGGAGTATTATGGAGAGGCGTCCGGTTGGACTGGGAGATGTTTGATTGGGCGTGTGATGGTTAAATTGTTGCCTGATTGCAAGTAAGATTAGCCTTATTGTTTACTTCTTTCAGTGCTATTCTTTTTAGACATCTTGCCTTGTTGCCATTCCTCTGCATCAATCACTGCATGTTTTCTCCGTGTCTCCTCACTCCACTGAAATAATAAACCAACTGATCCAATGAACTGCAGAGATCTTTCCTGTAATTTAGTTCAGGCTAATCCGGCCTGAACCTGAATTGGTTTCCTTTGATCTACCCTTTGCCTTTGTGATGTTCTTTTGTGCTGATGTATCTGCAATTGTGACTTGTGGTTAGACGAAGGGTAGCCTACTAGGCCTCTAATATCAAGTGATACTATGCTAGTTTCGAACTATGAGGTATTGCAGTATTGCTTCTAGCTGTTCTATTTCTGCATGCACCGATTTCTTTCTGTAGAAATTCTTCATTTGTTAGTTCGTTTGCGTACTTTCTGTATGGTCAAAAGACAAGTGAGAGCCTCAACCTCTGTTATTTCTACCCCTCATTCAAAATTTGGACTATGACACATGCCTAACTCTGTCCATATGACATCGATTGATGCTTCCATTCCATGAATGCTTTTACTACGACGCAAATTCCCCAGGCTAATGGTCAAATGCTGCAATCTTTTCGTGTCGAAGTTTTGCATCTGTGGACGTCCATATACTAGGTTAATTGGCTTAACCAGTCTCTTAGAAGTGAATATCTTTCCAAATTCCAACTCATTGGCGTAGTGGACAATCTGATGTTAGGAGGATCCATACGTGCAAAGCACGTCTACCTCGCTTGATTTGATTAGTCCTTCCTCTTCAGTATGCATAAGCATATTAGTATGTGCAAAACTTAGTATATAAATCATGGGTAACTAGAATCCCCTAGATCTTAGGTTGCCGTTAAATCCACCCGGTGGATTTTGATCTGCGTGGCGCATTTTAGATCCGACGTTCGGTCCGCTCCTTGATGTTTTTGTCCCCAGCTTACACGCAGCATTCCGTCAGAGCTAAGTTACCCCCTGTGAAACACGCACACTTGCTTAAATAAGCATTCCATTGCTACACTGCCGGATGACTTTAAGCATCTAACTCGAAAGATCGATGGCTCAGTTATCTCTCACTTCCAAAGTTATCTGTCAGGCCACCTTGCAAAAGCATGCACTGCACAAAGTGGAAACAAGCCCATGGCCCTTGGCTACTGAGCAGGCATTCTTGTGCTGGCTACTGATCCCAATAATTTCCTAAGCAAGTCATCACTGAATTCCCCAGCTTTCGTCACCATCCACCTTGCAAAAGCTGAAGATCCCGCACATCTTTCCCCTGATTTGATGGCTGCTATTTCACTTTGTGTATATTAGGGATCTCTTCCTCTCTTTATCTCAATCACACATCAGGTCACAAGCACACACGTACAGAGACCATATGCATGGACAAATGTGGCCATCCTGCTGTTTGGTGAGGAATCCATCAGTCAGACCGACCCTATGGTAAAGGAGCAACAAGCCTTGATGCCTCCCCAATAATTCTTGCTTTTCCATGTGCCTTCCATTCTCTAAAGATGGTGAGGAGAAAAACTTGCAGTGCCTGTGCTAGTATTGAGTAATGGCTGATGAGTAGACACTTGTTCCTTCCCTAAGGGTCATATGTCACAGGGAGCATATGTTGAGACTGTAGAGTCAGGAGGCACTTGGTGATGGTGCCTTCTGCAAATGCAGACCCCTGGTGCGTGGTTGCTTGCCAGGAGAAGCAGGAGAAACTTAACAGAGGACAAAGAACTTGGAAACACTGTCTGATTTGATGCGTCTGTTAATGGTCTCATGGCATTTTTCTGAGAGTTTCTAGCATTTTTTCCTTAGTACTTTTAGACACCTGTCATCAATCTTTAGTATATGGAGTGGTAGATACTAGTGGCAAAGCCAGAATAAAAATAGAAGGTAGGCTTAATACCTCGACGGACTAAGCTAGATCGATACAAACATAGTATTTTACTCTTGCACAATTCAAATTCATACATAAATAGAAGAGAAACAAAGCAAAAAAGAGATAAATACAATAAAAATACCTTAGTAATAGAAAGTGTATCATGAGAATATATAAATATGCTTCCAGTAAGTAGAGATCACTCATCTGCGTAACAAAAATAGCAGAATTAGTGATGCGATAACTAATTACAAATGATCATGAACATTCAAGAAAAAACAAAACATACCACTAGCGCGCAAACTTAAATCATGAGGCAAATTCATTCTGCGAGATTTCATGTATTAGAATCGTCTTATGACTTTATCATTATCAATACTTATAAATATCTCTCGTTCACTGTAGCACACTATCAAATCACTGAACCACTCATCGGCTACCATATTGCTCAAATCTGTTTGGATAATATTCATTGCCAAAAATATTCTCTCAACAGATGCCGTTGTGACTGGGAGGATCAATGTCAATTCGATGATGCGATATACCAATGGAAAAGTTTTATTTTTTTCGATTTCGACCATCATTTGAGCAAATTTTGAAATATCATAGAATCCATAAAATCTATCACTCCTAATATTGAGAACAAAGATTTGAATCTGACTCCTTAACAAGAAGGGCTCAGCTACTGTGAAATTATCAGTATAAATTTTAGCAAGTCTGACAAGTTTATTAACATCATGTCGATGAAGCTTTGAAATAGATAATCCATGTCGACTAAGGAAACCAACCAAAACTCTTTCAATTCTGTAGATGTACAATTTATGATATGCTCAAAAGTGAGAAGCCTTTCCATGATCTTCCCTTGATTGTTCATAAATCTGTATGCCATAAATTTTGCAAAGTTGGATTAACACAATAATGTGTAAATGGAATGACTAAAAAAAGATGTTCAACTAATCACATAATCATACCCATTTGTTTCTTTATTGATATATCTCAAGATCGATAAGCACTACGAAATTTCTATTTCCAACCTGACCCTTAATCACTTCTGTAACCTCTTGTGCACAACATTTCGCAAGCTCCTTTTGAATATCTGGAGAAATCATAATTGCATGCCTTCTTCACTTCCTCCATATCTTTGTACTAATCCAACAACTTTTTGAAATTGCCCTTATTGATGGAAGAAGAAGATTCATCATGTCCACGAAAAGTTTCACCTTTCACTGTGAGATATCTTGCACAATCTAAAGATACAGTCAAACAAATTTTGTATGCAATTTCAACCTCCTTAGAGTAATTACTCATTTTACTAGACACATTTAACTGATAATTCTTGAAGTCATCACACTCACCCCTTACAATATTATGGATGCTATTTGTACCACCAACATGTTTACTAAAAGCATCTATAGCCGTCTTCCAACGAGAAAACCCAACTTTTGTAAATATATTAATCCTAAATGTGTTGGGTTGTATTGGTTTCTTAAAAAGAAAGCAATAGAAATGAAAAGCAGCATCCTTTTCCATACTATACTTTGGCTAGTTGAACTTATTAAACTATGATTCTTGAATGGATTACCACATTTTGCCATCCAATGCCTTTGGACAGGCATGCCCATTTGCTCGAGTTGGACCATTCAACAAATATGCCCTCCTCACTTGATCTTTAATTTTATTTGTGTAATCTTCAGCAATAATGTCATTAGGATTAAATTCTACTCGAAATCTCTTTGGTTGAGTTGCACTCTCATTAGTTGGGAGAGTACTACTAGAATTGCATACGAAATAGTTACGCAAAGTTCGCTTCTCCATTATAACAAATCTATCAACAACATATGATACATCAATTCTAATCAAAACACATAAATCATATTTTTTATTTTAATATTTAAGAATTCAAGTTTGTCAATGATACCTATAATTTCTAAAATTATAGAAATAAAATGATAAACTAAGTACATATAGTATATTTATATAGCTACTAGCTAGCTAGAAATTAATGGTTAATATAAAGAAGTTTAACTTTGGCTCTCGACTCACTCGGTCTGTCGGTCGGTCAGTCACTGCTTGCCGGTCACGTCTTGCTCGCCTCCTCGCAAACATAATCCCCTATCGTATGCCGCTGTCGGTCACGCTAGCTCGCCTCCTCGTGACCCTATCGGTCGCTAGACCTCTTCCCCACAACCCCGTCGGTTTCCACTGCCCCCCGCCTCTGTAATTGGCCCGGCCACTTCCGCTCCCTCCACTCCTCGCCTCAGTCGCCTGCCTAGTCGCCTCCACTCTTCGTTGACCTGATCGCCTCTGTAGCTCCGCTCCTCACCGTCCCAACCTCCTGGCTGGTTGACCAGCCAGATCCGCCCGGCCCACCGCCCACCGCCTTGTTGTGCCTATACTGGTTGCCCACTACCGCCTTTCTCTGGCTCGGGCCGCTGCGTAGCCAATCGCCGCACTGCCGAGCGCCCTTCCTCGTGAGTCACTGAGAAAGGTGCATGCTCTCTCGAATTCTCCCTTCCTTGTGTGTGTTTGATCTCGGTGTGTGTCTATATGGGGTGAATGAAAGATCTAATGGGTTGAACCATCCTAGGGGAGGTGAGGGGTGGGTCGGAGGGTGGATTAAAACCCACAGGGGTAGACGAGCAGGAGGGTGGACTGAAACCCAGCCGGTTGATCCGCCTCTGGTAGACGCATGTGCTAACGCACATCGCGTGTTGTCACACATTGCACCGGTCGGTGAATTGCAGAAGGTTCCAGTTTGCGGCCGTTTATCTCAGAGTGAGGGAGAACAACAGGACGCAGTGTTGGATCGGGTGGTCACTGGTCAATTATGTACTAATCTCAAAGTACAGAGCTAAATTGAAGGAACCGTACCCATATAATTCGCCCTTTAATCATGAGTGGGGCACACCAGGCAACTTGGCATGGTTCGTAGTACGTACCAAGACTGTCCTATCTGCAGGGCACCCTGGAAGCTAGGGCTCTCAGTGCTTGGCTCTGTCTTCTATTATACTGTTATATAGTATCTTTTCAGGGCTTCTGAAAGCTAATTAATCAAATGGACACATGCTTCCATCAAGGATAAGGTTGTTTTTCAACGGCTGCAATTTGGAGAGCGAGACGTTGGACGTCATACTAGCTGTGAATGGTTGTCCGTTTACACATGAAGCATCTGGTCATGCAGCAGCATGCAGTGCACATCTATTATTTGATTCATGAGCAATGTAACCCATGCATGTCGATAAAAGCTGCACGCTAGCGTGTAATATCACAATCACAGCTCGCAACTGGGTCTGAGAGCATATGATTTGACAATTGACACTTCTACAGCTCAGTAGCACTAAGTTACTAGTAGTTCTTTATGTTAAGTGTGCCACTGTTATACTGTAATTTCTGGCTCTCCTTCCTATGATTCCTTTGGTCTGGAGAGCTAAACATCTGAGTACGGTTTTACTTATTTTGGTTTCTAAAATCTATTTTTTTACAATAAATAATTTTTCTACTGTATCTAACTTTTATTTAAACAGCGTATCTTTTTAAGACAAAATCTACTAATTAATTATAATATACGCTATAGTAACTTTATTTATATCGGCTAAAATCGTACATCTCTATCTCTACAATCTCTCTATCTCTACAAGCTATTATTATTTATAAGTTAAAGCTAAAAACTAATATAAATAGATGCTACAATGGCCAATTGCCATGATAGAGAATAGCATCCGATGCTAATTGTAGTTAGTTCCATACTTTCAGTCGGATGCTAATAAAATCCATTTCCATCGTGGTACGGCAGGGAGGGCATCATGCCGTGGCAGAAAGTGTCGTTTCTTATGTTCCCTAATGATGTGCGCCATTTGGATCCATAAGCCATCAACCTCTAGAACTCACCAAGCGCCTCATGTTATTATTCAACGGCAATCTAGCAGGCTTCGATTCACATGCAACAGACGCTGATGGAACCCTTTGTTGGACAAGAAAAAAAAGCTTGGTCCAAAACGTGACATCTGCTGGAACGTCCCAAAGTTTAAAATTTTGAATTGTTTCTTGGCTTTTTTTCCCTAAATTTTAATTTCTTTCCCAATTTAGCTCTTTTTCTTTAATTTTGGGTCTTTCCTCCTTTGCTCCCCACCTTCCTCACCCGCTGGTGCCCCTAGGAACCCGCCTTCCCGCCACCTCTTTGTGCCACCCCGCCCACATAGCCGCCCGCTAAGGCCCGTTTTTGCGATAGCCTCCCCCACGAGCATTCACACCCAGTCTATCAGAGCTGACGCCACGATCCCACCCTCTAGTGACTCGCTCTAACTGCCATCCTCATCCCCACTCCCTCGCTTTGTGCACCTTTGACCCAAGCCTCTCCCACTGCAACTTGGCTTCCCCGGCCGACGCGCACGTCTTGTCGTACCTATTGCTGTTATCATCAGTCAACTTCTGCAGAGCCGCTAGTGCAACCTCGCCTGCGCCATCACTCCCCAGCAGAGCCTCACCCCCTCTCTCCTCTCCCGCCTCACTGTGATGAACTGCCTCACTGCTCCCACTGCCTTTCCTCCCCTTAAAGTCCAATTCCTTCCGCAGAGAGCCTCACACTCATCTCAATCACTCAACACAGCCGTCTGATCACAGGACTGACGGCTCATGTAAATCAAGGTTTCGATAAGCTCTTCATATATTCCTGATTTTTTCAAGGAACCATCTAAATCACCCATCTAGTGGTCGACACATGACGTACAATCCAGATTCCTTTGGATATCTAATGCCTCGTCTACCCGCTCCATCCATCATCTCTTGCATCTCACATGCCAATTAAATGCAGAGCGAGAAGGCTACCACTCTGTCACCATCAAGCTGTAGAATCGAATCGATGGCACAGAAGTGGATATTTACAATCCAATGGAGAATCCAAATACTGTTGGATCAGTGTGGCTGCAGCTAGCGCGCTGTGCCATTAAACAACCGCAAGCGAGAGGAAGCACAAAAACACTACTACAGAGAAAGTCATACTAGACACCTCATCGTAGATGGTTCTACAGAATCCATCAGTGTTAAACTACAGTGTAGTTATCTCAAATATTTTTACTAGCATGATTGTCTTTGTTGCAAACGATGGTAAGAACCATCTGTAATGACCTACTTATCACAGATGGTTTTTTACATAAATCATTTGTGATACATTATAGACGGTTCATAATAAAAACCCTCTGTGATATCAACATATTACAGACGGTTTTTGTCAAAAGTCATTTGTAATAATATTTTTGTATATATACAGGGACAAAAACTAAACTCACTATTGTGTTGCACACTTAGGTTTTCTAACACACCCGCATGCCTTCTCAGCTCTCCCCTTCTCCACCTTTGGCACCGCCACTGCACCTCTATTGTGCCTCTGCCAAATCCCACCACCCATCTCTTCCTCCTCTTCACCACCAGCCACCCAACTCCTTCCTTCTAGCGCGCCGTCGCTCGCCCCACCAAGAGCCGTCCTCCTCCCTTCTTGGCTCCGATTAGCCGCCGCCAAGTGGATCGTTATCGCCCTCTTCTTCCTCTACGGCGGCCACCATCTCCACTAGCCTCTGTCTTATCTTCTTCCTCATGGCTTTTATTTACATGTTGACTTTTTTCTTCAATGGTGTATAAGATAGCTGGCTTGAAAAAATGGTGTATGAGATGGCCTAATATGTGCTCTTCTATCCATCTACTCATATGTGATGCAACTTGTTCCAAATTTCAATTAATTCAATGTTTAAAATATCAATTAACTTGATTTTCTTAATGTTGGTATCAACATGCACTTGGACAGCAACTATGCCTATTGGGACACAGATTTCTCCTTGCTTATCCATATTTATAAGGCTATTGTTTACAAATAAATAGACTAAATGTTTTGAACAGAAATCATGGGATAAATAACTAGGAGTTGCTCAATGGTGATTCTACCATAATTTTAAGCTCAGTTACATTCAGTGATCTCATGTGTACAAATTGTAGGCAATAGTAATAAATGAATTGAAAGGTGCTCACTATATACCTTTTCAACAGAATATAGATATAATTTATTTTCAAAGTATATTTGAATTGATATTACAATGTTGTGCTAGTATGACCTCTTGAAATAATGCAATATAACATAGTGAAGCAATGATAAATGGTTTGAATAACATAGTTCATGTAAAATAAAATCTAACTTGAACTTATAAAGACTAAAACCAAAATCCATTTTAACATATAGGTATATGCATTTAAGAATGTCACCCCATTCTTGAATTTTTCTTTCTTTGATTGAATTCACAATTTTACACTCAAGTGCATTGTGCTAGGTAGCGCAAAAATAATATTAGAAGTCTTTTTAGGATTAAGAAGTTAGTCATCGAGATTCTAGAGTATCAATTGTTTAAAGTTGGACACTGTATAATAATAATGTGCATTGTACTTAGTCTATGATATTTAGTTTGTGTTTTATATACCCCATACTGAAATGTAATTTGAATGCTTCATAGATAACAACTAAGCGAGATGGAATCCGCTTAGTTTCGCCGGATGACCAAACCAAACAAGCAATTAAACGAGAGGGCCAAGACATATCGAAAATGTCTAAGAGCTGAATGATCATCATAGAGGTCAGTCCAATTGTGGTCCATCTACATCCCAAGAAACAAGTGGTTGTATTCCGAACCATTTGTAGGATAGTTGTTAAGGAACAGATCTCCATCACACACCAAACTGAAAGTCTCAGACGTATAAAAAGAAAGAACAGCTTACAAACGTCAATACAAACGGACCCTAGATTCTCCTGACAAGTCCCTTTTGTACAGCGTATATGTGCATGTGTGTACGGATCGATCGATCACATTCGCATGGGTGCGTGGGAGCCATCGGTCACGTGATGACCTTGGAGCCTTTCGCTTCGAATTCGTTGCGTGCATCGCTCAGGCGATTGGCTAGCTGCATGCTTCGCAATAGGACGTGCCGTCGTATTTTTTTTTCCCCTGGGTAACTAAGGCCCCCTTCTTCCACTTCCAAGTACCTGGGAATTAATTAGATCTCAATTTCTTGTTAGCTATTGATTCTTTTTCATTTTCCTCGCATCGTTTTCTTTTATACCTGGCCTTTTCGCCTTTTGTTTCGGATATTCCTCTCGCTGTTAATTTGCTGGTGCAAATTAGAACTGTATAAATAGATAGGAGAACCTACTGAAACATCATGCATAGATTGTTTCGACAGCCATATACGAGATTAATTCTTGTTTAGAACTATTTAATGTTGCAGGTTCTTGCCGTGCACATCATTGAACAGTGTTGAATCTTAGACTGTCATGTTTAAAAGTGGTGTGTCTTTTAGATTTTGGGTGAAAAGGTATTGTAGCGGCTCTTATTTTTTTTCTAAAATATTCAATTAAATAAAAATAGAAAAAATAAAAACACTATCATATCTCTATAATAATGAAAGGAAAAAAAATCATGTTAAGAAATTAACATGTTCCACTAGGGTTTTTGAAACGGGCCTAAATTTGTCACAGTTATGGGTGACCGCAGCACTACACTTTGGGGGTGTTTAGAATGGCATTAATTTATAGTTTTTTTACTGTAACTGGCTTATTTTATTGTTGCTGAGTTGACTTATTTGGCATAATTAAATTTTAAAAAATTAAAAATAGAAAAAACATATTAGCCTACACAAACAATGCAAAGGAATGCGGGAAAAAAGAAAAGACAAAAAAGTCCAAAAAATCCAAAAAAAAAGAGAAAAGGATGAAATTAATGAATAATAAAAAAACAAGAAGTTAGAAGCTAAATTGAGCGGTGCTTTGATTATTGGTTCGTGTCGTGCAATCCAGGTGTACGGAAGAACATGCTTAGTCTGGCACGTGGTCATTCCAGAAATAAATTTACTATGATCCGACAAGAAAATCTATTCAGAAGCAATGTTTTTTTCCATAAGACTGTATTATAATTCAGTCTCTGCAGCAGTTTGTCGGATGACTCGATCGGTCAGGTAACCTTCAGACAAGTAGATTAGAGTGATGGCGTACATATATATCTAGAATGAATTTCAACTCATACACTATCCGTCATAGTACCAAGGAACTTTTTATGTCATTTTTCTTATTTTTACATGTTCTTGGGAAAAAAAATAGATGATACCCTTTTTTTCTGAAAAGATCAGGGTGTGCTGCCCCCTCAAACTCACTGCTCCTGGTTATCACTTAAAGAATACAGAAGTTTAACATACTAAAATTTAAAATTAGAACAAAGTGGAAAATGACATATGAAGTAAGAATTAGTAAAGTACTTAGTGATATATAGCAAGTGAGAATAGTCTAATAAGTCCTGTAACAGTATCTAGTTATAAGCGTACCCCCTTAACTATGGCTTTGATATCATTTGTGACGTTCTATGTCATTATCCTCAGAACATGACACCAGACAACGGATTATTATTCCCTAAGCTCAATATCTTAGGGAATAATAAGCCTTAATAGAATTATGCAATAGAATAATAACTAGATACTGCTTTATTACAACAGTTAGCCACACAGGACTAAGGTCTTTAGTACAAATACTAGGTACAAAAGGAGATACATGTTATTTATATATCCAATCTCACAAAGACGAGGCACTATAGGTCGCCTATTCGTCTTAACCATCCATAGGGCATCCACCTCATCCTGGTCCTCAATACGATCACCCTCATCCGACGCAACACCCTCAAAGCCTGTATACCCCACTTTCCACATGAGGTATCCCTCAGCCGGACTTGAATCTAACAAAGAAATTTAATAGCAAGAATGAGTACAACGTAGTCAGGAAGCATTAATAGTAACAAATGCAACTGCATGAATCATTTCTTCATCATCAATTCATTTCCTATCTCTCTTTCTTCATAAAAATAGGTTTTCAATATAATGTGAGAAATTGGCAAGTTTTAGTACTTCAAATGCTACTAGTCACCCCGGTGAAGAGAAAGACCCCAGTGATCTCCATAGCCACTAATCTAGGAGACAAGTATGAATTCATAATTTATTTAACACTACGTAGACTTGTGTCACTTTATCTATAGCTACTATGAGCTCTTTAAAATTGAGTCTTCCGTATTTCCTTAAATGCGATGCTAAGTCCAGAGTATTGAACATTTTTCCTAGTTTTATTATTATATCTTCACCCAACTTGTCACAGTTGGTGGCCTAGGGCAGTTTCTTACCCTCACTTGACGCCTCACTAGACTGTTAAGTAGTTGTTGGTTGGGGTGATCTAACGCTCACCCAACACTCCACTGCGTTAATATATGCGCCTAGGCTCACCACTTGCAAGCTCTATAATATTATGGTTATATGTGTTATCATCTATCTTTTGTATTCTATCTGATCACTAAACTCTGTAATAAAAAACTCCCAATATACCACCCCGTGCCACACAAGCTCACAAATTGGTATACCAAGACTTAATTAACACAATAGAACTCTCCAAAGACGTATCCTGCAATTCAATATCATACCTTAAATTGGACAATTCACAAGGTTTTAGCAGCATAATTAGCACCACCAAATTGGCAGCTAGCTGACAGATGAACATTAGAAAACGATCTACTAGTATTCAAGATTCAAGAAGCTAATCGACATTAAGGACTTAGGTGTATAAAAGAGCTAGGCAGTAAAAAAACAATGCTCAATAAGTCAGGACTGTAGGGGACTTGGCGAGGCAGATGTAGAAGAGCTGCTTGGAGAGCTCCTAGCACTTCTTGATGGTGGGCGGGTCGATGACATACTGCTTTCTTCTCTCCATAAGTGTCTTGCGGTACGCACACCTATGCTTGATCGCCAACCTTGTCGCCGTCACACGCTTTGGATTGCAGCTGCGCCAAATTCGACGCCAATGCTCCATGGATCTGTCGCCGTTTCATAGTTAAACCGGAGTAATGTACATGAGAAAAATTAGAACAATATATCTACGGATTGGAAAGCACGTGATCGAGACTTGGCTCGATGACTTCTTTGGTTTACCTTTTCTTCTCTAGTGCCTACTGGTCGTCGGCAGCGGTGGGGGCTCTAGCCTCCCGGGGAAGCGCTAGGTTTCAGTATTTTAAAACCAGACAGGTTCTAACGGCAACCTTTTTCTTCATCTTTTATTATGCCTTGGATTGTTGCAACCCTAGATTTCGGATTATCTAAACCGTGCAGGTTCTTCGACGACGACTCACTTGTGACAACTACGGCTTGTTCAGACAACTGGAAATGCAACTATGGCCCTGTTCTTTACGGCTTCTAAAAGCCGCTTTTGGTTTTTGCTACAGTAACTAACTTTTAAACGGAGTATTTTTTTAAGATGGAGTCTACAAGTTAATTGTAGTACACGTTAAAAAACTAATATCTGTACCATCAAAAATCGCAAGCGAGTATCTCTCTTTCCGTAATCTCTGTTACAAACAGCCAAAAAGCCATCAGCCGCAGCCAAAAACCATCAGCCGCAGCCAAAAAGAACAGGCCCTATACATGTATGCATGTAAACAAAAATGTATGATGAATGATGCAATCCTGTAATTTTAATTTCTGCAATTATGCATCTGATGCAATTAATTTAGATTTAGTTGTATCACTTTGTACTCTGTGTGTAATCGAGTGTTGTCATAATTTTCTTCCACTTGCACAGTGATGTAATTGTGTTGTAATTATGCTTTTATTTCTTAATTATTTCTTTAATTAAGTTTAATGCACTGTTTAATTTAGTTAAGAGTGAGGGTTGTTTCATGTTGCCTCTTTGAGCACTAGTCCCTCTCAGAGGTATAGACAAGAAGATAGCTACTGAAATACCATATGGGACGAATGCTGGACACTTCAACTCTATTTAAACCAATCCTTGTATGGTCCATCTATCATGATGTTGGATTTATTCTCGAAATGAAATAATCCTTCTTTTTAGATCTTTGGAAGCATGCCAATTTTGCTAGATAAACAAAAAAAAGTACCCCACCAACTATACAATAGAGTTTTACGAGCTGTTTGGTCTGAGGAATGGAACGCCCGGACCAAAATGATCTCAGCCACCATCAAGATTGGAGCACTCACAGGACCTCTGTAAAAACTTCAGTTGATTATATTTTCATCTGACCTGGCCGAAGTTAGAAGTAGAGCCAGTAACTTTCTGGCTACTGCCATGCATATTACCAACAAGTAGGGCAGGGGAAATTATCAAGGTGGACTGGTGCCCATCATTGTCATGACCAAAGCCTGGCCATGCTTTTTGGGGGCGATCGAGCTGGGATCATCCTGGGCAACGAGAGGGTACAACCTTACTCATTAGCCCTCTGCAGAATTGCGCCCCATTTGACATCAATTCCAGATCGAGATGAGATGAAAGCTAGCTCGAACAAAGGTGCCATGCAATGATGCAGGCTTTGGACTCGTAGGCTTCTGGCGAGAGTGACTGATGGATTGGATGGTGCCTGTGTGGGTCAAAAGCACGGACTTTTGCTGAGGTTTGCTGCCTTTCAGTGCCAGGGGGCAATGGTTGCGTAAAAAGGATCTTTGTTGTGAACTCACATGAACATCGTGTATTTGTCCAGCAAGTGACTGGCATATGAGCAATATGAAAATATTCATTGACAAATAGGTTCAGCTGGGTTTGCATTTAGGGCATGTATAAGGCAAGCCACTGACATTATGCCCTTATTTGTGGGATCTAGTGTAATTATCAGTGACCATAGAAGTTTTGCGAAGATAATCGATCGCGCACACAGTGGTCACAAACAATGTTTGACGGCAGCGTACAATGCCCCATTCCCAAGGGGAGGAGAGGGCAGGCATCTTTTGCTCTCCCTCGTCTTTTTTACCTACCACATCGTGATGGCCAAAAGTGAGAGCAGGTAAGGACTTGATTGGCCCCTTACATGGCCATGTATTTTAATAGGTTGTCCAAGTAAGTCAGAAAAAGTTGCTTGTAAAGATGATGAGATGATTCTACCTTTCTGAGGTGAAAAAATTTCTCAGTTCATACTCTTGCAGCCTTGCCACACGATTTTGCAACATGTACAGAAATGCAGGTTAAGCCTGAAGTCTACTACTATATACAATGATCCGGAAATATACAGCTGATAAGTGAGACAACGTACACACCATATTGTTTTGTAATCTTTTAATGACCAAAAGTATACTAGTCTAAAAGAGTGTGTCACACCTAGTTTTTTTATCCCGGTAAGGATACAGGTCAAAATACTAGTACGTTTGGGATTTTCTGTTTCCCATGATGATCTTTTTATTGTCTTCACCAAAAAAAATGATATTTTCTTATTCGCCTTTTCCATTCTTATACAGTCCTTTACTGACTTGCATGGCTTGTATTTGCATGCGTACAAATAGACAGAATTGATATGGTTCATACAACTATGTTATTCGGAGAGAGTGGTGGTCCATGTTGTCAGAGCAAGAGGGAGCAGCAGCTAGCAATTTCCCCATTCCCCTGCTCAAGGCAGCAGCACACCTTGCATCTTTATTGGCTTCAGGGCCACACAGCCACATTGGCGCCGCAGTACCATTATTCAGGATCAAGAATGTGAAAAAAGGAATGAGTGACAAATTCCTGTGCACTCTCTCTCTCTCTCTCTCTCTCTCTTCTGCTGCAGAGAGAGAGAGAGAGAGAGCAACGTAGGGCCTGTGCATAATTTCATCTTTCTGTGGTGGTGCCAATGCAGAGCCATTCAATTCCATCCAAGTGTTTGCTGGATTCATCATTTGATGACCCCGATTTTACTGATACGAGGTGAGTCCGCACTCCAGAGAGGAGAAACATGGCAGTACATGCCACTATGAAGTGGTCGTATAGAACAGTTCCAAGGTAAATCTAACTTCTGAAAAGTTCAGGATGAAAATGCGAAGAAGAAGGTAGGAACAGGGGGTAAAAACGCCAGGATTCATCTCCCATGTCGAAACAAGTACGAACAAGGCATTTTGCGAAAAGCATGTGAGCAGTGAAGGACGTGCGCGCGAGTCCAGGACAACAAAGTGAAATTCAACGGGAGGACATACATATGTCGTACGCAAGAGTCCATGCACGCCGATTGACGAATGCAAGTGCAACACGCCCAACACCAAGAAATTGTTACTTGGTAGCTTTAACACTTGCAACCTGTTCTTCCAGTAAACCTCACAAGAGTATGGATCCATTCTTGGGTACTGCATATTAGTAGACACTTCCAGTGGTCCGAGCTAAGCTTTTCAGAAGAAGAATTAAAGCAAGAAAGCTTCGGTCAGGACAGACGAGCAGCAACCAGTTGGGCTTGATGCGGGCACCAAGGAGACAGTGAGGATCGAATCGAATGGGTGAACCCCCACTAAAGAGCATAATTTTTATGGGAAAAGGAAAGCTATGCAAGATATGGCCCATGGCTAAAGCTTCGGGGAGAGAGAAGCAATGTAATGTACCTCATTAAAGTGATTACTGTAGCAGGACGACTGGCTCTCTCTCTCTCTCTCTCTCTCTCTCTCTCTCTCAGAGAGAGAGATTGGGTGTATAAATTTGGGCAAGTGTGGTTGCTCCCTCGGTTGTGGCCTGGCCTCACAAGTCACACAACCGAGAGATCAAAAGTGGAAGCTAGGAAGCAAGAAAAGAAAAGGAAACACCTACACCTACTCCTCCTCCCAAATTTCTCCTAGCTTCCATCAACTTTTAAGCTAGCCCCTCAGCTTCAAATCAAGTGCAGCTTCAGCATACAGTGATCACTAGCTAGTGAAGCCAAGCAGCTAGCTTTTATTAGTTCCCGGCCGGCCATAAGCTTCAAGCAAGCTGCAATGGAGGAGCAGCTGAACCCACTGGCCGTGACGCACCTGCTGCAGCACACTCTGCGCAGCCTCTGCACCCACGACGACTCCCAGTGGGTCTACGCCGTCTTCTGGCGGATCCTCCCAAGAAACTACCCCCCTCCAAAGTGAGCCAACTATTCTCAATAAAGCACATGTATCGACCTCAGCTTAATTTTGGTTCTTGCTTAAGTACAAGTATTGTTCCATTTCTTGATTCTTTTCATGGTCCATGAATGATGTATTGAGGCTGCTTCTTGTCTGCCTTGGGTTGGTGCCTACTTGTTAATTTGTTGTTCAGATGGGATCTCCAGGGTGGTGTTTATGACAGGACTAGGGGAAACAGGAGGAACTGGTTGGTACAAGCTCTTCTTTTCGTATGCATTTGCATTTGTTTGTGTGTGATCCCTGGGATGCAAATTTCACCTAGGATCCTGGCATGGGAGGATGGATTCTGCAACTTTGCAGCCTCTGCCTGCGAACAAGAGGACATAGCTACCGCCGCCGCCGCCTACACGGACTGTGCAGCTGGGCAGGAGGTGAAGGGCCTGCAGCCTGAGCTCTTCTTCAAGATGTCCCATGACATCTACAACTACGGTGAAGGGTATGTAAGCAAGCTTATTGATTAATTAAGCGATGTTAATCACAAATCACGTTAGTCAATCAATCATCACTGCATACGGTTACTGAAGCATGAGTATATCGTCTGACTTCCTCAAAAACCTAAGAATTTTTTAGCAAACTGGTTAATTGGTGCATGAAACTCAACATACGCTGATCAGCAAGCAAAGCACGCTCTCATGACTTGTATTTGCGGTGATGTTTGTTTAAGGTTGATAGGGAAGGTGGCCGCCGACCACAGCCACAAGTGGGTGTTCCAGGAGGCCCAGGAGCACGAGATCAACCTCATCTCCTCCTGGAACAACCCCGCCGACTCTGTAAGCGTCATCACCTCACTGAACCAACCAATAAATTTGCTCATGATCAACCTCCCAATTAATATTGCTCACACTAATAGCTATCTAATGTGTTCACCAATTCGATCGGAATTCGGACACACAAAACATGTTTTGTCCGTATGCGGTTTGTTTGCAGCATCCAAGGACATGGGATGCTCAGTTCCAGTCTGGTATCAAGGTACCTGGCCTCCCTCACCCTCTCTCCAACTCCAGCAATTCAAGAACCAGCTAGCTCTGCATGCCAAAGCTGATGTCTTTTACTGTTTTCTTATCGCCTTTTTCGCAGACCATTGCTCTGATCGCCGTCAGAGAAGGCGTTGTACAACTAGGCTCCATGAAGAAGGTACGCCGATCCTGTTCTTCGCATACTCCGCTAAGCCTACGTTGCACTGTGACCTCGTGCCACTGATGTCACGCTCACTAGCTTGCGGTGCATTGCATGAGCGTTACTTGTGTTGCTTAGTCGCATGCATGCACGACAAGGCAATAATGCACGTGTACAACTTGTTGTTTGCTGCATGCCGCGCGATGGCTGCAGGTGGCGGAGGACCTGAGCTACGTGGTGACGCTGCGGCGCAAGTTCAGCTACCTGGAGAGCATCCCGGGGGTGCTGCTGCCGCACCCGTCGTCGGCCGCGTTCCCGGGCGGGTGCGCCGGCGTCCCGGCGGACGCGGCCTGCTGGCCGCCGGGCCTCGTGCCGCCGATGGAGCTCTACGACCCCTACGGCCAGGGGGCGGCCGCCGCGGCACAGATGCACATCGTGCCGTCGATGAGCAGCCTGGAGGCTCTCCTCTCGAAGCTGCCCTCGGTCGGCCCCACAACACCCGGCGCCAGCGGCATGGCCGCGGTGGCCAAGGAGGAGGTGGACGCCGGCCAGTGCCACGGCGCCATGGACGTGGCCGCGGGGAGCGACATTGGCGATGGCATCGAGAGCACCGGCGTCGCTGCCACCACCGCGACCCCGGCGTCTAATTACTACGTCAACGTGGCTAAACCCAGCGGGGGGTTCTAGCTTTGTCTCCGTCTACATCTCCAGTCTGCGTCTGTGCGTAGGTATCGAGTCGAGCGGGCATGGCTGTTGCAATGTCTTTTCTAGTGTCTCCCAATCATGTGTGCCGCTGTGTGCTTCGAGCGGTCGTACTGCGACGTACGTACGTACCCGGCGGTCGGCCGGTAGGTCAGATTCTATCGATCGATCAAACTGTACGTCATAATTAAGACCAACAAGGTAGGATCCTAACCAGATTGGTCACACTAATAAATGTATATCAATTCCTCGGTATGAGCATCTTTGCAGTTGTATGAAATATCGATAATTCTCTGTATAGCGCGTGTCAGCTCGTTTGTCTCCACGCGCTACCACGCCCACGGCCGTCCGATTTAAGTTAGACGCTGCAGTGCATTTGGCTTGACGAAAAATGGATAAAGACAAAGGATCGTTTTCACGCTGACGTATGAGGCTGGTGGGAGAGCAAGAAGATTAAATAAGTATGTTTCTTTTTTCCACAAACTTAAAATGATCATACCTTTTCACCTCGAGTATTCGATCTGTATTTCGTTTAAACCACTATGTTCTATATGACGAGCTTAATAAAATAAGACTCGTATTGCACATGTTTTAATGATATAATCTTTAAGTGTGGCATAGTTGCTAGTTGTCTGAAACTACAGTTGCTAGCTGTCCAGCACCTTGATAGTCAAAACCTACAAAATTTTTACTAGCATATGAAAAATGATGTGTCAACACCCTAGGTTGCGTGTTGACAGCAACTATAGATAGTTGCTAGGAATAATAGTTGCAAGGTGTCAACCACAATGATAATTAAACCAGTATTTTATAGTTCACATATCTTAGTTGCAAGCACATACATAGAGAATTACTATATACATGGACTTTACGATAATTGAAGTCAGACGTGCCTACTTTAGATATTTTCGACTATAACTCTTTACATTATCTTCTAAGACTCTTTGAGCAGGATGTTATTTCTGTCTCCAAGAAAGTTATTGTTTTAGTTTCTAAGTAGGTTTTTGTTTTTATTACCGATTAAGACTCTGTTAGTTTCTTATTTAGGACTCTTGTTCCCTGTAACCACGAAGAAAAAAAAACGTAGGTGACTAGGTGTGCGACACATGGCAGATTGGTTCCTATTGCTGATGTCGGAATCAATTCAGTTTGCCTTCAAAGCCGGTCGTACCAACTGAACCAGACCATGGCCCATCGTGACGAAACCAGCTGCTGCAAACAGTCGCCTGCTCCTCCACCTCCTCCTCCAAAGTCACGAGCCTGGGCAATCAATCCCTCGCCGCCTCATTGAAAACCTACACCAAACTTACAACATGCACGCATGTTCCGTTGCTGCCGCCTGGCCACGCCATGCCACAGTACAGCTCTACTCTCCGTCGCAGACTCATGTACAGGAGCTCGCACTGAAACCCCGAACAGTCTCCTGCCAAGAACAATAAAGAGTTGCCTCGGCGGTACGGCCTAGATGACGAGATCGGCACAACGGTAGCTCAGCTCGGCACAGTTGTGTCGGCTCAAGAGAACCCCGGCCCACTTGCTCTGCCTGTACGGCATGATCGACCGTCTGTTCACTCTGTTCGCCGTGCAACGTTTGCGCGGCCGCTGGGATGTGTCCGTTTCACTCGTCGACGGGCGCTGCGGCGCTGTCGACGGATCGATCGACGGCATGGGAGACGTGAGGTCCAGGAAAGGGCGGTGTGAAGGGTTCCAGACTCAGTCCATCGCGGCAGTCGCCGTCTTTGGCCCTGGTCACATATCTGTGCCACTAATTTGACCCATCGGAGGTTACTGTACCTTTGGAACTGCATCGGAAGGCCGCTCTTTTTACAAACTCTTGGTATGCGCCAAGGATATTCTCTGCTTATACTAGAACTGTATCGGAATAATACTCTCTTACACTATTGTTTCCCCCACTTCTTCCCTATCTATGACGGATCACCACCACCATGGCCCTCATGTTAACTCAACTCCTTGGCCCTCGAAGGCCTGTTCTTTTTTGCTTCGTCTTATGATTTTTAGCTATGGTTTATAGTTTTTAAACTATTTATGAGAGAGAGTACGGAGTAAAAGAAATTTATATGCGATTTTGACCGCTATAAATGAAGTCGCTACAATATATACTACAATCAACTTGTAGATTCCGTCTTAAAAAGACACTACATTTAAAAGCTAGTTGCTGTTACAAAAAGTCAAAAGGTAACTTTAGAAGCTGAAAAGAAGAAGCCCAAAGAATCCATCCTGCTTAGGGCCTTGGTGAACATGTAAGGCCTTGCACAAGTTGGCTTATACTTTTATCTTTTAGTTTCTAACTTCTTAATTTCGTTTTTTTTCTGTTTTTTTGGCTTGTTTGGGAGCTTTTTGTATTTTTTTCCATTTCCATTTGTATTTCCGTGATGAAAGAACCTTTTTATTTTTTTATTTTTTAAATTTAATTATACCAAAAAAAAAGCTTATATTAGGTACAGTGAAAAAGAAAGACTCAAACAATACCAAACAGTCCCAAATAAATCCAAAAATATAAGCCCAAATAAACACCCCTAAACCTTAGCACTAGACTTCAATCCCAACCGCCGCGGAGGATGTTGTTGTTGTTGAGCGTGAATCTCAAGGCACATCTAAAGGTTTGAAATCTGATTATTTCCTCCAAAATCATACGTTTGAGAACAATCAAATCTGTTAAACTTTAAAAGTTGATCTATATAGGGTTGCTATACGAGATGGAACCTACAGATTGTGTACGAAATTGCAACTGATAGGCGCTACCCGTCATATATTGGTGAGGCCTACCTATCAGCAGGCCCGTACCAGGAGCATGTGCGACATGCTTGATTGCACTGGGCCCCAAAAATTAGGGACCCAATTTCCATCTGAACAATTAATTCCTACTGCTTAATTTTGTATTAGTAAACAGTAAACTGAGCTGGCCCTTGTATTCTCTTCTTCTCGGAAACTTTCTTGAGTCCATCTCGGGTCCGTTTCATAAGAACTTTGCAAGAAATCGCCTCATTGGGTTCGCGTTGAAACGCCAAGCCATTCTGTCAGTGGCGGAGCCCCAGTGTAGCATATGAGTGCACGTGTATTTCGAAAATTTTTACACAAAAAATTGATATGTACCCTTCTTAATACACAAAGTAGATATTACACATACAACTATACTTTTGACAACCCATTAGACCCAATAGGCAATAAGTCAAGCCTATTAGTCTAAGTACCCAAACTATCCTCACTTCCTCAATCGATCAGCCACCCCCCACTGGAGATTCTTTAATCGGCCAAATCCTTCAAGTTTCTGCCCTAGCGCAGCAACTAAGCTCGAGCTTGAGCATGCAGCTCTGCCCACATGCAGATCATCATCACTGTTGCACTCCCCGGAGGCTAGAGCCCCCACCGTTGCCAACGACCAGTAGGCACTAGAGAAGAAAAGGTAGACCAAAGAAGGCAAGTCTCGATCACGTGCTTTCTAATCCGTAGATATATTATTCTAATTTTTCTCATCCACATTATTCCGGTTAAACTATGAAACACGACAGATCTAAGGGGCATTAGCATTGAATATGGCACAGCTACAGTCCAAGGCGTGTGAGGCGATAAGGTTGGCGATCAAGCATAGGTGTGCGTACAGCAAGATGCTTATAGAGAGGAACAAGCAGTATGTTGTCAACCCGCCCACCATCAAGAAGTGCTAGGAGTTCTCCAAGCAACACTTCTACATTTGCCTCGCCAAGTCCCCTACGCTCCTGACTTATTGTGCCTTATTTTTTTACTGCCCAGCTCTTTGTGCACCTAAGTCCTCGATATCGATTAGCTTCTTGAATCTTGAATGCTAGTAGATCGTTTTCTAATGTTCATATGCCAACTAGCTGGCAATTCAGTGGTGCTAATAGTGCTGCTAAAACCTTATAAATTGTCCAATTTAAGGTATGATTAGAATGCTATGGGACTACAGGATACGCCTTTGGAGAGTTCGATTGTGTTAATTTAAGTCTCGGTATATCTATTTGTGAGCTTGTGTGGTACGGGGTGGCATATTAAGGGTTTTTCTTGTAACAGAGTTTAGTAATCAGATGTGATGCAAAAGACTCTGATGAGATAGTTTTCATGGTAGTCATAAATTATAATATATAGATTGGTCTGAGTCATCAGAAAATAAATTGCGCCTTCGGGTTTAAAAGGATAATATCATAAATCAAAACTCAAAATAGAGTTGCAGGAGTTATGATCAATCCTAACAAGCTAAGAAATAGCATAAGTGAACAGTACTTGAATGATTGTTTAGTTACATATATTGAAGTTCTGTAGTATATCATTTGAAATTGTTTTAGATTGGATATGTCTTAAGTTCACATCTTTATCGTCAAAATTCTAACTCCACCACTGCATTCTGTTCACAATATGTGTCGCATCAATCCAATTGTTTCAAGTCAAAGTTAGCATCGGGTTGTTTCAAGTCAAAGTTAGCATCGGGTTGTTTAAGTCAAAGTTAGATATTAATTTTTGGATACTTTTTTCAGCTGGACGTAATTCTTTGTATTGTTAGAGAACCCATTGAAACTATAGTATTAAATAAAATTACTTTTATTTTCGTAGGTGTAAGATCTAATTTTAAATTAACTCAGGGCCCCAAAAATGTCTGATACGGCCCTGCCTATCAGCCGCTGTTCCATGCACAGTTCATACGATCTTCTTCATGTACAGGCCAAGCAGTGCCCCCCCATAGCACTATGTACATCTTTTGTCCGCACAACGCACAGGAGCTTGCTTGAGGCGACACGCCCGGCGTGGCCACAGCGACAGGCCGCCAACCTCGCGCGCGCGCGGCCACGGAACCGTCGTACGTTGATGAGGAGAGCCCGAGCGCGGCACGCACGTAACGGTGTCGCGCGGCGCGATGGTCCTGGCCTGCTCGCTCGCGGCCGCCGAACCGTCGCGCGTTCGTGAGGAGAGCCCCACGCAGGCGCGCGCGGCGCGATTGATCGTCCTGGCCGGCTCTCGCTGGCTGCCGTACGTGCGCGGCTCAATCATCAGCCCGACGCCGACCGCTAGCTCTTGCTCGCCTCGAATAAGCATCGGGTTTGTTACGTGACGGCGTCGTCCGATCACAGGGTTTTGCCGGAACCTGAGCAATGATTGGGGTCGTTAGGGGCCGGGCTTCAGGTGCGCACGTTGAGACAGGGTTGAGGAACATGGGCGGTGTGCTGGTGGCGTGGCCCGGGCTTGACCAACTGATGGCCATGGAAACGGAACTAATTGATTGGTATTGGCATGGCACTGTTCGATGGATCGACTTCATCATGCTTTTGTCCGGATTGATTAATGCGGTGCGGACGTTTGCGTGCGCGCGCGTCCGTGCGAGGCCATTTTGACGTGAAGAGGAGCAATGGTAAAATTAGGAGAACAAGGAAAGAAAGGAGAAAAGAGTTTCTTCTTCTTCAGTCATGTGAGCTACAGACCAGGGGAGGCCTGGAATAGTGAAATGGCCCAGATATATATGAAAGTTCACCTTTCTTGATGATGAACTGGATCGAATGGAGATTTTTTTTCCATATGCCAGAACGTTCCGTGCATTTCCGTGTGTATGTATCCTTGTTGGAGTGCTGAGTAGGAAAGGACTTGCAGCCTGCGCACTAGTTGGGTTGTGTTGGCAAGATTAATTCAAAGGTTGTGTTTTGCCAGTTAAAAATGTCCGTTTGGTCTAATTTGCTACTAATTCACTTTGTTATCTGCGAGACGATCAGGGCACAAACATATATAATTGCCTAGTCCATAATCCTGTGCAATTGTATACATGTTCTTCCAGATTCAGGCTTCTTATTATGCTTGGAACAACCATCTCTTGGTGGGTAGTAGAGTTATGAGTGTATGACTCTACTATGATTCAAATTTTGGTAACCACTTTTATGTATATGTGAACATGTTTCAGTAAGAACTTTATGAGGTCGTAGATTTATTCCAACCTCCGTCATTCTAGGCGTATGCTAAGGGGGCACACTCACGTGATATGCATGCGTGTGCATGGGTGGTGGTGATCTGTGCGTATGCGCCTTCCTTGCAGTCAGAAAAGAGAAAAGCACAAGCAATGGTGTAGCCTACCTTCCATGTATTAGTGTGCTCCTCAATCCGCTATTAAGCCCTGTTCTAAACAATGATAGCTTCTAGTTTTTAGAAGCTAACAGTTGTTTGAAATCCATTGGTTTTTTAACATATTTTTTTCTTTTTTCCATTCTATTTTTCTTTGTTCCTTTTGCATATTATGAGTATATATATAACGGTGTTTCTCATTTTTTTTCTATTTTTCTTTAATTGAATACTTTACAAAAAAAACTAACAGCCGCTACAGTGCTATTTCAGCAAAAAAACCAAAACCAAAAAATCACACCACTTTGGAACGGAAAAAAGCTCTTTGCCCTCGACTTTGCCTCTCTCCATGATGCACAAGCAAGCATAACAACAATGGCTGGATTCAAAAGGACTTGTTGCTTTTAACTTTTGTACTTTGCTTTTTTAAATTTGTGAAGTATCCAGTATAACTCATAGACGCCCACACGCGCACACCGTATGCACGCACTCACACACACCACGACCCCTATGGAAGACTAGAAGAGCGAAGCTGGACGAAGAAATGACGAATTCACCACCGGCGCCTCGTTTACGATGGGTATATCACCTCCCACTTAAAGAGATCCTCCTAAATGAGACACGCAGGGCTAAGGGGGCGTTCCAAATAGTGATGGTTTCTGGCTGAAATTTTACTGTAGTTGACTTTTTTTACTGTAGCTGAGTTGGTTTATTGGGCATAATTAAATTTAAAAAAATACAAAAAAAACAGCATGTTAACCTATCACGGACAATGCAAAGGAATATAAAAAAACAAAACACAAAAATTCCTTAAAAAAGCAAAAACAAAAATGAACAAAGATCGCCAACATCGACATCGATCACTGCCACGAACACGCAGCGGTCCCGAGTCTTGACCTAAAGCGGGTTTGAACCCTAGTGGGCTAGAGGTACAACCATCTCCACTAGCCACCCAAGCCAAGCTTGGTTCTCTTGTACTTTGCTACAATAACTGATTTTTAAATTGTGTGTTTTTAAAGACGGGTTATACAAGTTGATTGTAATAGACACTATACCGACTACGGCTATAGCGGACAAAATTACATACAACTGATTCTCTTTTTATACTCTTTATTACGAACAGTTAGAATTAAAAAGCATAAAAAACCATAAGTAACGATAAAAAAAACCCACCTAAGTTTAAACTTGCATCGATAAGCACAGTGAAGTAGTGAACACTTTGGCATAGTCACAAAGCTGCCAAAACCATCCAGGAGGTCCTGGTCCAGGACACGAGGTGATGATAAAAGTGGCGGAGCCGCCGCGACCGTGATCGATCGCGCGACGAGCCACCAGACCAGGCCAAAAGCCACGAGAATTCGAACGGACCAGGCCGCGGCCTATCGCTCCGCACTGGCTTCTCTCCGTAGAACGAGCCTACGGAGGGACCGCTCGACGCCGTCGACACACGCTACATGGGGGAGCTTTTGGAGCAGCAGTGGGCGGCAGCCATGAGTCCGGTGGGCGCGCGATTGGGAAGTCGCGCAAGCGACGGCGGGCGCGAGCCAGGCTGGCACGCGCCTCTTCCCTGTCCGGCGCAGGTCCGGCCCAAGGCCCAACGCAACAAAATGAAGAACTCGATCGATTTCTCATCAAATTTCTACTTTCCCTTGTCTGGGATGCGGTTGTTGGGGAAATACAACGGGCGGGGACTCAAAATCCACTTTCGAGTGAACATTACTGTCACTGTGAACCGCACCCATCAAGCCTCTAACTGTTAAAATACAAACATTTTGTGTTTACTAGAAAATACTAAAAAGTTAACAAAATCGGTCACGGAATAGAAGCCTACTTTCAAATGAATATTACTGGGACATTGAGGACGCATCAATTAAACTTATCAATGGTGGCATAAGAATATTACCAACATTTTTTTTGCTTGGCTATGAGGGTGTTCAGAATGACGGTAACTTATGATTTTTTTACTATAACTAAGTTAACTTATTTAATATAATTAAATTTAAAAAATAAAATTAGAAAAAACATGTTAACCATCACGAACAAAACAAAAAAAAATACAGAGAAAAAAAACCAAAAATAAACAAAAAAACAAAAATTGCAACAGTAAAAAAAGCCCAACACTATCGCGCAGAAGTCCAACGTGCAGCCGACATGAGCGCTGTCTAAGGGGGTGATCGGAATAGCGATGGCTTTTGATTTTAAATTGAAAACATCATGAATGATCAAAAACATCAGAATGAGTTAGTGGATAGTGTAGTGAATAGTGAAAAAAAAGCTGAAGCTAGAAGCTGAAGCCGAAACGATCACCCCCTAAATCTACTCGGCAACGCTCATGCATGTCATGCGCAGCACATCGAGCTCTCTGGCACCTTACACTCGTTGCGAACAAAGGCCAAAACTCGCCCACATGCCACGGGCTCAGCTCGGCCCGCCGCCGTGCTACCGAACACAGAGCGAGGTCCCAACGGACGCTCGATTCCACGACATCGCTAATTATCGTTGTGGACTTCTTGTTCCTTTGTGTCCGAAGCTTTTGCGGTGCTAAAACTGTATGCCAATAGATTCAAATAAAATAGGTATTTTTTAGCAATAATTTTTAGCTATAATTTATTAATTCAATAGATAATAATTATTAAAAGAAACTAAAATCAGAAATTGATTGAAAAGACAAAAAAAAAAGAATATGCCAAAGTCAAAAATCGTTGACAGGTTGGACTTATGTTATATATCCAGTGCCGCACTGCATGAGCTGTCTGTGTAAGGTAGCGCTGAAAAATCCCTGTATGGATTTTTTGCTCCTGTAGCCAAAGCCTGAGAGCCACAATTCAGCCGAGGAAAACTGTAAAATCCGGCCAGGCCAAGCCAGACCTGACGGGGCCACTCAGCTATTGGTCTTTGGACACCACTAAGGCTATGTTGAAAAGTGATGTGGGTTTTGGTTTTTTGCCAATAGATTTTAACTAATTGTGAGAGAAATTAAGAAAGCAATAGATATGTGTGTTAAAAAAACTACTCTATTTAAAGTGATTTATTTAGTGACTCATATAAATAGATTATAAAAACAACATTAAGAAAAGACTTTATTTAAAAGTCGAATTTTAAAAGCTAAAAATTAAAATATGTTTGGAACAGGATCTAATGCTGTTTGGTTTGTTGCTACCAGGTAGCCAAGTCAAAATTTTAGCAATACCAAATGACCAAGACAAAAAAAATGGTATTTGGATCGTTGCCATGCCAATTCGCAAGCAATACCAAAATTGAGGCGAGCGATTCGGCACGCACTCGGATTGCCTGCACGCGGTGTAAGATTTTGTTGGCATCACCAAAAATTATTAGGTGCTTCCAAATATTGGCTTCCAACCAATTTATGGTATAAATGTATGTACAATAATATATGTCAGTTGTCTGTAAATATATGCTACATAAAATTTTAAATAATATAGAGGAGATAAAACAAAGAGAGAGATATTGTTTATTATTCACTAGATAGTTTTATAGATGGTTTTTTATAGCCTATACTATTATATAAATAACTATAACTTATTAATTATATATAACTATATAGATAATATATTGTATGAGTTATTTTTAGTTAATATAAAAGTGTATTATAGACTACGGTTTGTACATGCTCAGTGGGCCGTCGCCGCTGACATCTCGTCGCGCCGCGTGGCATCGGAGGCCACGATTCACGAAGTCATATGGAAGCTGCACGGCTACTGCACCGCCCCCACCTTACAGCGGCTGCGGGGTTCGTGCTCTCCTTTGCACGGAGCCGAGACGCGCCACCAAGACCTGTGAAAGTTACGCAACCACCCTACAGAATTCTTATGTATTTGACACTCCCCTTCTCTTCCCCCTCTCTCTCGCTGCTGATCCGGGCTCCACCCGAAAGTGCGCGCGCATTTTGGTCCCTACTCCCTAATGCTCGGAGCCTTCTCGGCTGCACCAAATTTGGCCTTTTTAGGTGGCAAGCAATGATCTTTTCGGCTGCGGATTTGATTCGCCGAAGATTGCTGCATCTTGGCCATTTACGGCTGAGGGGTGATCGCAATAGCGATGGTTTTTGGTTTTTAGCTGAAAAAACACTGTAGCTGGTTGAAAAAACATTATAACTGAATTAGTAGATAGTGTAGTGAATAGTGAAAAAAAACTGAAACTAGAAGCTAAAATCGAAAAAAACCAAAATCATCAGGTCCTGGGAGCCCTCCTCCCTATCCGATCAGATGAGTTGTGGGTGTCGCCTCCCAATCCGAGATTGCAGGAGATGGTTGCAGCAGCAGCAGCTTCGTCCCAATCTTTCACACCCCTATCCCCCTATCCGTCTCCGTCCCCCCGCCTCCGTGGCCTCGTCTAAGACTCCCTCGGTCCCTCCTGCCTTACACCACCCAACCCCCACCACAGGTGCAGAAGTCAGCTAATGGCGGCGGCGGTAATGGAAGAATTAGCCCTGCGGTGTTGTTTATCGTAGTGATTCTTGCGGTCGTCTTCTTTATCTCCGGGCTGCTCCCCCTGCTGGTGAGGCTACTGTTGAAGAAGCAGCAGAGCCGTGGAGCCGTGGCAGCCGAGCCTGCCCCGTCACCGCACCGGGCGGGCGGCGCGGGACGCAGCAATGGACCGGCAGCTGCAACAGTTGTTCCATTTACACGACTCTGGGCTCGACCAGGCGTTCACCGACGCGCTGCCTGTGTTTGCGTGCCGCGATATTGTTGGCGGCGACAAGGAGCCATTCGACTGTGCGGTGTGCTTGTGTGAGTTTGACGGGGAGGACATGCTCAGGTTGTTGCCGGTTTGCGGGTACGCCTTCCATCTGCATTGTATAGATACATGGCCGCTCTCCAATTCGACATGCCCTCTTTGCCGCGGCACTCTCTTTGTCCCCGAGCTGATGATAGAGAGCCTGATGTTTGATTTTGATGAGAGGTTAGAGAGGGACGGTTGCCAGAGGAGTGCGAGGATGGATTCCAATTTCAAAGGCAGAAGCCCAGGGATGAGCAACAGCCAGTAGCCGAGAAGAGGGTGTTTCCAGTAAGGCTTGGGAAGTTCAAGAATGTTGGGAACCAGGGTGCCGTCGATGGTGGTGTGCCCAATGGCAATGCAGCTGGTATAGTGAGTACGGAGGCAGGGGAGAGTAGCAGTAGCAGCTTGGATGCGAGGAGATGCTTCTCCATGGGCACTTACCAGTACGTTCTTGGGGCTTCTGCACTTCGAGTGGCTCTCCAGCCTGGTCGTAGTAGAAATGGTGTGGGCGGCAGGTTGAAGGGAAGAGCTGCTGGCATAAGTTCTGTCGACGCTGAAATTATGCAAGGCAAGAGGATTTGTGCGAGGAACAAGTGTGAGAGCTTATCTGTGTCGAAGATTTGGCAGTGGTCTAGTGTAAAGGGCAAGCTGCCAGCTGGTTCAGACAATTGCTCAGAAACATGGAGCTTTCCATGGATGAAGAGAGATGCCACTGGAGCTTTCCATAAGATTTTGTTTCTAGTGTTGGTTGCTGAATTGCTTAACTATAGCTATTCTTTTGGTCTGATTAGCATGTGTCAGCTCATTGAAATGGTCATTCTCATCGAGATAATTTTTGACAGGCTTATTATATTGCACCATGCTTGTGATTGTTCACGATAATGTAATTTCTGCTATCATCTTGTGTTAATATTCCATTTAGAAGTCTAATCACATCATTACTATGAAGCATCAATTAATAGTCTATTTTGTGTTCTGATTTCTGCAATTTCCTTTCATGTTATTTACTAAACAGGAACCCAAATTAACCTGCGATGCGATGTAATAACCAGACCACTGGAGAGCTTACTTCCATAAAAAAACTTCTACTTACAAGAAGAAAACATTAATTCACTGATAGAACAGGTTCCTTTTATGACACTTCCTGACATTCTGATTCGCATCTGGGTTCTAAGTTGCAAGAGTACATCCTTAAGGAGAAACCTCTGATAAGTACCTGATATTCTTCTGACATGGATGTCATCTTGTGTATCACTGCAAATCTTTCAGTCATTTTATTCTGGTATAACCAACAAAGTTTCTCATATAGCATGAGTATTCTGTTTTCCATGCTTGCATGGTTCAAGAGGGCAACTTTAAGGTGATATGGCTGTAAGCATGCATGCGCTTGTATACTTTCTATTATTTACTCCCTCCGTTCAGAAATAAATGATGTTTTAGACTCTAGCAGTCTAGCATGAGAAGTAAGGTATGTGTACACCTTATTTATTATAGGCAGGATAATGTTAAAAGGAGGGCGTATAAAAGGAAATATTGTGAGGCATTCTTCTAAAAAACGTAGAACGGCATATATTTGTGAACAAGGAGAGTTTAGGATGGCATCTATTTTCGAACGGAAGGATTACAAAGTTTTACTTTATCTCTGTTTTTTTTTTATTTCGAGGAGTGAATTTGGAGGCCTTAGCAGAATTTCATTAGAGGGTTGAACCTTTTATCTTGCTTTAGCTTCTAAATTGTTACTGTTGGTAAACAGTTCGACATTTTTAACATCTCGGTGGCAGTTTTTTCTTCTTATTATTATTCTCCTGATAAGTAATCTGCACGATGAATGCTGGAACTTTCCATGATCCAGGCTGCATTCTCATTGCCTTTTTTTTTTACCTTTAGGCATGTGTGTCTTTACTTCAAGAAGATACTTTTTTGGATCTTGCAATGCCCTCATTTTCAAGAACCTCTTTTACTCACATAGTAGAATTGTTTCACCGATATGTGGGCCTAGAACCACCTTGTTCGTGAGACAAGGAGGGATTTCACAAATATTGAGTGGCATATAAGGAATCAATCCTATATAAAAAAAAGCCAGGAACTAACAGAAAGCAATCCATGATGCTTTCCTTCATTCCTACGCAGTCTGAAACCCTTCATGTGGAAGTTACAGATCTTCAGTTTCAAGTAATATTTTCCATTATTCCTAAGGGGAATAGGGGACTATTTGGGAAATGCTGGTGTTAACTGTTAACTTTTTTTGGGAACATGCAAAAAAAGGCTTGCATGTCATTGCATTAATAAGAAGAGAGTCATGACATCCAGCTTACAGAAAAAAACGAGAAAACAGAAGGCGTTTTGGCAAATGACTAGAACAAGCGACTAGAAAGAACAACTATAGGCAGAGAGGGAAAGGGAAGATTCAACTAAAAGGAGTGGAAGAGAAAGCGCAGCTAGACGGTTAGACTAAGCTGGTTGTTAATGCAGTGGAGTTGGGACTTGGGAGTGAGTTTGCGACTATCGAGCGATTTCTACTCTCATCACTCTGAAACCCTTCACTCCTTCAGCGTTGCAGCTGTTAGTCATGTCCTTCCTTTTTTGTTGTTTACCCTTTATTTTTCATTCAGCAAGAAACTATTCGTTATTTCATTTTATTTCCTTGTCTATTAAACTCAGTGTAACGGTTGCTATTATATTGCTGCGCTTTTGTTCCATCCTGTCTAATGTCCTTGTCAGCCCTGCCCAGTGCATCATGCCTGCAAGTATTTGGCATCCAATTCAAATCCCACCACCTTTTCACCTTTTGCTTATTGCGCCAGGTGGTGATGACTAGGTTTTTGGGTGGATTTGAGATTTGTCATGTTATCTAATACTGATAGCTGATGGAAAGCTGTTAGTGATGTGGAGGTTCTTTACAATTTCATATTATGATATCTCTCATCTTTGGCATATTTAATCAGAAACCAAGGAAGAAGTGCCAGCCCTCCCATACCCATACCAATTAAACAACCGGCGGTACCGACAAGATTTCCAGCATTTTGCTTTTGAGATCTGGGCTACCTAATCATTGGTATGCAAATGATTAGTGTTCTGCTAGTACCGAAATACTAACAAATACTTGTACAACTACTGCAATCATCAACCAGATGCTGATCCGTCAGCTGTTATTGAGATTGGTTCCTTGGAAAGCCAGATTCGGGCCAATTCATGCAAATATACCTTTTTCTTTGCAAGTTTCTGATTCCATACCCTTTGTCTCAACATTTGGACCACAGGCTTTGTGTCTCAGTGATCTCCCAGGTGAAATGGGGATTCAGCATTCTCTTGGTCGTTGAGTATATTATATTATCTGCCTCAATTAAACAGACGATATACAGGTTTTCCTGCTGTAATATCTGATGGTACAACACTCAACACGGCATTGGAATACCAAACAAAGGTTAAGACAAGTATTAGTCCCGTGCATGATTGAAATGGACATAGCACTGCAAAAACTCGACACAAATGTGGGTCATGAAAAAGATAAGGATGCTATATACATCTGATCATGATTATCACGCAATTTTCTCCTCTTATCTCAATGGCTTCCATGCTGTTTCTGTCAGAAACCCAATTACCCAAGGGCCCATTAGGTGGTTGGAGTGGCTGTCTAGGCTTTACCAGTTGGCATTCGATCAGACAGCAAGTAATATAAGCCATGAAAAGTAGATGATGTTTTACTGTTTTACTTCCAACCTAGCTATACCCACCAAACTGTGCCTGATGCTCTGATTACATTTCATGACAACACAAAAGCATTCCTTTTCTGGTTCAGCAAATATATGTTCAATCGATCGAGCCCTCGTTGTTGGGAAATAAAGCCTAGGGGCTGGACGGTTAGAGGTTAGCATCAATCAAGACTATGGAATTCAGTACTGCCGTCCGTGATCCTCCGAAGCTCATGATCCTCGCGGTTAATAGACAGTAAGGGTCTACTTAGGAGACTTCGTATTGGCTACGACGAATGTCTTTTGGCTAAAAATAAATAGTAGTAATTTTAGAAGAGGGACATGAGCATTGGAGAAAGTGAGAGATATACATGCATAAGATGAAAGTGAAAGAAGTGAAATGTGTGATACGCTCGTGACCCCCTATCTTATCTTCGAAACAAGACATAGACGAGAGAAGTGGATAAGCCGTTTCAAAAAGCTAGATGTCTATATTAGCTTTTGGCTTCACACAAAAGCGAGATGCAGAAACTAATACAACGCCCTTACCACCTGATTACAGCCTCGGAATGAAAGTAAGAACAAACAGTTTGATGTTGCCATCATAGTAACAGCGATTGATCGTTCACATGTATCGCATGACCACACATGGAACTGCGGAAGACATCACCCACACGAAGCTAGTATCAACTGGTAGATATGTGGGAACATGAGCGAACATGAGCTACGATTATAAAATCGCAGCCTTCTTGTGTTTGTCCTATTGCTGGTCTCGTGTTTGCTTGTAGGACCAGAAGTCGTACGTGCACGGCAGCAACAAAGCATCTAGGCTGTTGAACGCCTCCATCCAAGGTCTCCCATTCTTGGGTCGCAATCAGTCACAGCTGGAACACGCCAAGCTTTTTAGAATCAGGATTAGGATTCCTCCTTACCAATCATGCAAGTTTCCAGCCAAACTCTCTCAACTTCGACGCAGGCAAACAATGCTAAATTGCTAATGCGATTTGGAATTTCTCGGCATTTCATGGATCGAAACGTGAATTAGTCAGCTTCATTCGGGACAAAACTGTGACACGATCGACGAATTCATGGCGGTAATATGACAACAAATGCAACGGTCTCTTTTTTTATACAGCGAGGAACCAATTGAAGGAACAGAAGAGGAGAAAGAAATGGAAGCAACGATGATCTCGCTCACCAAACACGCGCATGGAACCGAAGCGATCGAGAAAAAGGCCGCCATCTTTTCGTCGTCCTTTGAAGCTTGACCAGCTATGCCTTTCCTCTCCTCCGATCCCATGGAATGGTGGGAACGAGCGGTCACGCCCGTCCGGCTCCGTCGGGGGGCGGCGGTGGGTTGAAGAGCGGCGGCGCGTCGCGGCCGCCGAGGTCCATGGAGGACTTGGCGGAGGCCAGCGGGGCGGCGAAGCGGGCGGAGAAGTCGCGGTAGCCGGTGTAGTCGCCCTCAGGGCTGGCTCCGTGTCCCTCGTCGAAGTTGAGCGCGTAGCTGAGCGCGTCGTAGTTGAGCTTGCGACCGAAGGGGTGCGGCCGCGGTCCGCCGCGGCCGAACCGCCGGATGAAGGTCTTCCACCGCGGCCCAGCTACCAGCTCCGACCACTCCCGCACCTTGAGGACCGCATCCACCGCGCGCTGCCACCAGCTCTCCTCCTCCGACGCCGCCGCCGCGCCGACGCGCTGGTGGGAGGAAGATGACGGGTGCGAGGGCCAGGGGAAGCAGCAGCACCGGCGGCCGCGGCGCGCGAAGAAGGCCGTCTCCGCGTCGTCGAGCCCAGCGGCGCCGCCGCCGCCGAGGTCGGTGTCCATCGTCTCCCGGGCGGGGCAGGTGGAGCGAGCGGGGAAACCCCTGCGCCGAAGGCCCAAACGGGTGGTATTTCCAGGGGATTTGCGCCGCTTGGGGCTGTTCCGTGTGCGGCCGAGGGCGCGTGGGTTTTTATTGGGAGGCGGTTTCGGTGCCGCGCCCGCGGGTGGAGTCAACGGTAGGCGCGGCTGGCTCACGTGGGCCGGAACCCGCGGGCCCGAGGCCTCGCAACGTTCGCAAAACCCCACTTGGATTTCGTGTTAAACATGGCACGGCCGTTCTTACCCACAGTTCGATCAAGAGATCATAGCTTCACGCATATTCACATTGTACTATTACATTTTCACTCGGCGGTGAATCTAGGATTTTTAGAATAAATGTTCATAGTTAATAAAATATTATTTTAATAAAGAAAGCAGAAGTTGACCTATTGTAGGAAATATCAAAGTACAAATCATTTGTATTAGAGACAATATCTTAAATAATTTAGAGAAATTATAAAAATAATTAAGAAAAATTGTTGAATTGGGAATATGGGATTTAGGACATGGAAATTGGGTATATAATTAAGTAAAATATTTAGACTAATTTATTAGCATATATGACTAATACACCTATTACATATAGAATATTTTTAAAAAATTTAGGTATTCAATCGAACAACTATGAACTATATTGGAATCGTCCCTGTAATTTCACTGGTACATAGGATGTCAAGATGCGAGTATGTTTTACTTGATGCCATGTGGCGTCAGTCTATGCGTTGCTTCTACGTGCAGAAGGCCAGCGGAAATGGAACGGATGGATCAATGTGGATTGGAGGGACAGCGCGGACACAGAGGGGCGAAGCTGGCTGGCGGGGGTTTAAGGGTGTGATTGCGCCGCCGCGCGCGGGTGATGGCGGGAGCGGTCGGTCGCGTAAGGTACAGTTGTTAACGGCGGCGTGCTCTATCTCTCTCCTCTGCGTGCCATTTGCCAGCTCTTGGCTGGCTGTGTGTGATCTGGTGTTCAGAAAATACTAATGACACCAGCGTTTGTTCAGGAAATCAGCTGCCTATCTTATGCCGTTAACTAGATGCTTAACTGGTGCCTATCTAGCCAATCAAGCATCCTGGATCCTTGGTGGTTGGAGTTCCTTGGTTCATCATGTCTAACCTCAGGCTGTGTAATCGTTCAAGATTTGATCATGGTACCTTTCGATGAAAGAAGGCCCCAAGGAGTTAAACGTTAGAATTAGGGCAGTAAAAAAAACTCAAGGTTCACGAACTATTCAAACTCGGCTCGCTTTAAACTCGATTCGAGCTCGACTCGAGCTCCAAATGAGTCGAACGAAGCTTAATCTTAAGCTCGCGAGCTTTAACGAGTTCGGCTCGAATAGCTCGCGAACTTGAGATTTTTTTACCCCCTCCCCTACCCCTGCGGCCCCACCCGTTCCCCAGTCCCGCTCCCGCCCCGCACTCCCGTCTCCTGCCCCCGCCCGCTCCTCGCACCCTCCCCATCCCACACGCTCCTCGCGCGTCGCGCCCCCTGCCCCGCTCCCTACCTCGTGCCCCTGCCCCCCGTCCCTCCCTCTCCCCACCCCATCCCCTCCTTGTGCCCCCCGCCGCGGCACCCAGGGGCGGAGCTCTCAATATGGCAAGGTATGGCGCTCGCCATACCTTAAATTCCCAGGAATTTTTACCCCTAAATCACTCTGTACCATGAGCACATCAAAGAAAAGAGATATTCAAAGGAATTGATCTTGAGAAGATTAAGAAATCATTTCAGAAAAATAAAGATAGGCAAGTGCAATTGCCTAGATCGCCTAGACGCAATTGAAGTGCGTTATCACTCGGTTAGTCTATTGACTTCACTTGTATCTTTTTATTTATCCTAAATATTTATACTTATATAGTAGGTGACGATCATGATATGTTATATGTGTATAAACCAATTTAGTCAGAAATCTTTGCTACCTATATTATCGATTTCACCATACCTTAAATTTTTTCCGTCCTCAGCCACTGGCGGCGCCACCCTCCTCTCCCCCCTGTCCCCCTCCTCACCCCCGCCGCCGCTCTCATCTCCCCCCGTCCCCCTCCTCACCCCCCTCGCCCCCCGTCCCCCTCCTCTCCCCACCCCAACCCCCCTGCCGCCCCTCCTCCTCTCCCCCCGCCGTCCCTCCTCCCCCCATCCGGTGCCCCCCCGGTGCATCTCCTCTCTCGGTCTCCCCGCCGCCGCCCCTCCTCGACCTTCTGGCGCCGCCCCCGGCTTCCTCCACCCAAAGCCGCCGCCGCTCGGGCTCTTCCCCCCGACAGAGGCCACCTCCACGCCTGGCTGCCCGATGCCGCCACCGCTTGGCGCCCCTCCTCGACCTGGATCCGGCCGGATCTGGCCAGATCTCCTCTCCCCCGCCGTCGGCGCCCCTCCTCCCTAGCAGGTACGCCCTTGGCACCGAGCCTACACGAGCCAAGTGCGAGCGAGCTCGAGCTTTGTTCGAGCCGAACTCGAGCCTAACTTGAAGCTTGACGGCAATCTCAAGCTCGCTCGAACGACTCGTTTACAGCCCTAGTTGGAATGGCTATATGGTTTGCTATTGCTATCCACACACACACACAGATACAGATAGCAAGATTAGGGCTCGCTCATTTTAATTTGAGTTTCTGATTTCTAGTTTATTTTTTATTGTTTATTAATTTCATTTTTTTTTACTTTTTAGCTTTTTAATCTTTTTTGTCGGTTCTTTTTTATATATTTGTTTGTATTGTTCATGATGGGCTAACATATTTTTTTATAAAAAATAATTACATCAAATAAGTTACCATCTGCTATGATATAATTTTAACCAACTACAATACAATTTTAACCATAAACTACTGAATTTCAGTCCAATCGAGCGGCTTCTAGACCAGACGTGCTTGGATAAGATCAAGGAATCATCGTTGGCCGCTTGAGCCACAGCATCCGATCAATAACCCACCATTTTCAGGCCGTTTCAACCATACAATACCTCCAGTATACAGATACGTACACAAATACTCTGGCTTATTATTACGTGTACACTCCAAATGAAATTTTCCCTAAGGCTGGTAAAATAGCTAGTCCGGAGACCACGACGAGCTTCCGGAAGTCCCTCCGTATGTGCACGGGTCGGTATCTACGGTTGCTTTCAAGCAATCCAGCAGCCATCCTTCAAAAGGGAGAAAAAACAACGGCCGCTGTACTATTGTTACTTGTGAGCATTCCTAACGCGCACGCAAACTTTTTTAAAAAAAAGGAACACTAACGCGTAGGTGAAACACGTCCTTCCCGGAAACCTAAAGGCGTGTTCAATTCAACTTCTGTCTTCTGTTTTTTTTTCACTATTTATTAATTTTATTTTTTTCGGTTTTTTTATCTTTTATCTTTGTATTTTTTTACATTATCTGTGATCAGCTAACATATTTTTTATTTTTTTTAAATTTAATTATATCAAATAAGCTAATTCAGTGATAGTAAAAAAATAAACTAACTATAATAAAAAAATCATAAACCAAATGTCATTGTGAACATCCCTTTAAATCGCATGATGTCATATGCAAACAAGCGTAACCTTCCTTTCTTCTTCTCGGAAAACTCAAGCATAATCTTCAAACCTTATAAAGAAGGATAATTTGACCGACCCAAGGTCGTCGGTCGCATTGGTATTTTGCAGCGAAGGTTCAAGATAAGTTTCAGACTTGCAGACAACAGCGAGTCCCATCTCTGGAGCCCGAAACGAGGCCTGCAAGAAGCCGATCGGCCGAATGGTGCGAGTGGCAGCCCTCGGAAAGCCCAAGATACAGAACCAATGGGCCAGCCGAGTGCACCAGCCCGCGTGGTGCCTAGCACGGATACGAGAAAAGCCGTGAAACTACCACGCCCACGCGCAACGAAGCCCAAAGCCTGCCCGCCGGCCGCCGCGGGCAAGATGCTCCGCGCCTGAAGCATCAGCGATTGCAGTAAGCTCTCTCCGTATCTGTCTCTGCTCTAACAATTTCGAAGTGGCTAATGCAGGCGTACTTATAGATTTTTTTCAGTTACATCTGATGGTCTGATAAATAATTTCGAAAAAAGTATTTCGATAAATCATTTTGAAAAGATAAAAAAAGTTGTTCTATTTATTTATTTATTTAAAAAAATCATAAATTATAAGAAAAAAGAGAGGCTTTAGACAGTCAGGGCTGTGAGTTGCGATTTGTTAGGCGGGAGATATCGTGACTGACTGTGTGTGGTATCACAAGACGGGAGATTTCGATTGCAAATAATAAGATCACGATACTTACCTCAGCCGGTACCATGGCTGGTTTATTTTGGTTAAGACTTCCCTGTTGGTTAATTACTCTGTTAGCTCGAAAACACTACGGCCATTTGGAACGCAGGATTTTCATCGAATTTTTTTTTGTAGGAAAACATGTCTAAGTGCCGTATGCGATTCTTCAGATGTTTGGTGTTAAAGATTTGCACACTGGGGTGTCGCTGAGTTGAAATGATGTTTCCACCAAGGATTTGACCACCAGGTCAGGCATCTCATCTCAGGGTCAGGGGGAATGCCATGTGATTGCAGCAAGGATCATACTTCTTTATCACCAGTCTTGTTACATACTATATAACTCATACTATATAGGCGGTCAGGGATAATGACGCGGTCTTGTTACATACTATATAACTCATACAGGCACCACAGTTTTGGTGCAGCTTGTAACTCATACAGGTACACAGTCACCAGTCTTGTTACATGCTATATAACTCATACAGGTACCACAGTCTTGTCGGTTGTAGTCATTGTTGTGGAATGATCAAGGCTGAAATATTGTTATTCCATTATCTAAAAAAAAGGCACCACAGTCTTGTTACATACTATATAACTCAGAGTGAGAGCATGCTACTGGCGATCAAGCACTTGCCGTGTTACAGGTACATCAAGAGATAAGAGGCAAAGGCGCAAAGTGATGAGTTCTTCTTTGTTCTTGGTTCTTGGTTTGGATCTGAGAGGGAGAGGGAGAGGGAGAGGGAGGAGTACTAACCGTCCGATGTAGAGGAGGACGAGGCGGCCATCACGGGTTCGTCGGTGTGGTCTGGCGCCCGGCAGCGACGGTCGGGAAGAAGGCGGTGACGGCGGCGGCGGTCCGGCGACGGTGACGGCAGTGGTGCTTCCGTCGGCCGATCGCGCGTCCTCCGGATCGGTTAGGGTTTGTTGGGTGGAGTTGCGGCTCGCATAACCTCGTGTATTGTGCCGCCGCCTCCACCCTCTTTATATAGCGCAATACGACAGGGCCCACCACCATATAATGGGCGCCCCGATCGTATGCGGATCAAGGCCCGATTAGCCGTTGGGCTAATCGGTGGAGATCAATCTAACATTCTCCCCTTGATCTCAACTATACTTTAACTTTAATTACTTTTGACTTTACTTATTCCATCACGATTAGTGCATAGAACATGTCTCATCGTCACGGTCAAACGCCGATAGATTTAATAACTACAATACACCTCTGCTCAAACAAGTTACTTTAATCTTTTGGGCCATCTTTAAGTCCAGAATCATAGGCTTTCCTTAAACCCATGCCGCTACATGTTCTCTCAACACGTTGGGTGGTAAGCCTTTAGTAAGCGGATCCGCTAACATCTTTGCGGTACTTATGTGCTCAAGACTTATAATTTGATCCCGAACTTTATCTTTCACAACATAGTACTTTATGTCAATGTGTTTGGCAAGCACCACTTGACTTATTGTTGTGGGCATACATTATCATGGGTTCATTGTCGCAAAGACAACCTAAGTGGTCTATTGATGTCGTCAACCACTTTTAAACCGGTATGAACTTCTTTAGCCGCTCACCTGCCCGTAGCCTCATAACATGCTACAAACTCGGCATACATTGTGGACGATGTAGTGACGGTTTGCTTTGAGCTTTTCCACGATATAGCTCCTCCAATGAGAGTGAATACATATCCGGATGTTGACTTTCTATCATCTCCCGCATAATCGTAATCAGATACCCCACTATATGGAGTAAATCGATCTTCAGATGTCATCATGAGGCCTTTTGTTCCTTGCAAATAACGCAAGACTTTCTTTACCAATTTCAATGCTCTATTCCAGATTGCTCGAATCGCCAAGTAACCCGGAACAAACGCTAAGTCGTATGCGTGCACACTTGAGCATACTTGTAAGCTTCCGACATTGAAGCATATGGAACCGATTTCATTTGATCGAGCTCAGATCGTTCTGGGGCATTGAAAATCCCCATATCTGTCGCCTTGACTATAGGTGCAGGTGAAGGACTACTTTTATGCATACCAAATTTCTTTAAGACTTTCTCTATGTATGCTTTTGTGATAGTCCCAATATCCCTTTGTTCCTATCCCTGAATTTCGATTCCTAGAACGAACGAAGCTTCACCAAGATCTTTCATATCAAAGTTTGAGGACAAAACTTCTTTGTCTCCAAGAGTGATGATATCACTACTAGCTAGTAGGATATCATCTACATACTGTGATTAGGAAGATAAACTTCCCATCTTTAAACTTTGCATAAACACGCTTGTCCTCTACATTCTCTTTAAACCCAAATTTTCTTATTGTCTCACAAACTTCAAGTACCATTGTCTTGAAGCTTGCTTTAACCCATAAATCGATTTCTTTAGGCGGCATCCCATTCTTTCATTTCCTTCCACGACAAAACCTTTCGGTTGTGCCATGTAAACATTTTCCTCCAAATCCCCATTACGAAATGCCGTCTTTACATCCATCTGATGTAACTCTAAATCATAATGTGCTACTAATGCCATCATGATTCTGAAGGAGTCTTTACATGAGACTGGAGAAAAGATCTCATTGTAATCAATTCCTTCTCTTTGCGTAAAGCCTTTTGCCACAAGTCGCGCTTTGTATCTTTCTATATTCCCTTGGGAGTCAAGTTTTGTCTTGTAGACCCATTTACAACCCTCTTGCTTTGGCTCCTTTAGGAATAATTTCCAAGTCCTGCACTTTATTAGTCTTCATGGACCTCATTTCCTCTTCCATGGCTTCGAGCCATTTTGAAGAGTTTTCGCTTCTCATGGCTTCTTCAAATGAGGTGGGATCATCCTCCATTTGAAATTCCTCTGTATGATAAATCTGATAATCATCAGAAATAGCTGATCTTCTTACTCTTTGAGACCTTCTCGGGCCTCCTCATTTGGTATATTTTCTATTTGAGGTCGTTGTTGCTCCCCTCATCCGTGGCAATGGGTTCTATAGGATCTCAAGAACAGTTCCACATTTTCATTCATTGTTGCCACATGAGGAACAATAACAGGTGGTGGCACCACAGTGTCTTGCACCGTCGGTGCAGCGACAGCAGGCGGTGTGAAGAATGGCTCTTGAATCATCGGAGTGGGCGCATACGCCCGCTTCTCTTCAAGGTCGATCTCTCGAGCTACCATGCTCCCCTCATCATTTCATCCTCTAAGAAGACAGCGTGTCTCGTTTCTACAAACTTTGTATATCGATCCGGGCAAGAGAAACGAAACCTTTTGACTTTTCAGTAGCCAATGAAATGGCGACTTCTCGCTTTGGGATCAAGCTTCCCAAGATTTGGTTTAAATACTTTAGCCTCAAGAGACTCCCCACACACGTAAGTGGTGTAGTGAGGAACTCTTCCTGTCCACAACTCGCATGGTGTTTTGGGCACCGATTTACTAGGTACTGTTGAGAATATGAATGGCGGTTTTAAAGCCTCCATCCATAAACTCAATGGCGGTGTGGGGAGTAGCTCATCATACTTCGCACCATATCCATCGAGTGCGGTTGCGTCTTTCACTACTCCATTTTGCTGAGGTTCGCCCGGTGTAGAATACTGGGCCACTATACCATTTTCCTGTAGAAACCTTGCAAAAGGTCCAGGAACTTGTCCATATGGGGTATGTCGACCGTAGTACTCCCCCCCACGATCAGATCGGACTATCTTAATCTTTAAATCATGTTGGTTTTCAACTTCACCTTAAATATCTTGAATTTATCCAAGGCTTCATTTCTTTCTTTGATTGGATAAATATATCCGTAACGGGAGTAATCATCCGTGAATGTTATGAACGAGTCATATCCATCCACACTTTTCACAGAAAAGGACCACAAATATCTGTGTGAATAATTTGTAGAACTCCTGTGCTTTTTTTGGCGTCTTTCTTAATTTTCTTTACATATTTTCCTTTAATGCATTCTCTGCATTGTTCTAAGTCCGAGAACTCTAATGGAGGAAGAATATCATTCTTAACTAGTCTTTCTATTCTCCCCTCGAAATATGGCCTAAACGACGATTGCCATAATTTCGACGACGCATCTAGAGTTCTCTTCGTTTTCTGCTTGCATTCGTGAGACGAGGATTCATTTACTTTCGCACGCGACGCTCCCATTATCGCATACGACATTCACATCATCACATACGGAATTCACATTTTCACGAAGTGACAATAAATAAAGCTTGTCTTGTTTGATGGCAAGACCAATGCATTTATTATTAAACATTATTTCACACTTGCCATTTCCAAAATGACAATCATAACCATCATTGTCCAAATTTGAAACACTAATCAAATTCCTCTGTAAAGAGGGTACAAAAGGACATCTCTAAGTAAAGCTTTGAACCATTAGCTAACTCTAATGAAAGATCGCCAACGGCTTCAACTTCAGCTTGGACTCCATTTGCAACTTTAATGCATCTTTCGTTTCTTTGCGTAGTCCTCGTCGAAAGGAATCAGAAGGAATTAGCAACATGAACAGTTGCTCTGAGTCAATCCACCAAGTAGATTTCAATATTGCACATACAGCATTCATTTACAAAGGTAATAATGTTCTCACCTTTCTTTGCCATTATCATCTTTAAATAATCGTGATGTTCTTCTTGTAGTGTCCTGTCTTCTTCAAATGAAGACACCGATCTTTGTCTACAAAGAAACTTATTCTGTTGAGGCCGATGGATGAGGTTTTTCCCTTGTTCTTTGAGAAGGAGTGATTGTTGAAGTTCCTTTTCTTGTTATCCTTCACATAGTTGATAGAACCACCATGTGAGGATTTAATTCTTTCCTCCTCTTGCACACACATAGCTATGCATTTTTCCAAGTCCCATTTCTGGGCTGCATATTGTAGTTGACAACAAAAGTGTCAAACTCTTTTGGCAAAGAAGCAAAAATTAAATGAATAAGGAACTCATCCTTGAGAGCCAAATCCATTGGTTTAAGCTTGGATGCCATGTTACTCATCCTCGATATGTGCTCTCTTATGCCACCGCCACCACCACAGTACCTTTCTCACAAAGTCGTTTGATCACCGTGTAGCATAAGTCTTTGAAGAGCCAAGAACCGACTCTTTATTCTCTCAAGGTACTCGTGATGTTGTCACACTCTGCACTGAGCCCACAATTGCAGCTCAATTGTGTTTTTATCACACCATACACTTCTTGTTGGTGTGGTCCATTTCTTATGATCAAGATCATAAGACATCCGTAAGGGAGCATGATCCTCTGTCTTTTCTCGCCAAGCAAGATCATCCTCATTTGGATCCTCACTGGTGCCATAGGCTCGGTGGGACGTCTTGAGTGAGGACCCACCCACCTCACCAAGATAAACGCTAAGTCTATCTTTTCTTCCACTCTCCATAATTATCTCCTTTAAGAGTGGGGATCTCTCGATACAACTCATCAAGTTGTATCCTCCAAAATTTAGTTCAAATAAAGTGAGAACGTAACATCAAAATTATATGCTTTATTTTCAACGTTGGTCAAAAATACAACATACAATTAAATCAATTTTATTTATACATTAAATCTACATCACCGTTAAGCGTAAATAGAAATAATGCATAAAAACATCATTTAAAATTATAATATTGTTATTATCAACGTTGGTCAGAAAATAACAATATCATAATTCACAATAATACTCAAAAATTAAATTCTCCCGTTGGTTCGAATTTAATTTAAAGAGTAATCACAATTTTAACTTTTGCAGCGGAAACATCAATTAAAAATTATATCTATTTTTCCAAAATTAAATTCTCCCGTTGGTTCGAATTTAATAATGAAAATTTTATCTTTTCTTTTAGATATATCAAATATATCTAAAAGTGCATATCATGAAGCAATTGTTTAATACATATTTATATACATGAATATTTGCATAACATAAATGCAAACCATAAAACAATATATAAATATCAAGGTTGACTGGTCAAACAAACTATTTTTCTCCACCAACCAAAATAGTGGGAGGAAGCTCACAGGAAACTTCCTCACCTCCACTATGCAGCCAAAAAATATCTTCTTGCTTCCTTGCCTGGTCAAGAGATCCCAAAAAAAACTCCACCACTCCTTGTTTTTCGGATCTCACAAGACAAAGCCAAAGAAGCGGCGCGCAAGCAAGCCGCCAGCACAGCAGCAAGCGGCGCGGCGCAGCGGGCTTGCGCAGGGGGGCGGCGAACCACCGGCGGCGCGCGCGCCCGCGCGGCTCGGCAGCGAGCGCCAGCCAGCGCGCGCTTCGGCAGGCAGGCGCGCAGCGCGCACGGCGCAGCGCCGCGGCGGTGCAGCGGCGCGGCGCGGCAGGGCGCAGCGGCCGGCGCAGCAGCACGCAGCAAGAGCAGGCGCGAGGCAAGCGCGGCAGCGGCAGCGGCAGCGCCGGGCGGCGCGCGCAGCGAGCAGCAGCGCGCAGCAGCGCAGAGCGCAGGCCGGCCGCCATGGCGAAGGCGGAATTTTTTTTTTTGTTTGCTTTTTCCGATCTTCGATCTGAGACTTCTTTGCCCGCTCTGATACCATTGATGAGTTCTTCTTTGTTCTTGGTTCTTGGTTTGGATCTGAGAGGGAGAGGGAGAGGGAGAGGGAGGAGTACTAACCGTCCGATGTAGAGGAGGACGAGGCGGCCATCACGGGTTCGTCGGTGTGGTTCGCGCACGGCAATGACGGTCGGGAAGAAGGCGGTGACGGCGGCGGCGGTCCGGCGACGGTGACGGCGCATGGTGCTTCCGTCGCCGATCAAGCGCCCTCCAGACGGTTAGGGTTTGTTGGGTGGAGTTGCGGCTCGCACAACCTCGTGTATTGTGCCGCCGCCACCCCTCTTTATATAGCGCAGCACGACAGGCCCACCACTATATAATGGGCGCCCCGATCGTATGCGGATCAAGGCCCGATTAGCCGTTGGGCTAATCGGTGGAGATCAATCTAACACAAAGCAGTTCATGGCGTTTAGGTGTTTAGTATTCACTAGTGATATTTAGTTGCCAATGTTGTTTGCTGAAAAAATTGCAAGAGAGATACTGACAGATGCTTTGAACTAAGATGTGGGAGGTCTAGGATGTTCGTCTGTTGTCGGTTGTAAACTGGAAACCCCAGTAACTCCTTTTTAAACCTTGTGGCTTAGCTTTAAATAAAAGCTGGGCAATGCCCTTTATCTAAAAAAAACATATGCTTTGAACTGGGTTTGCTGTTTCTAGTTAAATGAAGGAGCCAAACAGGGCTTGCTAAGGCCCTTGTTTGAAAAATGTTGTAGCTGTTCTATACTCAAGTAAAACAGCCAAACAGAGCTTGTTCAGGCCCTTCTTATGAATTAGGGCTTCCATTAATAATTGTTCAAAGGTAGTTACAGATGAGAATCAGGAAAAGTTATGTACTTCCTTTGTTTCGATGTGTTCATATTGACTGCGGCTGATGGTTTTTGACTAAAAATAAATAGTAGTGACCGAAAGAAGTGGCTTAAAAAGAGAGTACGAGCGGTAGAAAAAGTGAGGGAGAGATGTGTGCACGAGAGGCGATCCCATATCGTATCCTTGAAGCGAGACGCGAGAAAGAAGAGAGGAAAAGACACTTTGAGAAGTCAGGTGTTCATATTGTCTCATGCCTTATCCAAGCAGAAACCAATACGAACACCCATTATATTTGTCCTCAGTCTACCATATGTACAGACTAAAGAGACACTAAATATAATAAACAATTAATAAAAAATGACCATACAAACCTTATTAAATGATATAACATAACCATCTAATATCTTTAGCGAGTGGAAAAATACAATAACTATATTTTAGATTTTTTAATAGATAAATATATTAAAATAGATACTTTTGAGATCATAAATAAATATAGTGAAACGGAGGCAGTATATCATTACAAATAGTGAGCAAATGATTGTGAAGTAATTTAATGCTTTGATTGTCATTTCTGACCACTGGTCCTCGTTGCTTTGATTTACAAGACTAACTGCATAGTGTAGAAGATAAGGCTGAATCGTACACGGTACTGCTGCCTGGATATAATATTAACTTACGCTTCACGAGGATGGATTGATCATCCATGCAGGAACCGGTTGATGTTTGTTTTCCTGAGCCCACCGTCACAGTGCTTTCTTCCGTATCACTGTTCACAGGATCCCACTGGTTGACACTTCATCTAAGCAGGTAGTGAATGTTTGTAGGAGAAGCAGGAATCTTCCATGAATGAAAGCATTTGTAGCAGAGACATGCTCCATCAAAGCTCCTTATGTCGTGTCAATTTCCACGTGATAAGCGGCTTATTTCAGTATGGACAGGTGATGTCCTGATTGTTTTTCCTTTTGGATAAAATCCATGAAATGTGTATATCGAATGATTTCTTGTGTAATGCATCTATTACCACACATGGTTCGTAACTATCATTAGAAACAGTTTTTAAATCGTCTGATTTATTGCGTCAGCGATAACAGTTAGTTATCATTTACAACTCCCAAACCGTCTGCGATAACTCACAACACATATAATTTTTAAAAATAATCGTTTGTGATATTTGACATATCACAAACGGCTAATACAAAAAAACCGTCTATGATGGTCTACATATCACAAACAGTTTTATGTTAGAAACTGTCTGTGATAGTTCTTCGTATCGCTATTTTTTTATTTTTCGGCTAGCCTCAGAAATACTAGCCACAACCTCTAAAAACAAGCAGGTATATTATAGATCTACACAGCCACAGTGTGCATGAACATTAGCTACCAGCAATAAGCAAAACAAAAATTATGTAACAAAATCGAGGGGATTTTCTCCCAGATTTACCTTTTTTGTCAAAAAAAATAAGGAACAGTTAGATCTAGCAAAAACAAGCTCGAATCTACTACATTACCATACTATTTGAGATAGCGAGGTGGGATTTAAGATCTATACATTCGGTTCCCGCAAGAACTTCACACTAAGGTGAGGGAGGGGAGGAAGACCAGGATTGGAAGAAGAAGGGACAGCGGTCACTCAGATCCAGTCACCACCAATGTTGCCCTTCCCTGTGTCGAGTGCGGGCGACGGAGGAGGCTAAGTAGGCCTGGATTCGACGGTGAAGGAAGCTGAGAAGGCGCGGGTGTGTTGAGGAAAAACCTAAGTGTGCAAGTAGGACTAGTGAGTTATGTTTTTACCCTAAGTATCTGTATATATAGAGAAATATTATCATAGACAATTTTTAAAAATATCTGTCTGTAATAAGTCACAACGCAGACGGTTTTTAAAAATAACTGTTTGTGATATCCAACGTACCACAATGGTTAATACAAAAAACCGTTTGTGATGATCTATGTATACAGACAATTTTATATTAGAAACTGTCTGTAATAGTTCATTATGTTACTAAATTTTTTTCTATTTTTCAGTTAATCTTAGAAAATGCTAGCCATGTCATCTAAAAACAAGCAAAGCAGTCTATAGATAAATGACAGATAAATGAATTACACTCAAACAGGGAATTATAGGTAGATAGCACATCACCTTAGTAGGAGATTCTTGCTTCACCTCGATGCTCTCTCTGTCAACGGAGTGATTCTTATGTTTGTATCGAGATGCTTTGCACACCAAATATACATGCATATTTACACACTCTTTACGGTATAGGATATAGTTTTTCAGATATGCTTGTATTCTTGCTACTTTTATTCTCAAGGGACAAAGAATCTTCTTTACTTGGCACTTGATTTTGGATAACACATTTTCCTCCGAAAGTATGTCCGCTAAGAGACCTAACAACGCTGTCAAACTCTTGTCGGACCAACTATTATTTGCCTTCAACTTCAGCAATTCAAGCATCGATGATAACCTTGTATATTTCGGCTTGCAACCACAAACAATGGTTTTCCCGACTTCTCCATAAAACTCTTGAATTTATCAAACTTTTTCTCACTATAGTTTCATTCTGCATCGTGCAATATCTAATCCAGATTATCATGGTGCAACATATCCTTATTGAAAGAACAATCGATATTCAGTATATCGTTGTCTCTCTTGATGATATTACTACCTCATTCTGCATCGTGCAATATCTAATCCAGATTATCATCGTGCAATATATCCTTATTGAAAGAACAATCGATATTCAGTATATCGTTGTCTCTCTTGATGATGTAACTACCTTCTTGTATATTCTGCTCTTAATCGTGACTACTCCAACATGTATACCCCATTTTAAAATCTCTTCAAATCAAGTATACTTTTATATATGCTAAACTGACAAACATCTTAATATTCTTGCAATCAATGCATGAATAGTACATAAATTTCATCCTAGGTAGCCATTTTATGTATGTACACTCTTACACATAATTATCATTTACCATAATATTTGTCCATCTAAATTAGCTTGCTATGATTTATGAACCAATCCAACAAGAATTAAAGTAGATAAGAGTGAGACCTACTCTTAAATTAGAGTAAAAACTACCAAACTAGATCTCTCTTTTCTTGCAACGAAAAAGTACGCAGATCTAGCTAGAATATAATATATTTTATTATATATAATACCAATTACTAATCTTAGATCACTAAGAACAAATAGACAAGTACCATTTCAAATATTCGGTATCCATTTACCAAATCACCTCAAAGCCACCGCCTAATGGACAGAATATATGTCAGGACTGGGTATTTAATAATGCAGTGAATATCACAGACACTTCTATTCACAATCCGTTTGTGATAAGTAGATCATCACAGACAGTTTTTATTACGAACTGTCTGTGATGTAAAAAACATATGAGATAAGTAGGTCATCGCTGATGGTTCTTACTATCGGTTGCAACATAGAAAGTCGCACTAGTAAATCTGTCTGAGATAACTATGCTGCAACTTAACATCAATAGATTATGTAGAACTGTTTGTGATGAGGTTAGTATGATTTTTTCTATACTAGTGACCCTAACTACTTTTTTAGGTGAGATGTGGGTTTCAAAGGATCTATAACTCTAGATGTGTAGAGAGGTCCTGAGTTATGGGCAATGCACGCCTGATCTTTTTGCCTTTTCAGATAAAATAGCCCCTTTCTTGTCAGGATGTTTGCAAGCAGTCGTTAATTTTATCATGGAAGGGAATGGATGCTAGCATCTCTATTTATTTAGCTTAGCTGCATGCAAGTTGCAACGCTTCACAATAAACTCACCAAAATTCGTATTACATGGTACTTGCGAACATGTCGGCATTGTGATCTATATATGAGAAAAAGAAGAATAAAGATAATCAATCTATCTTGTTGGAACAGTTAGGTTGCTATCTTGTTATTAAAGCATGACATTTGCAGAAACACTGAACCTTAGGCTTAGGGTTGCATTCATTTGGACCTTCCTGAGAGATCGGTCCTGCGATCGGAAGATGCCATTAAGCAGTACTCAATGTACTAACTTCCAAACACATTTGGGGCTTTAGTGGTTGGTCCACTTCTTTGTTGCGGTTTCTTTTTCCTCGATGTTTTTTTATCTGCGGCACTTCCACACTAAGCCAGCAAATAATTGCTTAGAAAGTTGCAGTTGGCGCTAATGAAGGAATCTATTATGAAACCTACAAGGTTTCAATGTGGACAAATACTAGAATTGCTTTTAGTGGGTTTATACTATAAATAGAGAGACATCGTACCATGTAAATACATCTGAGAATTAATAAAGACTACTCTGATGTTCTCTCTTATTGATATTTCCTATAATTGATCTCTTATTCTTAGCTATTGATTACGTGAATTTCATTACCGTTTATCTATACCTCCATCCATTTCTTAATATAATCGATTGATGTGGAAAATCCTCTTACATCACTCTCGATTGATCTTCCGGCAGATGATGTGTCATGTAACTTCTTTTTATTAGCACTTTGCGTCTGAAAGTGCGACCTTTAGCTCTGCAGATTGTCAAATCTGTGCGACACGATTTATTTACTTTGTTTATATATAACAGCTGACATTTACATCGACCTGACAATAAAGAAATCCGGTAATGCAATACAGGTAAGCTTTTTTTTTTTGTTTCCTTACACCTCCTACCGAGTCCTACATTCAAATCCTCCCGACCAAAAGAGCACTTGTGCGTTGATAAAATCTTAAAACACCAGGTGAGATTGTTCCTTTTATCTTAGACATGTGCTGCTTACACAAACATATTTATACCAGGATAGCTCTCAAGTGGCCACCAAGGTTAGTGTCCACTCGCTGATTCGCACTTGTGAGAGACAAGAAGCATAGTTTACGTCGTCTGAATTCTTTGGCTACTGCGATCAGCTGGCGCAGCATTGTATATGTCCTTGCTCAATGCGTACGCATCATTACGCTGGCCTTGGCCTTACTGTTTCATTTCTATTATTATCCGCATATATCCGTCCTATTCAGGCATCATATAGCATACTACAAATTAGTAGAGGTGCCTCCGTCGTGGAGAACACTGAAACCCACCTGGCATTATGCCCTCTTTCTGTCTCACTACAGGTTCAGACTGTTCCCGGCCGCATGGGTTTGTCTTCTTGTAACTGCACACGCACAGAATATTTCATTCTGCAAATCGCAACTTGCAAAAGCTGGTCGCCTGAATCCTGATGCTGCTCAATGACGCAGGCTTTCGCTAACCTGACACACCCGAGTCTTCTAAGTTCTAACATCCGCAAGCCTGCAACCATAGAACAGTCTGAAACTCGGAAGATTTACAGTGAAAACCTGCTACTGTCCTGCTCCGACTGCCGCCCGACTCGATCGACCGACCGGTCGGAGTTGGGTGGTTGAACGCTAGCTGTCACTGAAACTGACGGATCATCGAAGCTGTTTGGTTGTCCCAGCATGATTGTTGTGGTGCAGATGTTACTGTCCCTTTCTACGATCACGTCAATTATAACACGGAGCCCTCATTCAAGTTGGCAGCAGGTCCTCAGCCCGGAGCCCCCAGAGACCGTGCAGATCAGAAGAGAGAAACTACCCAATGCATGGCTTTCACTTGTGGTAGGCATCAGTTACCATCCTACTCTTTAAGTTAAAACAAGGGTTCAGCAATTACTCTGAGTTAAATCTATTGCCGGCACGTACGTGCCTGGGCTCAGGCTGTGGTTGTTCATGCATCCATGGTCCCCAGTTCAGGTTCAGGAGGTGAGGCCCCCGTGTGCATATGCGTGTGTTGATGTCTAGATGAGGTGGCACTGACCACCGGGAGCGCGATGCGGCACCTAGCGTGACGGCACGCCTGAGAGTTCGACCCTCGCTTTCGGGGCATTTATGCTGCATGGACGCATGCCGGACGGCGACGTGATGAACGCGGACGTCGGAACGCGTCCGCTTCTGGAAAGCTCAACGGAGAAATCCCTTATCCCCCACCGGCCGTCTACGCGCTGTACGGCGTACAAGACGCTGTCGGGGCGGATCGATGGAGACGGGGAGTTCGAGAAGTCTCACCAGATATTTCTGCATGCATGCCCCAGTTCCTTGTATGCTCAGTTGCTTATCTGCCGCTGCCTCTGTGTGCTCCATTGTGGCTTATGCAGAATGCAGCTTCCGCTCTGTGGTCGTCACTAAGGTGCTGTTTTTACCCCGAGGATTGAGGTGTTGCATGGGCGTAAGAATTTCTCTCGATAGCTTTCTGAAACACCAGTGTGATTTGTTCTTCTCTCTCGCTACTCACTAGCTTAAGTATTAATGGCGGCCAGCTTTGCATGGTTGAGACGGGGCGTTAATGCAGGGGCGCAAGCAGCGGCAAGCCGGCAACAAAGGCTGACATGGGAAGCGATCGATGCTACCTGCAGACGGAGGTGAAACTGAAATGTAACATGTGATGAACATTAATTTATTGGAGTAAACACCGTTAGAAGAAAGACCAAGCGACGTTGGTTTGGTAGGATGAGAGATTTGACTATAGACTAGGATAATAGCATTTAAGAAAAAGACTAGATTAATTTATCTTTATTACCTTATTGATAATAGATACAGCTAGTCCTTTTATAAGGATAGCTCGACTTGACATTCAAGAAACAATCTTCATCTCTAAAAAAATCTATCTCTAATAAGTAGAATATATCTATAAGATATAAACTCATATAAATAGAAAACTAACTATTTTTATCTCTATACTTACTAATTTGACCTTGACATATACGTTTGCTACGGTATCCATACGTTGCTATAGTGCTCGGGTATTATTGACACGTGTAAACAGCATTTGGAATTGAAAAACAGTATCGACGTTGTTTTATCTATAGCGCGGATCAGAAATTGTACAGCCTGTGGTTAACTTACCCATCCTCTTTCAGTGTTCCTTTCGGTATTTCTCCGTGACATGTGAGTGAGGCCACCGTGCGAAATGGGTCAGGCGTTAGGGTTGTAAATGAGCTAAGTTCGAGTGAGTTTAGCCTTTAGGCTCGAGTTTGATAGAAACTCGAGCCGAGCTCGAGTTGAGGTCCGAGCCTGAACTTGAGTTTGAGTTCAGCTCGGTCTAAGCTCGAGTAGGCTTGAGCTCGACTCGTTGAAGTTCGATAACAATTAAAATAATTTATTACGTACTAATTTTCAAAAATAAGAAAGATTTGAGTTCAAACTCGACTCGAATAAGCTCGATAATAGTCAAAATAGTTCAAATATACACTAATTTTCAATAATAAAAAAAGCTTGAGCTCGAGTTCGACTCGGGTAAGCTCGCGAGTTCGAAATCAAGCTCAAGCTGAACTCGAATCGAACCTAGAACAAGCTAAACTTAAATAGCTCATGAGTCTTAAGCTTTTTTAAGCTTTATCAGGTGCGGCCGGTACAGGTGACGGAGAAACGCCATGAAAAGATGACTCAGAAAATATCTAGTATAACTCATCAAGTTATGGCTGCCTCAAGTACAGTTTAAGAATGGTGATTCACATTTGTAGTCTAGTTTGACGAAGATTAAATTTATTTTCTACAACTTTTGTACGAGAATAATAGGAAATGGGAAACATACTAGATTCTGGGAGGATTGTTAGCTGGGCAACAGTTCGTTAGCCCAGAAATATCCTAGAATCTATAATGTGGTTCGGAATAAACATATCATTGTGTTTGATGCTTTGACTAATGGTTGAGACAAGTTCAGCTTTAGAAGAACTCTGTGGGGGTGAAACTAAACAAATGTGGGAAGAGATTCAGTAAGATTGTGCTGGTATCTATTAGTTTGAAGAAAAAGATAAGATAAAATGTAGGGATGGAAATAGATCGAATATAAATAGAATAGTCTCAAATACGAATACGAATTCATATTTTTAAAATGAATATAGATACGGATATAAATTTATATTTTTAAAATGAATATGAATATAAATTTGAACATTCTCGAAAATGAATACGAATCGAATGTTGTAACGAATACGAATTCGAATCGAATATGTACTTAATTTGGTCGAATGTGAATATCCTAAAATTTTTTGTAAAAAATCTTGGTATAATAAATTTATATAACATGACTATACATCTACACAAGCTAGCAGTGTAGTGCATAGAATTGAAAATTATACATCTTTAGGGAGGTTGCTAGGGATGGAAACGGATCGAATACGAATAGAATAGTCTCGAACACGAATAATCTCAAGTATGGATATGAATATTCTCGAATACGAATACGAACATTCTCATAAATGGATTTTGCTCACCACATTTACGTTTTCTCGGATACAAATATTGGATAAAATGGATTATCCTTTATTGTTTCCCATCCCTAATAAAATGGTTGCTGGCTTTCAATGGTATTTCCACCGTTAAATCTTTCTACAAAGCTTTGAGGGTGCAGGGGATCGGTTTTCCCCCATAAACTTTTGTGGAAAACAAAGATTCCCATTAAGATTAAGATTTGTTGTGCCAAGGATGTGTAAGAGATGAAAATAACTTTTGAAAATTAATCTCTGTCCATCTAGCCACTTGGTTGGTAAGTTTATGGAAAAACTCGGTTTTTGCTCTTTTTGGCCTCCTCGAGTGATTTCTTGACCTAACTATTTTTGCTTATATTTCTTTAGTGGTCTTCCTATGATATGTAGGAATACATCTAGAGCTATATTGGCTACCATCCACACACGAGCAAGTCATATTCATCTTTTTTTTATTTTTTTCTAGTTTTGGTGCAATCTTCCTTCAAACGAAAAAAGTCAGAACTTTGGTAATGATTTTCATGATCGTTAATTGGTAAAGGTTTCTGATATCCTAGAAAAAGAGTATACTAAATTTCATATGATTTGGTGTTTTGGTTTGAAAGTTAGCTTAATTTTTGTTTTGCCTAATTTTGGTGTAATAGAGCTTGATGAACTAAAAAAATCTTAATTCTCTTAAGTTCTTTCAAGGTTTTTAGTTGGGATAGGTTCTTAAGGTTGTGATTTAGCCTTAGTGCTAGTTTCAAATCTTTTGGATATATGGATCAGAAGTTTTATGTATTTTTGTATTTGAAATAGTGCTATTTTGACTGTTCACCGATCTAAAATCACTGTAGCAGCACGATTTTTTAGATTTTTGGCTTTTTTTATCTTCATAGATTCTTATAATTGTTAGAGTGAGGAATCATAGAATACTTGAAAGAAAATTTAAAGGCACCATTCACTCCCTCTTTGGTACCATACCGGTCCTACATAATCTTTGAGGCTAGGAGTTTTGTATCAGAACAAGAGTGCTAGTGTTGCGGTAGGGGGTAGTTGTCCTGGAAGCTGTTTGCTTACCTCTAGTTAGATTCGAAAAACTCTGTAGAATTTGGTTTCTTTTAGCGGAAATCGGAAAACTATTATAAAAACAAGTTAAGGCTGCCTCCCGGAATCTGGTAAGAGGTGAGTTTGCTGCAGAATTGTGCTTAAAACGATTCGTCGTGCCAGGGGTGGAGCTTAGGTCATACCAAGGGGGGCATATGGTCTCCCTTTTCAAATTGAAATCGCACTATAAAGTATTATTTGTTGTTAGTTTGTTACTTATACACTAATCAAATAGTAAGTTGGCAAGTGTTCAATAGAATTTGGAGCAAAAATAGCTAGATTGGCTCTCGATGTTTTGATTCAAGCTCTGCCACTGCGTCGTGCCATATTGGTGATTTGTGAATTGTGAGTGCATGCTCGCATGGTTACTTAGCTAAGAGCAGCGAGTGGCGAAGGGCCCAGTTGCCGCCCACACACCCACCATTGTCCGACACGCCGACGATGACGAAGCTCTGGGTCCAGGCCCACGTGTTGCCCTCATGGCTCACTGATACTCCTAGCCCAAGGCCACATCCCACTTGCTACACTCTGACACTCCTTATGCGTAACAACTCCTAGATCGGATAAGAGTGTGTGAAATACGGTATGGGCATGCACGATATCAAGAAAGAAGAAGATGATGAATCTTGTAGAGAACCCAAATAACGTTGTTGAAACAACCATGATGAGAGAGAAGATTTGGTGAAGCTAATTATAAGTTTCTTAAACACAACCTCAAAAAATTACAATAGATTATTGCTCTCTCACAAACCTCTTGAATCTTTTAGGACACTCAGATCCTTATCTTATATAAGAATCAGGTGGTAAAAATAAACTAGTCTCTAATCCTCTCGTGCACATCTGCCTTTGAATAACTAGCTTATTCGCTTGGTTGCATGAGTTCTCCATAACCACTCCTTGTGACTTTATATAGTCCATCTGGCTCTTTTTCGAAGTAGAGTAGGAATTCTACTAAAAAAATTAGGAATTATAGTCCTATTAAGATGTATCAAAAACTCTTTTATAACACATGTTTTTAGATCCTGGAGGACTAGAATATGAGTCACCTTACAACACCACTCAAGCTCTCGAGGCCACCCGTTCGCATCCAAAGTCCTCCAAACTCCAAACCGACGGTCACTGCCTTGGCTTCACTGTAGCACCTCACATCCCAATGTGAGGTACTACTATGGAACATTATCGCCAAAATAAAGAATAAGTAAGAAAAGTAACAATAGAACTTTCAAGGGAATTAATACTTTAAGATTACTTTTTAAAGAATTAGCAGAAGTTAAATTAAACATTTGAAACATAGGACCGGTTCACTTCTGACCAAATGAAGAATAAACAAAATAATAAAGTGGTGACAAGCTATGATGCTGAAAACTCGAGTGCTCCCACCCATACTTGATGCTATCATTCCACTGGCTTTTTATCTAAGATTGGAAAGAGCAAGCGAGAGATTTAAAAATCTCAGCAAGTACCCAACAATGGTCGCAACACGGTGAGTAAAGGATAAGTAATGTAAGCAAGTAATTAATACAGATTAATTGCAATGAGATTAGGTTACCAGATACACTGATGTAGAGTAGGAAAGGAGATAACAAAAATGTGAAATTAAAGGTAATGGTTATTTAGCAAGTTATGACAATGACACTGACAATTACTTCCCATATACCCGGTTATACGAGAATAGTCAGGCATGTCACTATCCTTGACAATATAACCACTGATGGAGTGTAATATCCTGAGTAACGAAAACGTACGGTCGCCCGTACATTACCAGATGGGTGGCAATCTTCTCTATATATGAATAACCCTAAGCTAGGTAATCATGATATTATCAACATGTCATATGATTAAGAGATTAACGTAACACAGAGAAGGTTAGGATAACGTTATGATAGGTGAAAGGGTTTGTTAAGGTGGAGAATGGAAAATTACAATTCCCGGTACGAGGCGATATGAAATGATAATATGGTGATAAAGATAATTGTTACATTGTAGGTAGATTACGTGATAGGAATTTAAGGAAACTAAGAAAATGTTAAGATAAAGTTATGATAAGTGAAAGGATTCGCTAAAAGTTTAAAATGGAGAAGCATTAGATCCTGATAGATAGTGATATGAAATGATAACATGGTGATAACTATTTAGCGATGTCCTAGGGTCCAAACTAGCTTAGGCCTAACCCCATTATGGAGAAATCACACACATGTAACAATATGCTTGTGTTTTCGTCCTCGCTTCGCGCAAAACGGTTAACCAGAGGTTTTTACTAATGGTTCATATGGGTTTATATGTTGGTACTTCTTATACTAAACTAGCAATATAGGACTAATCTACACCCTCATGTGCACACACACATAGACCTAATTTCACATAGATCGAGGTGTCACATATATCCCCTTTAAAGAACCTGACGTCCTCATCGGTCCAATATATCCATACTGAGGCAAATGACCAGGATCTCTCCCTTTTGGCATACGTCCATGCGTCCAGTGCTAGTACATATACCATGCCGTGTGTCCACTCTGGGCCTACACGTCATGCGTCATATGCCCACGCCCCTGACCCGTATGCGCCTGTATAACCATGAGAATCGGCTCTGATACCATTTGTAACGTCCTAGGGTCCAAACCGACTTAGACTTAACCCCATTATGGATAAGCCACGTACACATAACAATCTGCTTGTATTTTCGTTCTCGCTTCACGCAAAACGGTTAACCAAAAGTTATTACCAATGGTATCTATGGGTTTATATGTTGATGCTTTTCATGCTAAACTAGCAATGTGGGATTAATCCACACCCTCATGTGCACACACATATAGGCCATCATGGGTCTAATTTCACATGAACCGAGGTGTCACATACACCCCCCTCAAAGAACCCGGGTCATCCTCGTGACAGGCGGGAATACTCACCACTATACTAAACCGAGTTAACCTTTTTGAGCGAAGCGATGATGAAGGCCACTCTGTGGGTGGGCAGGGTAATGAATGAATTTTGGGTCGTAGGGTATTACAAATGCTATCAGAGCATCAACTCTCGCAGTAAGGGCTGAGTGTGCGTGTGGCCCTGTAGCGGCACACGGCACAAGTCGTGTGCCGAGGGGTTTGTTTCTGGGCATTTCATGCTATCAAGGGTTGCAACCCATTAAAATGGGGGCATGTAATACCCCGTCCGTCCTTTAGTACCATACTGTTAGTTTACATTATGTTCCACTAACATATAATACCTGTTGATCTAAATCGTAATACTTCAAGGTTAACCTTTTTGAGCGAAGCGATGATGAAGACCCATGTTACACATGTGCATCCACTCTGTGGGTGGGCAGGGTTATTACAGCGCACGCCGGTGAGAGGTGCAAGCGGCGAACTCTCTGTATCAAGTTACCGATTGCCACGCTTGAAATTCGGTTGTCTGTCAGTGACTCATGGAGGATAACGTGCCTATTTGAATTGTACTCACGTACAGAAAAAAAAAATGCAGAAGCGTACAACGACTACAGAATAGTAGTACCGACTACCGAGTAGAGATGCTTTTGTTTTGTCATCGTTCTTGTTGATCCCTTTTCCCTTTTGCCATCGATGGTTGTGGCGTTGCGTTCCCTTTGTCCCAATTGAAAGTCTCGCCCTCGTGTCTGGAGTCTCTGGACCGGGCTATCCAGTGAACCGGCGACGGGGTGTCCTTGCCGCGAAAGTTTCATCAGGTCGATGCACTAGCTTTGGGACAATCATTCGTGTCTATGTTAAGCATGCATACATTTCGATGATCTACTGTTGCTAGGAGACTGCCGTTTCAGCCTGATGCCAATAAGACTGTGTTCGCCTGAATTTGAGGTGAATAAAAACTTTGAGGAATTTTTAAAATGCCTTAATCAAACAACAAATTAAGCTCCCATTTGGAATACGGAGAATTTTCTCATACAAAAACAAAACTATTTTATGCAGAATTTCCACAGAAACAGTGAGATTCCTGCCCTGTTTTCCCAGCAAAGGATACAAACACATGTTAAGTGAGTTCCATGTTTGGATTAGAGCAATCGTAAAGAGTTCAGTTTGTGAATGACAAGTCAAGCTAGACTCAATAAAGAAGGCGGCTAATTATTCAGGCGAACTCGGTAGCTTGCCGCGAGCTAGCTGGCCTGTGTCACTTCCAACTTTTCGTACAGGGCAAAACACAAACCAGACATCTTTCCAAAACAGTGCATCGAGGATTCGAGGGCGGCTCGTCGTCTGATGGGTCCCAGAACTCGCCAAAAGTTAGTTAAAGTGCTTCGGCAAATTTTCTCTCCCCTTTTGAGACGAGCATTAGCATTGATCCGATACATTGAATTATGAAAGTTTCGTGTTCTTCTGGGGATTTATATTGGGATTAATCGAATCTTCTTTGCAAGCCCAATCTGACTCACCTCGTCAAAAAGTAAGCACTAAACTTATGTAATGCAGGCTCGTTAGGCAGTCAAACTGAATACTAGTGCCTAATACTGACCCTGCAATAACTACCGAGACTTCAAACTCGTTTCTTCAGCTTATAGCTTTATCCGGAAAAATAAAATGGTCTCTCCGCCTGTTATTTTAAACGACTTATCAGGAAAAAAAATTGTAAACAGTTTATTAGCATTATATTCGTTCATACAAACGTTCATGCTAAACAATTAGCTGAAAAGTAGGCTCTTCAGCTTAAAAAGTTACAAATCACAATCGTGAGAACTGGACAGTGGACACCATCTGCACTTCGCTTCATCTTACCTGGAGGTTTCAGATTTCTACTATGAAGAGGGCTTAGCATTGAAAAATGCTCTTGAATATGCTCTTGTTTGGCCCTAGTTTTAGTTTTACGATATCTTTGATTCGTAGGATTTTCAAAGGAATAATATGGGATTTCATATTCCTTCGAATGGATACTATTCACCCATTTGATTTGCAGGATTGCAAGGATGGAATTCCATAGGAACACTATTCATGCCATGTGGTTTCAAATTCAAAGCAATTTCACGGGAAAATTAAAATCTGCTAGAACCTTTTTTTCCTTCCCTTTCAGTGAGTGATTATGAACAAAAAAAAGTGCTCAATTAGTTCTAGAGTGGATTCTTTTCGGTTATAACTTATGATTTTAGTTCTAATACGAGCACTTGTATCAACGAATCGAATACTAATAAACCGCTTCGAGGATGTCATTGCGATAAACCACTTTGAAACAATGGCGAAGAAGTCATCTCATTTGTTTGTTCGAGATAAACTATAAGATGTAAGCTAAAAAGAATTGGACCTAAATTAGATTACTTTTCACTTATAAAATTCCTTTGTTCTTTCAATCCCTATGTTTCCAACACTAATTACTATAATTTTTTCTATGTTTGCCAATCATATATTTTGCACAAACATTCCTGTTCTATTTTTGTATTTTTCTTGTTCCTGTGTTTTTAAAACCTCAGGAATCAAAAAAAAAAAACCCTTGCTACATTTTTGGGGCTAGTTTTACTATGGGGCCGTTCAATCTGGCTTTGTTTTGCGGCTTCCGGTTTTTGATTGGAATTGCACTATAACATCTGTTAGTTTTTTGAGTTGTTATTTAAAAAAATTAGAAAAAAATTATTATATTTTCACAGATAATACAAATAAAAAGAAAAAAGAGAGAGAAAAAACGAAATTACCACGTTCATTCCAGCTTCCCGGCTAAAGAGTCTGTATCTTTGAATCCCATAACCTGAAGACGGAGGATGCGGCAAGCATGCCATGAAGTCGCCAGTACAAAGCCTAACTAGATGTGCAGCAGATCAGGAGGGCCGGAGAGGGCAGCTAAAAAGGTAGGGGAAGCACAAGGACCCAACAAGGCACTTAAATGCTACAGCAACCTAGAGGGCCCTGCTTGTCGCTGGATACGCTCCACCGGTTCACATCAAATCCCACATTAGCGCATAATGCCCCGCACCGAACGTGGCCCCACCAACTTTTTTTTACTACGTTTTTTTTCTTCTGAATTTCTTCCTCAGCGATCAGAATGAGCTAATCAATCGATTAGAAAGTAATAGTATTGCCCGTGGAGTCGTAGTCTACATTTTCTAATTAAGATGTACGTATACCTCAGCATCAACAATATTAAATCCATTCCTTATCGTCTTTCAACAATCGCCAATTAATCTACCTGATTTTTGCTTGCAAAAATAAAAATCTCCATGATTACAAGTGGAATCACTAGTTTCTGCGTGCCGTATCCACGTATATACTTAAGTCGTTCGGATATTAATTGGCCGCACACAACTGTAGCCGACATGTCTTATCAAATCAGCAACAAGTGATGGGAAGGATGGCTTCGCCCATTCATTTTTGTGGCCTCTTGATCAAGCACAAGCAAGCTGTTCTGGTCGCCGTGTCAAAACGATTTCGCGCTGTGTTTTGCACGATTGTACGATCAAAGATCCAAAATCCATGTAGAAGCAAAAAAAAAAAGTATGAATGATACAAGGGAATTGATAACTTGTATACCACGCTCCACTCGGTTACTCCCCTGCAAATACCCCTTCCACACTTCTCCCATCTTCTATTCCCCAACAGCATATAGACCCACTTACACATCTTCTTTCACTTGACATCCAGACTTCCACCTCTGGCCATAAATGCTGTTGCTGCAACAGCCACTGCTAGGGACGAGAGCGGATATCCTCTCTTTTCTTTCACCAATCCCCCTCTTCCTTCTCTCTCTCTCTCCTCCCCTGTCCCTTCTCTCTTCCGGCCAGTGATGGCGGAGAAGCCAAAACGACAAATCGACGAGCATAGGAGTCGACAGGTTGACGGTAAAACACCAAATTGGCATCACCTTTGCCAAATGTAGGGCCCACCCGTCCTAACTCTAAGCTTGCTATAACCAACTGAAGTCGTTGCATAGGAGCGCATAGCCTCGTCGTCCCACGTGTTCCACAGCCTAGGGGTGATGGAGACTCCTATGGTGTCCTTCTTCTCCAAGCTTGGCTCACCGCTACCATCCATTCTCTTTCTCTAGTGGACTTTTCTCAATGTTGTTACAATATCATTTCTTCGTTGTTGCAAGAATGGTTTTTTGTTGCAATATTCTCTCAAATTTGTAGCAAAAGGGATTTGTTGTAGTGAGCTTGCTAATTTGTTGCACACGAGTATTTTTTTGCCATACGTGGCACCTAAGTAGTCCATGTCCGTATAGAACACTGCATTGTCTTGTGTCAGACATGATATGACTGGTGCTTGGGCCAAGCACGGATTGCATCAAACGTGGTGTCAACCCACCGCAACAAACTCCGATTCGGTATTCTTCTCTATTTGGAACTTAGTCTCTCTCACCCTATATATATACCCTTGTAGTCCATAGGAAAAGTAAATAGCTCTATTGTAAATATCTCCTCATATAGTGACATTTCGCCTTTGTACACTTGTGGTTTTTTCTTACAAGAGTTTTTCACGTAAAAAATTCGTGTCTTCTTGTTCCTCTATTTTTCAACAAATTCCATTCCAACTATTAAGAGCTATTAAAACCGAAATATCATCTCAACGCAGCTATACCATGAGATGAACAAAACAAGGTCGATCTGTTATCAGAATGGCATCCATTTTACAAGGGTGAGCGCAGTCAACCAGAACCCCCAAATTAACCCCTTCAAAACTGAACCATTCTTCCGTGACCTGAGCTGGATCTTGTGTCCCCCCAAGCTTTGTACTTGTACTTGCTTTTGGTGCCCTTTTGACTCACCATTGTCCTAGCTAGCTACCATGTTGTCCTCCTCCCATGCCTACTTCTAGAGAAAGAAAGGAAAAAAAAAAGAGCCCCTGTTTTGCAAGCATTGTCGTAGCTCTGTGATCCTCTGATCTCCTCCTTTGCTTCTCCTGAACTCTGCAGTAGCGATCGTTACATGTGACTCGCACCACTCACAGCCCGAGCAAGATGTAGTAGACGAGCGTGATCGGCAAAGCGATGAGCATGCCAAATATGACACTGCATGAAGCAAGCAAGCGAAACGGTCAGGGGCAATTCGAGAGAATCTTGGAACAGCTCGTGTGTGTTTTTTTTTTCTGTCTATGTGTGTGTGCAGTGCAGGCGACTCTACTTGCTAGGGTCTAGGGACATGGGACTTACGCGGTGCTGAGGATGGCAGGGTGCACGCTATACTCCTTCGCGAAGACGAAGGGGACAATGCCCTGGGGCAGAGCCGCCTGCTCGTTCGTTCGTCCGGCCGTTAAACAAAACAGAAAACCAACAGTGAGAAAAGTAATCTTTTGTGCTGGCCTAACGTAGAAAAGGACAGAGATAAAGCAAAGCACGAGGGATCGACTGGGAAAAGAAGGGACACAACACAAGGATGGCTGGCTGGCTGCTTGCGCGCGGTAGGTTGCCCACGCGAAGACTTTTCGCTGTTGTTTTTGCCCCCCAAAGTACCTGGACGATGGCGACGTGCAGAAGCGTGCCGCGGAGGCCCACGGCGAAGGACGCGGCAGTCATCACGGCCGGGCCGGCCAGGAACCGCACGGCCATGGCGTACGTCGCCACCTTGTTCCCGCACGCGATGATCCGCGGCTGCAGCGCCATGAACAGCCCTGCGTGACCGACGCAATCAAATTACTAACAAGAACAAGAACTCACTGCTACTGTTGGATTGAAAAGAAGCGAGGCGGCGGCGGCTGTGCGATACCGACCGAGACTGAACATGGCCATTCCGAGCCCCGCGTCCGACAGGATCGAGATTGATTTCACGACGATGGCCGGCATCTCGAAGTTCCACCTGCAAGCAAATGCAGCAACGAGACGAAAACGCCTTATTAGAATCGGATCACTGACCACGACCACGACTGGGCGCCGTGGAGGATTTCTGAGCTGCGGCTGTGGCGTACGGACCTGAAGCAGACGAGCGACCAGACGAGGCCGATGAGGCTGGAGTAGGTGTTCGGGTTGCGGATCAGCTTGCGCCACACCATGATCAGGATCAGCCGCGTCATCACGCTCGTAGGCGGCATCGCCGTCGGCGCCGCACCCACCGCCTTGCTCGGGTCGCCCACCACCGCCGCCACGGTCTTATCGTCCCCGGCCTCCGCGTCCCTGTCCATCGCGCCCCTGTTCCCGAAGCTGAAGTCGTCTCGCTCCACGTAGTCCTCCCTGTCCTTCGCTCCATCCACTGCAATAAAGAAATGTGAATAAGTACAAATTAGCCCGAGAAACGCTCCCCAAATCAGGTAGTACGCGGTGAAAAAGATAGCTACTTTTGCGGGGGGACTTGACGGCCGCGGCGTCGTTGTAGTCCGGCGCGCCGCCGCCGAAGACGTCCGACACGGGTGACGCGCTGGAGCTCCACACGAACATGTGGAGGTCCTCGCCCTTGGCCTGCCCGTTCGTGGCCGCCTTCTTCGCGCCCTTGGGCGCTGCCGCCACCGCAGGGTTCGGCGCGGGGTAGTGCCCCGCCCCCGGCGCCGCATTCGCCACGGGGAGCTGGTACTGGTACTTGGGCTTGGACGCGTCGTCCTCGTAGTTGGACGGGCGCGGCGTGGCGCCGGTGCGGACGCCGAACGCGTCGGCCGCGCCGAAGTTGGAGCTCCGGCCGACCATGGAGTAGAAGTCTGCGTGGTTGAAGCTGGAGCCCCTCGGCGTGGGGTTCCGCGACGACTGCAGCGAGTAGATCTCGGCGTTGGTGAGGTTGCTGGGCCGCGGCGTGGTGCTGGAGAAGCCCATGGAGCGTCGCGAGTAGATGTCGGAGCGCGAGGCGTTGGAGCGGCGCACGGTGACGTGTATCCTCCCGTCCTCCTTGACCTCCGCCTCCGTCTCGATGGCGTCCCTCCGGCCGTCGAGCGAGACGACGTCCGGGTCGACAACGATGGAGGCGATGGAGCCCGCGGTGTCGGGGAACTGCTCGGTGATGAGCATCCGCGCGCCGCGGTACTCGAACATGAAGAGCATGAGCGTGTACCAGATGATGCACTGCAGCACGACGATCTGCACCATGAGGCTCCCGGAGAACTCCCCGTACATGCCCTTGAGCAGGGGGATCCCCATGACGAGCGTGTTGGGGAGCGTGGAGAGGGAGAAGAGCGTGATGGTCCACTCGAGGCTGCCCCGGCTGCTGAGGTGGCTCCAGGCGGTGAGCATGGCGAGCACCATGAGCTTCTGCAGCGTGTCGGCGGCGATGAAGCGGAGGTTCATGGTGTAGGGGTTGTTGGTGGAGATGAAGTGGAAGGAGAGCAGCGGCACGGCGAAGAGCGCCACGAAGCGGTTGATCCCCGAGCACTGGTCCGGCGAGAAGATGCGCCACCACTTCACCGACCCGTACGCGAGGATCATCGCCACGTACAACGGCACCATCGCCGTCATCACGTGGTAGAAGTCCGCCGCCGTGATCATCTTGTCCTACTACCTTCTTCCTCGCAGCTCCCTCTCTCCCTCTGTTTCTTGCCTAGCTCCGAGCTCAGCTCAGCTCAGCGCCGCTCTCTACAGCTACTAGCCTACTGCTGTACTACCACTACTACTCTTTACAGCTGAGCTGAGCTAGCGACGAAGAGGAGCAATTGGCTGGTGTGGTGTGGTGTAGTGGGTGTGTGCGCGGGGAGTGTTTTATTTAGGCGAGATGGCAGCGCGGCCCGAGCTTCATTTGGACCATCCGAGAGAGCTGCAGCGCTGTGGCTTGTAGCACTCCTGTAGTCCTGTATCCATCCGAGAGAGCGAACTGGCCTTCCTACAGTATCGTCACCGCAACAGAGTTTAATCACCAAATTCGTTTATATTAAGTTGTAAAATTTATTTTTTATAATATCTAACTTTTAAATAAAATATTTCTTAAAAACGTGATTAACTAGTCTATTATAGTATATAATGTAACGACTTTAAATTACACATAAGTATCTCTTTGTATAAATTTTTTTTATAAACTGTTATTATTTATAAATTAAAGTGTGAAACCGTGTAAACGGACCTGCGAGTGTGTGAGTTGCTGAGGGCATCTCCAATGGTCCTAGCTAAGTGCTATCTATAAGGATTCCACATCATCTATAGAGTACACACTAAAAGTTAGCATTTCAAAGGACTATCTATAAGGATAGCTATTTGATACTTACATGCACACACAATCATTTATAGAGATTACCTCGTTTTGCGTTATAGATTAGAGACGAAATAGTAGCTAGCTGTTTGTATTTTGCATACTCTCTTTCCTCCACATAGGATATATACTGATGTGTACATGTAAATAGCTAGCTGACTCAACACCATTGAAGATACCCTGAGAGGCGCGGAACCGAACAGCCAATGCGGGCAAGCACGCAGTGCGGACGATGTTTGGCCGTATGCATGCGCCGAGCGATTGTTTTCACGTACGTTCGCCCCGCTCACATGTACGATGCATGTACCTCGACGTCAAGGGGCGGACAAAACGATGCAGGGTTTGTCGGTTGATTGCGTGGCGTACCACATGATGTGGCTTCAATGCTAGCATGTACGCCTTCAGAAAAAAAAATACTGGGATGTACCTATACGGCGTACATCCATTCAGGGTCCATATCCGTGCTTGTGTAGAGGGAGACGACCGAGTAGTAGATTCGCAGTGGTTAGCTAGGGGCTGAACAAAGCAAATTCTAAGACGGAGCATATACTTCACTGATTATACTCCTAGCCGGTCACTGTACTTCGAATCATATCAGTTACTTTCGTGCTCTAAGTTGCTTTATGTCGACTTCATGGAGTGTAATACCGAAGTGCTTAATGTAGTCACGGGGCACGGGTTAATTTTGTTTTGGACTCGAGGTTCAGGTAGAGTTCAGTTTAACGTTAGGTTATGGTTTTTTATTATAGTTAACTTATTTTTTACTATAATTAAGTTGATTTATTTGGTATAATTAAATTTAAAAAATGTAAAAGTAGAGAAAAATATGTTAGTCCATCTTAGATAATATAAAGAAATATGAAAAAAAGGTAAAAAAAGTCTAAAAAATCTAACAAAATCAGAAAAAAACTAAATAGTGGAGAAAAGTAGAAGTTAAAAGTAGAAGTTAACTTTAAACTAACCTGAGAACAGCCTCAGAAAAAATGGATTTTCTTTTGGGGGTTTTTGTAGACCGTACGCTCCGAACTACTGCTATGAACAGTGCGAAGTGGAAGGATTGGACATGCAGCTTGTTTGGTGGCGATTTCTCTGGCCGTGCGGGGGACGCAGTGACGTGTCAGCACCTTGTCCCTTGCTTTCTGCCAAATATCCGTAACGGAATCTGAAAAGGCTCGTCAAAAATTACCACAAATGTCGTGAAATTAGATCGAGAAGGAATCTGCTAGGGGGTGGGCTGCGCGCGTAGCTGTGAATATTCCTGAAACGGCAACTCGGGAGGTCAGAATCGCAATCCGGACCGGACCATATCTTTCGTACCCTCAGTCTCTTCGCATTAATGTGGCAGACTTCAATCAAAACTTACTAAAAGCATAAAAACATCCATGCAGAATTCTTCTACTACTGGAGTACTATTGAAAACTGTTCATTGGGTAACACAGGTTTTTTTAGACCAAAGGCCAAAAATGCCCTGCTTTTTGCCAGCTTCACAGGCACGATCAACAAGCAGAAACACTCGCAACACAAACTAAAGAGGACAAAACAATGACTAGGAAGCAGACCATCTCAACAGATCTGGCAAAATGGGCATTGACGAGGATTGAATCTCTACTACTTAAAAGAGTGAATTAAAGGTGATGGTGATGGTTTATCTGTCCCTTCCAATTATCTCTAACAAAAATAGAAAAAGCAATCTGGTAAAAAAAATACAAATTCCACCGTTTTAAAAATTCTCTAACAAAAAACAAACAATATAACTCTATCGGGTACGCGGTAGAACCGAGCGTGCGGAGGCACGACACGCTGAGTGTTTGGACTGAGCAGGGCGATTCTAGCAATGTCGACCCAATGTGCTAGGATAATATAATTTTTTTATCTGTAGCAAAGCACAGACATTGAGCTATTTTTATTAACAAGCTACGATATAAAAACCAAAGCTTCACTTTTTCAAGCTGAAGTTCAACACTACCTGCTACTTAAAAGAGGGAGTTGGTGGCGATGATGGTTCATCTGCCCCACCTAACTCTCCCTTCCACTTCCTTCAAAAATCTCTAACAAAAACAGAAAAGGTAATCTACTAAAAATACAATTTCCATCACTCTAAAAAATCTCTAACATGAAAAAACAACAGACATCTATTGGGTGCACGACAGAGCTATGGGTGTAGAGGCATGATGTGGCTGAGTGCGTAGGCTGGGCAGGGTGATCCTGACAATGTAGACTCAACGTGCTGGGATAATATATATTTTTTATCTGTAGCAAATAACAGACATTCGGTTAGTAAATCCTTAAATACGACTTTAACACTTAATTAAGGCCTTAGAAGGCCCCGTAGTTGTAAGTTTCATATAGTTGTTCCCGAGTATCCTGGTCGGAGGTTTAATGTACACTCTACCTAACCATCAAACCACTCGAAGGATTCGTGAATTGGTACTTGAGCCCGTTTCCAGTGGACTCCTTTCGTGCAATGGATAAGACACATGCTCTATCAAGCCAAAACAACATGATGCTTCAGCCCTATCTCTTTGATAGCAACTGTCCTGCGTTGAGAGTAGCCGATGATCAGATGTTCTCTCTATGACAATAACTACCTCCCGATTAGATGTGTTGGTTCCATAAGTTGTCTTCTCAAGTGGATAACTGATGTCCTTTCAATGGTATTTAAGAGTTGACAAGAGAAAACAGAATGATAACTAAATTTGATTCAAGGACACACAAGACAATTCTATTTAGAGCAATTCGACAATCAATTACACATGAGAGTCAAGGAGATAGAGCACATTAGATTCTTCTAGTAGGAAGAACATAGAGGTTAGGACTAGTTTCATATCTTTGTAATGGTATCATGTAACTAGTTTATAGTAATAAAGAGTATCACCATTCTTTCCTAAAAAATTTAGCTATATTTCTTATAATATTTTGACAATCACTAGTTTTTTTTCTTCGAATTTTTGTGTTTTGTTTTTTTCGTATTTCTTTGCATTGTCTGCTCTAGATTAGCATGCCGCTTTTATTTTTATAAATTTAATTATGCCCAATAAGTTAACTCAGCTACAGTAAAAAAAAAGCTAGCTACAGTAAAATTTCATTAAAAAATTAAAAATCATCGCTGTTCCGAACACTACCTTAGAAACCGGAATGTCCCGTATGCAAACACGCCGACCTCCCCGTCGCAAGCTTGCAGATAGCACACATTTCTCTGCACGGCGACCAAACCAGCATCGGAAAAACAGAGGTCCAAATTGCCACAAACTTCTCCATTTTTGCATCGGAATCTGCGCTCTGAACAGTGAGTACTAGTGGATCGTAAAAAGTGGCAGGGAACACGAAGACGGGGAGTAGCGATTAAAAAGGAGCCAACAGAAGAAAAGGTTGCTGGCCACGCTCGCTAGCTGGTTTGGCAGGCTCCACATTCCCTTCCCGCGCGTGCACCGCCACGCCATGATCGTCTCCTGTACTTAAGCACAACGAACCGTTTCTGTCGAAAAATAAAGCTTTGTGTGTTTTGAAGCTTAGGAGGTCATCTTAACCGTTGGATCTGAGTTATACATGGCCTAGATTAGATTGATCATAGCTGTTATTCGGTATCCTTACTGGACCACAAAACTTGCTGAATTTCGTCCGCCTTTTGGCCTTTCGATTCTCGCAGTAAAAGCTTGCTCTGTCCAAGTCTAAAACATGTTCGATCGATTTTTACGCCAGAATTAAGTGATTAAATTGAGTTATAGAGTGCATTTTGCCTTTCGTTTTTTTATCTCCACATGGTTCCTAACGGTAACAAACAAGAAAAGGACGACGAACAATGCTAAAGTGTGCTCCTAAAATACCCACAAAAGCTGCCCGTGTGTCAGATTTTTGTAGATGCTGCCCGTGTGTCAGATTTTTTTTGTAGATATTATCTTTAAAAATCACAACTGCAATATTTTATCCTCTCTTGCTGCGTGGGAATAACTTTCGACAAGTTCCATGCCTTTGGCCCACCGTTCGTTCCTCCTTACGTGGCTGTACAAAAGATGTTCAAGCATGCATGCTATCAATTTCAAGTACCATTATCGGCTGTAACCTCTACTTACCCAGCTAATTAAAGAGCAGCATGGAGTGCTGCGCTGGCCAGTGAGATGCTGTAAAGTGTCCGAGTAGCATTTGTATGGTGCCCCCATATGAGAGCCACTATGATGAAAACGAGTTAAAAATGGCAAAAAGAGGCAAAGTTTTCGACAGATAGGCTGTTGCCTGGGTTGGCCTTTGTTTAGGAGATTATCAGAAAACTAGTAGTACTACTTAGATTCCAAATGTTCTCTTCTCCACTGAGCTTTTGGGATGCTCTGCCTTCCGTTAGTCGATGGATAAATCACTGCGTGCTTGCGCAAAAAGCAATATAGATGCCTCAGCGGAGGCTGCTAGGCTTGGCACATTGCCACGGGTCCAAATTCAAATATAATTGAGAAAAATCTGGTCTAAGTCTGATCCAAATTATATAAGACTACACCTGATTCAGATCTAAAAACAGTTCTAAATCTTAGCTTAGACCAAACATCTCTATCTTCTTAGTTGTCTAATTAGAATCAGCTATTATCTACCTTTAGTAATTAGTACAAAAATATAAGGTCTAAGGTCTGGTCTAATCCAGTCTAAATCTGGTCCAACAAAGAAATGTCCAAATTTAATCTAATATATTTACAATTTTGGATCGGTCTGATCCAAAAGTCTAAACAGATCTAATCCCATTAGCAGCCCTAGAAATGGGGGATTTTGCTCCTGAGGCAGGTGAAATCCCTCCAAGATTAGCTCCCATCCAAGAGTGTTTCCCGGAATGAAATATTATTCTTATTTACACTCTGCCAAGCAACAACAAAAAAAAATCTCTGGTGCGTGGGCTGCGATCCTCTAGCTCTAGGTCCTTGCTAACAACTTAGCAAGCAGGTCGATAGATTCTGTGGTGGAACGGCATACAGCAGTCTACACGCGCATCCGTTGGCGTCCGCGTCGGGCCCTGTAGAAGATCCTCCGACCACAGTGCGGCTAGCCCTAGCCATAACCACCGGAACTGGGGCAAGCAAGCAGTCCATGATCAGGTCAACCGCTCCATCCTTTCATGGCAACCTGTCCTGCGGCGTAGGAGAGATCCCCGGCGCCGTGGGCGTCCGCGTGCGGTCGGCCGCTCGCTCGCTTTGGTTGATTCACTTCGCATCCCCATGTCGTGGCCGGATTGGAAAGGTCTCGCTCTCTCACGCAACTTGAAAATAATGCACGGTGTTCGTATCGATTCGGTGATAAGTCGTCCTGTTGGTGTGTAGCCGTGTAGGGTGGTCGGTCCTCTAATGATCTAGCTAGTAACGTGTAGGTAGCACCTCGCCCACACCGGCCGGCCGCACGCGCTGCCGAACAAACGCCGAAGGGAAAGCGTGGGGGATTTTGGAATTGTTGAAGCGCTGGAGCAGAACTGGACCGCCCGAAAATGGGAGACCCAGGCGAGGAATTGGCCCAAATGCACCGCGGCGACGAGCCCATCGGGGACGCGTCGGGTGGTGGGTGCGGGCGCGACCCAGAAACCGCGGCTTGGTCCACGCCGGCGCGCGTTTTGGGGGACAAAATTATCGAATTCGATGCGGCGAAGCCTTCCGCTTTAACCGCGGTTTGGAGCCGGACAGGTGTGCCGGTCGCACACCACCTACGCCGGAAAAAACAATCCTCTCAGAGCTGCTCTTTCTCATCATCAAGTTGGGAGTGTTGGACCCTCTCTAGATTTTGACACGTGTCAACATAAATCTTAAAACATTAACCCACCCCTATTCTGAATCCGGCAACTATCTTTCTGCTCTGCTCTTTTCTTTTATTTTGCGAAAATCTAACGTGCATCCAGACACGTGTTAGTCTTAACGCGCACCTAGGTGTGGAGTCCTCCGATGGAGCACGATGCAGGTTTGCTTCTCACCGGCAGTCTCTCTTGTACACTGGATTTTTGCTGTATCTAATGGTAATTTCTAAACTTTAGGTGGTAATTTATCAAAACTGCATGTGATAACTTAAAAACGCAAGTGATGCTAACTTCATAGCTTGAGGTGGTAATTTATATAAAAGTCCATATGATAATTTACGGTGCAACTTATGGTAAATTTTGAACTTTTTACACCATATCATAAAACGATGGTAAATTCATAACTAAAGGTGGAAATTATGAAAGTCCAAGTGATAACTTTTGCAGCAACTCATCGTATTTTCAAGTATTTTTTACAAAACGCAAAAGAATGATGGTAAATTATAAACTTAATTCACTGGATAATTTACTAAAAGTATATATGATAATTTAGAATGCAACTAATGGTCTTGTTTGAACTTTTTTTATTCAGACAAACTCTCATGGCTGAAATTTTTAAGTATATTAATTCGGTCAAATGATGTACTTTTAATTTTTGCTGAAATTTTACTGTAACTGAGTGGCATATTAGGCATAATTAAATTTAAAAAAAATGTAAAAATAAAAATAGCTCGCTAGTCTAGAGCGGACAATGCAAAGGAATACGTAAAAAAACGAAACACAAAAAAATCAAAAAAATAAAAAAATTTTACTCCGTGATAAAATTGTTACAGTATTTTCTTCGCTGCTACAGTAACTTTCGTCACTGAACAATGAAAAATGAGAGAAGTTGAGCAGGGGCCTCAAACGCATCAGTCGCGCTATAGTTGTATCCTTTATTTTGTCACGTACAACTGTATCGATTTCTAATAATAGAAATTGGAGGGTTTCTACCTCTGCATAAAAAAAACCATCTCTATCACGTTCTCTTGCTTCCCGTTCCCATCTTCCCTCCGGGCTTAATGACGTCATACTTGCCCCGCTGAACAGCCCCGTGACTACCCTTGCCGGCGACGCTCCCTATATGATCTTTCACCACCGTTCACAACCCGACAATCTCAGTTGTCTCCTCCACGATCCCTCCATGCAAACATATTTGTCTCCTTAGGGCAGTCCCAATGCTGGAAACTACGCACAGTTTCCATAGCAGCCACATCAGCAAGAAACCATCCTTAGAAACTACCTCACACAATGCTGGTATCTTCACGTAATAAATGTTGCTCTTTTTTTCTCTCTCGCTTTGTTTCTCCTCCTCCCGTTTTGAGTATAAATTTCCTAATCCGCGGCACAGGCGACGGCGAGCAATGGGCGCGAGCGCGGCAGCGCGGCTCGGGCGGACGTCGAGCGCAGAGTCCCAGTGGGAGAAGCGACGGAGTCCCACAATTAAACCGCGCGAGGGAGAAGCGACGGAGCGAGGCGCGCGCACAGGGGAGAAGCGACGCCCGGGCGAGGCGCGCACGCGCGGGAGAAGCGACGGAGCGAGGCGCGCGGGAGAAGCGGCGCGTGGGAGAGCGAGGCGCGCGCGCGGGAGAAGCGACGGAGCGAGGCGCGCGCGCGGGAGAAGCGACGCCCGGGCGAGGCGCGCGCGCGCGGGAGAAGCGACGGAGCGAGGCGCGCGGGAGAGCGAGGCGCACGCGATAGAAACGGCCGGTTTCCTCCCAACGCCAAAATCGTAGTTTCTTCGTGCCTTGGTTCAAGCGGAGACGTCGTTTCCTTTAGAAGAAACGGTTTCCTCTATTCTTCCTCTCTTTCCTCATTAATTAGACTGCCATGTCAGCATTTTGCTTAGTTGGTAAGTCATTTAATAGAGATAGAAACCACAATTAATTTCCCATTGGGACTGCCCTTAGGCGCTCGCTTTGCAACGAAGGATCTAGCTCAGATCTCCTCCTCCATGTATTACTATTATTATTACCAGAATTGTTAGCGATCTGGCCAAAAATGATTGCAGCAACCAACCCTATCTGCGTGTTTCCCCATGGCACTCGCATGTTCTCCTGATATCTGCGTTACTACATTCCCTAGCGCAGCCTGCAGCGTGGCCTTAATCCGGGCCATGGCCGGCTCGGTTTTAATGTGTGGGTTTGACCGGTCAAACCTCGTTCAGCCCATTGCTAACACGTATGGGACTAGCACTTTTGCATGTTTAGAAAGCTCTCACTGTGTGACAGTGAGTGAATGCACGGGCCATTTGGGTCCTGCTTACGATGGCTGTGAGCACTGACGTTGCGCGATTGGTCAGCTTTTGGATTACTGTATATTTTTTCTTTTTTTTTTGGTTTTTTGTGTTTTGTTTTTTTCGTATTCCTTTGTATTGTAGGTTAGTATGTCACTTTTATTTTTATATTTTTAAAATTTAATTATACCTAATAAATCAATTTAACTATAGTAAAAAATCAGTCAGCTACAGTACAAAATTAGTCCGCAGTTATCACTATTCCGAATGCCCCCATGAGGCCCCTGAACCTGGAATCGGATTCTGGTTTCCCCGGTACTCGTGGATGCAACTGTGCAATGCCATGCTTCTGAAACCAATCCATGACAATCAATCGTCCTTGCTGTCGTCGCCGCCGCTGTACGCACTGTTAGCTAGTCTCCCCAGCATTTGCAGATCTGGGGTGAGATTAGGAAGGTTCGGGTGGGGCTTTCAGGCTGCTAAGGAGCCGCGGCCGGCCTCTGGTCCTGACGGCCGGGCGGATCGGAGAGGGAAATGTAAAGCGGAGGACTGTTGCTGTCGGACGTTTGATCCCTAGCTAGCCTGCACGAAAACGAAGCATCTTTTTTTCAGGACCAGACGCCGATCGTCGTATCGGAACTCGGCCTTATGATCGTCCTCTGCATGTCGATCAACGGTGCTTTCCAGCCCGTCTCCGGCCGGTGACCATCCTTTTTCTGTCCGGCGCCGCATGGTGGGCCGTTGTAATGTACGTAATGCCAATCAACAGTATATATCGGTTGATATAGACCTGGCGCCGCAGTTAGGCAGAGGCGTACGTACTAGGTAGAGCAGCGGGGCATCAGATCAGTCTCGGTCGTCCTCTCGAAGATGGGTCCGTGCGGCACGTTCTGATCTGTAGAGGATGCATGCATGGCGTGTGCCTTGCATACGTATTACGTAGGGGACATGGCCGCAGAATTTGTGCCACAACATTCCTCGGTTAGAGTAGACGACGGTTTGTTTGAGAATGTGAGAATTTCTCGCGCTCCGCGGAGCGTTTTCTCCGAGCATAGTTAAGAAAATTGGATTAGACCACTGGTTAAACCGGAAAAATTCGGAATCAGACAGTGCACCAGGTCGGTTTGGTTAGAAGACCGTATGCGCAATCGGACCGGGAAAAACTGGATGAACCAGCTGGTTTTTAAAGGACCGGTGGACTGGACGGTTTTTACTGAACTAAGCGGTTTCTGCGAAAGACCAAAATACCCGCGGTTGTGACTAGGGTTTTGGAGCAAATTTGGAAAAAGTGAAAAATATACCCCTCCGACCTCCCCCCGTGCCCGTGGCGGCATGGCCCCGTCTCACTCTCGGTTTGGATCTGGAGTCTCACACTCCGGGTTGCCCCCTTGTCGCCGCCGCCGCCCCTGCTGGGCAGTGCCAGCAGTCTCCCCTTCACCCAGTCTCGCCATCTCGCCATTACCAAGCCTGAGCAGACGCGCCGATCGCCCTTGCTCCCCGTCTCGCCACGCCGATCGCCTTGTTCCCCATCTCGCTGCGCCGGTTGCCCTGCTTCCTGTTTCGCCGCACCGGTCTCCCTTGCTCCCCATCTCACCGTGCCGGTCGCCTTTGCTCCCCGTCTCGCGCATCGATCGTCTTGCTCCCCGTCTCACCGCTGAACACCCATCGCCGCTAGTCGCCGCCACCGGGCCGCCCCCTTGTCGCCGCCGCCTCCCCTACCAGGCCATGTCGGCGGTCTCCTCCTTCACCCAGTTCACCGTTCACCCTTGTCACCACCGAGGTAACTGCTTTCTTCCACATTGCTCAATCACCCCTTCACCATTTAGTTGATTAGATCCGATCTAAATTTGTGTATTAGATACTTTGTTGTGATATAAAATTTCCTGTACCAGTTCATTGTTGAAGATCTAAATTTACAGTGGAAGAAGGGGAAGTTATTAAGCAGTGGAACATTTGGGCAAGTATACCTCGGATTCAACAGGTGCTTAGTCTGATTCTGAAAGCATTTTATTTTCTCCCATTCTCCAGAAGACATATGTTTACTTTCTATAGCACACTGAATTATTATTCTAAATTTATGTAATGCAAGGAAGGTGGTCAAATGTGTAAAATTAAAGAGGTCAAGGTTATATCTGATGATTCTAACTCAAAAGAGTGTCTCAGGCAGTTAAATCAGGTAACCATGTTTTGAAAATATTGGATTAATCAACATCAATCTCGTGGAATAAAATTTATTTCTTTCATTCACATTGTGTAGTATTATGGCAGTGAGCTGGTAAATATAAATTTGTTCCATAATCCAACAATCCATACATTACAGTGCCTGTGTAATCCTTCATTTATTTGTACAATGCATCACTAATCATTTGTAGAAGAGCACATTATATGCTTGTGCTTAGGATTTAAGGTAGAACCCAAATCACATACAAAGAAAAGACCTTCTGAGATAGACTAGATACAACAATTTTGTATGCATGTATAAAAACACCTGAAAACAAAAAAAACATGGCCTTAATTACTTGCTTTCTGTGGGCTACGGTTACCTAGCCTTAGGGCACGTGCAACAGTTCTGACGGTTGCTGTCTGTATATACATATACATCACACATAGACAATAAAAAAGACAGCTTGTACAATGGGCTATCTATTTAGTTGTCTGCAACCTCATTAAAAAAGACAACAAAAAGATAGTTTGTAAAAAAGACGGCTCGTACAACGCTCGTAACGCCGTCACTTCGCCTAGGAGCACGAGCGCAGGTCGTCTCTTCGCGAGAGGACGGCTTGTGTCTCTCTCTTCTTTAATTACAGTCCACGTCAGATAATTTTGCTGTGTTGGCATAATAAAGACGGTACATGTCTCTCCGTTGTACTTACCTTACACGGCATCTCAGGCATTCAATGCAGAATAATCAGCTGTTGCTACTTGCTAGCGAACATAGACCTTGTCACTTGTGGCTTTTGTTGTAATTAAATTAAAAAATTAAAATAAAAAATAGATTAGTCTATTACGAATAAATACAAAGGAATATAAGAAAAAAAATATAAAAAGATAAAAAAAGATGAAATTAAAAAAGTTAAAAGTTTAAGAGAGAAATCGAAATAAGCAGGACCGTGATTGATGTAATTAACAGAAGGCCCTCTTTTTGCAGAGAGCAAGAATAGCCCATCACGAAAATATTAGTGCGTGCGTGCGCGTCGAAGCGCCGGCGCACGAATTCCGACAGCGTCGAACCCACGTGACACGGTCGAGAGCCAAAAAGGTCGTTGCGTGAGCCTTGGTGCAATTGATTCATGGCGTGTTCTTGTCTAGACGTGAGGTGGTGACAGCTTAGGAGCACCTCAAATGGTACAGATACTGCGGTCTATAATATATTAATGTTATCTAAATATAATAATAAAAATAATTTTTATAATATATTATTTTTTATATGTCTTTATATACAATTTTTCTATAACATAATATGTTTTATTTCTTGTATTACAATCAATTATTGCATGAGAGATGACTTAATTCTTTATGCTCCCATTTTCTCTTCTATATTATTTCGTATCCTATATAGTAAGGCTTAGAGACACCTGACGACACATTATTGTATATAATATTATGCGTGCATGTCTTTATTGCGCTAGTTATTCAACACATTTATTAAGTAGTGCACGCATTCGCTGAGGCCTGGAAGGAAGTGTGTGATTGTTAGTACTTTTTTAGTTACAGCTGATGTAGCATCCTAAAAATCAGAATTTCAAAATCAAAACCCATCTTACCCCAATCTCTTTTCAAAACCCATCAACAACTCTCTCTCTCTCTATTCCTATCTTAACTCTCCCATCTTCCATATCTTCATCTCTATCCTATCTCTCTCTCCTCCTCCCGTAGAGGGGCTAGCCTAGAGTTTGGGCCAGCGGAGGCAGCACAATCGGTGGCGGCGGCTGAGTGGCGACGCGACTGGTGTGGGCGCAGCGCGGAGCGGCGACGCGCGAAGATGGCGTGCAGGCCCAGTGTGGCGACATGGCCGGGCACGGCGTGGTGGTTGGTGTGCAGCCGGCTGGCAGCGAGCAGGGCGGGCACGGCAGAGCGTGACGGCAGCATGTGGCTAGCTGGCGTGATGTGGACATAAAGATGATGAAGGCTTGTTCGCACGTAGCGAGGACCTTGGATGGTATAAGGAAGAAGTTTGAGATCCGTCTGAGGGGAAAGTAAGTCATGGGTCATGCCAAAGGGGAGCGTAAACAAGTATGCATTATCGATGATGAAGCGTCGTACACGTGTAACAAGCTGCAGCTTCTTCATAAGCCTTGCTCCCATGTATACGCGGCCTGCGTGGCGTGATGGCAGGCCTCTGTATTGTATATCTCGGAGTACTATGACATACACCACCTATATAGCACTTGTAGTGCACCTAATGGAAATTGCTACTAAAAATAAAAATGAGATGATCTTAAGACCAATAGCCAGTATCCTGGCGCGGTGGGGTGGCGCACCAGCTAGCAGACGCGGAGGCCAGGCACCCCAGATAGCTGGTGCGGTAGGCGAGCGCGCGAAGTAGGCTTGCGCGGTGGGGTGGCTCGCCAGGGCCCTGGCCCGGATCACGGCTGCGCAAGGGGGCCAACACTGGCATTTCGAGCGCGAAGGGGTCAAAAGTTGCAATTCGCTATCCCTAGGGCCACATATGCCCTCTATTCCAAAAATGCTAGGCTGAACATATGCCCTCTATTCTCGACCAGCGTATCGAAAGCATGTTAAGGGCCTGTGGAAAAGTGCTGTCTCTTTTGGCTGGTTACAAGAGATTGAGGAAGAACATAATATTTACATTGAGAAATCAGTCTATTCAAAAAAGCTTCTGCAGTAACACCTAGAAATAACTTATCGCCTAAAAATCGGTTTGAGTCAACGACTGTTTGGCTAAGACCGGGCTGTCGGAAAACATCCGTTCCTACTTGTGCGCGTAAATTAGGCGCACCCTAGCCCATAGTTCGGAAACTTGAGCGATTGGTGTGAATAGCCCATAGCTCGGCGCACTAGCCTTCTGTGCACTGGCGCGTACAAGGGCACGAGTCGTCAGCCCCAATAAGCCTTCAATTGCCACTGGCCACCAAGCCCACTTCATCCTGCAAGAAAACAGAAAAGCAAGCGACCAGTCCAGGCTTCGAAACCCACGGACCAACCGTGCGATAGCCCAACACCGCAAGTTTGAAGTGGCCACCGTGTGGGCCCCACAACAAGGGTTATCTCCGTACCCACTCGCACGCAATGCGAAGCATATCCCAGGGAAAACTCCCCACATGGCACATGCTCGCTGTCCACTACAAGTAGTACGACATGGCAAGTGGGCCGGCAAATCTGCCAGATCAGCGTGTCAGTGGGAGCAGCATAAAGTTGCGGGGTGAGGGCCCACGCGATAGTGTGCAAGTTTCAATGGAGGGTGGGGCCCACGGAACGGAACGGTGCTCATCAACGTGTTCGTACGAACGATGGAGGCCGCCACCACTTGGCCAGTGGCCCGGGCCCCCATGTCAGCTGGTTAGCTTACGTGGGCCCCGCTTGGCGGTGAGGTGGTGGTCACCGTGAGCCGTGTCCACGGGAGCCAGGTGGTGCTGTCCAGGTTATCCTTTGGTTGTATCTGCTTATGAGCATACTTTTCTTTTTCCCCCTCTGCTAATCACTTTCTCTTCGGCGGAGCAAAAGTGGCCGCACTACAATTTTGATGCAGATTGATATCAATGACACGGGGGCCCAGTGGATCAGGTGTCCCACATGTCATTGTCGCAAACTTGCGCGCCTAAATATCCGCGAGCAAACGAAACTCCTTGCCTATCCCGTGGTCCACGAGACAAGCGCATGCTCCCTTTCTGTATTAATTATGCACGCACTGTAATACGACACGGTTAAAGTTAACCAAACCCCGACGAATGGGGTAAAATTAACCCCAAACCCGGGGCTCTTTCTGTTTTTTTTCTTCTCTCTGGTCTTTTCCTCGGCGATGACTGAGGCTAGCGATAACAAATCGATTAGACTAATGCCTGCCTAAAGTTACCCAACTGCCTCAGCGTCAGTGGCCATGTCGGATCCACCCACCCACCACCAACACCAGTAGCCAATAGCTACTGCGACGGCGACCTCGGCTTCGCCGGCGGCGGCATGAAGAACTTCTTCAGGAAGCTCCACATCGGCGAGGGGTCCGGCGACGGCGCCTCCTCGCCGCCCCCTCCGCCCTCCCGCAAGGGCAGCGGCGGCGGAGGCGCGGTTCATCACCCCCACCCCGAGCAGAGGCAGCCCTCGGTGGTGTCGAGCTGGCTGGACTCCGTCCCCAGCCGGTCTCAGCCCACTACGCCCCCGATACCCCAGGATGTGGAGGGGTCGACGACCGCGTCGTCGTCGGTAGGGGTGGGGGCGGATGAGAGGAGGCAATCCGTATCGGGGGAGAGGAGGCAATCCATAGCGGGGGAGAGGAGGCGATCGCAGGAGGAGGGGATAGAGAGGGAGCGGAGGCGGTCGCAGGAGGAGGACAAGGTGGAGGAGAGGGTGATAAGGGAGTCGTCGGAGGCGGAGGAGAGGAAGCGGGAGAGGGAGAAGGAGGAGGACGAGTTGGAGGAGTTCCAGCTACAGCTCGTGCTGGAGATGAGCGCGCGGGACAATCCCGAGGAGATGGAGATTGAGGTCGCCAAGCAGATCAGTCTGGGCTTCTGCCCGCCTCAGAGCTCCCCCGCAGATGTCCTCTCTGTCCGATACTGGGTCAGTGCAGCCAATTTAGCCGTGTCTGCTTCCATTTCATCTTTCGTCAGATGTTTTCATTTTGCAATTGTGATCGCGGAGTAGATTGCATGGTGTGCAGCTGCCTGACATTACATTTTTGACGATTACAATTGCTCAGCTGTAATGATGGCTGGGCAACGTAACCGTGCTCTAGTGCATAGTTAGTGTGATTTGGATGGGTTTGCGTTGGTTGCACAAGCTTAGGTGAAATTTCTGTGGTATGAATACGATTACGTATCATGTTCTTCAGTCTGATTGCATAATCACTGAAAGTAGTATACATCTGATATTCTAAACATTTGGTTTCATCTTATGACTAAACAACAACAACAATAAAGCCTTTTGTCCCAAACAAGTTGGGGTAGGCTAGAAATGAAACCTCCTCACGGTTAAAGATTTGGGTTTCATTTCATGAAAAAGTGGCTTGATTTTTTACGTTGGCTTGCTGAGCCCAACACAACCCTCCTCCTTTTTCCTGGCTTAGGACAGGTTATGTAGTAAACTACACAGGTGGAGTTATCTTACGACTAAACACTGCAGGATAATTCTCATTGCTTGTGTGGGTTGTAGAGTGTGATGCTGGTATATCCTTTATTAGATTGCTAACAACAGGAGCTCGCTCTTTCGAGCAAAATAGTTCTGCTATGAGTAAGTGCACGTTTCAGTTAATTGTTAGTTGTTGTTCGAATGCACAAATACTGTGTTAACATTTTAAAAGGAACCATACATTGACATTGAGTTGCATCTTTGATAGTGTTTTATAATAGACTAGGTCCCTGGTGTTTCTATAAACTCTAATGTCCCCTACTTATCTGTTGACTTTCAGCATTTTCTGACATGTCCCATATGATAGCTTTGTTCATGCTTCTCAGAGTTTCAACGCCCTTGGGTATGATGACAAAATATCAGATTGCTTTTATGATCTCTATGTCATTGGGAACGGGCCGGCATCGGTTACCATGCCCTCTCTTATTGATCTGAGAGCGCAGCCACTTTCACGTAGTGTCAAGTGGGAAGCTGTATTGGTCCACAGAGGTGAAGATCCTGAGCTTATGAAACTTGAACAGAAGGCCGTAATCATGGCTCTTGAACTTCGATCGAGGACTTCAGAATTTGTTGGCAATGTTTTGGTTCAAAAACTTGCTAGTCTAGTTGCTAACCACATGGGTGGACTAGTTTTTGATCCTGAGAGCATGTCGGTGAACTACCAGAGTATGATCAGATCCCTGAGAATTAGTATTGGAAGTATAGTTGTGCCTCTTGGCCAATTAAAAATTGGTCTAGCTCGTCATCGTGCGCTGCTATTTAAGGTCAGTGACTTAATAAAATATATTTAACTATTTAGGATGACATGGACAATCTATGACCTACCTTTCTTGCTCCAATTCTAAACTTTATTTACAAACAGAATTTTCTAAACATGAACATTGAAGACCTTCTGCTATAATGTTTTCTATTTTTTTCTCAACTTCAAATCCAATGCATAACTCTATATAAACATTGTTGTTCTATTTTTTTCTCAACTTCAAATCCAATGCATAACTCTATATAAACATTGTTGTTCTTATTGTTCTAATATCAAAATGGATGGCTTCATTTTTGCTGTTCTATAAATACTCTGAACATATGATGTGGCAAACCACTGTCTGAAACATTTGCTCAATAGATGATCCATTAGTATACTAACAATTACTTCTCTGACATGGCAAACCACTGTGAGAAATAGTCGTTTAATAGATGACCCATTAGTACGCTAACAATTACTTCTCTTCATACTTGCATGTAGGTTTTGGCTGATAGCCTTGATATCCCTTGTCGACTGCTGAAAGGAAGGCAGTACACTGGATCGGATGATGGAGCTTTGAACATTGTGAAATTTGATAACAGAAGGTATTACACCGTTTACATGGTCAGCATAAATTGGATTTTGTAGGACGGATAAGCATGAGATATCACAACTGCTAGATATTAGACTCCTTGCTTCAGATATGCATCTCACCTTATAACCATGTATACCATATTGCATTTTGCAGGGAGTTCATTGTTGATCTTGTGGCGGATCCTGGCACACTTATTCCTTCAGATGGTGCTGTTTTGCCTGCAGAATTAGAAGAAAGTTCCTTCTCAGATAATCATCATTTTAACAAAGATGATCCTACCAATCAGTTGGGATCTTCTCTTAGTGGAGTATCAAATTCTGCATGTGGTTCTTTTGAGTATGAGTTAGTTGACAGAAGATCAACATCAAGCAACCTTGCTCCTTCTGATACCGATGGAGCTACAACTAGTCAGACAAGCAATCAACAAAATACACTATTAAGTTCATTCGAGAAATTATCGGTTAGCACAAGCACTAGTGATGATAGGCCTATTATTATTGAATCTAGAAATAAACAGGGCATTTTGGCTGCAAAGAACAAAGAAAAATCAATGACAACAAATAATTCTTCATCAACTTCACCTTCTTCCTCAGAAGTGGGCAGTGCTCCAGGTGTCCGGAGGATGAAAGTGAAGGATATTTCGGAGTACATGATTAATGCTGCCAAAGAAAACCCACAATTAGCTCAGAAGATCCATGAAGTTTTACTTGAAAATGGAGTTGTGGCACCACCTGACTTGTTTTCAGAAGATTCAATGGAAGAGCCAAAGGACCTCATCGTGTGTGACACCACCCTGTTTCAAAGCAAGGATGAAATGAAAAGGAGGATGAATGAGCTTGGTTCGAGGGAGTATGCTGTTCGTGGTCATGGTCCATTATTGCCTCATCATCCTGGACATGAACTCCAATCAAAAGTTATTCCTCACCGGGCACCTCTAGACTCACTTAAGCCTATCGAGGGTTTGGGCATTTACCATCCTCCGGATATTCGAGATAATGCATCTCCCTATTTTTCTCAGTATGAACCGTCTGCACCTCCCCAAGAAGCTGCATCACAGCTCTCAAAGCAATTGCCTGTTACAGCTGCTGCTGTAGCAACTGCTGCAGTTGTTGTGTCGTCTATGGTTGTCGCTGCTGCTAAATCTAACAGTGATATGAACTTTGACGTGCCTGTTGCAGCTGCAGCCACCGTCACTGCAGCTGCAGTTGTTGCCACAACTGCTGCTGTTAGCAAGCAATATGAACACCTGGAACCTGGTAATCAGCTGCTTGGTTTACCAAGTCCCTCTGAAGGAAACGAATCAATTGAGAAAGGTGGAGACGACTTTTGGGATAAACAGCACCTTGAAATTGATCATGGCCAAGACAATGCACTGGATCAAGAAAAGGATTCAGTTGAAGTTCCTCAGGAAGCTGAAAGAATCTCAGACAAATCAAGCGGGACAGAGAGTGCAAAATCAGATTTTACTCTGGAAGATGTTGCAGAGTTTGAAATCCAATGGGAAGAAATTACAATTGGTGAACGGATCGGCCTTGGTACAGCTCTCTTTATTTACGCAGATGTGTTTTCTTAGTTATGCTACTATTTCAGTGATTATATCACCTTGATTCTCCGAAATTATCCTGGTACAGTTTCTGAAAGCATGTTACATGTTTTTTTAATATAAATTCCATCCAACCTTGTATGTTCCAGGGTCGTTTGGAGAAGTTTATAGAGGAGAATGGCATGGAACAGTAAGTATCAGTTTAAATGTGCTCTTATATGTTTTTAAAGTTATTAACAAGTTTCATGTTTGTCATCTGAATTTGCAATTGCTAAATGAGCAGTGGAAATATATGGAAGCAAATTCAACCCCCTTTGGTCTATTGGGGACCGATGATGTCAAGAAATCAAGAAATGCTAACTTATAACATCATAATATTGTCAACAAATTACTGAAACTGGAATAGGTTTCTACTTTTCAACCTTCTTGACATTAGCAATGAGAAAAGTTAGTTAAAACAAGATATGAGGAACAGTCATAACCATTTGGTAGATTTTCTCCTCCATTCATATCGTCAAACGGTTAGGTCTTGTACCAAAAGGAAAGTTTTAGTTGTAGACTTTTGCAGTCAGTTGTTTCCTGTTTTCCCTTGGAAGATGTGATTTCTTCAGTGACAGGCTTTAACCTAAAAAAGAAGCTTCAAGAACATGCCTATATTTAGTTGTTTTGGTTGGTTCGAAGATTCATCCTTCATTGTACTCCATCTTCTGTGAATCTTCTAGCAGTGTCCTTGCTTTCTTTTCCTTTAATGCTACCTTTTACAGGATAACAAATCGCTTTGTTTATAGGAAGTTGCAGTCAAGAAATTTTTGCAACAAGATATTTCAAGCGATGCTCTGGAAGAATTTAGAACTGAGGTATACTGCTTTCTGTAACTCAAATGACATAAAAAGATTGAAGTACACAACTCTTGGCTTTGTTGTTTGTGTTTATTTATGTGTTTGTGAGTACACACTCATGTCCGTACTCGTGCATGTGCATGCCACACTCATGTGAACTGTGTGTGTGCATTTTGTAAACCATACCATTCAGGTTTCCATGAAGTAACAATGTTTTTCTTCCATACTTGTATTGTGGTGCATTGTATTAAAAAGAGTATGTAACACATAGTTGGTAGATTTACTGGTTTGAATTTACACAATATTTTCCAGACGATTTCTTTTAACAATTGATTCTTACTAATTGGAATGCAAATTCAAGCAGTCTATCACTAAAGAGTTTGGAAACTAAGTCAGCAGTCTCGACCATCATTTAAGAGCTTCTACTTTCCTTTATATGGATTAGTGGTCATTTAAGTTTATTTTTTGCGCAGTTCTCACACCACCTGATAATTGTTTCATGTCTAGGTGCGAATAATGCAGAGGTTGCGTCATCCTAATGTTGTGCTCTTCATGGGCGCTATAACTCGTGTGCCTAATCTTTCCATTGTCACCGAATTTCTTCCAAGGTAGGATTTTTTTATTTACATTGTTTACTTTGCATTTGTGTTTACTTCATAGCACGTAGTAAATAGGATCACCACGCCAACTTACCATTTGATTCAGAATTTGATGTGTTAACAAGACAAGCTTTTTTCTGATACCTTTCATTTTGCACTGGTTTGCTTAATAATTAATGCTCCATAGACTCATCACTCATGAATGCTCTAGCAATTTGCTATATATACAGTAGGAGCCTTCCCTACTGTTTCTGTTCAAATGGAAAATGTTCTAGCATCTTGGAAGAAAGGTGTTAAAGTTTGATCTGAATTCGTCTTCGTGTCTGTGCTGGACACTGTGCTAACCCACGCCAGACTTGGTGCTAAGCGGCGCACACGCTAAGCTGCACCAGACGTGGTGCTGGTCGACACAACAGACTCCAATCCAGTTTCCTTCTCCGTGTGGGACTCTGGTTCCCTAACCTATAAATGCAACCATGTAGTTGCACGGTTTAGATGTGCTGAATAGTCCCGTGCTTGTAATTCTCCTCATATAGTGGTCAGTGTTTTCCATCTTCATGCGTTCGTGGTTTTTTTATGTAAGGGTTTTCCACGTTGAATCTGTATCTCATGTTCCTTTGATTCTATTCTATTTTGTCGTGTGTTTTATAACAAAAGGAGTTGATTTTTTACCTGATCCTAATTAGTGTCTGAATTCTCAGATAATTACTCTGTTAGGAAGATTTTTGATCCTTTGTTCTTTTGGTCGGGTTATTCTAATCTCATCTTCCCGATCCAGCAAGGACTTTAATAGCCTGGATAGCTTTGTAAGTCAATCTGAGTCAAGTGGCAATTCTGGAATGCTCGCCAGTGACCCCCCTTAAGAATTGGCAATAGGTTGGTGACAAGTAATTCTATTGAGGACAGTGTTTGTGGAGCAGAATGTGCGGAGACAAATATGAAAAATATGATTTGGAGACTGATATAAATCGTGGCATTCGACATATGCATGCCATGTATATAGCTACATACATATTGTTTTAAGCTTAACACACATGCACTGATGCACCCACTCATAATAGCTCTTTTTTCCCTTTCATGTATGAACTATGGCTGTATTTGTAATACTTACTTTAAAAAGTCTAAATTATTTACTTATTGTTACTTGTGCTATTGGTATTGCAGAGGTAGTTTGTTCCGGTTGATTCATCGACCCAACAACCAGTTGGATGAAAGGAAGCGCTTAAGAATGGCACTTGATGTGGTACGAGTAATGCATAATTTTAATATCTCTGTTTGCTGTTGTTGCTGATAAATCTGGAAAAGTACAGCTAAAATATTGTTTACTAAACTTGCTTCCAATGGCCCCTAGGCTCGTGGCATGAATTATCTGCATAATTGCACACCAGTTATAGTCCATCGAGATCTGAAATCCCCAAACCTACTGGTTGACAAGAATTGGGTTGTGAAGGTAACGCACAAGTTCCATTATAGCAATGATATTCTGTGTATTGTTTTCATTGCAAGTTACATAACTTTTTGCAATTAGGTTTGCGATTTTGGTTTATCAAGAATGAAGAACAATACCTTCCTGTCATCAAGATCAACAGCTGGAACAGTAAGCTTGCATGATTTCCACAATTTTAGTATAACTTTATGTGAGCAGTGCTTCTGTACTCTTCTGAAAAGAAAATTGCATAAGTCTAAAGCATTTGCAGTTCATGCAAGTTGTAAATTATTCGTTGTCACTAAATGCTTTAAACCTGTGCAATTTTCTATCTGGGAGAGTATAGAAGCACTTCCTTCTCTATGCTTAAATTTGTTTGTAGTGTACTGAATTCTCCAGTTCTGTAAATTATCTCCTCCATTTGTTAAAAAAAATATTAAACTTTGTAGTTCGCATATGTGTGCATCTATCTTTGGAAACCTCAAGCGGCAAGAGTCTGTGGTTTGTCTGTTGGCTCAGCTCTTATATATTTAGAGTTTACATACCAGTCAATACACTATTCTAATATACAGTTAATTATTAATATCAATTGCATCAGGTATTAATAAACTTACCCCATCGTGCTCCTTGCATATGGAAAAAGGTTGAAATATTTGAAGGTATAACTTTAACTATCATAGTATGGAAGGAAGATTGGTGATGAATGGCGGAGGTTCAAAGTATATCTTGGACTTACACTTCCCTGCAATATCTTAACCCTCCGCTGCCTTCAGCTTCTCTCTGTGACATGATATTTCAGTTTAAAGTCCAAACATAGCTAGCTGTTTAGTATAGTGTAGTTTGTTGATGAGCTTAAGATGGCGAATGGGCTTAAGTGTGTTAGAACTTTGTTGCTCTTGTATCAGGATATTTCTTGTACACTATCGGAAACAGAAGTTGATTTGTACTGAACGTTTGTGTTGATGTGCAGGCTGAGTGGATGGCACCTGAAGTACTTCGTAATGAGCCATCAGATGAGAAGTTAGTCTACTGGTTAAAAGCTCAGTTCAGATGTATTCTTATCTCAAATAGTTTTGTGCGTGCTGAAATGGTTGTGCATGTTGGCAGATGCGATGTTTTTAGTTATGGGGTCATACTATGGGAACTTTGTACATTACTACAGCCTTGGGAAGGTATGAACGCCATGCAAGTTGTTGGAGCAGTTGGGTTTCAGCATCGTCGCCTTGATATCCCAGATAACGTGGATCCCGCCATAGCAGAGATAATAACGAAATGCTGGCAGACGTTAGTATGCCTAACTTGCTTGGTTGCAATTTCAAAATATACAGTAACATTCTTCTAGACATTGTACCTTCGTAATCATTATCTGCATTCTTGTTTGCTAAATGCACTCTCCCACTAATGATCTCAGTGCTGTCGTTTCCTTTGCTTGCTGTAGGGACCCGAAGATGCGACCATCATTTGCAGAGATCATGGGTGCCTTAAAACCATTACTGAAGAACTTGCCCACCAATCAAGCAGCAAGGCAGAGAGTACAACAAACAGATGAGTAAAAAGAAAAGAAAATAAAAAGAGATTAGCAGCTGCCCAACGTCCGTAACTATAGGATTGTTTTTGTACAGTAACACAAACGTGTGTTCAGATGAAAAGGCGTGATGTTGGTCTGTTTGCTTTCCGAGTATAGATGTAAGTTTTAACAGTGGCACGCGCCATTAAGCCCGCTTGTCATTGATCATCTGTGAAGGCCAGCGATGATAGGCCCGTCCAATGAGATGAAGGAAAAGGGAACAAAACCAAGAAACTATGCAGACGCAAAGGGCGATAATGTCTGGCACGATGGAACGCTTGAATCATGATCTGACTTGCGGGCGGAACAAGGACCTTTGTTCATACCATCTGTCCTTCCTTTCTTCTTGTGTTGTCCACCAAATGGTGGCTATTTATGTGTAGTATGCCAACAAATGTAATGTACCGTCAGTCAAGTGGGAAAAAAAGAAGAAGAAAAGGTTGTTCAATGTATGGCCGTCCTGTCAAGTTGCCTGTTGGGCTCGTCGTTTAAACAACCGGTAAGAAAAATCCGGTGAATGCCCGCCCGCCTGCTGGTGCTCGCAAGAGGTGCCCTCCCAGTTCGGTGCTCGTCGGGCATTCTGGGCGTTGTCGGACCGAAGAGAAACCCCGCTGTTCCCGGCAAAATGCAACGAGAAAAACCTCTCGATCTCCTCGCCACGACCCGGCCTGGATGGACGCGCGGTGCTTGCGCGCCCGTTTCCATTTGACCGCTTCCCAGCCGCGGGAACTCCCCGAGCCGCCCGCTCGACCCTCGCGCATATCTCTTCCGGCCGTGCAGTGCCTGCCTTTCCCGCGCTGTGCCCACTGAGCAGCGTTGGTATGGCGAGCGTCTTCTGGGGAGGCGGCAGGGCCGACGAGGTGACCGACTTCGACGAATACGACCCCACCCCCTACGGCGGCGGCTACGACCTTGCCCTCACCTTCGGCCGCGCCCTCCCGCCCTCCGACGAAACCTGCTACCCCATCTCCACATCCGCCTCCTCATGCGACCGCCCCCAGTACGGCCGGAGGCCCGAAGCTGATGAGGGCTGCGGCGCGGCTGAGCAGCACCGCAGGAGGCCACAGGCCAAGGACAGCCACGATGGTGGTGGGTACGGGAGGAGGCCTTATGCTCAGGAGGAGGAGAGCCACGGCTCTTCCGCTGGTTATGGGTACGGGAGGAAGGCGCACGACGACGACGAGGGGGCGGAAGCGTATGGTTCTGCAGCGGCCGCGGGTGGGTACCGGAAGCCGAAGCCGGCGTACGGGGACGAGCGGCCCAAGTTCCAGGGCGGCGGCGGCGACGAGCGGCCCAGCTACGGCCGCAAGAAGCACGTGAGTCCATGCCTTATTAACTCGTCCGCCGGCCCGTGTGTTTATGCTTAGGAAATACTGGGCCAAATGGACTAAGGAGGAATCGGGCCCAATGCAAATTGCTTCTTGCTCTCTTTTTTGCAGGACGATGACGACGACTCCGATGACGAGAGGAAGCTGCGTTACAGGAAGCATGACGACTCTGACGACGAGAAGAAGCAGCGCTACGGGAAGAACAACCGCCGCCGCAACGATTACGACGATTGATCAAGAAGCCACTCGTCTAGCGCGGGCCGCGCGGCTTCTGCTGGTCGCACTGAATAAACAAAGTTGCGGCGGCTTACTCTGATGAATTACCGATTTACCATTGCATCCCTTCTTTTTCCCCCCGTAAACTTCTCTTATTTTGGTTGTTCCCTGGTCACTGTGCATCCAGTTGTACGGTTGCGATTCTTTTTGGAACAAAATGCTCTCTAATTTGCATCACCCATTCCCTCCTCAACGGAACGAGACAGCCGAGGGTCCTGTTTTCCGGTAGTGACCGGCGAATTGGCAACGCAGCTTGTGAGTACTCAATGGTACAAACAACTCAAGCCCTCGCTCCTTTTTCGAGCTGCAAAGCGTAAGCTGCAATTTGACGATCGAGTACATGACATGTACTCACGTGTGGTCCTGTGTCGTGTTAAGTTATTGATGCCTCGTTGGTTCTTGCCTCCCTCTGGTACTACGTGGTACTACTATGCCTATGCTTCTTTCTTACAGTTTTGTCACGGTTTGTTTCGTCGCCGCCGTTGCTTTTGTCTGCAGGGGTTAGCCGGCTGACTGGAGTCGTTGCACGCAGCAATTCGCAGCTGTTCTTCTCCCCTTTGCCTTTTCTTTTTTGCATTCCAAGAACTAAGTGCTGGACTTTTTTTTATATTGGCTTTCTATTTTAGATGGCTCAAATATATAAAGTGATCAAATAAAGTATTTGTTAAGAGTCTGAGCATCTAATAAGGACAATATTGTCTTAGAATTCGTATTTGTGTAGAGTCCGATTTGAAGTTTATCTCTATTGATGGGCCGAGATAGAATCCGATACAAAAGTCTATAAATAAGGGACATGTTTAGGATTCATAATATGTTGCCAAAGCAACCCCTATTACGTAGGTTAATTTATTCAGAACAGCTAGACCATTGTTGTATGCAAAATTCATGCATCTATTGATTGGCCCAAAGAAAAGTCAATATTTGGCCGAATTATGTATGCAACTGTGGCAATAAATATGTAACAGCTATTAAGTTTCCATGTAAACAATAAGTCGGACCAAAGTAATACATATAGCTTGACAGGATTTACTGTTAACATTTGATTGCTACACAAAGGTTACCACTTGCAAGTTAATATTTCTGTCCAAAGACTAAATATTTATGTTGCACTAGGTATCTTGTGTGATGGAATATACCAAATTTTGAATCAAACCTTAAAGTATGATATTCATATTATGATGCGAGCATTTGTTTATTCCATTATTTTAGTTACAAATTATGCTTCCAATATTTCTGATAGCATCAATTCCATACCAATGCTTACTGGTGCAAATTTCAAAGAATGGAAAGAGAATATTTTGATTGTTCTTAGGGTAATGGGTCTAGACCTTACATTTCAGAAAGAACAACCCACTGCTCTTGTGGCTAACAGTTCCATTGAGAAAAAGATGGAATTTGAGAAGTGGGATCATTCAAATCACATGAGTCTTATGATCACGAGGCGTGCTGTTCTGGATGCTTTTCGGGATAGCACATCAGAACATGTCACTACAGTTAAAGGATTCCTTGACACTCTTGAGCAAAGGTTTGCCAAAAATAAAAAGGCTGAAACAAGTACGCTTTTGGCAAAACTTATCTCAATGAAGTATAAAGGTAAAGAAAACATAAGAGAGCACATTATGAGAATGTCTCATCTTGTTTCAAGATTAAAGGCATATGAGAATGTGCTTGTGCATTTAATTCTGATATCTCTTCCTGCACACTTCAATCAGTTTAAGGTGAGTTATAACTGTCAAAAGGACAAATGGTCCCTTAATGAGCTCATCTCCTATTGTGTGCAAGAGGAGGATAAATTGAAAGAAGATAGAACATAAAAGTGCTCACTTGGCTATAACCCCTAAAGTCAAGAATAACAAAAGGAAGCGCAAAGAAGCTGCAACTGAGCCATCCATAAAGAAGAAATAGAATAAACAAGAGGCTGAATTCCCTTGTTACTTCTATAAGAAGGATGGTCATCTAAAGAAGGATTGTACTAAATATCATGCATGGAGTGCAAAGAAAGGTACAATTCTTGCTATGGTTTGCTCTGAAGTTAACTTAATTTTTGTACCTGAACACACTTGGTAGCTAGACTCCGGTGCAACATCTAACATCAGTGCGTCAATGCAAGGTTGCCTCAACTGCCGAAAGCCAAGTGATGCTGAAAGATTCATCTATGTGGGTGATAGCAAGAAGGTAGAAGCTAAGGCTATAGACACATTTAGGTTGTTGATAAAGATCGAATATTATCTGGATCTGAAAGAGACACATATTGTACTATCTTTTAGGCAGAATTTGGTTTCTATTTCTGTATTGGACAAATTAGGCTATAATTGTTCTTTCGGAAATGGTGTATTCCATCTTTTACAGAATTCCAATAAAGTTGGTACCGGTTCTTTAATTTGGCATGACAACTTTTATTTGCTTGATACTATTGCCTCATATAATGAAGTCCTGCATATGGTCTCTCGTGGTGTAAAGAGTAAATTTATCAATGAGAATTCAAGCTCCTCAAACGCACCGGGTGAGAGCCGTGTGATGCACATTCATAACATTAACATATTGTAACATGCTTACTAGAACACATATGTGGGCATATAAAATCTGCATAATGCACAAATTTAAGAATTAATGTATTGCACTCAGGGAGGATTTGTTCAAGTTCATGAAAACTTGGTCTTCTTCAACTCTTGTTAAATTTTCAATAATTACAGTGACAACCCTCTAAAATTTTGCTAGTCAATCTAAATTAAATATTATCTTAGTGTAGTACCAATGTTAACTACAGATTTAGACCAAAAATAGTTTCCTTTAACAGAGCAAAGTTACTGCAAAAGTAACATATACATTTGGCAATTGAAGGATCTGCAAGTGTATATGATCAACAAAGCCGACCAATAGTAGAAAGTGAAACCGTGCACATGAATGAGCTAAATCAATTGACAGTACAGAAACTACACTCTCAGAAGTAATCAATTAGTACATTACAGATCAAACTAGCAGAATTTAATTAGATTGTCACTGAAAATTCAAATTTGACATATGTTCTCATCGGGCAACCGAAGGCCCATAGATTATTATGCAAAGTCCTCTCAGAGCTAGTGATTATCACAAATATCAGAAGTATCAAAGAGATATATAACACTAGCATAGCTAACGTTTGCACAATCAAAATTAGAGAACACAAGTAAAGCTCACTGCGTAGTGGTAGTCGAAACCACTGAGAAGCTGAAGGGCTAGGCTTGTCAGGAAAATAAAGTCTCAAAAAACCAATTGCCGGGAATACCAGGGCATCACTAGGAAGGCAATTGGAGATACAAAGCCCAATCTTCACAAATCAGTACTCACCGATTTGCGAAGCTGAGATACGATTTGATGCCGCACAATGTCCACAGTAATTGAGTGAACTCGTCACTCGCCGCACCAAAGAAGCAATGCCGAAAAATAAGAGAAATCAACTGTACGCAAGCGCATGGCTCAAAGCTTGAACGTCTGAAGACAGAGACCAAGAGCTCCACCGCTCAACTCGCTCGCCGGAGCAAACCGCCAAGCCCTCAATCAACCCTCAAAACCAAATATTCACTAGAAGATTTGGATCGAGAGATGAACCCTTGAACTCTGCACTCTCCCCAAAATTTTCCTACTTTTGCCTTTCGTCTTGTCCGGAGATCACCGGTTTCATTCATTTGGGTCGTATTCTCAGATGCCGTAGAGCCATCCTGATAAACCCCAGTTGATGATAGTGACAGCCACCGGTAGGGGTATGTACTATGCAGGAGCAGGCAGTGCTTTCAGCCAGCTGGGATTAAGGACACGGATGGTAGCGCTGATTTGAGGGGTAGTTGGATCCTGTTCTTATGCCTTTCACGAGTCACAAGGACGGATCGCATTATTAGTCAGTGCCCATGCTTTCCAGAAGACCAGAACCTTCTGAAATTCTTAGCCGTCGTGCTCTTACATGATCACGGGCTTCTGGGGGTCGCAGTCTCACGGAACAGATGATGAGAGCTGAGACACTGCACGAAGACAGGCAGCGCAACCATTGTCGGTTTGCTTTTGATCACAAATGGTTCGGCACGTAGGAAGAGTGAGCATCGGGAGGTAGGGAACAAGAATGTTGCATCAGAAATACAAGAGACCTTTTATCAAATAAAAAAAAAGCCCAGGACAACCGAGTTGCTCATCTTTTCTATCCATATAATCTTGTAGTCCAGTCACTATTGTAGCACCCTAATTTTTAGGAGTCACAAAAACAGCAAACCCTAATTAGCTTCCTAATGAGCTTAAGGGCCATTAAAAGGTGGGCATGTTTCTTTTCCTCTGTACGTAGCCTTTCCCCAATTAGGTTCTCTTCCGTCTCTCTCTATCTTCTATCTCTCTCTCTATGTGAGGCTGGCAAGGACCATGATAGGCGGTGGTGGCCGGACTGCCACGGCAGGCGGTGGCGGCGCCCGCGCTACCACAGCAGGAGGCGGCGGTGGCTGGCGCCACGACAGGCGACGACGGTGGTCGGGCTGCCACGGCAGGCGATCGTGGTAGATGCACTGGCACGGCAGGCGGCGCGGTTGGGGCGCGGGTGGCACACGGCGGCGGCGTGGGCCAAGCGACCAAGCGGCGGTGCTGCGGGCCATGCAGTGTGGTTGGGGTGGCGCATCTAGGTTAGCACGGTGGCCGATGGCGGTGCAGTTGGCCCACAGTGCCGACACGGTTCAGTTGGCTTGGGCACGGCCGAACTTGGGTTCACGCGGGGTTGGCTAGACCTTGCAGCGAGACGTCGTTCGCGTGGCCGGATTAGTGTTCGGTCAGCCGAACGGCCATTCACACGACGAAGGCTTAGCAAATGTAAATTTTTCTGACCGAATTTACTTCTGTCCGTATTTCCACAAGATTATCTTAGCCCTGATATGATTCGTCTTTGTTCCGCCTTGTAGGTTCGCACACAATCTCAGTGGGGGCGTTCGGACAGTTGCACACCTTTGACCTTTCAAATAGTAAGTCCGCTGAGCGTGTTCAAGGCAAGTATCTCACGGCCGTTAATTTTTTCGTTCCGCATATCACCTGTTCCATGATTAATTATCACCACTGCATTTGAGTACAATTATCATATTTTAGTGTTTGCCTGATCATAGACTGTTAAAATAGTATTTATATCATGATGTTCTAGGTTGTCTAGTTTTATATGCTTTAGGTTTATTAGAATGCTCAGTTAATAATATTCTAGAATTCATGCTTTTAATCAGTAATTTAGAATTAATGTTTTAATCATTAATGAGGGTAGCACATGAATATGTTTTAGTACAGGTTAAACCATTAGCACTCTTCTTAACATTAGGGCTGCTATGCTTTAGTTCCCTGATATCATGATTCATCACATGTCCATTACTTACTATGCTGCGATTACTTTCACTTCTAATAAAGTTTATCTTAGTTTTTCCTTTAGTTTTCTTAAATTCATTTCATATAATATGATAATAAAATAACAATAGGAGTTACCCGCATATATGGGAGATTGCCACCCACTTAGTAACGTACAGGGGACCGTACACTTTCGTTACTCAGGATATTACATCCCATCTATGATTATAGAGTTAAGGACAGTGACATGTCCGACTATTCTTGTATAATCGGGTATGTGAGAAATAATTGCCGGTGCCATTGCTATAACTTGCTAAATAACAAATTGTCTCTAATTTCACTATTTTTGTTACCTCTATCTCTGATCCTTGTCAGTATTTTCGGTAACCGGCAACCTAGTTTCATTGCACTTAACCTGTGTCAATTACTTACTTGCATTACTTGTCCTTTTCATACCTTACTTGCGACAGTTGTTAGGTACTTGATGAGATTTCTAAATCTCACGCTTACTCTTTTCATTCTCAGGTAAAAGACCAGTGGAGTGATAACAACATGCATGAGTGGGAGCACTCGGAGTTTTCAGCATCGTGACTTGCCACAATTTATATTATCTTATTTGCTCTTTATTTGATTAGAAAAGGACTGATCCTATATTTCAAACGTTTATTCCAACTTCCGTTTGGTTCTCTAATTATTGCTTTTATAATTAATTTTTTACTTTGACGATGATGTTCAATAATAGAACGTGAGGTGCTACACCCATGCTTGACTAACGTAGCACGTCAAGCTGGTCAGTATTAGGTCTCAACCCTTAACTAACTTGCCCAGTCAGCAACTAGTTACAAGAACGCGATACCTACAGGCTACATATGACCGCTCGTTCCGGCCGGCGGTTTCTGCACGTCGCCGTCGTGTCTGAAAATCTGCCACCTACTCGCCAGACCGATGTACGCCGTACGTCCGCGATCACCAACACCACAGGTGGCACGCCGGAATGGCAAGCGCCGGCAGCCCGGCGCCGGAGAAACGCCCCCGAATCCGTAGACGCGCGCATGAAGACGTGAAAGCAACGGCGTGCCGCGCGCTCCATCCACAGTTGTTGTAGCAACGGCCAACGGGAGCACTTCAATGAGGAGGACGTACCGTCACGGTCATGAAAACAGTACCAGCGCTAGCTCGACGACTCGAAAAGTAGTATTTCTGAAGCAAGATTCAATGCGCCGACTCGATAGCTCTCCATCACGACTAAGGGTGTTTAGAATGTCGTTACTTTATAATTTTTTATTATAGCTGATTTATTTTATATTGTAGCTAAGTTAGTTTATTTAACATAATTAAATTTTAAAAAAATAAAAAAATATTAGTCTATCATAGACAATGCAAAGAAATACAGAAAAAAAACCAAAAAATAAAAACAAAAATAGAAATAAAAATAAAAATTAAACAGTAAAAAAGCCGGGCGCTACCGCCGAACGCTGGCGGTAGCGTCCGCTGAGCAGCACCTAAAGCGGCACACATCGGGAGGCGCTGTCCATGAATTCATCCGGTGCATAAGTGAATTATTTTTTTTCTTATTGGTTTAAAAGAGTATTAAAGTATAAATAAATTAGTCATCTTTTCTTATCGATTCATGTTTTTAGATGAACCGGCTAATATATGCAACTCAATAATCCAGGTCTATGCAAATTATTGTTTGCCTCTTTTCTTTTTCCTGTGCTGTCTTCTGAAGTTCGTTGAGTAGCTAATCTTTTGTGTTGTCAAAGAGATACAGTGCGTATCTATGCTCGAGTGACGTGTACGAAAAAGTGACCATGGCATTTTGAGTGACCTGTACGCTCAGTTGTCAAAGTAAACGCATGTCGTGTTAGCAAAAATAATGAGAGATGACTGCAGTAATTACTCATCTTGTATTCATCAATCTGACAGCGAATTGGAATTGACATTGTCGAAAATGAATCAGTCAGCTACTTAGTTACAGTAAAAAATCAGTTAACTACAGTAAAATTTCAGTAAAAACTAAAAACCATCGCTATTCCGAACACCCCCTTAATCAAATAACTTGATGCCATTGACCTTACGGCGCTCCTGCCCCTCCAAATCCACTGGCAAAGAAGCGCAGTCCGATTAATATGGTTATCCTTTTTCTACACATCCAAGCAAAAGTGAATATTCGACGGGGAGTTTTCGGCAGAATCTGGCGAGGGAGCCTGGGAGTAATCGTCCGGGTGCTTTGTCGTTGTGCAGGTGCGGAGGAGATCGAAGCTTTGGCCTGCCGTGAAGGTATCCAAATTGCGATGGAGTGGGGTGCGTTTACCGATCATTGTTGAGACGGCCCGTATTATTATCATGACTCCATGAGGTAACCATCCCTAAGTAACGAATTATTATTTGTTTATTTGATAGAACACTGTTTCAATACAATAATAAAATTTTAACAGAGTAGTGCAGCAGAGTAATAAAATTGATATTGTATTTTCATTACAACAATTACCATGCAAGGCTACAATCTTTATTACATTTATTTGAATACAGGAGATACGTTATATATACCCTATCTCTCATCTGCCTTGCTCACCGAGACGCGTACTCGTCCAACCATTGTATAGGTGTCCACCTCATCATGGTTCTCATAATAATTGTCCTCGTCCCCTGTGGCCTCATCGGTGCTTGCGAGTCCCTCATCCCACTCTAGATAATTTCCGATCGGATTAGGATCTAGCAAAGGAAATAATAGTAAGGATGAGTACTAGCGTACTCAGCAAGCATTATTAGTAAGATGCACTTTATGACTCTTCTATGTTCGTTATCACATTTTTCCCTCTCCGAATATATGCGCTTCCCTCTCGGTTCCTCTTGGCTACACTGATTTGCCTCCTCAGTTCGGCGGCCTAGGGTTTTGGCTCGAGGTTCCCATGGTGAGTGTACCGACTGGTGTTGGCCTCCGATGAGTACTTGTGGGGTTTCCCTTAAGTTGTTGACTCCGCTTCTACCTTGACTCTTCTTGGCTCCATGGCAGGTTTTGAGGCGACGCTGTCGTCGGCTTGGTCGTTGGCGGTCTCTTGTCAATGGTTTCCCGATGGGCTCTTCCTTCGGCTTCTGTGCCTTGGTTTCCTTTAGTTTTTAGCTCGGGTTTGGTCTCTGGTGATATGGGCCCTGCGCTGGGTCTTCGACCATGGCTGAACGCTGCGCTTCAGCTTGGCTACCTCCTCTACCATTCCTCAGCTCATTCATGGGTTCAGTGGTGGTGGTTGTGGCTAAGACTTGTGGGCTTTTGTGGCTAGCCGAGTGGCGCGATGGTGGCATTGGGGTTGGCTTCCTGTGGTTTGGCTTTAGAGCTTTCTCTTGGCTGTGAAGGGACATGGAGTGTGCATTGTGAGTGAGAATATGAGGTTGGCTTATGAGGGAGGAGGCATTCTGGTACCTCTCTCTCTAGTTTTGTACATACCCATTTTGCTCTTACCCTATCCATTCGGCTCTCCCATTCTATCGTGTGCTTATGGACAATTAGTCCAAGGAGTGGGCTTTATAGCTTTATACTATGCTTCGGATTTTCTGTGACAGAGGTACGTTAGTACAAATATGGGCGTTGGAATTTTCTAGTTGCCGAATGATGATGCCTACTTATGGTGAGGGACTCCGACCGGTTCGGGATGGTCTGAAAACCTCGATAAGCACCACTCTAATCAATTTTCTAGAGTTAAAGGGTTATGACGGCGGTTTTCTTTATTTCTTTTTATTCTTCATTGGATTGTTCTTTTAATTCGCTCTTTTGATCGTAAAAGGAAAAAGTGGTTAAGGTTTTGGGTTGGCTTTGGAGGGTTCTACTCACCAAGCAATACACCGAAAGGCAATGTAGGACAAGAATACAATGCAATTCATTTAATCATGTTCTACTGTAATTTTCGGCCATGCAAATCCTCATGTTTCCATGCTTGTATGAGATTCTCGTAATTAATAATGTATTATGGCAAGGTTTCATTTTGCTAGGAAAACACCAAAGGTGATTTCTTGCAATCAATTCATGTAATTCATTGAGTTGTAATTATCTTAATAAATCTCAATTTACTGCTTGTCTAGGTTATTTGCAATGCTTTGGAGTAACTAAGATTTAGTGTTCTTTCAATCGTTGAATCGGACTGCTGCACGGTTGTTACAGCCATGAAGTCTTCAGTACAAGGAGGCGAAGGCGATGCTCCGTCTACTCCCAGAAGCACAGGTGTGCAAAGTTAAGAGTGTGCAATTCTATAGCTCGTGAGCTCGCGCAGTTGCAAAAAGAACTGTGCACCGTGCCGTGTGGAGGGCACAATCACCATCTTGTATTAGTCGGCTACTTGTTAAGGAATGTAATGCTACTATTTAATCAATAAGGCTCTCTCTTTTCTCTGAAAAAAGAAAATCTCACAAGCATCAGAACTAACACAAAAAATTACCGTGGCGGCCTAAACGTAAAAAGTTCTCGTACGACATAACGTCTATGCCACTTACGTGTACACTCCGCCAAGGTTAACTTGTCCTTTTCGGCTCGGATTTAGGTGATTATTCTTCGTCTTAATTTATATAACACCTAGTTTCTCTTAGTTATTCTCTTTTACATTAAAGATAAGTAGTTCGCCATAAATATTCTTGTTTTTTTTCAATATGCACTGCCGAGCAAAGATTGCTTAACAATTACTCACTATATTAATCTTTTGAAGTGTTGTTTTTGACTTCTCACGGCCAACGAGATATGATTTGACCATTATTTTTATAACTTTATCTTATTATATACTAATAAAAATATAATATTATAAAATTATTTTTAATAATAAATTTAATGATATAGTTTTATGTAGCCAATCTAGATAGTTTTAAAAATATTAGCAATCAAAATTTAGTAAGTTCAACGGCACATGTTCTAGAGTGTCACTTAAAAAATGGATAGAGTATACACGTGACAAGTATATAAGCTTTCACTGCAATATACTTGGTTGGACTAACTAACCACAACATAATTAACCTAAAGATTACAAAACATATCAGGGAGCACTAAGTATACTCGTCAATAAGACATCAACATACATCATGCCTTTTCGCATCATAGCACAGGTAGCAAGCAAGGTAGCCAAATTAAGAGCAAGAATAGTAAGATAATACCAAATAGAGGTTCACATCGTGATTTATATGGAAACCCTTTGCGACAAAGCTACGGGAGGCATCACGAGTAATGAATCCATTATCATTACTAGAAAACGGATCATCCCTCACGGTTCAAAATCGTCAGGAAAATACAAAAAACCATCAGGTTAAATTTTCCTGACGGGTTCCCGTCAGGCAAAACCCCTCAGGGCTGGCTGGAAAGGAAAATTAAATTTGGCTGACACTTAGGGATATAAGAATTTCAAATATTTTTCATAAAAAGGGGAAAAGTCTAATCCTTAATTTGGTGTACTCAAATTTTAAGGCTTATATTTGATAGTTGACTTGGAGATATATTAATTTGAAAAACGGAAGAGATAAGTAGCACTACCTATATTCAAATGTTAAGAGTGTGTAGAATTGCTCAACGGGCCAGCCTCCCAGTCCCCTCTTACATGGGGGGGGGGGGGAGGGCGGGGAGATCTCAAAATAAACTGTGATAATCTATCTATTATATTATTGATACAAAAGAAAGCGAAGCCACTACATTCTCTCGCAAGTCGCAAGGGTTAAAAATTACCACGTCAATCAGTGAAAAAGGAAAAAAAACTACACCATTAATTGGGTGAGTCTAGATTATAATGATGCAGATTAATCAGATATAATAATAAGAGCTGTATAACAAGTAAAACTCTGTATTTCAATAGAAATATATGCATTGTAGTATCTAGTTACTCAATTGCACATGAAATTCAGCTACTTATATTATTAAAATGATAAAAAAAAGACACCACTACATTCACTATAAAGATAAGAAATTACTATATTAATCAAAGAAAAAAAAAGATGAACACCATCGATTATGGTGAATTTAGATTATAACAGTGCAGATTAAACATGCATAGATATAAGAGCTATTGCAATTGCATAAAGAGTACAACCTCATTCCCATTATAAAAATTGGAGTTATATAACAAGGACAATTATATGTTTAAATATAAACATGTGCACTGTTATCTAGCCGCACAAGCGCAATCACGCCGGAAATTCGGCAAGTTAAATATGATATCAAATACCCCCGATTGTATTCTGTACACTATATGTTACATATTATACAACATTATACCGTATAATTGCGACGGACAATCTGTCTCAAAAAAAAACGACGGCCAATCGGGTAGTTTTTTTAAAAGCAATTTTTCAAACAGGAGAGCACCAGCTTCCGTCGATCCCAATCGTTACACGAGATGGGTTTTAATTATTTAAAAAAAAACATCGCACGAGGTGGAAAAGGAAGCGACGAAAGATCTAAATCCTGTGTTATCTAAACATCTGCCCTGAAAAAGGCCTCTCACCAACGTTGACGTCGAGGCACGGGGGCAGGAAACCAAAAAGAAAAAGCAGAGAAACCATGGATACAAAGCGAGACTCTCGCTGAAGCCTAAAGCCGACGCTTTTTTCCAGTCGATCTTTAGCCTTCGCCCTCCTAACCTGGAGACTCCAGCCTCTCGCCTTCGGCTCCCCTCCTTCCCCGCCACCCCACGTCTACCAACGAGTCGCCAAAAATAAACGCAACGCGGGCGCTGCTACGTGTAGAGCGCTAGTGGTCATCTCCGATACTTGTGGAGACCTCGTCTCGTGATGGAGGCTGCCGCGGTGGCAGAGCCGGCTACTGCATCGCTGGCGCCAGCGGAGGAGGTGCTGGAGGAGCGCGGCGTGGCGGTGTACCTCCCCAGGCTGCTCGCCGGCGTCATCTCCGGTGCGCTCACCGGCCTCTTCGCTCTCGGTACTGGCAGCCTTTTCTCTCTCGCGCGCGTGCCTCGTTAGCTTCTTGCCCTGTTACTTCCTTCGGGCTGTTCTTGTTCTTTGATGAGGCCACTCAACGCGTATGCGCTCGTCGTACGTTCTTGCCGGGGCACGAGCTTCTTGGTCCGTGTGTTCTGATTTCGATGTGGCTTTGTGGTGTGTGAAGCTGGAGCCTTGACCGGAGCAGTCACCGGCGCGTTGGCGAGCAGAGCTTCCGATAGTGGTGTTCTCCGGGGAGCTGGACTGGGGGCGTTCGCCGGAGCCGTCCTCTCCATTGAACTTCTTGAGGCTTCTCGCGCGTATTGGTGCTCGGACCGGCTGGGCTCGCAGGGCACATCCTCCATGGTCAGTAAGCTTCTTCCACGCCCTTATCGCTTTCAGATGATGTGTTGTGGCCTTCACTTGCATAATGCTTGGCCAAGGTGATAACTTATGATGTGTGGGTTTTGAGTCCAAGAAAGAGCCATATGATGATATCATCTCTCTAAAATTCGATGTCATCCCGTATGCGAATCAGCTTGTCGGCTTGATATCACTTCCATCATTGTCTATTGCTTGGTCGTTTAGTTCTAGATCCTAATTATGATTTTACAATGGTAAGTATTGGTATTTGCTAGGGGCGCCTCTAAGAAAATTCATGATTTGTTGTTCAGGCAGATTTCATAGAGCAGCTCCTTCATGCCCGATTTGTGCAAGAGCAGTTTGGACCTTTAGCATATACAGCGTATCGTTGGCAGGTCAGTTGCATGTTATGTAGTGGTGACATTTTTTCCTACGAAGAAAACTATATCAATGAAGATCTTTGGTTCATCATCATGTTTGGTACAAAATAGAGAGATGATACAATTCTGGTACTTGTGAACTATTTCATTTGGTGACGGAATTAAAGAAATGGAATGGCCAGTACTGCAGAAAGAAATGTTCGATTCACAATTAATGGGGTCCCATCATTTGTTGCTGATACATGTTTACTGAATTTTAGATATTCTTCATCAACAGGTCAGCATATTAGATTTTGGTCAGGATGATCTATATGACATCTTTGGAGACATGTCATCCAAAGGGCTTTCACGAGAGTCGCTGAAGAAATTACCACACTATGTGGTCACTGATCAGACTCGGGACTCGTTTGGTGAAAACCTATCTTGCGCTATTTGTCTACAGGTACAATTATCACAATGGACTTCTTGTTTCAAAAGGAAAAAAATAATGAACTTTATATTGTCAGAAAACTTCTCTGGCACAATGTGCATTTTGGTTCAACAGCAATAATAAGAGTAGAACGACCTATATTGAAATTCTTTTAGTCCCATAATGTCATACGATGGAGTCAACATTTAGCTAACATATTATGAGTTAGTTACTCTACCAAGTTTGTTAAAGGTAGCGCTTAGTTTGGCAATGGTTTATGATTTTTTTCAGTGTAGCTGGTTTATTTTTTACTGTAACTGAATTGACTTATTTGGCATAATTAAACTTAAAAAATGTAAAAATAGAAAAAACATGTTAATCCATCACGGATAATGCAAAGTAACACGAGAAAAAAAGAAAAGGTAAAAAAGCCCAAAAAATCTAAAAAATCAGAAAAAGTCGAAATTACTGAATAATGAAAAAAAGTAGAAACCAGAAGCAGAAGTTGGCTTTAAGCCAACTTGAGCAGCCCCAAAAAAACAAGGGTGTCTATTGTGCTCATCAATATTTTGAAAATTGATACTGGAGTACAGAGTACTTAGCACTATGCTGCTACGATTTTCTAGCTTGTTACTAGTGATTATTGATCTGGTACTAGATCTGGATGAAATATTGTGCTAACTGCTAAGGACTAAGGACCATGGAGCCTGCTATACTAAAACTCAGCTGGGGGTCAATCAGAAACAAATATATTTCGTTTGATTTCTGGTGTAGTTTGTTTGTCCCTGTTTTTATTTCATTTTGTTCAAAGAATATTGTGAAATCTACGTGTTTACATGAATGAGCAACGGTGAAATCATCCATTATAAATTTATCACTAAATATAGTCTAGGACTAGGTAAACCAACTGGTTTACCCAAATACCTGTCATGTCTGTAAAATCTGGTTACAAATGATAACCAGTCAGCGAACACTGTTCAACCTGAAAAATCGGCTCATTTTGGAAATGTTAGATGGGACACGAAAGTACACGGCACTACGGTTGGATAATGAATGCATGAGATATGATTGTTGTGACGAGAAATACAGAGAGGTCAGAGGTGCAACAACCTCCATGTTTATGTTTTCTTTAGAGGCAATCGCGATTAGCAATTTGCATACCAAATTTGGTCTGCTACTTAATGCAATGTGGTTGGTATCTGCTTTGTGACTTTTTTTTTCCTTTTGTTTTCAACGTCCTAATGGTGTACTTCTTGTAGGATATTGTAACCGGTGAAACGGCCAGGAGGTTGCCGAACTGCTCTCACACTTTTCACCAGCCTTGCGTGGACAAATGGCTCGTTGGCCACGGCTCGTGCCCTGTATGTAGGCAAGGTGTGTGAGATAGGTAGACCTCCTCGTGTTTTGCGAGTTCTCTGTCTTAGAAGCAATTAGCTGTGTACAATGTCTGCTCTTATACTAGAGAGCGAGAGAGGGAGAGAGTATACAGCGTTGTAAATTAGAATCTGCCTGTTTTATTACCAGCAAAAACGGCTCTGTACATCTGACGATCTGACATTGTCAAAATGTAAAATGGAATAAGGTTGCTCTGCTGCGAAAGCACTTAGGAGCCTTCTAGAATGTATGTTGATGGCTGCTTTACGCCATTTCAAAAGCTAGAAACAGAAGCTATTTGAAGCGAGGCCGAAATGTGTTTTTAACATGTTCATTGGTGAAGAGTTTTTTAAACCATATCGGCCGCCCTACAGGATCGCGTAAGTGTTGCATTCATTCCAAGCCCAGACAGGTGAACTCGTGCCGGCGATGTCCTTTCTGTGCCCATTGTTGCAGTTTCTGTGTCGGTATCAACGACAATGCTTCTCAGTAAGTCAGTATGTGACCATGTAATGAACAATTTGCCTGACTGGTATGATAACGTTACTCCCTGGTGATGACGTTTCCATCATCATAGTACATCTCTGTTTGCGTGTCAATTTTACTCACTTTTTTAAAAACAAGGATAAAAACTCTATCATTCATTTCAAGTAGAAGAGAAATACATCGGGACCGAAAGAGTATAGCAAGGACATTAACATCGGCCCCAAAAAACGGACATCAACACCGGAAAAGAAGTCCCAAACTGGAACTTTTACCAAAGTACTGTCCAACATGACAATCACCTTGTGGGGCAATAACAGAAAAACCTCCCCACAACAAACAAACGAAGCTAGGATTAGCTATACATAAGGTAAAGTACAAAACTGGAGAACCATACTCTTGTATGAGCTTGAGATGTAGCTGTCAATACTAGGATGCTCACAATGGCAACAACCACACCACGGTTTATTGACGTGAACTCACTACGGCACATCACACCATTGACTATATCAACACCAAAACAACACCAAACGACAACCACCAACATTACAAGCCACAACAAAAGAATGTAGGATCATAGCTAGGACAAAGCAACAACAGGATAGCCATCAAGAGCTTCAAGAAGAGGAGGGGGTGGCCCCTCAACTCACACCGTGACTAGGACGCCTGCCATATGCAATCGACGCCCATGCGACGCTCCAACGATGGCCTGCCTCAATCAAGGACCCGAACCAACTACTCACCAGGGGCTCCATCACGATCAACCTGCACCAAGACACGATCAAACAACCAGTAGCTGCTCTCGGGCCTCCTCAACAGCGACCTGCTTCCCAGGACAACTGCACACCACGAGCATCCTCGACAATGGCAAATTCATTGGTCCTTAATATCATTAATATCTTTATACTATATAAGTTATAAAGATATCCGGATCCGATCGAATTGAGTAGATATTCGATCCGAATTTGTATTTGTTATTAGATTTGATTCGTATTTATATTCGAGAATATTCAAATTTATATTTGTATTTATTTACAAACATAAATACAAATATGATTTAGATACTATCCGACCCATATCCGATACGTTTTCCATCCTACGTGCAGGCATGGTTCAGAAAGCAAGTCCACGAACCACTCCACGTACGTACGTACGCCAGGTGGATTGACGAATGCAACTGCTCATAGGCACGCAACTGCAATTGCAAGACCGCGCGCAGGAAGCCGGCAGACCGCGCGCGGCCGCGCCAACCTTTGACTGGTCGATCAGATCTAGAGGAGCACGAGAAGGAGAACGGCCATGGCCGCGAAGGAGCCGATGAGGGAGCCCGAGATGCGCTCGCAGAAGGAATCGAACTGCTGGCAGATGGCAAACCAGTTCGCCCTGACGTTGCCCTTGCGCGCCAGGCACACGATCGCCGCGGCCGCCGACGCAGCCGCCGTCACCAGCGCCAGCATTGCCTTCAATTACCACGAAAGGATCAGTGACGAACAAATTTACTCAATCGATCGTGCACTTAGTTAGCTGATCGATCGAGGCTTCAAACTATGCTGAAAGGTGGATCTAGCTTGTCTTTCGTACGTACCGAGTCGAAGAAGACCAAGATTAGCCTCGTGTATTTTGCCCTGCTTCTGATGATGTGCACGATGGACAGCGGGATCGACAGGACCAAGTAGGCGGCCACGATCGAATTCGCCACCACGAACAACCTGCCAAGAAAAACGAGGCACGTATGCGTGTCTATCGGAGCATCCATGTATATGCATCCAAGAATTAATAGCGCACGTACGTTAAGGTCGGGAGATCACTGGACTGCGCCTTGAACCGGAGGAACTGCGTGAAGAACGGCAGCGTCTGGTTGGTGGTGCCCATGGCGATGGCGGTGGCGACGAAGCGGAGGATGAGGTCGAGCACGGACACCCTCCGGCTGGCCGCTCCGCTGCTGCTGCTGCTGACCACCGCGGCGGCGGCCTTCGAGGTCTCGCCGTGCTCGGACACTGGGGCTTTGCCTTCCATTTCGAGCACGTTCCCTTCCTCAAACGGCTGTTCTGAATGAAATGTTGCACGCATGGATATAGATGTGCGCACAAGACTACATGGAGTGTATGCGGATTAGGTAATTCTGATGTGGGTACATGACACGAGGAATCGGCTCAGATGCAGGGGGTCCCTGCACGTAACGCTGTGCAGGGCCAATTAGTTTGTGACATGTGTACTTCAAATAATTAGCTAATTAAGTTTAACAGAGGAGGTTAATCTCTTGGTTTCAAAGTCTAGCATCCGCATGGCATCCTTTTTTTCCAAAGGTAAACTGGTAAAGGCGTCCTCATATTGTCCTGCAGCGGTGGATCTGCTCATCGGAACTGAGGTTAGCGTTGGAAGATTTAGAGAGCGTTGGCGAGGTCAAAGAGGCAGGCAGAAACAGCCGAAGGTGTAGAGATCTTGCAGCTACTTTCCTCCACATCTTCTCAAAATCAAAAGAAGTTATCCCACATCTTACTTCGTCTAGATCTGAACAAATTTCAGATGTTTCAATGTTGCCAAACCATACGTTCATCAGTCATCACCATAGCCAACGTCTCAAAGAGGTAGATGGCTTGGGACTCTGTGTACTTAGTTTGATGTTTCTTCTTTGTCATTGAAATGAAGCGAGTTTTGTCTTGAATCAAGCTTCACAAATTACGCGTTGATGCAGTAGATAGATGAGAGGAGAAAAAGATGGAATAAGGGATTTGTTCTGCGGTTCCTGGAGATTGCATTGCCGGAGTTTAAAACAACTATAATGGCGGGCTTAATATGACCGCCTATTAGCGGGGGACATGTGGCACTGGCACATCAAGATTGTCCCCGCACATAGTATGTGCAGGGTCCCTGCCCCTGAGCCCGTTCCCATGGCATGACGCGTACTCGCCGGTGCAGCATGCAGCTTGGTTGGTACATCAGCTTACCATTTGCATTTTGCAGTGTTGATGCAAGATCCTGCATTTTAATTATGGACTGCTTTATATCACTGGACTACTGCAGTCTGAATGACGCACTTAACGCCCATGTTCCTACTTGAATACAGAAGGCTTCGAATTATACGTTCCTTGTCTTGCCCAAACTTTTTAAAAAAAAAGGCACGGGCATTTCCCAGCTTTAGGGCAGCTTATAAGAGGCCTGGCTGGTCATTTCGCAGGCAGAAAAACGCATGGTTTCGTGTATTGCGTTACATGATCACGGAGCTGATGGCCTGATGCTAGCCAATCCATTGCGCTAACTTGAGAACTTTCTTCTCTTTCGCCGTGGATTCAAACTCTGTTCGGCCCTTAATATCAGAGTGGGCTGGGCTCTGGGCCAACCCAGCAACAACGTTCGAGCCTACTTGAAACAGGCCCAGATCAAGTCTCTCACTAAGATTGAAGATTTTCTTAAAACTAGTTAGAGACCCGTGCGTTGCAATGGAGTCATAAAAATAATGAGACAGAACTTACTGCCTAGCCAACTTCACACATCAAAACATTAGAGCAAGCGACAGAGAGAGAAAGGTGACCATAATACACGAGGAGTTGGGAAAAGTGGAGGAGGTGGACGGTTGTATCCTGAGAGATAGAGAAGGAGAAAGACGAATGGTCTAAATCAAATCGGATGACTGAGAAGAGAGGAGGGAGGTCATACCAACCACCAACTCCTTCTTTTATAATAGTAAAGATAGCTAGCCACCCAAAGACTAACCTTATCCACTTGGAGGAAGAAGAAAAAACTTCCATCCTACACGTTAGGTCTCATCAGAGGCAAACATAAGCCCGCCCAAGGACGGACTCACTGTGTCGCTCACCGCCAAGCTATCCAGCGAAGTAACCCAACAACAATGGCCTTGCCGTTGCTCAAGTCACTAGCTCACTTCTCTGCTCTGCAGTCGACGAGTAGAACCGACCTCCATTGCCGCACGTCGACATGCAGAGTGACTAAGTCGTGCACAAATGTTAGTGATATGCCCTAGAGGTAATTATGGAGATGATTGTATCATTTCTATGTTTATGATCTTTCAAATCATATATTATTTTGTCCCTTAAATAAATGTCTTTCGCATTGATCAATAAGTATGTGACTCGTTCATGAAACTCTTTATTTATGTTTTTCATATTATTCTAAATTATGACTGATCTTATATCATTATATGGGGACAATTATGATATACAGATCAGCACATGTATTGATTGATGATCATGTTTCACGGATCATGTATATAGGATATTAAATCAATAATGTGAACACATGTTAGAGAACATGATATTGGATTGACCCACCATGAGACAGTGCGGGAATTGTTATATTCTTAAGTGTCATCAGTTGGTCTCATAAATAGTGTATGTAGGATCTTTAAACCTGAGATCGTCATTGTTTCTTTGCATATCTTGGCTTGAAATAATATTTCTAACTCATACAAAGCTAAGAAAGCAAGAAACTCCATGAATTTTAAATTGTATTGCATTTTGAGCCTTCGGTGCGAAATTAATCCATTCTCATGCATACAAAACGTATTTTGCCATATCTTTTGAAAGAAAATTCATTTCTCAATAATTCTTTTTGGAAAATGTTTTAATTAGTCTAAAGTTAAAATCTGGAAAATTTTAAAAGATTTAGACTTTATTTGAAAGGATTTTGTATTTCACCTCTCTTTTTACAAAAAGATTATAAAGAAAACTCAATTTGGCATAACTTTTGAATGGAGACTCCTTTTTCAAAAATTCTTATTTTAAAAGGTCACCAATAGCATAGAGTTCATATCTGCAAAATTTGAAAATATTTCAAATTAATTTCAAAAAGTTTTGACCTTTTCACTCTTGGGCAAACTGCTGAAAATTCAGAATTTTTATGATTCTGAGCCAATTTGTGATTTTTATACCTTACAATGGGTTCATATTTAAAGGAAGTCACAATAATGTAAATTGATCCTCTATAGTGTTTCTTCCATGTAAAATTTTCTCAGAATTTATAAAGAGCATTTGATCAATTTTTCATCTCTCTTTAGAAGCCCATGTGAGATGCAAAAAGTCTGAATTTCAGACTTTCAGATTTCTGAAAAATCTTGTTTCTGAGCTGATTTATGTTTTTTGTATCTTTACATTTGCTCATAATATAAGGTAGGTATAATTATGACTTTTGATCCTCCGATATTGGTCTATATTGACAAATGTTTTTAGATTTATTGGACCTTTGTAAGTCAATTTTTCAGCTAGCTTTTAAAGCTCATTTGGAATGCGAAATCCTAAAAATCTGAAGCTTCAAATTAGAGTGTACTTCAAATGCTACAAGTGGTATTAAATGCCAAAGGCCCTCAATAAGTTGCTAATAGTAAGATTATTTGAATGTGTTTCAAATATCTTTAGTTGATTTAAGTGGTATCATTTTTGGTTATATACATTTTTGCTCATACTTTTGATGACCATATTATGTTAAATATTTTCATATCAAGCTCTATATGTTGAAAGCCTTAATTTTGGAAAAATTTGCTCTTTTCCTTACTTCTTGATGATAAATACCAAAAGGGGGAGAAATATTGAATAATAGCATTGACTAATAGCATTGATATAAACATTGATATAAAGAGGGGGAGAATTGAATTGATAAAAGAAATATACTTCAAATCTGAACAATGCCAAAAGTGGATTTCACCAATAATCTTTAATTTGCTATCATATGTTTATTTTCATCCAAATGCTATTATTATTAATGGGTTTGTTATTCATCACCAAAAAGGGGGAGATTGTAAGTTCAAGCTCTATTATGTTGGTTTTGGTGATAATGACAAATACTATCGTGTGACTAATGTGTTTGATTGATTGTGATTTGGTTTAGTCTCATTTGGATGAAAAGGTGAAATCAAAGAAGTATGCATTCGACACTTACATTCATTTACATCTTAGTGCATTCCTTGGATCCAAAATATAGATTAAACTCCACAAAAAATCTAAGATGAATATGTGCATATGGTTTCATGACACATTCTTGTATGTACACATTTAGGGGGAGTTCACTCTATGTTTTGTGTTTTAACTCATATTACTTTACACTCAATTAGCTGTGTATGGGACTAACGTCATTGTTAAGTGTTTAAAAGGTTTAGTCCCGGATGTTGCTTGATTAACTAGAGATGCATACAAAGATTGATAAAGAAGATCAATATGGCTCGAGACAAATGTCAACATGCATATGAATTCTAAAGTTAAATGTGCCCTCTCAGTAAAATAGGTAATACCGATTTCCGGTATGTATTTTCCAGAGAGCACCCCTTGAAATACTTGGTCTCTCTGAAAACGGTAGTACTGGAGTTTGAACGGCGGAACTACCGCAGAGCGGTATGACCGCATCCTGAGCGGTACTACCGGCTAGCGGAACTACCGGTCTTATAACGGCGGTAGTACCGCACTTCGGGTTTAAAGTTTTATATTCAATTATTTGCAATTATGGTGATTATCATCAATTACCAAAGGGAAGATTGCAGAATTTAGACACACCATTATGAATTAATGGTATATTTTAGTAATTAATGATAATAACATTATGGGACTAATATTTTCCATGAGTTGGATGAATAGGTTATGTTACATGATGATGAAGACTTTGGATGGCTTCATATGTTGAAGATTATCGAGTAAGAGTTCAGGATGGAAGATGGCTTTATTTGTTGAAGGCCATCAAAAAGAGAAGATGACTTCATGTGTTGAAGGCCATCAAGAAGAGGAGATGCATTATGTGTTAATGAGCATCGTCAAGCTTCAAGAGAATTTTCAAGGCAAAGGTGTGACTAGCTAGGGCTAAGGATGTGTTCCTAGTCTTTTACCGGTCTTGGTGTTTGGTTGGAAGACCGGATTGCTAGTATAGGTTTGTCATACTATTAAGAGGGGTCTTGTCTAGTAGCTTGAGTCTCATCATGTGTTGATATCTCAATCTTGCTTACGCTAGCTCTCCATGGCATGATACTATCATTTGCGAATGTGTTTTATGAATAGTTGAGCCTCATGTATCTAATCCTTGTAACATGTGACTATACTTTATAAATGTGTTTTGCAAATGGTTGAAGTCCATATACCTTTCCTTGTAGTATGACCTAAGTTTGTAAATGTATTTTGCAAGTTGTTGGAGGTCATACGATGTCCCTTGGTATGGTCTAATATTATTTTTCTCGGACTTAGACCGTGATAGTGACTCCTTGGATCTCTTATATTTTCTGCATTGATCTAATGTATTTGAGATCATGCAAATAGATGGGTTGTGTAGCCCTCTGAATAAACTTTCTATAGAGTCCAAGATCACTCAATTCCGACATCGGAGTCAAAAGTTATGACCGTTTTTCCGAGTGCTGTCTGTGCTGAAAAACAGAGGTGCGGTAATGCCGCGATTTTTGCGGTAATACCGCAAATGCTGAGTAACGGTTATTTTTCTAGTCGTTAAAGTGGAGTGCGGTAATACTGCACTTATAACGGCGGTAGTACCGATTTCCCTGATTTTTTCAGTGATTTGGCTCCAACGGCTAGTTTTGTGTGTGAGGTATAAATACTCACTTGTGCCGGTTGAAGAGTAATCTTTGGCACCTCATTTCACTCTCTTGAGCTAGTGTAAGCTTTTCCACTCTATTGTGCATGTGTTGCACCTTGTAAGCAAAGAGAGAGGTCTCTAATTGCATGTGTTGCATCTAGAGGTGGATTTAGCATCCACTTGAGTTTGTGCATTCGTTGCATGTGGTGAGAGTCAAGCGAGGGGCTTGAATTATTACTCTTGGAGTTTGTCGACTCTTAGACGGCGTTGGAGGCGTCGTGCGTGGTGATCTTCTCAAAAAAGGTTGTGAGAAGACCCAACGTGTTGTGAAGGTTGGAGCTCACCTACCCGGAATGGGAAAGAGCTACCACTAGTGGATTTGAGGTGTTTGGCTTAATTCATTGAGCCGGTCCAATTTATTTGGGCTTACCTCAACGTGGATTAGGGAGACCGGCAAGTCTCCGAACACCACGGTAAAAAGTAATCGTGTCAATTGTGGTTTGTTTACTTATGCTCAATTTACATTCATAGAATTAAATTGATTGCTTGTCACCCTATGATTACAAATCTTTGACATAGGCATAAATTGTTGGTGCACTTAGGTGAATCTAGTTGTTTTAGGTAATATTTGTGCTAAATCAATTTAAGTTAAGCTTTCGCATTATATACTTGGTTTAAACAAATAGATATTATTTTAATTGTAAGAGAATTTTTAAGACCGCCTATTCACCCCCTCTAGTCGGCCTCCTCGATCCTACAGAGCGTTTGTGTGTTCGAGTTCGACACTGGGGTTCTGTCTTTCTTAAGCAGCATGATCGCGCTTCAATTTGATTTTTTAAAACGTTTTTCCCTTCTCGTAGATATCTTCTATGCCAGGGGCGGATCTACAGTAATTCAAGGGTATTCAGTCGAATACCCATTTTTTAACAAAAAACCAATATATATAGGGTATAATACATATGTATATATGTAATTGGGCTAAAATCACTATTTTCAGTGCACACTCATCAGCTTTCACCGCCTCATCCCCATTCCGCCTCATTCGGCCAATTCGGCCATTCCCCATTCTGTCGCTTCTGCATCTCCCCCGGCGGCCCAGCCCGACGACTCATTCCCCATTCCCTAGTCGACTCATCCCCTTGACCCCTGCCTTCGCCATTCGCCCCAAGCGGCCGAGCCTCACGCCCCCACTGCCCCAGACGCCCCCGGTCCGAACTCCAGACTCCGGCCTCCACCGCAGATATGCGCTAGTCTTCCTCTTTGGCCACCGGCCCTCTGCCCTCCCTTCTTCAGTTCGTGCTCAATCGGCCGCAGCGGCGCGTCGCCATCAGCCTCTGGCCTCCACCACGGATCTGCGCCAACGCCAGCGCCCTCCCTTTTTCTAGATCTGCACTAGCGCCATCAGCTCATCGGCCGCCGCGGCGCCGCCTGCATCTACCCTCCGCGGCTCCGCTGACCGCCGGTCCGCCCTTTTCCTTCTAGCTTCCGATCTACGCCATCAGGCATCAACTTGCCGGCCACCTCGCCGCCGCCTGCGTCTACCCTCCGTGGCTGCCGGTCCACCCTTTCCAGATCTGCGCCATCGGCATCGTCGGTGTCTCGGTGATGCTGGAGTCAGGTAAAAATGTGGCTGCTTTGTTTTATCTCTGGACTCTGGTGCTTTGTGTTGTTAGTGTTGCACGTTGCTGGATATGTTTGATTATCTGAGGAAGTGAGGATTGAGCCTGAGTGCTTTGCTATTGATCCTTTACTCCTTTTTGTGTGATAAAAAAGTGGGATTTTTTGCTGTTTTAGGGTAAATGTTGTAGAAATTCTTGAAAGTTTAGGGAAGAAACTTACGATTCTTGGTGTCTTTAGCAAGTACACCAACTCAGTTTTAAAACTGATAGCTTGTGTGCGCTATCCAGCGGCGGTATATTTGGTAAAAGAGTGGTTGATTGATCCTGAGTAGTAGTAGTAGTAGTAAATGGTTGGAATATATTGCATAGAGATACATGATATTATGATAGCTTGTGTGCCGAGTCTATCTGGCACTCTTCTTGTCGTATTATTGCAGTTTTAGTTCTCTTGTATAATGATATTATCTGTTTTAACTTTGGGTAGCATGCATTCAGTACTTACTGTCTTGAAACATTGCACTAATGGCTTATTAGATTGGCATCTTCTTAGTCACTGCTTGTTTTTATGGTTTAAATGATCTAGTGAGTTAGCTCAAGTTTCTTGGTATTTACTTGCTTGTAAGAAAAGATTTATAATTTGGTATTCTCGTCTCTTTACTGTTAAATCGTGACAATCAATTATTTGATTTTATAGATCTTTAAGCTTTAAAAAATGGAGTCAACAAATTTGAAATCTGTGGTGAGAGCTGAAAAGAGCAAAAAAAAAAAAGTAGGATAAGCAAGGTATGTAACTGCCATTAATCTTTATAATTTGCTATTTAATTCATGTCATTGTGCTAGCATTATGTTGCCTATTTTCTCATAAGAAATTATTAATTTCTATATTTTTATTATATCTATATACACGTATCGTTATATCGGTGTTTTAGAGGAAACGTATGTCGCGATATCGATATATCAATATAGATCTAACTCTAAAATTCGAATACCACTTCTAAAAATTCCTGATCCGCCACTGTTCTACGCCATGTTCACGGTCCGGGACGTCTGCTTCTTCGCGTCCATGAAGGCAAGCACGCAAACTTAGTACTAGTAATAGTAGCATAGTACCACTGGTCATCACTAGGACGGTAGAAATTAATCATCTCCTGCGCGTTCGTGACACGGCCTTGTGTGGATTAACAGGATCCTTTCCACGACAGCGAGGGGTACAGGGGAGAAGGGGGTGATGGCACCGTGCACTGGTACTACGACCGGGTATGCACGCATCATTGCAGCATCTCTTTGTGTCTCCTTAACCATAGACGAGGAATATTCGAACCACGCGCTGCTCAAATAATTATTGCTACTACTGAAATCTTACTGGTGACAATTAAAAATGCTCTAGTTCTGTCTTGTAAATCTGATGTTCCGTGCTGAAGAAATTTATTAGTTGTCTGTGTGCAATGTTTTTTTTGCAGCAAGAGGACCTGGAGGCGTCTGCAAGGGAGGAGCTGCTTGAGGAGATTGAGCAGAGGGTCGGAGGGCTGAGAGAACTGGAGGAAGCAGGCAAGGAGGAGCAAGTCGCAAAGGGAGTGTGTATTGATGAAAATCTGTGTGCGAACTTGGACTCAGTGTACTACACACAACTGATATCTCATGCCGCAGTGCAGCGTAATAGCAAGGTAGCTTACACATGTCATGCAATCAAAATCACAAAGTTCAATTAGCATTGTGAGACCATGCGGATGTCATCCTATATTACGTGATGAGTATTTGATTTTGTTTGTACTTTGTTATCCAAGTTTGAGTTAGATTCTATGTTATTTGCTCTCTGATTTTTGTTGTCCGCTGGACAACGGTCTAACAAGCCTGCAGAGGCAGTCTGATCGGTATGTTAGAGCAGTCTGACCAGTCATAGGCGGTGATCTAACCGGTGTCTGGTGTGACTAGATGCGAGAGTAGTCCGATCGAAAATATGGTGTGACCGATTTTTAGTTAACCGTACATTTATTTCATAAATATGTTTATCGAGTTGCGCAAAGTTTTTGTTACAAAATAATTGAGTACTCTGCACGTATAGTAATAGCATACTAGTGGTACACTGTACTACTGTAGTCTACAATATGGTCGCTCAACGTGCAGCTAGATAGCCAGTCGTACACAGAGTTCAGAGATTGATCAGACTACTTTTACATTAGGCGCCGTTCATGGGCGCGTACGTCTCTCAACCGGGGGGGCTGGTATTGCGCGAGCATCGACGACGTCATGCACCGTGTGTGCTCTGCAGGCCGCGCCTAGCTAGCCAGCAGCTAGCAGCGGCGAGGCTGGAAATTAAAGGTGTATGGCCTCGCTGTTGTACATTGAAGCTAAGTGCTCCTGCAGCTGCTGCTAGGCTGACGAGCGGCGATCCAGGCCCCTTGATTACTACTGAAGAGAGCGGTGGTCGGCGTCTCCGATGAAGTACATGTAAGTATGAACTTATGATGCCCACCACTGTCTGCCTGCAGTAGCATGGAAATTGAGCTGACGTGTAGCTGTGAACTCCGTACATCAGTGATGCCCACCACTGCCGTTGTCTCGTCCACATGGGAATTTTCATCACATTTAATACTATTTGGTACTTGTAATTATAGAAGTAATCATATACATAGTTTATTAGTAAAAATAACGTTTTTACCGTCCGGAAGATAGGTGGCAACGCGTGGGGACGGACGTGTGGCGCCTGCCGTCCGCCTATCGGACGGCAAGTGCCTGCCGCCCAGTGGTGAGACAGTAGGTTAATTGGCCGGTCTAATTACTTACTATTTTTTAATTTTGTTTAAAATTTATATGAACTTTTTAATATAGCAAATGAGCTAAAAAATTATAAAAATTTAGGTGCAGCCTCGGACACAATGTAGATGAATGTGTAATTTTTTTTGTAATTTTACTACTGTGAATATTGCAAAAAAATTCATATAATTTTGATATTCGTAGAAGTTGTTACATATAGCAAACGAGTTTTAAAAATTACAAAATTTTATGTGAAGCTCCCGATACACTCATCGTAATTGTATAAATTTTTTAAAAATTTTATGTGTTCTAAATTTATCACGTTAATTAATGTTAATTTAATCATGAAATTAGTGATGCTTAATTGTGACTAATTTCACAATTAGTAGAAGATCATGCTGTCTTTAAGGTCCTATGATCCTATTTATTATATGTTGATCAAGTTTTCATGGTTGTTAGAAGTACTGTTAATTTGAGAATCAGTCTTTTTCTGATGTCCTATTAATTAACAGTAAATTAATTCTATGAGTGTTGGCAAATTTCTGTGAATTTTTACTGAAGCATAATTTTAAGAGCTCAAATTCTAAACTTTAGTTGTTATTTCTTAATTCATGAAGAGTATAGACAAAGTATCAAGAATGCCAAAAATTAATCTTGAGCAACTCTACCTCTGAGAGCAATAACAATCATTAAAACATAAGCTTTTTGCTGTTTTAATTATTTATTTGCTATATACATTAAGTATATTGTCCTGTCTAAATGTCTTAGAGGATTTACATGATATCATGTTAATTTTGACATTTATATGCTGCTAAAAATATATTATGACTTTCTTTTATTATGCAGGAAGCAAATCTAAAATTTTGTTAAAACCGTATTATTTCCTATATTGGCTGAGTAGAAAGCCAATCATCGTATACTTGCTACAAGAGAAACATCACAGCACTAGACACTTGGACTTCAAAAGGCATAAAACAAATTAATTTACTTTATGCCTTTTCAATCCAAAGTGTATGGTGCATTAATGTTCGTCTTGTAGTTGTTGAGAAATACATGTTGTAGTGAGTTGAAGTTATTGTTTCTATGTGAGTTAAAGTTTTCAGAGACAATATTAAAGGAGGGTTGTGTTATTGCTATAAGATCTATTTGGAATGGTATGTTAGTATTCTAAAGAGACCTTGTAATAATAATATACGTCACATAGACCTTCAAAGGATATGAAAGTAAATCACACACTCTACTGTGTCAGGTTCTATGAAGTAAGTTATTGCCACTGTCATTTCCTCATTATCATGATGCGTGTTGGACTTGGTTGTTGTTTTATGTATAAAAGAACCTTTGGACTGCCGACAGCCCAAAGGTTATTTTATGCATAAGACATCAACCTAAGCCCAACGCGCAGCATGATGAGGAGGAAGAGACTGTGGTCATAACCAACTTCATAAAACTTGAGACACTAGTGTGTGTCATTAGCATCATAGAACTTTGTTTACGCTCATAGCTTACTGTAATTAGTTTTTTCTTATAAGAGAGATGACGTCTGCATAGTCATTGTCGTAACCATCAATGTTGTCGAATGGGTCTGACTTACTGAAGACCGATGTAACTAAGCATGTCAGAGAAGTATCTAAAAGGCCAGAGGGCCGAATGACCATCACGGTGGTCTCTTCGGATGGCGTCCCTCTATAACCGTAGAAAGCAGCAGTAGCATTTTGGACTACCTGCGAGATAATTAAAAGGTAATGGGTCCCCATCACCATAGCAAGATGGGAAGATTTAACAAACGATCAGAAACATCAACTGTGGTTGGAAATAGCTGAGTCGTTCGAGATCCCAGCACAAGTCCAGGGACTCATGCAATGGCAGACGCTCCTCCCAATGGAAAAAGCGTGGAAGAACTTCAAGAGCACGCTTGTTACGCAGTACGTAACTAAGGATCGCACACCCTTCATGAAATATCCTTTCATGTCACTGGAAACAAGAGAGGTCTTTGTGCAGATAAAGACGATAACCAACTTTCAACAGTAAAGTGCAATTTACAAGGCTCTGCAGACACAAAATACTCACCCCCACAGACTCGGCACCGCTGGATACATGAGTAAAATCCTGCAATGAGGGATACAGGACGAGGTCGCAATTCAATCGGAGGCCTCTCCACTATTTGTCAGATCACAAACGAGCGCATCCAAAACTGGTTAAGAGCGAAGTCATCAACCACGTCTTTGGGTATCTCCTCTTTGAAAAACCCCACAGACGAGAAAGTGTCCCAACATATGATAAGATATGTTAAACTACCTAGTTATTAATAGGTCAATAACTTCATAGGGGCTGAAATAACATGATTGCCATTTGCAGCAAGCATTGGCTATCAAATCTTTCCATGATCCTTTGAAGCAAACAAAGAAAGGGATATATTATCCATGACCTTGCGAAACAAGGAACACTCAGGTCGCATACGAGGCTTGGGTGTTTACGTAACTTGGAGACACAAATTGCCAAACGACTCCGAGGCGTATAGGAGTAGGAAGAGATCTAAGGCCCATCGCAAAAAACAAATAAAACAGGAACTTCATGCACAACTTGAGGAAGAGCTATCTACCTCACTTCGAGAGAAGATAAATGCTTCATTTCGAGGAGAGATAAATTTATTAAGAGAAGAACTGAGAGAAATCCGTAACCATTCGCAACCCACCCTCGTTATTACGGTACCCAGTCTCCCTCAACATCAGAATAGCTACGCATCCACGTCAATTTCTGAACATAACGACGCCTACTCACCTATCGACGACATTCAGGTAATGTACCTCTCTAGAATGCTACATAGATAGATCTGGTGGACGTCTTAGCTCATCGTGTATCGTTATGCAGGAGCCCACACCGTGATATCTATCACAAACGGCTAATACTAATAACCGTCTGTGATATATAAGACATCACAGATGGATAATACCAAAAAACTGTCTATGATAACAGATATATCACAAACAGTTATTTTTAAAAATTGTCTGTATTGTGACTTATCACAGACGGTTTGAGAGTCGTTTGTGATAACCACTTGTTATCATTTTTACATAAATTCAGACAGTTCAGAATCGTCCGTGATGATCCTTTTTATAGTAGTGGGTAGATAGTTGAATATAACTACACTCTGATTTTTCTCAATGATCAAACATTGTGAAAGACACTTCTCAAAAAAATAAACAAATATTATGGTACGGAGGATGTATTTCCTTTGTACTTTTTAAATCAACTTTTTGACTTTTCACATTCTCTAAAATACGGTTTTCATCGTTATTTTTATAACTTTACATTAAGATGTGTTGACAAAGGTATAATACTATGAAACTATTTTTAATGACAATATTATGATGTTATTTTCGTATAGCCAATCTTAATAGTTTTAAACTGATAAAAGTTTAGAGAGTTTGACAATATAGATTGTAGGACGTCGATTAGAAAAGGGCGGAGGGAGCTAATATTCTTAATACACGTGCGGACGTTTAATGAAAATGAAACGAGAAAAGTAGCATATCAATCCTAGGATAGAAGGGCATCTCTTAACTCGTGAAATGAACAGCGTAGCAATGTAGATACATATCATATAGTACATATATTTTTTTTTTGAAAACGTCATACAGTACATATATAAGGATCCTAGTCAATGATCAGCAGCTAATTAGGAGAAACTTCGTTCGGCTATAATGCTATAAATGCATTGCTCGCTTGCAACGAACAACACGAAAGACAAGGAAGAAGATACGGAAGAAGAACGAACTTAATTTGCACGGCCATCGAACCTGCAGAGAATGACAGTGCCACCTGCATTCTGAAGCTACCTTGTACGTTCATGTTTGCTCTACCACTAAGCATTCGATCCACAGTTCATGCTAAATTGCTAATTAAAGCAACCTGTCTCGTGAGCCTTAGACCAACAGGACCGCGCGCGTGGTTCGTCGGGAAGGAAAAAGAAGGAGCTATATACGAGATTCAGAAGTGAGAAGCATATACCTTGGTTAGATTGTGTAACCTTGGCCAAGAACAAAGAACTTTGGATCATCTCACGGTGCGTGCCTCACTCCATGTTACACCATCTAAAGGTCTAGCATGAGAAAACGAGGCTCCCATGTAGCCAAAGAACAACTTGCCGATCCATGGCGGTAATCGCACCGCGCGCCACGGTCTTGGAGACATAGGCCGGCAAGTCATCCTTGGCTACACGGACAGATCGAACACCTCATCTCCACATGCAAGACCTCAGATGGTTTCATCACTGCATAGGAAATGGTGAGATCGAGGAGGAAGAGAAGCTAGCTAGTTCCCACTGGGTAATGCGAGCTAGCTAGGCTTCCTCGGCGGTGGTTTGCAATGGAACGATCGAGGAGGCGACAATATGTACATCCATATGCTTACATCCATCCATCGGCGGTGTAAAGCGATGGAGCGGCGGGCCAGCGGCTGACGAGAAGAAGAAAAGAGATGCGCCTTTAAAGAGCTAGCGTCGTCTGGTGCAGCGCGCATGGCCCCTGGCCTCTGCATGGATTCGACACTGCAGCATACCGGCTGGTCTAGTAGAACCTAGCCTTGGCTAGGTTCGTTGCGTTTCCTCTGGAGAGATGCACCATTGCCTAGGCCACTTTTGATGCACGCATCTGAACCCCGTGCTACGGCTCGTGTGCCCCGCCGTGCTACTCAGAATGTCAGTGAAATGAAATGCACAAGATTCTTCACAAAGTGTTACGAGTTTACCATCCATGTTTTGGCATTTGCATTGTGTAGGGAATTCGTTATCAGCTGGAAAATGTCACCGATCACGTTCCAACGGTATCTTCTAGCGGCGAACTTATGGCCCTCGGGCCTCAAGCGTGTCAAGGCTACCTTAAATCCAACAGCAATGGTAGTTCATAGGAGAAGCAAAATAGTGAAAGTAAAGTACCTAGAGTTATACTAGTCCTCACTCTTACAAGGCCGCTATTGTTAACGTGACGTCAAACCGCCAGGGTTCCATTGCACAAATCACCACAAGTAAGCAGGTGAGTATACGTTTAAACAGACCCAGCAAGATCAACAGTAAAGTAGAAGGCATGATACTAAGGGGGTGATCGGAATAGCGATAGCTTTTGACTTTTGCTGAAAAAACATTGTAGCTGGCTAAAAAAACACTGTAACTGAGTTGGTTTATTGAGTATAATTAAATGTAAAAAAATATAAAAAAAACAGAAAACAGAAAACAGAAAAAAAGTATAAGTAAATTTTAAAAAAATGAAAAAACGAAAAAAATAATTTTACTGTAGCAAGTACTGTAGCTACAGTACCTGCTACAGTATTCCCGCTGCCCACCGCCAGCGACAAGAAGCCGAGTTGAGCGGCCCCTAATAGCAATACATGAAAGTAATGAAACAAAGCAGCGATAACTAAACAGAAGTAAATTGCAATGCTCACACACTTCGATGCACACCATGCACGAGATTTATATATTACTCTGCAGAGTTTTTTTTATCCAATGAAATAACTTGTGTGGCTCTAATCATGTATTCTTTTAGATTGGACCTTAGCCGTATATCTGGATCCAATCATATTTACTCCTTGGGCCACAGGTCCAAATATGCTGGACACAATCAAGCCCATAAAGTAACACACTTATAAGTAGTATTGGATCTTCTCCCTTTAAAAGATAGTCCAGTGGATGGGGTCCCTCTCACAGTTATAAGTTATGTTTTTTTCTTTCACACAACCAATGTGAGACTATTCCTAGCGATCTTCTCTAATATATTGGTTGGACACTTTTGCAACCATGAGATCCAATGAGATGTTAGACGTCTGGACTCTGATACCAATTGTTAGATTGGACCCTGGTCGTATGTCTAGGTCCAATTGGGTTTACTCCTTAGGCTACAGGTCCAAATGGGTTGAACTCAACCAAACCCACGAAGCAATAGACTTATAAGTAGTATTGGACCTTCTCCCCTAAAAAACTAGTTTAATAGGTGGAATCTCTCTTACACTTATATGTTATACTTTTCTCTTTTCCACAATCAATGTGGGACTATTCCTAACATATACACTTCCAAAACACTATAGCGCTCACTAGTCACTCCTTATGAGAAAAAGGACACACCCAAAGCCTGAGGGAAATAATTCACCCCGCTTCACATGGTATCCGTGGAGTTGTCCCCAACAAGCTAAACTCGAGCTAGGACTAACCCAAACTACCTCTCTTAGAGTGGGTCACATTGTCTATGCTGCTCTGATCAGAGTGGGCAATCCTTTTGAGGAGGCATTCAGGAGCATTCGAGTGTTTTTTTGTGGTTCAAAGTACTTAGATTTTTTGAAGGTGTATAAGAGAGATTTAAGTGTTTTTTTTGTTATTCAGAACACTCAAATTTTTTTGAGGAGGGGGATTTTTTTGGAGGAGGTGTCTAGAGAAATTCAAGTGTTTTTTATGGTTCAGAGCACTTAGATTTTTTTTATACATAGAAAGAATTTGAGTGCTCTGAGTCAAAAAAAAAAGCACTCAAGTGTTGTTTAGCAATTCCCCACAATATATTCCAAATTAGATTCCAGGGATTAATTAAGTACACGTCGAGATCTATCACGGGTGTAAATGCAATAAACCCATACAGATTTAAAATACTACCAAATTAAAGTGTACAAGTAAGGTGAAAGCACAGCTTGCCTCTATTAACTAATTTGGAGATCACCGCTGTGCTCATCGACGTTGATCTCGGGCAGCTAGATTGACCGGATCTTCGCCAAGCATATCAATCTCATAATCTCTACCTCGAGATGCCGGATAACCAACAGAATCATGCAAAAAACAACACCGTACTTATAAATCGAATCTGGAACAGAATGATAGTGGCGGTGCATTGGTGTGGACCACACAGTTACAAGTGCACGAATGTGAAAAGCAATGGCACACGGTTATTATATATCCTCCTCTAGAGTAAGATACTATCAAGGGATCTACATATACATGCTACTCAGCTAAATCAATTGGGTTTAGCTTAACCCAATTCTGTACTCTAGTTGATAAGCTTGTGTTGTAAACGTATGGCATGTTAAATGAAATCAGACATGGAGAGATGCATTATGCTTAGTCATGTTCAACCCAATTCCATGCACAGACTGAAGCTTCAACTACAAAGCGCACGTTCTTTTTCTTTCTTTATTTCTCTCTGAACAATTCTACAGAACCAATCGTGCATGTATAGAATACGTGGAAATTAAGAAGACAGCGAGACGTGGATCTTGAAATACTCGCGATCATCGGCAGACCACCCGTCCGATGTATGCACACGTCGACAAAGCCATGCTTGCTGATACTACTCCAGGCAGCAGCTACGGTACTGAGCTTACACGCACGCCACCGGTGCGCGACTACAACCACGCCGGCGCCGGCCGCCGCCTCCGCCGACTGCTCAAGCACGAGCTCAGCTGCCTGTTTGGACTGAAGAGGAGCTTCTCGAAATTCCTTTTCATCAAGCAAGGGGATCGATCGTTGCAAAATTCTGGGATACAATGCAAATAAAATAGAAGTTTGGACGTTTTCTAAATATTCAGTAGGGCCTATTTGGGATGGGTTATCACAGGATGTCTTTCTACAGTGACTTATGCTTTCTTATGTATAAGTTACATTTTTGGACCATTGAATCAATCTCTGATCAACACACATCCCCAAGCTAATTCGAAGGCCAAGAAAATCGATCTATATTAAAAAAAAACCAAACAGCTTACAAATTGTAAACCCGTTTCTAACCATGAAAACAGCCTGTTTTCTAATTTCCACCGTGGGGTGACCCCAAAAGCCGGTGTGACATTTCCTTGGCAGCATAATTGTGAAGATCTCGCATGGTAGTACTAGCAGCGAAAGATACTGCTGTTAGTGCAGATTTGTACTAGCCCTGGTCAAAAACTCGAGAGGATCCAAAGAACTCGTCAGTTTTTACCCCGGCTACGCGAGTACACGACCTACTTTCCCAGCGGCAAAATTACCAGCAAGGTGCCAAGCCTGAAACCACGAACACGGAGGAGGAGGCCGTCCAACAGAGTCTAGGAGACGGTGCAGTACAGCAGTACTCTGCTCTTGCTATTCCGACACGTATCACTTCCTGCTGAGGGACAGAGCCTACGGACGAAGCATTGGATCTAGTTCTGCAGCTCCTGCTGCCTCTGTCTCCAGCAACGCCTTTTGCGCTTTTCCTCCTGTCAGTTTTGATGAACAGTACAAGAAAGATGGCAGTGCGGCAGCAGAACGTGCAGAGGCAAAGCTCAAGCACAGGCAAAAGTTGGAAGCAGACGTAGCAACATTCCGCTACCTTTGACAGTTCGCCGATGTTGCGGTCAACGTTAGGGCGTGTATAGTAATTTTTCTCTTAAAAGATTGTTTTTAAGATCTTTATCTTATTTAAAGACAACATTATAGCATTATAGATAATATCTCTAACAGTAAATTATTTCTTTAACTATTTTATACTATTTTTATCGTAATTTCTTACTTTACATTCTCTTAACTACTATTTGTGTTGGTTTACGAGCTCAAGTTGTCTCTTGTATAAGAGACAGTGTATTATTTTTTCTCACATTTTTCCCTTTGTATAAGATTTTATTTATTTAATATAATTAAGAGATAGCTGAGATAATATTATTAGAGATCTAATAGCCTTATGGTTTTCGTATTTCAGAGCTCAGTGGTAGATCTGCCTTAGTTGACCAGCTGGTCACATTTTTTTCAAGAATCGGCCATGTCATAGTAGACACTAGACAGTAGTACGCAGAACTATAACTATATCACGTTGAAAACTGCTGTGATTTTTTGTTTTTAACTATGATATTTGATTTTTAATTGATTGTGAGAGAGATTGAGAGAGTAGGTAATACTCGCGTTGAGAAGATATTCTGTTCAAAATGACTTCTATAGTGACTCTTACAAATGATATATAGAAACCACATTAAGAAGCTGTTCAAAAATCGATTTTTAAAAGCTGAAAGACAGAAGTAGTTTAGAATATGGACTAAAACTGGGATGCATACAATTGGCAACGTCGCTATGAATGAACCAAATAAAAACACGCACAAGGATTAGTAAGATTTCCAGTGCAATGCACAAAACAAGAATTCTCGGATAGCAGCACATTGACAGCATGACTTCATTCGAAAAGGTAAACACGGGTTGTAGAAACCGAACCTCGCAAACAGTGGGGACATTACGAAACCGGGAAATTTTGTTGGTGTCAATGAAAAATTGTCTAATTTTACTTATATAATCCAAAATCTTATCATTTTATTTTTATCATCCTTCTGTCAGTGAATATTTCAGTCAATGGGTTTGACCATTAAGAAATATTAAAAAAAAAGGAAATCGTAAAAAAAATGATCAAGAAAAAATAACAAAAAATAGAAAAGAAAGGAAACATTTTGAATAATTTTGTTTATTGTTTTGAAACATTACTATAGGAAAATTTCTCAAAAAAAGTATACTAAAAAATGTTTTAATCTTCCTCAACTTTTATGAAACATTGCTAAAGTTTTTCTAATGTAAAATTTTTGTGTACAATTTTAAAATTTTTGTTCAGAAGTGGTCCCTTAACTTTTTCTGTATTTTTAGATTTTTCTTTTTTCTGATATTTTTGCAAAAAAATTTAACAGTCAAGCCATGCTGACTTGACGGAAAATTAGGTGGAGTGGCAAAAATGAAATATGCAGTGGCAAAAGAATGACAAAAATGAAATGAAAATATTTTGGATGGCATAAGTAAAATTACATATTTTTCAATGGCACCAAAAAATTTTCCATTACGAAACTTGATGCATATAGAAACCATCGAACAATGTAGGTTGGGGACGTTGTTATGCAAACTTGCTTTCTAGTGGTCACGTCTTGCAGAGTATTTTCCAAAATTTCATCAAATCCACCTGAAGAAAAGCAGCAGCAAATATCGTGTGTGTTTTGAGAAACAAAAAATATCATAATTACAGAAAACCACATGTTTTATGGTCATAGTCGGTGAGAACCCCAAATTTTTTTGCTACGATTTGGTCAGGGTGGGCTTCCGTGGAGCCTTACAACCACAAAATCTGTGGTCAAGTGCCACTAGCAAAAATACCTAGACGCAGCTATGACTCTACGGGGAGAATATAGGGTGAATATGGGCTAATAATTGAAAACTTGAAAAAAATTGTCAATCCTTTTTATCAATTGTCGCAAAGAATATATTTTGTTGCAATGTGTAATACACTACTTACAAAAATTAACAAAATAGTTACAACAAAATCAAATTGATTGCAACAGTTTCGAGGTTACTCATTGCAGCAAGTGATAATAGGGTTGCAACAAAAAATTTCAAGTTGTCAACTCTTACCCCATCTTCCCCCTATATGCCCCCATGACTGTGGGGATCCGGATTTGATAATCCAAATTTTCTATGTATTCGAGTTAGTCCCTAGATCAATGGCTAGCTTACACAATAGCATTGGCAAATATCACATTCATATATACGAGTTAATAAAAAGAGTATTTTATACTATATAGACAACCATAAATAGGTCATATAATCAAGTTTTACATAATGGACTAACTGGCCAAATAGTATTGTTTAGAATAAAGCAGTGGAATAGTAGTAAACCAAAAAGGGCCTCCACATCTAGCTATAGGCAACCAATTGAGGCTAAACATAGTCCTAGCTTCGTGTTCCATGTCATAACCAGAGGCATGGGTGAGCCCATACATCGGATTACCACTTCTGTCATCTAAAACCATATATTAAACAATAATGAATATAAAGATGCTCAAAAGTCCCTATGATAGAATGCAACTATGTGTGTACACACACACACATGCAAAGCTTATCTAAGTGAAGGTCTTATGTCTATTTTTAGCATAAAAGTAATTTGTCAAATATACTAATTTAATAGATTCCAAACCTATGACTTAGTCATTTTTATATTAATGCCAATGTTCATTTTGAATCAAGTGTATCAGGAGAGTGAAATCCCTCTGCTTTCATATCCATTATTGTGAGAGTGAGATCCATCTGCTTTCACATCTATTATTGTGAGAGCGAAATCCCTCCCCTTTCACTTCCATTACTATGACAGCGAATCCATCCGCTTTTACTTCTATTTTTAGTTGGTTATCACAATCATTACCAATTTATTGTTTATTTATAAAAATTATGCAAGTTTAGTGTTTCTACACTTTTGCCCATATCCAAGGGCACAACTATTCGAATAGATTTTTAACACTCTGTAGAGGTTGCACAGTTTTATCCACAAGATATAATTAACTAATAATGTCGATCACTACACGCTTTCGTAGGCGTATGACTGAGAAAATCATAACAAGCCTTTTATGATGCTTAGCTACAATGCTTACTCCTATTCCAAGGTAGAGTTCTCAACACTAGCGACAATGACCACTCCCTTTTCGGGTCATACCTCACCCCTAAAATGTTCCCATCCTAAGCTACATTTTCAATAAGGGACCAAGTTGTTAGCAAGTCTATAGCTCTTCTTGACAAAATCCGCATGGGCAGTGACCATTACAGGTCACTCCCACCAATCACATCATAAATCTGTATACTAATCCAAGAGCATTGGATTCACACCGAAGCTAAATAAAATAGTGGGATAGGTCTGTTCCATAATCAAATTTGTGGTTGCACAATTTGTGTGTAGAAAAGATGAGCACAAGAATTCGGTCCTTAAATGACTCATGCGAGACCAACCGCAAACTCTCCCATTTCAAAACTTAACTCTCGTTCATGATGGCCAACGTAGCTCTTTTGTTTGAATTGGGCTACCTTAAGGTTCTTTTGGACTAGGCGACCTTGTTCCTCCGCCTTCATTAACATGGCTGGTCCAATGATTGTTGGTTCTCCTGTCTCTGACCATAGGAGGGGTGTTCTATATTTGTGTCCATAGAGTGTCTCGAATGGTGACATTTCTAAACTGGCTTGTAGCTATTGTTATAAACAAATTTTGCATAAGGCAAACTCTTTTCCCAATTAGTGCTGAACGTGAGTGCACAAGCACGTAGCATGTCCTCAAGAATCTAATTAGTCCATTCCGTTTGTCCATTTGTCTAAGAATGATATGAAATGCTAACAGCTAGGTGGGTTCCTAGGGTTTGATGGGGACTGGCCCAAAAACGCAAGGTGAACTGGGTTCCTCGATTTGATGCAATTCTCTTTGGGACTCCATGTAGGGGAACTATGTGAAGTATGTATAGTTCGGATAACTTGTCTCTAAGTGGTTCTAACTAGGATGAAGTGGACTACTTTTGTTAACATATCCACTGTAACCCATATAGAATCATATCATATCTTTGTCTTGGACAGACCAGTGATAAAGTCCATGCCTATCTCCTCCTATTTCCATTCTAGAACTTGTAATGGTTGGAGTAGCTTGCGGGCCTTTGGTGTTCAGTCTTAACTTGATGGCATATGTCGCACATGGCTACATACTCGGCCACCTCCTCTTTAATTCTAGGCCATCAGTATCTTTTCTTCAGATCCTATTACATCATGGTACCTCCAGGGTGAATCAAATAAGCATATTTGTGTGCCTCTTTGAGAATCAAGGTGACCACTCCCTTCCCAGGTTATGCCTCACCCCTAGAATGTTCCCATTCGCAGACTATGTTTTCAATGAGAGACCTTATTGTTAGAGAGTCTACGGCCCTTCTCGACAAAATTCACAAGGACAGTGACGGTTAAGGGTGACTCCCACCAATCACAATAGAAATCCAGAAATCTGCATACCAATATTTGCACAACATTCACACCGGAGCTAAGCAAATTAGTAGACCAAATCTGTCCCATAATCAAACTTGTGGTTGCTCAATTTATGTGTGAAAAAGATGAGCACAAGAATTCGGTTCTTAAACGACTCAAGCAAGACCAACCACAAACCCAAAAGCATTTTAACAAATTACCCATAACAAGTATGCTTGTATATTTGAAAGCAAAATATGGCATGTAAAAGCTAGATGCAATATGATCAATTATGAGTACTTGCTTTGATCAAATATGGCTAAGGTGGAATTTTGTTCATCATCCATCGGGGGTGTCCGAAGCATCGAAGTCTAGGCATGCAAAATCGCCTACATTCAATCAAAAATCCAAGAAAAAAATTCAAATGAATTTCAAAAATTATTATTTTGGTACTGTTGGAAAGGTTTTGAATTTAGAAATAAAAATAATTGGATTTAGATTTGAAATGAAGAAGTTATGGCCTTTCAAAGTTTAAACTAAAATGAAATTCATACAATTCTCACAGGTGGGGCCATCTAGATTTTCTTTCCATTTTTGAATTGTTTTTCTGAAGAGAAAGTTTCAGTGGCTGACAAGTGGGGTCGACTGAGGATTTTATTTTCTAATTATTTTCCTTATGGAAATCTTTGAGGGGCTGACAGGTGGGGTCCAGGGGTTTTATTTAAGTTCTCTACTTATTTTACTTTTGGAAAAGGGTGAGGCTGACGTGGGGTCATGACTCATATAGACTTGGTTCATACGGCCATTTATCGAGAGGTGGGGTCCACTAGTCACTGACAGTGGTCCATAGGATGGGTTTATATGATGAGTCAAGGGATATGAGGCTTGGATGTCAGTGAGTCACAATTTAAATCCTAGGTTAATTAAAAATCTCTAATCTCTAGGGCTCACATGTCTACTAATTTTAAACACGTCATTAATAGTAGCTAATTCATCGGTTTAATTGATGACTTGAGACCCACTTGCCAGTGGCTCCCAGTCATCTTTTTCCTTGGGGTATGGTGAGCAACATGGTAACTAAGCTAGTCCAAGGCATTTGCTTTACTTTGAATGGCATGGGAACGGAAGGGCTTATCGAAAGACGGTGTGGAGGGGGAGATTGACGGTGGCAGTGTCAATGGGGAGGATGGCGCATGTCACGGGTCTTGGGTTCGGCGCTCCTAGGGCAAACAAGCATGAGGGGGTGAGCATCGGGTATATGAAGACGAGGCAAACTCGAGAAGCACAACGACGTTGGTGGGGACTCATGGGAGTGGGGCAATTTGGCGATGGAAGCCGGTGGTGGAGTTGAAGACAGAGGCTTGATTGGCATCAACCAAAGGTGAAGAGAGGGGGAGAGTTCGTGAAAAGGAAGAGTGAGGGGAGGTACGCTCGGTGGCTCAGTCGGCCATATTTTTATAGAGGGGAGGAGGGAAAAAGAGCTCGAGCACCATGAATGGCCTTGGGCGCTAAGTGAGAGAGAGCCTGAGAGAGTGAGAGAGAGGCCAACTAGTGACAGGACTACCTCGCAGCGATGAGACAATGTCGTGGCGCACTTGGCTTGAGGCACAGAGCTTTCATTCCTCATTTGCACATGAATACATATGAGAAGATGAGGTTGGATGCACGCACGAGGAACAAAGATGGAAAGAAGAAGAACAATGCGCTGACGGGTAGGACTAGGCTCACTGGTCGATGGCGTGGGATAGAGATGTAGCAAGCTGCGTGTAGCACCCTAAAAATAGGAAGGAATTACAATGTTGCAAAAATCCATCAAGGATCTTAATTAGCATTAAACTCATTCAATCACCTTCCTATCCTGAGTTTGAGAGGCTATTTAAGAGCACATTATTTCACCATGCACATATCCCCCTTTTCTCTCAAATAGGTATACCCCTCTCTCTCCCATCTTTATCTATCTCTCTCCCTTTCTCTCTAGGGCTCGCGCAAGGCTATGGCCGGCGGCGGCAGCGTCACCAGTGGCAGGCGGCGATGGTGGCGCAGCCACATAGCCGGTGGCATGGGCGGCTCGACGGTGGCAGCTGACAGAGGTGGCGCGGTTGTGTGGCATGGGTGGTGCGCGGGTGACTCGGCGGTGACAGTGCAGGCGACAGGTGACGACGACGGTGGTGACCGGAGTGGCCGGGTGGCCGACTTTCACGGTCACATGATTCGGTCGGCTGGGTACGCAGCTGAGTCATGTTTCATACGGTGTTTTGTAGGTTTGTGCAACGGGATGTGGTTTGTATGGCCGAACAGTGAGTTATGCGGGCGAATAGCTATGCGCACGACGAAGACTTAGCAAACACAATCTTTTCCGGCCGAATGCACTTCTTTCCATCTTTCCACAAGTTTATCTTAGCCCTGATATGTTTCATCTCTGTTCCACCTTATAGGTTCGCATACAGCCTTTGAGGGAACGTTCGAACAGTTGCGCACCTCTGATCCTTCATACAACGAGTCCGTCGAATGTGCTTAAGGCAAGTACTCGCGGTCGTGAACCTCTCCATTCCGCATATCACATCTTCCATGATTAATATCACAACTGCCATTGAGTACAATTATCATATTACTAATGTTTGCCTGATTATAGACTTCTAATATTGTATTGATACCATGATGTTCTAGGTTATATTGTTTTATATGCTTTTAGGTTTATTAGAATCCTTAGTTGATTCTAGAATTCATGCTTTTAATCAGTGTTTTAGAATTCATGCTTAAATCATTAATGGGGGTAGCATATTAATATGTTTTAAATTTAGGTTTAAACCATTAGCAATCTTTTAACATTAGGGATGCTATGTTTATTTTTTCTGATATCATGATCCATTATTCGTATGATTTCATATGTGAGTCATGACTAATATATATAATACCAGTTAATCTAACTAATAATCACGAAATAAAACTTGGATGGTTGCCAACACTTGTGTAAGATATATTATAACACCCCTGTTATAATAATTTGTAGATCACTATCACCATTTTATCATTCCATATTGCCTTCATATCAGGAATTATGCTTCTCTATTTTCAACCTTAGCAAATCATTTCACTTATCATAACCTTAGCTTAGCCTTCCCATAGTTTTCTTAAATTTATACCATATATGTAACACCTTAAGATCCAAACCGGCTTAAACCTAACCCAATTATGGATAAGCCACGCACACATAACAATCTGCTTGCGCTTTCATCCTCGTTTCACGCAAAACGATTAATCAGAGGTTATTACCAATGGTGCCTATGGGTTTATATGTTGGTACTTCTCATACTAAACTAGTAAGGTGTGACTAATCCATATTCTTATATGTACACACACGTGGCCCATCATGGGCCTAATTTCACATGGGCTAGGGTGTCATATACACTCCCTCAAAGAACCTGTCGTTCTCATCGATTCAACATATCCACACTGGGCAAATGATCAGGACATCCCCCTCTTGGTACACGTCCGTGCGTCCAGTGCTGGTACATATACTATGCTGTGTGTCCCCTCTCAGCCCACACGCGCCATGCATCATATGCTCACGCTCCTGTCCCGTACACGTCTGTGTAACCGCAAGGGTCGGCTCTGATACTATTTGTAACGCTCTAGGATCCAAATTGGTTTAGGCCCAACCCTATTTTGGATAAGCCACGCACACGTAACAATCTGCTTGCACTTTCGTTCTCGCTTCGCGTAAAATAGTTAATCAGATATTATTACCAATGGTACCTATGGGTTTATATGTTGGTGTTTCTTATACTAAACTAGTAAGGTGAGACTAATATATATTATCATGTGCACACATACACGTGGGCCTTCATAGGTCTAATTTCACATGGGTCGAGGTGTCACAATATAATTTACTAATAATATAACAGTTATCTGACCTAGAGTTACTTATATATAGGGAAGATTTTCATCCACCTAATAACGTACGAAGGGTCGTACACTTTCGTTACTTAGAATATTACAATTCGTCTGTGGTTATAAAGTCGAGGACAGTGATATGCCTAACTACTCTCGTATAATTGGATATATGGGAAGTAATCGCCGGTGCCATTACCATAACTTGCTAAATAACAATTATCTTTAATTTCACTTTTCCTGTTACCTTTATATCCGATTTTTAAGCAACTGTTTCTGATAACCTAGTTACATTGCGCTCAACCTATGTCAATTACTTGTCTGTTACTCATCTTACTTGCGATCGTTGTTGGGTATTTGCTGAGATTTCTAAATCTCACGTTTGCTCTTTATATTCTTAAGTAAAATGCCAGTAGAGAGATTGCAACATGCATAGGTGATGACGTTCCATATTGGTACCTCATGTTGGTAAGTGACGTGCTACACTGGGCTGGCGTACATGTGGGCCACATGGCGCAAAGCGTACCGGTTGGTTGGGCCACAACGCGAGAAGGAAAAAGGGAGTGGGTTGGGCTGGTAGGTGAGTTTCAGCCAAATGGCCTAGATGGAAAATGGGTTAAGTTTAAACTTTATTTTTGGTTTAAAATTATGTTTGAATTTCTAATTTAAATTTCCAAATAAATTTGCACTCGAATATTTTAGAAAAAATCCCTCAATAGCTAGTTAACTTTTAGAAATTTTGGTTCACATTTTTTGCCAGGGAATTTATTTTTGAAATCTTAAACCTCAACCAAGCTTCAGGAAAAATTTTAAAAATACAGTAAAAAATTTGAAATTCATAGAAATTTGTGCATGTTTATTTTTAAGTCAAAATTGAGCTGTTACAATGACTCTATGACTAACTATATTACCTGTGATTCTATGTATTCATCTTTGAAAAGAGTGTGGTTTTCTGTAATTTATATTAAAAAATCAGCAGCTTCTGTGTTCCATAGTTCAGAACTTCAGATAGGTCATAGGTAGAAGCGGTCTCCATGAGAGAGAGAGATTGGAAGAAGCGGAAGCGACGGTTTCCGGATGGAACGCGGACATACGAGGTAAAGTATTCGTAATCCGTCCAAACGAAAGCCCCAAGATTTTCGTCAAAAAGGGGGAAGCCCATAGATTAATTCATGCATGTTTATTTAGAAGTCAAAATTGGATTGCTACAATGACTATATGACTGACTATATTACCTGTGATTCTATGCATTCTTCTTAGAAAAGAGGGGTGTTCTGTAATTTACATTAAAAAATCAGCAGCTTCTGTGTTCCATAGTTCAGAACTTCAGATAGGTCATAGGTAGAAGAGGTCTCCATGAGAGAGAGATTGGAAGAAGCGGAAGCGACGGTTTCCGGATGGAACGCGGACATATGAGGTAAAGTATTCGTAATCCGTTCAAACCAAAGCCCACAGATTTTCGTCAAAAGGGGGGAGCCCATAGATTAATGGGCTAAGCCTACGTGAATATGTATGGGCCTTTCGGCCGTGGTACGCCTTCTAGTTGGGTTTACGCACTCCTTGACTGGGAAGGTGGAGTCAGAGGAAGCGAGACGCCTCCCTGCCAATCCCCCGCTCCCCAGCTCGGCGGCATGCCGTGCGTCGTGGCGCTCCCGCCGGTTGTGGGCCCCGGCCGCGGGCCATCTCTCACCGCAAAGCTCCGCCGAGGCCGCACCCTTGCATCTGTCCTTTGCCATTGCCGCTGCCGCCGCCGCCACCTCCTCGGTGCATCCTCTGCCGCCGGCCTTCTCCATCTCGTCACCCCTCCGTCCCCCGCCGCCCCACCCACCGACCCCGACGTAAGATCCTTCACGTCCCAGATTAGTCGCGTTGCTATCTGTGAAGACAATTTGATGGCTTCCTAATTATCTCCTCATTTACTTGGTTTGGCTTTGCGCAGGTGATGCTTGAGCGGGTGCACCCGGCGAGGCCGGACTGGTACGAGAAGCTCTATGCCACCGTCTTGGACAAGGGCATGAAGTCGTACGAAGCCGAGGTATATGTTTTGCCCTTATTTTAGTTCCACTGTTTTATCATGCTGAAGCTTGTGACGTGTTAATCGGTTCCAAGAGACAACGCCCACCGTAGGTTTGCGTTTGTATCAGCAATTTGACAGCTTACTAAACTCACCGCACCCAATTTCACAGTGAATTGTTCATAGTGAATGCCGTATGTGACATCTATGACTGTTTACCTATCTGAATAAGCTGTATGGTCTGATATTGTGAACTGGTGCTATTGCTGTCGTTACTTGTTAGCGTCCATGATCACCTGACCAGTAATTTACTTTCCTTTTTTCAAAAAAAATCCTATTTTTTCCGGGAGCAGTGATGTGATATTCACGACCTGCTGTGATCTTGCTAGACGTTTCACTTGGTGAAGTTTGCAGGTTGCAGAGTATAAAGCAAAGCTCTTTTCTCAATTTACTGCTGAAGGGAAGAATATTTTGGAGCTTGGTGTTGGAACGGGCCCTAACTTCAAGTACTATGCAAGTGCCGACAGGGTTAGCGTAGTTGCGGTGGATCCGAATAAGCACATGGAGGAGTACGCTAGGGCAGCAGCAGTTTCTGCAGGACTTCGGTCATCAAACTTCACTTTCAGAAGAGGGGTATGGTGCTTTATGGTCGTGGACTATGCTTTCCTGTTATTACGAGAACTGTGTTTGATGCACAATTCTATTTAGGTTGGCGAAGCTTTGCCAGCAGAGGACAATTCAATGGATGCAGTTATTGGCACACTGGTGTTGTGTTCTGTAAAGGACGCTGATATGGCATTAAGAGGTGATAGCTGTTCATCTTTACCATAGTAATTCACTACTTATCTACGTACAAATTGTTGTAAATAATGCGGTTTTAGCATGAATTCAGATTTAATTCCAACATAATCAATAATAATTAAAGTATATTTTCAGTAGCATATAAATGACAAGATTGACATATAAACATGTAAAACTCCCATGTCATTTAAGTAGGACAATATACTCAAAACATAGAGCAAGCATAAGAAAATTGAAAACCAGCATAATGCTAAAGTTTAGATTTGACTGATGCTCTCGGATGTAGAGTTACTCAAGAAAAAATTCTTGGCCTTCTCAATACCATAGTCTATATTTCTTAACAGATTTGATAAGACAACCAGGGTTTAGAAGTTGAGCTCTAAATAATGATATACTAAACTGTCAATAAACTTTTAACCATAATAGATTTTTAATTTACTTTCAGTTAACAGTGGATCACCAATACCGAAATGATCACAAAACAACAGAATGATCAGCCAGCCAACTTGAACAAAACTCAGTGAAAATAGATCACAGAACTCAAGCTCAGCAATAAAGCCTTATGGCCAACCGAAGTGCAGTTAAATAGATACTGAAATGTTAAACATCACAAAACATGCTAAATCAATTTAACTTAGCACAATTGAAAGTAATCAGCTCGAGAGGTTAAAAGTAGATGACAGTAGTAAGCAATGCACTTAGAGCTCAAGTCTAAAATAGATTATCAAATCAATTTCAGTATTAGACCAACATCCTCATTGAGCATTCACACCCAGTCCCACAACATTTCTTTCCATTTCCTTCCAGTAGAGATATCAAAATATTACTCACAATATGTGACTCTTAATATGAACCGAACTGAAGCAAAGAGATGAACACTGAGATTCTTACAAAGCCGATGGCACTCAAAGCCACCGTGAAGAAACCGGCAAGGCACGCAAATAGCGCTGTCCCAGAAAACTAATTGTCTCGTTGTGTCGCGAATCTAAGACATGGTTGAAGGAGATACATTGCCAATCTTCGCAAATTTGGACACATCAAAGAACGAAGCCGAGGTACAGGAGTATGCCGCACAAGACCAACAAAGATGCTCCGGCCAAGAGCATCGCAAAACTCCACACTCTTCTCTCCAAAATCAATCGTAGTTAGTTGGATTCGAATATCAAAAAGCCAAATCCCCAATCCTTCGCACAGTCAGTCCTCAAGAAGTGACGGCGCAAGAAACCACTTAGGATATGCCCAAAGAAGAGGAATCTAGATCTTGCTGCTGTCCATGCTGGAGAAGAACACGGTGCAATAGTAGGTCTACAACTCAAATCAATCAGAAAAGATAATGAAGAACTAGAGAGAATTCACCCATCTTCTCCTCAAAGGAGGAGAGGGGGCCGGCATTTAAAGCGCCTGGGCCGTTAGCGCCTCCAGTGCCGCCACCGTCGTCGCCCAGGAGCTCAGCCAAGTCGAGCCGAGAAAGGCGGTCAAGCCCAAAGACCACCACCAACACGCATACGGGATAGGGCTGGAGACTTAGTCTCCAGCCTTATCTCTTCCCTTGTCCCACCGACAGGTGGGACCCACTTCCCCTTTTTTTCTTTTCCTCAAAATGGTAAGTTACCAAAAGGCCCTCAGAAACACAACACAAATGCCCTTTAGTCTCAATGTGTGAAAGCTTTATGTCATATGAAAACTTCAGATATGTCAATAAGGCAACAATAAAATAGTCACTGTTCTTTGCTTAGGATTATATACAGTCACTGATTTTGGAACAGTGTGTACATTACTGAATAATGTACGGCATTGCTTGTCCATATAGATATAGATTTGAGATTACAAAATACACTTTGGTGCAGCCATGTTTATGCTCCGTACTCCTTGTCCTGTATCTATCTATCTATCTATCTAGCATATGCATTCGGCTAGTTCTTCGTATTATGTGAAACTACTGACCCTAGATGTCACCCAAGTTCAGGTTATTGCCTCCACCAAACTTGAGTTTACCATTGGTGCGTAGGTGCGTTCCTGCCTGTGCCAACTGATGTCAGACTTGTGTTAGTATGTGAATCTTTCCTTTCATTTTCACTTAACCTTAACAAACATCTCATAAATGTTAACATGGTCATTTTGTCCTTCCTTTCCTTTTGGCCTTACTTCGACAGCACACATAATCCGGATTAAATTTAAACCATCTCTTTCTAGCTGAACAATTCGAGCCATTTAATTGCGCAGAAATAAAGAGAGTCCTAAAGCCTGGTGGTCTCTACCTATTCGTCGAGCATGTTGCCGCACCAGGTACCTTCAGCTATTCACCATCATCTGTTATACCTGATGGCTGATGGTTCTCTTCCACTAAAGACTTCTGTTGCTGTACATTCTTGATATCGTGCTCTTTTTGTCCGTGTGGTAGATGGTTCCTTCCTCCGATTCGTGCAAGGTGCCCTGGATCCTCTGCAGCAATTCGTCTCCGACGGGTGCCACCTCACCAGGAAAACTGCCGAAAACATCGGGGAAGCAGGGTTCTCGAGCATGAGCCTGGACATGGCGCGCCTGTCAGCTGCTTATTTCGTTAACCCCCATATTTATGGAGTAGCATGTAAATGACATGTTCTGCTGTCTTTTGACATGTTCTGCTGTCTTTGATATCTTCCTCCTGTATAGAAGCTACTTGTGAGTTGTAATTGAATGGCATTGGCAGACTGCTGGTGCTGCTCCTGTTAGGCTTCCCAGCAGTGACGAAGTCAGAAATGAAATTGAGGGTGAGCTAAACTATTTTTAGATCTAAACTAAGTTGACACAAATTTAGTCTTTTACTCTTATGAAATTTCAAATTCGTACAGAAATTACACAATTGGATAGAGACAAGCAATGAAAAACAGAGAAATATAAAATAGTTACCTCGATAATAGAAAGTATATATCTAAAAATATATAATTATTCTGCCATGAGTGCGAAGTAGCAATAAGTCATCTACGTATAAAACATATCAAAATTAATGATATAATAAAAAATTGTGAATATCAATGAAAATTTATATCATATAAAACATACTAAAATTAAGTTAATTTGAATCATGAGACAATTTTGAATCACAGGGCAAATGCTTCTACATGGTTTCATGCCTTAGAAGCGGTTTATGATTTTATCATCATCACTACTTCAAAAGATCTCTTACTTGGTGTAGCACACCATTAATTCATTGAACCACTCATCCCTTACCTTATTACATAAATTTATTTTGATAATATTCATTGCCGAAAATATTCTCTCAACAAATGCCGTTGCCATCGGAAGCATCAATGTCAACTCATTGAATCGATGATTCATCTCATTCATAATTGCATCAATAGCAACATTGAAAATGTCAACTTTGTAATAATGATGTTAAGTCACTTTATGCTTTCGACGAACTGATTTACCCATAACTCAAATAAGATCTTGCATATTTAGCACATCAATCTCATATGTTTTATTAAAAACTTTTGACTTGTTGAATAATAGCTCCTATCCATTGTCTCTCATATCTTGAAAGTGTTGTTTCACATCCTATAACAAGTCCATAACTTCAACAATATCTTGATGCTTCCTTTGCAAAGTAAGTGATAGTTCATTTATAATACTCAACATGATTATTAATAAATGCATTATGAATACAATTTCAAAGCACTCCATCTTTTTTAACAAATTTGTTGCTCCACTATGAATTGAGTTTTGACAAATATATTCACTTACAAACTCAAACACATCCACTACTGCCTTCCGTATTTGGTATATGCGAAGCAAGGTTTTGAGATGTGAGCCCCACCAAGTATCTCCAGGCCTAGCAAGTCTAGTTTCCTGATGCAGTCCTGTCCCAGCTGAAATCAAACCATTATCTAGCTTCTTTAACAAGACCCCATGATGTCTTTTTCATCAACGCACCTTTTTTTTACAAGATGAACTCACAGCAATCACTATCAGGGGAGCATAGTTAAAGAAATCTGCAATAGATATGCTACAACTTGTCACAGTGACAACTACCAACTGTAATTAGTGGGCAAAGTAAGGAACATAGAAAACATTTGGATTATCATCTCAAATAAGTTTTTGCAATCCATTAAATTTACCTCTCATATTTGAAGCTCCATTATAGCCCTACCCACACAGCCTTGAAATAGAAAAGCCATGTCGAGTAAGCAATACAATAAAAACCTCTTTCCATGCTGCAGATGTACAATTTACGATATGCTCATTAGTAAGAAACATTTCCATCACTTTCCCTTGATTGTTCACAAATCTGCATAAATGATATGTTGTAAAATGTAAAGGTGGAACAAAATAACAATGTATAAATGATGTAGAACTATAACTAACCTCACAATCACCGCCATTTGCTCCTTTATTGATACATCTCTGGACTCATCAATAATGATTGTAAAATTTTTTATCTCAAATTTCACTCTTAATCACTTATGTGATCTCTTGTACACAACATTTAGAAAACTCTTTTTGAATATCAGGAGAAATCATAATTGCATGCCTTGGAGCTGTATCAAATGTCATAACTCTTTGAAATTCCCCTTGTTGATGGAAGTAGAGAATTCATCATATCCTCGAAAAGCTTCACCTTAAGGTATAAGATATCTTGCACAATTTAAAAATGTAGTTAAACGAATTTTGTATGCAATTTCAGCCTCTTTACTATAAGTATTGATTTTGCTAGACACACTTGACATTTGATTCTTGAAGTTGTCGCAAAGACCTATTGCAATATGGTAAAAACTATTTTTACCATCAACATATTTATTAAAAGCATATAAAGCAATCTTCCAACGAGAGAACTCAACCTTTGTAAATACATCATTTCCAAATATATTGGATTGTGCCAGTTTCTTAAAAACAAAACAATAGAAACATTATGTGGTATCCTTTTCTACATTATATTTCAACCAATCAAACTTATTATACCATGATTCTTGAAAGAACCGTGACTATTTGCCATCCAATGTCAGTGAAAATGAATATCCAATTACTCGAGTAGGGCCATTCAATAAATGTGCACTTCTCGCTTGATTTCTAATTTCGTTAACATAATCTTCAATTGGAATGCGAAGCGCCGGATCAGCAATAATTTCATTTGGATTAAATTCTAGTAAAAGTTTCTTTAATTGAGCTGTACTCTTGTCGGTTGGACGAGAACTACTTGAATTGCTTACGAAATAGTTATACAAAGTTCGTTTCTCCATTATAGAAAAATCTATAAATAAATTATTAATTTCTGTCAATACAAAGCTATAAATATATGAATTAATTATAAGGACTAAACTATCTATATACACTGTCTATAATCTAAACTCTAAAATACTGAATCTACAAAGCCCACACTCGTCAATGGCGGCTTGGCCCTCGCCACCCCGGTTCGTCTCCCCTGCACCAGCTTGGCCCCCTTTGCCGCCCTGGTTCAGCTCCCCCCGCAGCCTTGCCCCCTAGATCAGCCTCCCCTCGCCCGGCTCGTCGCCAGATCAACCTCCCCCCTTCTGCACGTGCCCTCGCCCGGTCGTCCAGCTCCCATTTGTGTTGTGTTGTGCGTCGGCACGTCTCTCCTCTGGAAATCCAATTGCTATTGCTAGGTTTGTTAGTTGGAGTTGGTCTGACCGGCGAGATAAATTTGTTGAGCCTCTTAAGGGTCGTGAGTTGACCACTTGACTAGTTTTTTTATTTTTCTTTGCAGCTGGTTCTCTCCATGGGTCGATGTCGTCGGTCTTACTGATCGTCGACCGTCGGGGTGGGGGGGTCTTGCCACCGATGGAGGTGAGACTCAAGCCCTACTATGCCCCCCTTGGCTTCGCCCCTACTTCCTAGGCTGATTTCTTCAGATCTAAGAAGTTGAAATGGGCCTCGGGAGTGGCCAGGAGAGTCTGGGCAGTTTGGGCTTCGGAGTGAGGATGCACGGTGGCCTGGGTGGGGGTTAAAAATCATTAATCTTTTACAATGTTGGGATTTGTAGTCCGGCTTGATTTGTTCGAATAAGAGTAAATTTTGAAAAAACACACCAACTTTGGTGAAGCTATTATAAAACTATACTTTTAAGCAATAATTTCACATGATTATACTTTTTTTCATATAACATTTCACAAAACCATATTTTCAAGTATTACCATCATATCCAACAGGTCGGATTTATTTATCGGTCTCGCAGCTCTTTCCATATTAGTAAATAGAAACGAGATAAGCTTACGAGACTGATAAGTGGGTCTAGCTCATTGGTTACTTAAAAGTGTGGCTTTGTAAAATGTTATGAGTGTGATTTATAAAAAGGTTTACCAAAGTAGTGTTGTTCTCTTGAATTTACTCCTCCATTTATAATTGGTGAACGGTAAAGGGAGAGAAGGACGGCACTACTCTGTGCGCGCGCGCGCGCGCGCATCACAACTCACAAGCCTGCCTTAGCAGTGGCACACTGTCACAGGCTCGCCCACGGCATTCACTCCAACGAAGGCATGGCCGGTGCACGAGCCGCAGAGGAGGTGACTCGGCGAGGGCCCTGCCCCTGCAGCCTCCTCACACAGCGTAGGATGGACACTCGCACGTTTCTCTGCGTCGACCAGGCGACACGCGTCGTTTCGTATCCCTTCCCATGGAGGCACTACATGTGCGTCGCAGCGAGCGATGGCTTCGCCTGGACCGGCGGTTGCGCTGGTGCCTCGCGTCAATACTCTGTATCCACTGCACGCTTGTGATGCCGCGGGGCTCACGCTCGGCTCGATCGATCGCTCACGGGCACCACTCCCGTTTCTGCAAAAGGACAAGGTACCCTTATTTACTGCTTTGAGAAAACTGTAGCTCTGGAATTTGTAGGGTCGCACCATTTCACATTTTGAAATTGTATTTTACCTTCTTTAACTCTGAACTTTGAACTTATAGAGTAATATCACTCTACTTATTGAATTCGTGTTTTACTTTCTCCGCACCTTAAATTTGTAGGGTTACTCTCTCAGCTTCTGAACTTGTGTCTGTTTGCACTGTAGATCTATTGGGTTGTTTGCTAACAGAAAATGCTGAGATGGTATATCACATGACTGATGTTGTAGGTCGGGCTTGTCGTATGGGCTCTGTGTCGGCTCGACATTGTGCCCTTTTCTCCCTTGCAGCGCTGTAGAGTAGGGGATGAAGGGTATGGGGCAACAACGGATATGGCGGTGGGGAGAAGCACACCGATGGCGCTCTACAACGAAAGGGGCGACTGAAGGAGATGGATTTCAGTTTCAGTGTAATGCGGCACACCTTGTGATGCGAATAGCTTGGTGCGAGGATGATTGGGATGGCAATTCCCTGGGAGCCGAGAGGGGAGAGGCGGCGCAGCTCAACACCAATGCCTTATCCAACGAGTTTCGACGAAGAAAGTGGTACTAATAGGACCGTAATGAAGTAAAGAAGATAATGGTATTATCAATTTTAGGAGATGAATTGCAATAACAGTGAATTTATGAGGTTTATCATCGTGGTTTGGAGCAATGGCGACTGATCGTTAGATTAGGGACGAGGAAAGGGTACAACAGCGTTGTGGCAAGACGAAAAAGGTGGAAGAAGTGGCAAACAAATTAAGATGGTGTTCTCAGACGTTATTTTATCGTCTTTCTCGTTGCCATTGACCTCACCGATGTTGTCCCTATGGAGCCTCCTCGAGCCAATCTTTCTATGCACGACTTTGTAGGCACTGAGAACACGCTACGTGCATAGCACATCAAAGCCCTGACATGACAATTCACTATTGCCCCGTGTGCTTCCATCCCCTGGTCTGCCACGCTGTAAGCTAGAAGAGGGCACTATACCGACTCGACATTATACTCACGCTATTGAGTCCGACCCTATAATATTAATAATGTACTATGCTATCTCAATGTTTTCTGTTAGCAGACGACCCAATGAACCTGCGGTGTAAGCGGACACAAGTTCAGTGGGATGAAAAAGTAAAATATAAGTTTACTAGGTAAACGGTACAACATTATAAGTTCAGAGGGCTGAGAAAATAAAATGCAAGTTTATAGGGGTAAAGTGGCACACCAAGTTCAGTGGGTTGAGAAAATAAAATACAAAATTAAGGAGGTAAAATAGCATAATACTACACATTTAAAGAGTTACAGTGTAATTTTCTTTATCTTTTCTTTTAAAAATAGGGTCTACATGGAACTTTGAAATTTTACAGAAATCAATTTTTTTTGTAGAAACATAATTTTTAAATTTCCGATAGGTCCTAAAAAACTTCATTCGCGTTCGAAACAAGGCCTCACTCACACGACGTGAGGTCGAACGTGTAAAATACCAGTAGCGATCCGCAAAAGATCTAGCGGTACATGATGAGTCCTGGCACGAGCGACACGTCTCTGTTAGGAAGACGACTGAAAGGAGGAGAAAGGAAACAAGACCGACTGCCTACAGCCTACTGGGTTGGGTTTTGATCCCCGTTATCTGCTCCTATTTTGTGGGCGAATCCTTCTCTGGTGCTCTGCGTTACGTTTTACACCCATCAGGATCTGGTTGGAGGAATCTGTGTGCGTTGGACAAACGATCCTTTAGCTCAGAAGTTGGCATGTAATGGTGATGGCCAGAGCGAGCATGTGCTCCTTCATTGCTAGTTTGCTACTGCTGCTGCTGTTGCTTGCAGCGTCTGACAGGTTGGGGGCACGCGCCGTCTGTGACAGACAGTTGGGAGTTACTGAGGTGTAGAGCAATGCCAGTGCTATACTGCTAAAAACGAAATGACAGAAAACATTGCTGTCCAAGCTATTGCTAAATACTCCTACACTTGTAGGAGTAGCAGAACAGCAGAACACTCCTACACCTAAAGATTGTTTTAGCTTTTTGAAAACTTTTTTCAAAATATTGTAATTTTAATCGATATAAATAAAGTCGCTACAATGTGCATTACAGTCAACTAATAAATCCTACTTTGAAAAGACACTATATTTGAAATCTAGATATTATAGAAAACTATTTACTATAGAAAAAACAGCTTTTAAAAGCTAACACGAACATGGTCTATAATCTGATGATATAATAATTTTTATTTTATTTTATTTTTTCTAAATAATTTAGAAAAAACTAATGTCAACCACACGCATAGACCGTGGCTTAAAATTCGTTTGGAGCAGTCCCTTGTGGTGCCTATTCGTACAAAGGCAAATTAAAGCCCGCACCAACCGATTTGTAATGGTTCCACACTTCCGAGCGATGAGCCAACAGCAGCAGCCCACGGTGCCTTTGGCTCAGCGCAGCCTTGTTTGGATTCTCGTACCCTGAGTACGCACATGGCCTGTTTGCTCGACTGCTCAGCAGCCCCTTCATCGGTCTTCAGCCCCAGCCTCTAGTAACTTGGCGTCTCTCAGGTTTTTGTTATCTGGTTTCCTATTTAAGGCTCCCAAACAGAAATACTGCTACTGTAGTATGTAGACTGTAACTGTACAGTTTTGGCCAAAACAAACCTCTGTAGCCAACAAAATAACACGTATCTCTTACTACTAGTGAGTACCGACAAATGCATTGCTACAATGTGTAATATATCATTTGTTATAGTTTTTGAAAGGATTTACCATTTGTTACAAGTCATAAGAGCAAAGCGTAGTAGTACACTTTGCAGAAGCGTCAATACAAGGCTATGTGGTCCATTGGAAAAGCAACGGCCCATGAGGCCGTAATGAGTTGGACCGGAGAAGTGTACAGTTACGGTTAGGTCTGCGGCTCTGATCCCGGGAGAGGTACATTAAACGTGAGGACTCGGTTGGCTAGCTTTAGACTGTGCTTAAAACATTTAAAGTTAATTTGTATTTCTGATTTTTGTTTTTTTACTATTTAGTATTTTTTAGATTATTTTAGATTTTTTTGCTTTTTTATATTCCTTTGTATTATCCATAATAGGCTAATATGTTTTTAATTATGTCAAATAAGCCAACTCAGTTACAGTAAAAAAAACCAGTTACAGTAAAAAATCATAAGTCAACGCTAAACTGAGCGCTACTTTACCATTCTGCAAAGCCTCGAGTGTCTTATATATATATATATATATATATACACACACACACACACACACACATACACACATATTTTGTAGAAAAGTGTGAGTCCAAATTCTATGGGGGTACTAATAAATCTATAATTTATTTAACGATTTCTGCTTAAGTCATAGCACGTGTTCACGTGTATGAGCGTGGTGCATAGTTTGAGTGTGATGTATGTAAGTGTGCGTTCTTCGTTGTAATTAAAAAAAATATAGTAATTTTTATTAGAACAATTAAATAAGCCTAATACTGTAGTTACGCCGTGATGGAATGGCCTGATTTCATTTCGACATAAGGCACATGATTTGTTCAAACAAAACACAGTCCAGTAACTACTCTCCCTGGTGATGATCAAATCCATCAGAGTATAGCTCTGTTTTTTGGTTTGTGGATGAGACACTGAAGATGCACACGATTTTAGGTGGTGCTTATTAGAGTTTAAGCTTTTAGTTTCTAGTTTTTTAATTTTATTTTTTCTGGCTTTTTGTTTGTTGATTTTTATTTTTTGTATTATCTATACTCATATAGACTTTTTTCTATTTTTTAAATTTAATTACGCTTAAAAACTATTAGTAGCTATGGTGTAAAAAGGTTACTTAGGTAAGAAAAGTTAAAAGCTCAAGCTTTAAAAATCCAAATGAGAACTCTTTTAAATTTAAAAAGTTATTTAGAGAAGCTATTTTAAAAATATTTTTATTTATTTTGATTTTTGAGCAAACCAACAACGAAAAGACGCAGACCATGAGTAAACGTCGTCGTGAAATCCGTTAGGGTACTCTGTACATGGGTCAAAGATGGCACGGAAACCTTTTACGTAAAATATTTCTCCTTGCTACAACCCTGGAGCTGACAGCTTCCGTTAGAATATTAAGGTTTCTGTTCTCAAGCAAACGGTAGAGCTATCTATGAGCTTTGCTACCGCTCGTTTTAGTTTTTTTTTCACTTCAGTTTCTAGTTTTAGTTTTTTTTACTATTCAGTAATTCATCTTTTTCGGAATTTTTTTAGATTTTTTTGGGCATTTTTGCATTTTTTCCGTATTCCTTTGCATTATCTGTGATGGACTAACATATTTTTTCTATTTTTTAAATTTAATTATGCCTAAAAAGTCAAATCAGCTACAGTAAAAAAACAAGCTACAGTGAAATTTCAGTCAAAAGCTAGAAACCATCGCTAAAACGAACGTTTAAAAACTTCAGTGAAATTTCATGTTGATGCCGCTTTAAAAAACATACTATTTAAAAATTAGTTACTGTAGATAAAACAAACATAAATCGACTGAAAGTCGAAAAAAACCCAGCCATAGTTAAGGGCCAGGTTCTTTTATACTCATGGTTTACGTATGGCGCTATAGCAACTAAATTTTAAACGATGTATCTTTTAGGCGAGATCTACTAGTATACAATATACCGATTTCAATTGTATCGGCCAAAATTACATGCAATTGTCTCCCTCTTCGTAATCTCTCTTGCGAACATTCAGAATTCAAAAATCATAAGCTATAGCCCAAAAAAATCACCTAATTTTGGACACTTGGGTGTAAGTGTGTAACACAAACTGTGGGAATATACCATGGTCATGTTTATATCGATTTCTCAAAACCGTTTTTCTACTTCATATAACTTATATAACTAATATATTCTGAAATGAAGGGAATATCAGGGAGTAAGCAAAATCCGAAGCTAATGGACTACAACACGTTTGGTTTTGAACGATTTCCCACATCATTGCCCCGCATCACACGCAAGCCCGGCAAAACAAACGAAGCCGAAGACCGGGCCACGGGACCAGCAGCGTTGAGTAACTCCCGGAGTCCCCACTTTCAACTTCCAAAGGCGGGCACCGCGCGGCGGCAGCCTCCTCTGCCTGGTTTTTACTCCACCACCGTTCCACACCACCTTTTCTTTGTTTTCGCACTCCCGCCACGCCTCCCAACGCCCCAGAAAACCCGGGGTTGATGCTGCTTTTGCAGGCCGTGCCGTGCCCCACCCGCGTGCGCCCACTGCACTGCACCGCACCGTTTCAAACCGTTCGCTCGATGATGCCTCCGCCCCGCCGCCTCCCTATATCAAAACGCCCACCCCCAATCCACAATCACTCCTCACTCCGCTCCACAAGTCCGCACCACCTCACCCACCCCCACGCTCCCAGACGGCCGCAGACCGCGTCGCTCCGCTCCGCCCCGTGCCAATGGCGCCTCCCCGAGCCGTCCTCCTCGCTGCTGTCTTCATGGCCGCGCTGCTCCCGCTCGCGCTCTCGCGAGGGCAAGGGCTGCGGCAGGGGCAGGGGCACGGCCAGGGCCACGTGCACGCACCGCTAGGGGGCGGCGCCTGGTCCTCCGCGCACGCCACCTTCTACGGCGGGGGTGACGCTTCCGGCACGATGGGTACGTACGCCCGAGACAGCACTGTGCAAAGCATTTACGTTACATATGAGCCGTTAGCGCGTGGTACTTACTGTTTGCGCGCGTTTATGTTTCTGCATGCGTGCAGGAGGGGCGTGTGGGTACGGGAACCTGTACAGCCAGGGCTACGGGACGAACACGGCGGCGCTGAGCACGGCGCTGTTCAACAACGGGCTCAGCTGCGGGGCGTGCTTCGAGGTGCGGTGCGACGCGCCTGGCGGCGGGAGCCACTCATGCCTGCCTGGTTCGGTCGTGGTCACGGCCACCAACTTCTGCCCGCCCAACAACGCGCTCCCATCAGACGACGGCGGCTGGTGCAACCCGCCGCGCGCGCACTTCGACATGTCCCAGCCCGTCTTCCAGCGCATCGCGCTCTACAAGGCCGGCATTGTCCCGGTCTCCTACCGCAGGTCCCTAAAACCAACTCTTCCATGCGTTTCTTGAATGCACTTGTGTTTCCTTGGAACGAGTGACACCACCAATGGGGTGTTTTTGTGTAGGGTGGCATGCAACAAGAAGGGCGGCATTCGTTTCACCATCAACGGTCACTCCTACTTCAACCTTGTGCTCGTCACCAACGTGGGCGGCGCCGGCGACGTGCACGCGGTGGCCGTGAAGTCGGAGCGCTCGCCGGCGTGGCAGTCCCTGTCGCGCAACTGGGGACAGAACTGGCAGAGCAGCGCGCTCCTCGACGGCCAGCCCCTCTCATTCCGCGTCACCGCCGGCGACGGTCGCTCCGTCGTCTCCAACAACGCCGTCCCTCGTGGTTGGTCCTTCGGCCAGACCTTCAGTGGGGTCCAGTTCACCTGAACATGCAGTACTCAAGCGTCGATGTAGCAGTGGTAGCTTGTAGTAGTAGTCGTATCCTCCCAATTGGAGCGTAATGGGAAGTGCCATGGTTTTATGGTTGGTTCTTCTCACGCATTTGTTCTTGGGAAGCAGTAGTAGCTGGTTGTTAGGCCTAGTATTAGCAAGGGCTATGTGCTAGTGTCACACTGCTAGGGATTGGAAGCGGTGGTAAGGCTGGCTTTATTAACCGAGGCTGCCCTGTATCACCCGCCAATTAGCGTCAGCTGGGCCTTTTGGATGGGCTTTCTTGAGGATGTTTTGTGTGGTCCTGCGTGGTTGATTGTAATGGACCTCATTTTGTGGGTGTTAATTTAGGCATCTTGGATGTGCCTGTTCGACTGCTATTCTCTTGTCTTCCAAGTTACTATGTGCATTACTTCCATCAAAGTAACCATATATATGCTTCATTAAAGATGAATTGACGAACATAACATTTGACAAATTGTTCTCTTGTCTTATGCAAGACGGTCTTGGACGAGAGCTCTTCCGGTCTTTCGTCTCTGCATTCTTTATCAGTGTCCTGCGAAATAGAAACTCCAGAGAATAACTCTCTTCTCGAGGCAAATGTGGCCGCGGTGCCGCGCCAACCTCAGGCCTAACGCCGCTGTCGTTTCATTTGATTGGTCCAGGCTTGTAACACGGGAAAGAAGCATCCCACCAAAGCGCCGAGAACATGCTACTTGTGATCGGGCAACTTTAATATTTTGGTTCAGTTCTTTAGCTTATTGTGTATGTATGCTTTCGAACAATCAAATAAAATGGATTTTTGTGTCAAAATGATTTATTAGGATAGTTTTTAAAACGACTTATTGGTATTGATTTATTCATATAAATACTCACATTAAAATTAAAAACATAAACCGCAGCCGTATAACGTTACCTGCAGTAAAAAGGAAAAAAAGAACACACCGTTCTGCTGGGCGAACGTAAAAATTATGGTCGTTCTTGTCTTCTCTCTCCGAGTGGTCCATTCTGAATGGCCTTGCATGAACAAGAAAATAACTGTTTTGCTACGCACATTTTTTTACCGATTCCAGTATACTCTGTTCATTTGCAAATTTCATTTTAGAACACGTCCAGTCAACTTTTTAAAATTTTGACCACTAATGTCTTAAAATATTTAGATTTATCATGTAATTTTGACCACTAATGTCTTAAAGTATTTAGATTTATCATCTGGCCACCAGATTTCGTCATAAAAACTACTTTCAAACCATTATAGAATTTTATTTTTTTAAAAACAAATTATTAGAACAAACAATATGTAAAAATGTTTATTGAATATCGTATCGATATACAAAACGATGAGTAAAAAACAACATATTATTATTATATAAAAATATATAATTAAAAATATCAATTAAAGATGTTTATTAGAGGCCGTGTGTATATACGTATCTAAATTGATAAATAGAAAAGAGGCAGCACTTGGCATCTCAGTATGCCGCCACCATTTTGATACACAACGAGGCCAGTGGATATTCCTGAGCCTCAAGTCATCATGCGTTCACACGCAGACAGGTACAGGAGTGCTCATTTTGAGCTCTTGAAGCTTAATATTCTATTTTTGTACTGTAGCATTTTATACTGTAGATACTAATATCTTTTTAGCGTAATTACTTTTTTTTAAAAATTATATTATTTAGGACAATATATTAAATAAAAACTAAAAAGCCAAAAAAGATAAGACTAACAAATTAGAAATTAAAAGTTAGATCCTGATCGTTTCAGTTTTTTTCAATTTTAACTTTTTTTATTATTCACTAATTCAACTACAGTATTAAAATCATCGCTATTCTGATCACCCGTAAACCGGTGCCTGCGGGTCATCAGGGGCGCTGCCGCACTGCTCGAGAACTCGGGCTCTAAAGTGGAAGCCTCGGAAACAAAGCGGTCAGGAATCTCGTTCGGCTGGATTGCGGTTCTCTAGAACAGTCATTCATTCCGATCTCTGACCGTCAATTTTGACTGGAGACCATCAGCACCAGCGATGCCATCTAGTAACCATTGGATTCTTCTGATGCTGTCCAACAAGCACTCGAGTGTTTGATTAAGGGAACGGGTGCTGTTCCACGAAAAAATCGAGAAAAATAAACATCGTACAGTAGATCCATGCACTATAGCTTTTCCAAAATACTCGTCTCGTCGGTTAAAGAAAGCAAGAACATTGTGGAGATGTTCGAATCGAATCTAGTGGTCGCGACGTGCACGTGACATAGTACTAGATCTTAGTCGTGCACAAATTCGAATCGAACCAATGCTTAATATACGAGCAAGATTTTTTTGCTTATGGCATGTCATTTTCTAGCCAAATTCAGGCACAGCAAAAACTTTGCACGTTTAGACATAAGCCAGGCTTAACAAATGCGGGTTTGCTAATTCACAGGCGACCGTAAATGTAAAAAAAAAATCACAGTCGATTACCTCGCCATTGCAGCCGCGGATCCGACAAGAGACGAGAAAGAATCACGTCGCGGGAGGTGGTTGGGGGCGGAGAGAGGGAAGTCGGAGCAGTGGTGGGAAGAGGCGAGGGAGGCACGAGGATAACCGACAACGATCACGACATCCCTGCCATGGAAAAATGTACTCTTGCAACTGCTAAGCTTAGCATGCGAAGAGACGATGGATCAAGAGGAGAGAGGGAGGCGTTGATTTCTTTCGCCTCCCCTGCTACCCAGCTCACACACGAAAGTAATGGTGATGGGGGTGGTGGCATGCAACGTGCGCGTGTCAGTGGCGACACTGCACTGCAGCCTGCATGCAGCAGGTACGCATGACGGGGTGCCCATGACACTAACTTTACACTGTTTTGAATCTCTGTCTGCCGCGCCCTACTGCACCGTGGACTTGTGGTCTGGGAAGAGGAATGGACGGCTGGCGGTACGTCTGCTTTTTTTTTACTTAACCTTTATTCTCCCATTGGCGCGTGTCTCTTTTTCGTCTTCTGGTGATAAAACCACGCACATTTTTTTGGCCTTGGGTTCAGGTACCTGGAAAAACTAGATCGAAGAGACAAGGCTAAGCTAGCTTACTAGGACACTAGTGATGCCGCCCACTGGTAGTTGAGATTGCCTCAGAGCACAAGGATAAAGCACCTAAAGCTTCAAATGCTCTGCCAGGAGTAAAAATTTTAAGCGGGAAATGGTTCGTGTGCGAGCACCTTCTTCTAGTTCTATAATATTCGATTTAGACCACACGAATTTTTCTATACTAATGCAAGAATCGAACCGTTCTCTACGAAATTCTTGCATTCCAAGTACCAACAAACGGGAACATCCGCGTTTCCTTGGTATAGATGCTTGTGATTTCTCATAGCGATTCACGAATCTGTTTTGGGGACAGAAAATACCACAGAGCATCACAGGGACGTCGAACACGCGCGACGGCCTCCTTGAGATCTTTCATCAGGGACCCAGAGGAGCCGTGCGGCACAGGAGCCGAGGGGGAGGCGTGAGTCGTCGGTCTCGATCTCGAACGGTGCGGCGACCTTTCGTCCCGTATCGTCTGATCTGATGGATGCTTGCCGCCGTTGCCTTGCCTTCTTGGTTCCTGTGCTCATTTTATTTTTTAGTTTTTCTGCTTTTTTTTTACTTTTCTCCTTTCTTTATTTCTTTGAATGGTCTATGGTGATATAATTATTTTTAAAAAATTTTAAATTTAATTACATTAAAAAAAAGCTACCGGCAAATATAATACAAAAGCTAGGAGCTTAAACTTCAAAGCCCAAATGACAGTATCCGAACTTCTCTAGCTATAATCTAAAGTAGCGTTTATTTTGTCTTTTTTAAAGATTTTTTACTGAAACTGCAATGAATGGTTAGCCTTTTCTAAGTTATTTAATTAAAAAAATAAAAAAACTTTTTCTAAGTCATCAAATTAAAAAAATTGAGAAAAAAAGACCGTTACATCACTACGGACATGTAAAGAAAAAAATAGAAAAAAACAGCCAAAAAGGTAAAAAACAAAATTAGAAAGCTAATGTGTTTATTCTAACTTCTGGCTTATGAAAATTAGAACTAATGCCGGAATGAAGGGGGCTAAATCTTATCTCTAACGTAGTTTGTTGTTGTCAGGATGACAGGATCAAAATTGTATCTGGTTGTTCGGCTTTGTAGCGTATCCGGCGACCACCATATAATACCTGCAGCGCCAATCTGACGGTTGGAATAAACATAGTTATATAAAATTAGTATATGTAGAAAATTATAGTTATATAAAATTTAGTTAATATTATATTTATAAAAAATTTAGTCAATATAGTCGTTAGCTTGCGTACTATGTAACCCCTTATTCGATGAACGTCGTGTTGTTTTCCTTATATCATTTATCTAAAATTCTCCTCCATGTATAAATTTCCAGTTGCATCGTAATATCGCTTACCTTCATACTTACCAATCGTTCTATCTCAATCGTCTTCACAAAATTTTTCAAAAAATTCTTTGCAATACAACAGCATACGACAATCACTAAATGTTATTGCGAATCTAACATATTTTGTATCATTTACAATCTACAAAAATCACAAATAGATCAACCGACATTGTCTATCATTTTTTCTAAAAAAAAATACAACTTACAAACAAGATTTGATAAATATAACCTATTTACAACAATTATCATTTAACACTATGCTCGGTCGGCGGGCCAATTGCGCAAAAATTGAGTGCTGGTGGCAATTGCCCAATGATTGGTTAACAGGCTCCAGTCATCTAACGGTTCGACGACTAGATATCATTCTTGTAAAAAAATTTAGATACAAATATATCTCTATAATTTTATATAAAAATAAATTATTTTAAAAAAATTCATATCAGCGTTCAGCAGCACAAGGACAATAAACGGTGTCAACAAGCACAAACAGTAGAGTTTAAAAAAACGAACAGTAGCACAAGTAGCAGATAATGACACCGTAGGCAACTTTATTCTGTTAGCTTGTCAGAAAAACCCAAGCCCCTTCAACTAGCTACACATTGTTTGGGAGGGGACTTCATGGCCTGGCTCAAAACGACTTTAAATTAGTTTCTGTTTTTGATTTTTATTTTTTTTACTATTTAATAATTTGTTTATCATATTTCTTTGTATTATCCATAATAGATTAATGTATTTTTTATTTTTTAAATTTAATTATATTAAATAAATCAACTCAATTACAATAAAAAATAAATCAGTTACAGTAAAATAATTATAAGCAGAAGCTAAACTGAGCGCTAGCCAAGGGCGGATACGTCAGACACACCGCGCTCCCAGCAGGTCTGCACGAGCGCAAGCCCGGGTTTGTGGACGAGCAAGGGGACGGTCGTCACGAGGAAGTCCGGCGCCGGCTGGACGTCGGCGTCGAACATGGCGACGAACTCGCTGCCCTGCAGGTAGCCGTGCCTCACCCCCTCCTTGAGGTTGCCGGCCCTGTCCTTTCGAGTCTCGTACTTTATGTTGATCCCGTACTTGTCGCACTCGCTCTTCACCAGCTCCTGATCGAGATCACAACCAGCAAGATTCGCGTCAACTTTGCTAATTATACTTGTGATCGAATGCAGTGATCATGATTTGGATTTGGAAATGGCAATTATACGGTCTATGTTTTGGTTGGGCCAACCTGGAGACCCAGTTCTCGTACTGTATATTCGCTTGGCAGTGCGTCCAAATAGAGTAAAAACGAGGTGGGCTTGAGGTTTCGATCTCACCTTGATGATGGCGTCGGTGGAGTCGTCGAAAACCTGCATAATCGATCTGCCGGCCATGTGAGCCTGCAAGCCGCCCCTATTGATAACTGGTACACCTGCATTTTTCACAGTTTTGTCAGGTGCTAAGCTAACTTGCTCGTGAACGGCTGGCAAGTAGGACTACTCTTTCATAACGACAAAAGAGACCATTGCACAACTCCTGTAATTTTCAGCCAAGGATCCCTTGTTCTCATGCTAACCAACCACGCATCTCGATAACATGACCCGCGTGTTCAACACTTTAATCCACTTCTCCAGATAACAGAACTATCTATGGCTATTGCTACCTGAAACGATTGCAACGCAAGAATCTGCAAGAGATGCTGAATGTGACAAAGATGGGGATTAGCAATTTATCTATCTGAAGTCTGAACAAACGACAGAGTCCGTTCAGAAGTTCAGAACACTTGATCCTGCAAATGACAAAATTCAGAACAAAGCCATACCTCTTTCTCATTGTACATGGGGATCTGGACAAGAACCATGGGGAAGGCCGTGGAGCCAGCCTCCTCGTGCTGCGCGATGGGGTCGCACCAGTACAGCCTCCCCGGCCGCCGCCGGAGCACCTTCATCATGAAGCTGACCATCCCTAGGAACACCTTCTCCGTGAGCACTATCACCGACATGACCATGCACAGCACCACCGCAGCTCTAAGCAATGGCACGAGAAGCTCGACCCTACCTGCCGCCATGCCTGTATCAACCGCAGGACGGCGGCCACCGTTGGGGAGAAGAAAAGCCGATCATCCGCACGCATGAAAGCATCGCCGACGGCGCGCAACGCGTGGCCACCTACATCGGCGTTCGTGCACGAAAGAGGATGGAGAAATTAAGACACCAGCCATTTGATCAGAAGAAGGAAGGGAATGGAATGTACTCTCTAGACACCACCTTGTGTGAATTGTGTCCCATACTCGTGCATGCTAGTTGCTAACCAGGCTATAGGATCTACATATGAGCAATTTATGCGATATTCACCTCAACGTGTTTGGTACAATTAATTGTAGGAATGCAGATACACTCAGCTAGCAGCCGCAGTGAGAGATATCTCTGGCTCTCTCTGTGGATCTTGGATGGCAATTGTTGGAACGTAGTCGGTGACGGGGGCGCGCGAATCGCGTTAATTGTTTAACGAAGTTTCTATCTTCACCGTTCCGAATACCAATCGACCGGATTGCCACCGTAGTGTCAGTAGAAAGCGTGCGCTTGCGAAGGTAAAGATAAGAAACAGGACAACTTAAATAGACGATGCTAACAAAGATTTTAGTAACATCTTTCTTGTTTATACGACTACTAAATAGGGAGCAATCAACACATGAATATAAAATAATTGCAATAAGCCAACAAGCTCTATATTGCAAACAACTATATTATAAGCTAAGCTCTGAGCTACAAGACCATGGAGGCTCTCTACCACAGCTCACAGATATGCTAAACCAAATGGTGAGCCACAAAAGACTTAACATACATGATTTGTATTAACAGGAGAAACCCGTTCTCCATTTCAAGTAAAAGGAGACATGCCGCATCCTATACAACCTTTAACGTTTTCAAAATATACTCTAACCAAGAATAAATAGAAACATCTTAACAAGAGATTAAATATAACGCTCAATGGGCGACTAAGCTATTATTTCACAAGTACAGTGCAAAAGGATTATTTTCATTCCATGCATGCCGTCAACCCGAATCACCCTTAAAAACAACAAAGCAAGTGCGAGTCTGAAAACTCAACAAGCACATAATAAAATAGTAACATCAATTTAGCAATTCAATCAATTCCATAACTGTAAGTTGTAAATCAATTCTACGATCAGAAAGCGTAATTCAAATCCATGATCAGAATCGTAAATCAAAATCCACAATCGTAAGTCAGTAAATCAAAATCTCAGAATCTTGTATCATTTATCAGATCACATTCATGCAATGCAATGCGATGCGATGCATCTGTAACTGTAGCTTATACCGGTATAGCAGAGTGTCCACTCGTCAATGGATCACTCATTCGCCCCATCCTCTTTCAACGGGGTTTCAACCTCTACTCCTATGGAGTTCCTACCGAAGTAGGCTCTGTTCTTCTATGTATGAGTGCAATGCATAATGCACATGCTTTTAATATTGGTATTTAATCATAAGCCGCACTCATCAGTGTATGATTAGCTCTTAATCATGTACCTCATCTCATAAATACTATAGATTATGGCATGAAAACACGAGTAGCAAACATTAACTACAATTCACTGTTCTACCAAGTACTTGCCTGTTAATCTGGCGGATGATGTGCGGACGGCACCGAACTTGAACCACCACCTGAACAAGCAATACCCACTTCAACTCATCGCTAATGTGATAGATACATGTATGAGCAAACGACATCGTTCTAAAGCATAAACCTAACATAGCCTATTTCTCTCTCACGAGAGACATTCCTGTTGTCCCGGTGCTCAATCAACCTAAGAATTTAGCGATTTTGTTATTTATACTCGCGGATCAGATTTTTATATGTGTAATCTCTCTTCACTCACTATTGCCCCGAACAGATAAGCCAACTACCGTTTCCCTCTTCTAATATCTCTATTCGCTATTCGCCTTCATTATATCTTCAATTAGTTATACTTATTGATCTTACACTAATTTATTTACTACCAATACACACATGGTCTACACGACCAACACACACATGCACTATACCACATACTATTAGTCTTTACTCGCTCTCGATCGCAATTCCAACCCAGAACACAACACCAATCTCACCATCCATGCATTCATACGGCTATACCAATTATTCCTCCCCTCACTATTCACATACGCTAATAGTTGTTTACTCAAAGCAGTTGCTAATTAGTCCAGCAAACATCAATCCTAACACTCGGCATATTACTTATGCGAGAATCAATGAACAGGGAAGGGGAAGGTTTTCGAAGCGTTACCCTGCCCCCGAACAACTGGATCGGCGCTCTACCTATTGTTCCTTGGCCAGATCTGACGAATCTGATGTCGAATCAGGTTTCCCTTCTCTCCCTTTTTTTTCCTCCTTTCCTCCCCCTCTACTTCTTTTCCTTTCCTCCTCTACTTCTTTTCCTTTCTTCTCTCTCTTCCTTTTCCTTCCATGGCTGGCTCTCTCATCTTCTTCTTTCTTCTCTTCCTCCCTTCTTCCCAGTCTGCTGGCTTCCCCCTGCCCTCCCTTTGTCTGGCCAGCCCCTCTCCCCTCATAGATGACTCCTAGCTCTCCCCTTGCCTCCTTGCGTGGCAAGTAGCCGGGCGGAGAAGGGGAGCGACGACGAGCTGTAGGGCTAAGGAAGGAGAGGCACAGGCGAGAGGGCAGCGATGTTGGGGGACGATGACGTGCGTGAGCTAGGGTGGTGCGCAACAACGATAGCCAGCTACGGTGGCACACAAGACACAACCAGGGGAAACACGGGCGACGGTGAGCAGTAGGGGAGGCAAGGCGGCAAGCGATTGCGGGGTCAGCATGATGGATAAAGATGGCAGGGTGCAGTCGGGGAGCGGCAATGCTAGCAGCTTGGCAACAGGGCAGCATAGGGGAGAAGGGGTGACGGCAGGGCGCGCATAGGGAGACAATGGTTGGGTGAGCACGGGGGAGAAGAAGAGCAAATCGGCTTTTGCTTCTCTCCCTCTGGCGTTCTCTCTCTCTCTCTCTTTTTATGTGGCATGACGTGGATCAGGCTGAGCCGAGCCAGCCTAGGTATTACACGCTTCATGAGAGAAAACACCATGTTAGCTTAGAAAAATGGGGCAAAAAACCATATTATCTTAGAAAGTTGGAAACATACAAGGCGGGTTTTTTTTTGTTGCGGCTAATTAGCTTTTAGCCTTAACACAAGCATTTGTGCGAACGAACAGAATACCGATAAGCCGTTTCGAAAAGACTATTCCGATAAGCCATTTTGAAAAGACGATGAAAAGACCATCACGTTTGTTCAGAGAAAACCATAAGCTATAGATCCAGTTCTTTTTAACTTATAACTTTTCCAGAACAAACAAACAGCGTAACTTTTTCGCTGCCTTTTCAAAATGATTTATCATAACAGTTTTTTCAAAATGGTTTATCGATATTCGGTTTGTTTGAATAAATAATCATACTAGAACCAAAAGCTACCAGCCACAGTAAAAGAAAAGAAACCACCCTAAGCTGGAAAGAAGGGGGCATACAATTATACAAACACCGCAACTCCGCCAGTTCTCCATTTTTTTTTCAGTACAATGCGCACCTCCTCACCTCCAACTCAGTAATTTACATAACCGCTAACCTGACCAAATTGATGTAAGCATCACAATTCACTTCCACTGTCGCTCCTCCTGCCGCCCGGTGGCATCGCATGCCCGTTCCTCCGGCGCGCCAGCGATCGTTCGACGCAATGCGCCGCCGCGGCGCATCAGACAGGTGACGAGCCGGCCACAAAAAGGCGCGTCTCGTGCAGAATCGAGAGGCATCAGCATCACCACTGGTACTTGGCCTTGACGAGGACGTCCTCGTAGAGCTCGGCGGCGTGGTCCCAGCTGAGGTCCTGCGACATGCCGCGCGCCTGCAGGCCCCTCCAGCTCTGCTTGTAGTTGCGGTACGTGTTGAGGCAGTGCCCTAGCGCGTCGATCATCCTGTTGGCCTCCGCGCGGTCGAACGTCCACCCCAGCCCCGTGTCGCCGAACGGGTCGAACGGCGCCACCGTGTCCCGGAGGCCTCCGACGGCGTGCACCACGGGCACCGTCCCGTACGCCATGGCGTACAGCTGGTTCAGCCCGCACGGCTCGAACCGTGACGGCATCAGGACGACGTCCGCTCCCGCCGTAATCCGGTGCGCCATCTGCACCGAGAACCCCACCCGCGCGCGCACCTTGTCGTTGTGCTCCGACTCGAACCTCCGCAGCATGTCCTCCAGGTCGGGACGTCCCGTGCCCAGCATCACCAGCTGCACGTCCTGCCCGGCGATCCACGGCATCGCGTCGGCGATGATGTCCACGCCCTTCTGGTGGTCCAGCCGCCCAATGAACCCGATGACCGGCACGTCGTCGCGGACCTGCAGGCCCAGCTGACGCTGCAGGGCCGCCTTGCACTGCCACTTGCCGGTGTCAAGCGTCTCTAGGGTGTAGTTGCTGTAGCCGTCGGACTGCAGGTGCACGTCCACCTCGGGGTTCCATTCACCCATGTCAATGCCGTTCACGATGCCGTCTAGCTTCCAGTCGTCGTGGTTTATTATCTCGTGGAGGCCCCAGCCACCATCCATCGTCTTCAGCTCCCACAGGTAGCCATGGCTGACGGTGACCACCCGGTCTGCCATTTTCAGGCCAGCAGCCAAAACGTTGCTGTGCTCGCCACCGACGGGGTCGTACAGTTTGAAGTGATCGATGTAGTGCTCAGGCAAGTCCATGTTGGAGATGTCATCTACAGGGCCACGACCCTGCAAAGGCAAACATTTAGCTTTTCTTTTTTTAGCTGGAAACATCCTGTTTCTATTAATAGAAACCACAAACTACAAGGTTCGAAGGCAAACATTTAGTATCAAGGTTTGGCAATGGATTATCATGTAGCAAATGCAAACTTACATGAGCAAATCATTCACAGAATGAATCAATATCTGAAGCACATCATTGGTCATTAGCTTTCAAAAGAACCCTACTTGCCTATTCATTTCAAAAGAAATAATTGATGTGTGAAAGTAAATAAACATCTTCTATATCAAGGGAAAAAAAGTTTCTAGATTATATGGAGACATTACTGTAGGGTTTTGATTACCACTTTTTTTTTGTTTGGGGGGGGGGGGGGTGGGTCTCATCTGACCAATTTTCATGACTATCGGAAAATTGCGGCAAAATGCAACTGAAAAAACTGAAATTCAAGTTTTGTGAAACATTTTGATTTTTTTTTGAAAAAATCTTGGAATTTTGTAGATGCAAACTAGATATTCACATATACATGAAACAAAGATGAAAATCTAGTTGAAATCTGATGGATTTTTGCATTTAGAGTTCACCCATATTTGAAAAAAGTGCGCCCCACTGGTAAAATTTGGCTGGTATGACATTTTACTGCACCGGGGAGGGGGGGGGGGGGGGATCCGACAGAACTAATTTTCAGAACCCTGCATTACTGATATTCCTAAATCCTAACAGTACATACTGCTCCTTTTTTAGTATGCAGTCCTTTTATTGATTTTTTTAGTTTCATCTGATGTCAGATGAAACTAAAAAAATCAATTGGAGGAAAGTAAGACAAATTCACAGACTGGCTCTTAAGTCTAAAAATCTGGCATGAAAAACACTTATGGAAAAATCAACGACAGTATAAGGGCAACTGATTTCAAAATACAAGGTACACTAATAGTTCAGCTAGTATTAAAGGAGGAACGGTGCAGGCAAAGATAAGGTGCACGAACCTGATGAGCAATGTTGTGTATCACAAGAACAGAACGAGCATACTGCATCAAGCCATTGTCTCGATAATACGCTTTTAGATAAACAGGTAGAAGTGCAGTATGCCAATCATTTGCAATGAAGACTAAATTGCCATCACCGTAGATGGTACCACCACATGGAGCGTACAAAGGAACCTGCAAATGTTTGGTTGGATGAACATTGTATAGTCATTTGCATATGTGCACAATAAATTTGAAGAACATAATGGCAGGTTCATCCATCCTATAATACTAAACAGGCATGAAGACATGACAGGTTCAGAAATTGAGCTGTCCTTGTGTTTGTTATGACTTATGACAAGCTAATAATTAAGGTGCAGAGATGGCTTGCTGCAAGAGATGGAATTGTCAGCTTGCTGCTGGAAAATATATTGATTGAAGACCGGCTGGTAGAGTACATCTTGCATATGAGTCTGTCAGACCCAGACACAACTGACTTTTCAAACATCAGGAATGAATTTCTATGGTTAATTTGCTTTTCTTATTGAGATGTAGTTAGTTACTGATGTAATTTTTTGTGAATTGCTTAAACATCTATAGCAGTATAATTTCGGAAGGTACCTCAACAGCAGCCTTGCAGAACAATATCATGCGCTTCAAAATATCCTGCCAACAAATGATAGAAATGTACAAACATTATTTACATGAGCATTAAGAGAAATTCACTTTAATTTTCTAAGGCCAACGAAGCTCTAGGAAAATAGAGGCTTACTGGTCTTTCTCCTCCATAAATATCATTATGACGGTGTCGGAAGGGAGGGGCCTCTATAAATACAAAATCAACTCCATCGATATAAGCGTGAAAATAAGTCACTTCTGAATCCTGCAAGCCAAACGAAAGCCAATTCAGTCATGGTTCTTTAAACTTTTCATTTCATATTGCAGACTCTGTGTTTACATTATTTACAATTTACATACCTGTCCAGCAACCCTGTAGCGTCTGTGGACACCTAGATTACAGGCTTCTGCATACTCTCCATACCTTGGTATCACAACCTAAAATGGAAAGAAATATTTGCACTACTTCTTTTCAAACTAAGTCACCAAACTCATCTTTGTGCATATCCCACATTCAAATTTACAAAGCCTTTCTAGAGGAAAGTGTTGTCTTAAGCAATGTCAATTGTCATCTCATCAATGTCAGAAATGTTAAATCAAATAGCAAGAAGGAATAGTTCTCTTATGACATAGCATTTCTACTTGTCAAAAAATAAAACATAGCATTTCTTTTTCCCCTCCCCCTTTTGTATGGTACTGTATTAGAACACTGAGAAATAATCAAGGTTACAGTATTGAGTTTTTTCCCCTTGTTGCACAGCAAATGAAAAGAACAATTTTGAAGAGTTGCTCTAGCATGAGGTGCATACACAACTCAAGTAGCATGCTTGCCTCTTATGGAGTGCATAGACATCACAATTTGGTTAGTTTTTATTTCATCAAATTATCCACTTAGTAAATCTTTTCTTTTCTTTTGCAATGATGGACCAAAGAGAAAAGGCAACACAATTTGGTTACTTTTTATATCATCAAATTATCCACTTAGTAAATCTTTTCTTTTCTTTTGCAATGACGGACCAAAGAGAAAAGGCAAAGGAGTACCATAACACGATGTCCTCTTCTTGCCAGAGCCTTGGGCAAAGCACCCACAACATCTCCAAGACCACCTATACATTGATATCAATCATTAGAGCGAACAATGCACACAAGCTTAAAAGTAGTACATGGTAACTCTGATTGCTCATGCCGAAAAAAAACAAAAAGGGGCAAGCCTAACTGCTCAGTTTAAATATGCATGCCTGTTTTACAGAAAGGAGAACATTCAGAAGCCACCACAATGACATTCATCACATTTGGCCCAGCCAAAGGACCAGATTCCTTGTTCTCACTATCATCTGCAGAACTTGCCGCTTCTGCATCTACACCGGCGTCAGCCTTAGCTTCCACCGGTTCAGCAACACCAACATCTTTCTGATCATCCAATGCAGCCTTCAATACCGCGATTTGTGCATTGCCATCTGTTTCAGCCTTGGAGACAGTAGCTGACGGCTCGACTTTGGGTTTGGACACTGGTGCTGCAGATTTGCTCCCAAGTGCCGCATTCTTCTTTGCGACGCTGCTATCTTGCTTCGGTTTAGATTTCACGGCTTTCGGTGACGAAGTAGAATCCTTAGTTTCAGCAGCCTGAATACACAACGGAATCAACCAGCAGTCCATCATAGTGAAGCAATATAAAGTGTAATACTGCAATAACGGAATGAGAAACGCATGGCAAAAACTGCACGTGAGGGCACGTTTCCGACACGAACGGCAACTAACCGCCGTATTTGCACTAATTAATCCCCAATTCTGAGTTCAGAAAAGTAAACTGTGCACAAATGTCGAACGAAAATTTTAAAATTAATGAAGCGATCCCATCGTTAACTGTTAAATTATCAACCTTGGCCTTGTCGCCCTGCACAGCGACCCCCATCGAGCTCCCACCTGCCGCCGCCTTCGCCCCGTCCTCTTCACCACCAGCACCCGCCGCCGCCGCGGCGCACACCACGGCTCCATCCGGACCCGAACCCCGCCGCGCCCAATGCAAGCGCAGCCCCGCGCCCCCGTACGAGCGCAGAGCGCTGCTCACCCTGCTCCGCGGTGAGGGTGAGGAGGGGGCCACGATCAAGAGAAACGCCGTCGACGAGGAAGCGATTGTCCCCGACATGGGATCCAACGCGCTGCCGCCCTCCGCTCCTCCTGCGCCTACCAGAAATCGGCGGGGTCACGGGACGGTGACCACTGGCGCGGCTTGCGCACGAGGGAATTAAACGCGGGGATGTGGCGCCAGGTGTGGATGGTGTTGCCGCGGCACGGCGCGGAGCCCGGGAGTTGGAGTAGGTGGGAGGGCAGAGACGGGGAAATCTGGACATATGTAGCATTATTACAATGAAAATTTTTAATTTTACCTTCATTCGCACGTAAATTTTATTTATAACCCCTCGGTCAACTGCACGACTCGTTATGCACCGACACGTGTCCGATCGTACGGTCCGCACTGTACCTAGGTCGTGCGGTCCCGGACCACACGACCCAACTGTTCACTTGGTATCTATTTTTGTATCGTGCGGTAGGAAGGGGTATGAACAGTTTGGATCGTACAGTCTGGGACCGCACGACCTAGCTACAGTGCGGTCGTGCGGTCCCAGACCGCACGACCGGACACGTGTCGGCGCATGGCGAGTCGTGCGGTCGACCGGGGGGCTACAAATGGAATTTATGTGCGTATGAGGCCAAAATTGGAATTTTTCATTGCAATGGTGTTATTTGTGTCCAGATTTCAGAGACAGGCGAGTGGGCTCTGCGGATTTCAAAATCCGAGAGGGGAAGAGGAGATAGTTACTATTTATATTTAAATTCATATAAATAATATAGATATAAATATAATATAATATAAAATTTTATCATCGAAAGTGTTATTTTATTCAAACTATTTATATTCGTATTTGATAAAGTAATATATATTATTATAATATAACTAATTAATTGGATAAATTTTTTAATTGAACGTGAATTCATATTTCTTTAGATGAAATAAATCAATTAGAAAGATTAAATATGGTTGTACGAGGATAAAATATTATTAATATCTTTATACTATATAAATTATAAGGATATCTTAATACGATCGAATTAAGTAGATATTTGATTCAAATTCGTATATGATATTTGTCTGATTCATATTCGTACTCAATATTTATTTAATTTATATTTAAATCCAAAAGATAAATATAGATATAATATGATTTAAATATTATCTAATCCGTATTTGATACGTTTCCGGCTCAGTGTTTTTCTACTGCATTTATCAAGATATTTTTCCTCTCCTGTTTCGATTTGTCGTGCGGCTGACCGGTGGTGCCATATACGCCAACGGCTCCATCGCAAGTGGGCCGTTTCTTATTGGTTGGGCACTAGGATGGGTCCACAGGCAGCGCTGTAAAGGAAGGTAGGATAAGGAGTTTGCTTGACTGCTTGTGGGCTCCACTGATAAGGTGGCATCGTGTGTCAGAAGGTGCTTAAACGTCTGGCGCGTGTAGGAGGTGTGGACGTGTGGCAATTTTGGGAGAAGAATACAAGATGCTAGAAGGGCCGCACGAAACACGCGGCCCTGCTTGTCTGAACGTCTCGATATCCTCGATACAACGATTGAGAGGTGTGCCCAACCAATAATTGGTGCTGACGTAACCTATGACACATGCAGACCGGTTCTTCTGAGCTTATCTCCTATGAATTAGGCGTTCTTCTGAGCTTATCTCCTATGAATTAGGCCCGTCCGTTTCGGTTTCTGCTTCTAGTTTTTAATTTTTTCACTATTTAATATTTTATTTTTTTAAATTTTTTTAGATATTTTCGGCTTTTTTGTATTTTCTTTTTTTCGTGTTCTTTTGTGTTATCCTTTATGGGTTAACATGTTTTTTCTATTTTTATATTTTTTAAAATTAATTATGTCTAAAAAGTCAAATCAACTACAGTAAAAAAAGTCAGCTACAGTGAAATTTCAGCCAAAAATCAGAAGCTATTGCTAAAACGAGCGCCCCCTCACGAACGGATAGTTCTCTATTCGTATTTTGAAATAAATTTTGGCATTCGATTTCATCCGAATAAATATTCATGCTACAACCAAAATCTATCTATCACAGCAAAAAAAAAAAATTGCCCCTACAGTGTGCGGAGTGGAGTTGGTTCAATCGCTCGTGTTAATAGATTTCTCCCTGTTAATAGGTGAATTTCTCCAAGTTTTGGTTGACAATGCTTGATCACGGGGCTATTTAGTTTATGGCCCAAATGAGCAAGCTAAATGGGCAAAACTAAATGTTGGTAAAAACAGATTGTTGTTTAGATTGTTCAAGCCTGTTCTAACTGGTTTACGGTTAAAGTTTCTAGTTATGATTTATGATTAAAATTATATTATACCTACTGTTAGTTTTTTGTAAGAAAAAAAAATAAAAAACTAAAAAATCATTATATCGTTACAGATAATACAAAGGAACAAGAAAGAAAAAGACCAAAAAAACCTTCCAAAATTCAAAATAAGCCGAAATTAAAAGACAACATATGTTAAATGACTTCTAACTTAAATAAGCAAAAAGCCAAACTAATACAAAGCTAAAGCCATTTTGAGCGGAACCTATGACTCAGTCAAATTTTGGTGTTATTAAAATTTTGATGAGCAATTTTCTCGCTCTCAAATTGGCTACGTGTGACACTGAATTTTATTAGTATTACCAAAGTTTGGTGGGCGTCACCAAAATTTGATAGCAAAACAAACAACTAATTTTCATTAGGATTACCGATATTTGGTATGGTTTGTAAAAATAGCAAACCAAACAGCCCCTATCTCTGTGATCGTCAGTACTCCATTACGCTTGCTTCTCTCTAGCCTACCCAACTCTGATGCCTAATCTATCTCAAAATCTCCTAGATACAAAAAAAGTACTAGAATGGTAAGCGCTTCGCTGCGCCGATTATAACAGTGAACACTTGCGAAAATTCCTGCAGATATGTATCACTCTAGCACAGAAAACAGAAAATTTCTCTTTCAATTATATAATTGAATGGATCAAATATACATCTTTTTTCTACCTGGTATTTGTGTGGTTTAGGGGGTGATCGAAATAGCAATGGCTTTTGGATTTTGCTGAAAAACACTATAGCTGGCTGAAAAAACACTGTAGCTGAGTGACATGTTAGGCATAATTAAATTTTTAAAAATGTAAAAATAAAAACGGCTCGCTAGTCTAGTGCGGACAATGCAAAGGAATATGAGAAAAAAACGAAACGTAAAAAAACCAAAAAACAAAAAAATTTCACTACGTGACAAAAATACTACAATGTTTCGATCGCTGCTACAGTATTCCGATCGCTGAACAGTGTTTTAATCTCCAAAGTTACGCATCTAAGCAAAAGCACACCTACATGCTCATTAGCCTAACATGCGACAACTGTAAACTCAGTGGTAAAGGCATGTAAAATGCACCAGCGATACCGGAGATCGAACCAATATGGAGTTTTCCTGTAGTTTTTATACATCTAAAGGTTAGAATAGCAATAGCATGTTTTCCTGTGACGAAGAAGATTGTACCTCAATACTTAACAATCTAATATAGTTACAAATAAGAAAAATTGACATGAATGAGGACGTTCGGACTATACCACATACTATCAGTAAGCAGCCCTTGTGGTGGAGCAACCTAAGAAAGGTAACTGGCGTTTGTAATCTTTGCACGCGCACAAGCGTAAAATCCATTAACTCTATGCCTAAGGTGAATGTGTATTAACTGAAAAGGGCACAAAAAGATTGTCCTTCCAAGAAAAACACAAGAGAACATGCATCAATGGTTCATATAGATTTTTACTTACATCATCCATATGTTGTAGTAGTAATAGACAAACCTATCATGACATGTCAGATATTAGAACTAGATGACTGATGAAGCATAAAGCTATCTTCTGCTCTTTGGTGACAAAAATAATCATTGGCAAAGCCGCCTCTATCAAATCCAATGACAATCTAAATGTTTGCTATTTTGCAAGCTAATGAACTTCTAATTGCAAGTAAATATAGAGCATGTTGTAACCAAAACAATCATAGTTTAAGATCCAACTAACCTTCTAGATTTCCTAAACGTGAAATAGAAACATTGTCTTAAAAATAAGAATCCTTACCATCTAATATATGCCTCCGGTTTTATGACTATTCAGTATATTTCATGGAGAGGGTGGTATACAAAAAAAAGGATCCATATTCAATCTCCTCGAGCAATTCAATAACAATCCTATGAACAACTTTATTCCACGAACAGATGCATGGCCTACAACATTTCGAGAACAAATGGCTGCTATTGGATTGAACCATACGGCTGATGGCCTTCAGTATTACACATAGCTTTCCATTATCTATTAAGAAGCTCCTCCTTCCTATAATCTGCAAATGTAACATCCAAACAATTAAGATTGACAGCACGAAACATGATTTAGCACAAAATAATAATTAAATAGTTAAACGACTATACTAGATCTAAAGAGACAAAAGGGTGCATGGGGCTTGTCAGAAGGATTGCCAACAAGCTGACCTAACATCTTTAGTAACATTATCACAATTAGCACCACCCAATCTACTATCATATTCATCATAGGCCGAACTGCTCTCAGTAAACCCTATAGATTCTTTGGCATCAATAAGCTTTAACCTTCAGTGGGCAGCAGGGAAAATTATAAGAATCAATACATGCACATAGCATGCATGATGCGATAATTTAGGAGTGGCTACAAACATAGCTTCACTATTTTCGATTCAGTTGGCGTTGCCATATATCAAATGACCTGGCATTCAACATGACAGAATTTAAAGATTATTCTAGCTGAGCTCTGACAACATAAAAGTTTGCCACTAGATGTAAATAAATCAGTGACAACATGCTATTGTCACTATAGAGGGGGCGCTCAGCTTGATGATAGCTCATGATTTTTTTACTATAGCTGATAGTGATTTATTTAACATAATTAAATTTAAAAATTTTAAAAATTAAAAATAAGTTAGCCTATTATAAACAATACAAAAGAATATAGAAAAAATAAAAATACAAAAAATAAAAAAGATGAAACTAAAAAAATAGTAAATTAAAAGTTAAAAATCAGAAACCGCCGTGAAAACGAGCAGGGCCAAAATCATCACTACTATGGAACCCATGGGTGACTTAATAGTTCGCCACTAACTACAAATAAAATAGTGACAACAACCTTATTTATCGCTCCAGAATCGTCAACGCTATTGAGTGATGTGACGAATTTGTCACTGATTATAATGAAATAGTGACAAGACGCTACTTCATCACTGCGGCCCCGCTCGTTTCAGGTTTTTTTCAGCTTCTACTTCTAGCTTCAGCTTTTTTTCACTATTTAGTAATTCATCTTTTTTTAATTTTTTTAGATTTTTTGGGCTTTTTTTTTGCATTTTTTCCCTGTGTTCCTTTGCATTGTCTGTGATGGGCTAACATATTTTTTTTCTATTTTTATATTTTTTTTAAAATTTAATTATGCCTAAAAAGCTAAATCAGTTACAATAAAAAAACCAGCTACAGTAAAATTTCAACTAAAAGCTAGAAGCCATCGCTAAAACGAACGCTACCTGAATGGTCACCGTGGACATGTTTTATGATGATAAAAATACTTTATCGCTAATTAAGTATGAAACAGTGTCAACAAAAGACTTTGTCACTAAAAAGCAAAATGTTAGTGAGAAAATAAAGTTTTATCACTAAAGTTAGTCACTAACAGACCAATCCCTTGTGAGAAAATCTAACAGTTGTGGCCAACAACATCCAGTTTGTATATCTCAGAGTAAATCTTCAGCACGATTGCATGAAGATATCCAAAACATGAAGCTAATAAACACTACTCAATCCAGGGATTTATACTCACTATATCATAACATAACATTATAAAAAAAAGATCAGTAAGAATTATGACGTGGCAAAGTACCGCCCATTACCCACATTACACAACAATCCAAACCAGCTCGTCCGACTTGGCAAAACCTCAACCACTGCAGATCAAACAACAAAAGCAAAAGTACACACAAACCTCATCCGCATCCGATCTAGACCTTCCAATCATCCGATCTAACGGTGGAAACTCCCCCGCAATCTCCCGTCATCCTATCCACTACTCCGTCGGTTCGTCCGCTCCCACTTCACTACCGCGTGCTCTGCTCGCATCTCGCTCACTCTCCGCTGCTCGTCGAGCTCGAGGCCTCAAGCCAAAGATCTTTCCGAGACCGAGACAAGAACCGCGGTGGCAATGACCTCCCTCTCCTCCGCCGCCGCCGCGGCGCGCGCCACCTTCATGCCGTCGTCCTGCCGGGTGCGGCCGGCCGGGGGCAGGAGGGCGCGGTTGGCGACGCGCGCGGCGGCGTCGAGCCCGAAGCTTCCGAGCGGGCGGCGGCTGCGGGTGGCTGTTGTGGGAGGGGGCCCAGCGGGCGGCGCGGCGGCGGAGGCGCTGGCGAAGGGCGGCGTGGAGACGGTGCTGATCGAGCGTAAGCTGGACAACTGCAAGCCGTGCGGCGGGGCCATCCCGCTGTGCATGGTATCGGAGTTCGACCTGCCGCTGGACCTCGTGGACAGGAGGGTGAGGAAGATGAAGATGATATCGCCGTCCAACGTTGCCGTCGATATCGGCCGCACGCTCGCGCCGCACGAGTACATCGGGATGGTCAGGCGCGAGGTGCTCGACGCCTACCTTCGCTCCCGGGCCGAGGAGTCCGGCGCGCAGGTCGTCAATGGCCTCTTCCTAAGGTATACGACTTGACGAGGAGAAAGTAATTCTTAATAAATAGACTTAACATCTACAGTAATTATCGGATAGAGAATTGGTACAATAGTTTCTTCTAATACCCCTGATATGAAAAAATATACTTGGGACAAATCAAGTACCAACCATCCCTGATCAGAAGGGTCTCTAATAAGATATATAGATCCTATCATTTAACTAGATACTAAATCCACTATAATTAATTATGTGTGTAGTCAAAAGAGAATATAAGCTCTTATCCCTCTGACATAATCGCATATATCCAACATCTGTCTCTAACATTAATATCCAACATCGCATAATATCTGGCAACCACCAGCAAGATTCATGAACCATCGAGATGCCTCCCTATGGGCTGCAACTGTCACCCATTCGACACTTTATAAGGAGTACCGTTAGGAGATGGATGATAAACACATACAAAGCGCAAGACAACCATATATATTTTTTGTAGCCTAGCCTTATGCACCTCATTGTAATCTCTAGCAATACAAAAACACATGAAGTAAAGTCTCACATTTACTTCACGTAATTCACCGACACGACTCCATCAATCACAAGATTAATTATGAGCACAAGTTATGCCATCGTGTTGGGCTTCTGATTCTGTAGTCGCCGAATGCAAATGCTGAAAGGCTACACAGGTCCAAGTGAAAAAGAAAGAAATGTTGATGTAAGGGACTAGTAAGAATTAGATTTTCATGTCACCTCATGCATGCACCGGTACTGGCAGCATTAATTTGCATGAGGCTATACTATACTAGCAGGCATGTTCTTTCCAGCTGCGACTGATGGCTTTTGGCTGCGGCTGATGGCTTTTTGGCTGTTTGCAACAGAGATTGTGGAAAGAGAGATACTCGCTTGCGATTTTTGATGATATAGATATTAATTTTTTAACGTGTACTACAATTAACTTGTAGACCTCATCTTTAAAAAATACTCCATTTAAAAGTTAGTTACTGTAGCAAAAGTCAAAAGCGACTTTTAGAAGCCGTAAAGAATATGACCATAGTACTACCATGGCCTATTTGGTATGGCTCTGTTTTAAGTTTTAGCTACTCCAACTCCAACTTCATTTTTGGATCCACTCTCCTGAGAAGTTGGAGTAGTCTGAGGAGGTGTTTGGTTGGGAAGCTAACTCCCACTCCATGAATGAGAATGATCCATGTAAAAAGACGAGAGTAACCTTGGTTTTGTGACTTATACATTTATCAGATTTTTTACTATTTATGTGGTATTTCGGCTGATTAACACCAAGATTAACTGTTGGATTAGATGGATTTGCAAAGCAGTTGGATCAAACTACCATCCATCAGCTTGAGGTGTGCACGAGTTATTGTCCTAACTGATGCATGCATCCGAATGGGTTGACACAATTGAATAAATATAAACTAGTCGAGACAGGGTTCTCAGTCCATAAACTCAAATATATGAAGGAAATAACAAAGGTTCTAATTCGATGAGTATCATAACAAAAGTCCATAATCTAACTATCTCCAAATCCTATTTCCATTAATCTGGAGAACAACCATAGCTCGGTTCACATTCCAAATATCAGAACAAATGAATCCCAATAGCTCGGTTCACATGAGTTCCAGTAGCAAGCATTGTATCAGATTGTGAGTTTTAGGTCATAGATGTGGCTTACCTCGAAGATGCTGAGGGAGGAAGAAGATGATGAGGGAGGAAGAGCCGCCGAGGGAGGAAGATGTGGAGGGACAACGACGTCACACATGCTGGGTCGGGGAAAGAAGGGCCGTCGTCGGGGAGATCGGCCGAGGGAGGAAGATGCGGAGGGACGACGAGGTCACGCGCGTCAGGCCGAGGGAGAAAGAGCTGCTGTCGGGGAGATCGCGGAGGACCGGGCTGTTGAGGAAGAGCCGCCCACCGCCTTGGCCGGCTAGGAGCTGCAAACGGGTGAGGAATGAGCACGGGCTGCGAAAAGGCAAAGGGGTGGGGGCCGCGGGTTGGGGTGCGTAGGGTAATTGAGTGGCATATTGCAGGTAAACAGTCTCAACTCTGAGGGGTGTTTTGTTTTGCTAGTCTATAGCTTCTTACTTGGAGCCAGGTTTTACCTGCTCCTACAAATTGTACTAGAGGGCTGCTCCAACTCCAACAGTTTTGTGGAGTTAGGGGGTGATCGGAATAGCGATGATTTTTGACTTTTGTTGAAAAAACACTGTAGCTGGTTGAAAAAACACTGTAACTGAGTTGGTTTATTGAGTATAATTAAATGTAAATTTTTTTTTAAAAAAACTGAAAACAAAAAACGAAAAAAGTGTAAGTAAATTAAAAAAAACAAAAAATCGAAAAAATAATTTTACTGTAGCAAGTACTGTAGCTCTACAGTACCTGCTACAGTGTTTTAATCGCCCCCGCCCAACGCCCAGAAGCTCTTCTGAGCGGGGCCTTAAGCTGGGAGTTGGAGCCATACCAAACATAGTCTATGTATACTACTCATACTCAAAGGACAATTATTTGATCTGTGTTTATGTGTGTCAAACTTCAAATCTAGTACCTATGCAATGCAAGACTACACATGCTTACTGAGAATTAAAGCTGTTGTTTAACCAGCATTTCGTATTTAACATAAGCAGAGTGAATCAAAATTTGTTTGCTAAAACAGCAACCCTGTTTTGCTAAAGTGTGTCACTCAAAATCTCAAAAGAAAATGTTAACTTTCCTCAAAAAGGTACTAATCTTAAAAACTAAAAACGAACGATCTTAATTTTATTTTGAACAAGCAAGCAGTGGGTAATCTGACTCTGTTATCCAAAGGTACGAGGCGCCCATGGAGCCCAACGGCTCGTACGTGGTGCACTACAATCACTACGACAGCGCCAACGGCAAGGTCGGCGGCGAGAAGCGGTCGTTCGAGGTCGACGCGATCGTGGGCGCGGACGGCGCCAACTCCCGCGTGGCCAAGGACATGGGCGCGGGCGACTACGAGTACGCCATCGCGTTCCAGGAGCGTGTCAAGATCCCGGACGACAAGATGCAGTACTACGAGGAGCGCGCGGAGATGTACGTCGGCGACGACGTCTCCCCCGACTTCTACGGGTGGGTGTTCCCCAAGTGCGACCACGTCGCCGTCGGCACCGGCACCGTTACGCACAAGGCCGACATCAAGAAGTTCCAGGCCGCCACGCGCCTGCGCGCCAAGGACAAGATCGAGGGCGGCAAGATCATCCGCGTGGAGGCTCACCCCATCCCCGAGCACCCCAGGCCTAAGAGGTAACACCACCACAATCCACAAGATTTTTCTTTGCAAGAATTGCATGCAAACGATGGCTGATCGATCGGTTTGATCATGCATGCACGCATGGCCTGTGTTCGATCAGGGTGTCGGGGCGGGTGACGCTGGTGGGCGACGCGGCGGGGTACGTGACCAAGTGCTCGGGCGAGGGCATCTACTTCGCGGCGAAGAGCGGGCGGATGTGCGCGGAGGCGATCGTGGCGGGGTCGGCGAACGGGACGCGGATGGTGGAGGAGAGCGACCTGCGCAAGTACCTGGCCGAGTTCGACCGTCTCTACTGGCCGACGTACAAGGTGCTGGACGTGCTGCAGAAGGTGTTCTACCGCTCCAACGCGGCGCGGGAGGCGTTCGTGGAGATGTGCGCCGACGACTACGTCCAGAAGATGACCTTCGACAGCTACCTCTACAAGCGCGTCGTGCCGGGCAACCCGCTCGACGACCTCAAGCTCGCCGTCAACACCATCGGCAGCCTCGTCAGGGCCACCGCGCTGCGCCGGGAGATGGAGAAGGTCACCTTGTGAGCTGCGACCTGCCAGAGCTGGCGCGCGCTCACGCACGTGGTTGCGGTTTGCGAGGTGTTTGATTCGAGTTGCGGTGGATCGGTATAGTAGAGATTTGCGGCTGATCAAACGGATTTCGACCAACATACGTCGGGACGGACAAGAGAAAAGGTTGTGTACTGATGACTTGATCGATACTGACCGATTTTCTTGTAGAACATATGGTGATGTTCAGACTTCAGAGCAGTTCGGCTGGGCTATTGAAGCACACCAATCTTCGATGCTAATGAATATGGCATAAAAGTTCCATGTTTTGATTCATGTTTGTCTGACGAACGATGAATAATGATATGTTCTTCAAGCAATTCTGAATTTGTGAATGGATAGACTTCCACTACTCTACCTTCTTCCACGATAGCAGAAGCGTTTAACGAGGAGCATAGTTTAGGATCAAATGTGCAAGGGTAGCATATTAGGATTGAGAACGCAAGCAATCCATGCATGAACTTCTACGAAATTACTACTATCTAACAATCATCAATGCACAGCTCGATGGCACATTGCTTGATCATGTGCCAGCAGTGTGTGCATTGGTGACTGTTTTGAACTTTTGATGAGAATAAAAGAGAGAAACATTTGTTCGCATAACAGGTCGTGCCTGAAAAATATATGCAGCAAAAAACAGCAACTGTCACGATCAGTGGATAGTTGGCAAGGGGAGATTATATACAGCTAAAACTCCTGCCTTTCTGCCTTGGTCAAACACAAAAAGCTGACTAGATTATACTACGAACGACACATTTGATCAGACAAAACTCCTATGATCAAACACGCAATGTATTCAGAAATCAGAGATTTGCCCCCTGATGGTCATCAATAAGCAGTCATCTTGATACATCCCCATCATCCTTCAAGTGCCATGAGCCTTCTCCTCTTGAAGTTCTCCTTGAAGCACGCCTGCCTTAATATCTTCGTCTTCTCGTCTAGCATAACATCAGGTCTCTCCTCCATCAACTTCTTCGTTTGCTGCAACATCTCTACAACAATCCTAGTCTTATCTTCATCTCCCCCAGTCTCCTTCCCTAGCTCCTGCAGACCATGAAATTCATGTTTAGTCTTGCAATTTTACATGTTGGAATAAATTAGAGAACAGTGTATTTTTTTTTAAAAAAAAATGAATCACAGAACAGTGTTAACAAGACAGAGATGGAGAAAAGAACACCTGAATATTCTTGATGAGCGTCTGCAGGCTCTTCACCTTGCGGTGCGGCCACCGCGGAATGCCGAGCTCCCTGCATCTCTTCTTCAGAAGCGTAAGCCCCACGTTGAGCTCCTGCGCCGCCTGCTTGATCGGCATGCAGAAGTACTGCGACACGAGCTCGAACGCCAATGGCTTCTCCTCTGGTCCATTCCTCGAACGTCCTTGTATCTTTGTAGCCTTCTTCACAGTGTCACAGCCCAGATTCAGTTCCTTCTCGCTATCAGCTTTCTCGGTCTTGTGATAAGGGTCTTCTTCAATGTCAGCCCAAAACCTCAGGATATCACCTTCAAAGAGGACGTCAAGCTCGTCTGCACTGGCAGAAAAAGAGCATGAACTCTAGAAACTTTGGAGTGCTTGCGTGAGTACATGTGCTCCTTGGTACAAAGACTTGTACCTTCCTCAAAAAAAAAAGGACTTGTACCTTGCAAGAAACTGCTCTGTGTGGTAGTACTCGTACAGAAATGCTGATTGGAGAAGAGTGCTTCTTCTCCTAGCAGGTAATCAAAACTCCAGCACGGCAGCAAGTACATGCAAAAAAAAAAAATAGCGTACTCCCTAAATTACAGTCTTCAATATTTTTTTCTTTCCAGAGCAAAATAAGTAGTTCGTCTTGCAAACAAGAAAGATAGTATCCATAGAGCTTACACACAATGATATGTAGCATCACCAGAAAGTACTACAAAAAGCCTAAACATACCACAAAAAGGTTAAACATTGCAGTGGAGCTGTTGAGTACTTACCTGAAATCCTGAAAGTAGTTTCCCTCCTCACAGAACCTTGAATTCTGAAAGAAGTTTCCTTCTTCATAGGAACTCAAGTTTTCCATTAGGAAGAATTGAGAAGAAAGAAGAGATAGCAGCTATAGCTAAAAATGGTCACTTCTAATAATACCACTAAATTTAAAAGGATAAACTTCAGGAGGGACTAAATGCTCCTTTTGGTAACTGCTACAGTGAAGTGTGTGCAAACGTACAATAAGACTAGATAAGTGACCAATGTGCTCTTTTTTTTGTACTACTTATCAAGGAGTACTAGTATTGCATAGTATTTGCAGAATAAGCAGTACTCCTAGAGCAACTTCTGTCACCTCTTCTCACTTGGGAATGGTCATCATCTGCAAAAACACAGTTCCCAACACTTTGCAATTTTTGATGCCTCGCTCTATCCTCTTAGGGCATCTTCAATGGTGCTGAGTCAGCTGACTATTTGCATGTACACATCAGCATATATTCTATGTGGAGGAAAGAGAGTATGCAAAACACAAACAGCTAGCTACTATTTCGTCTCTAGTCTATAACGCAAAACGAGGCAGCATCTATAAATGACTGTGTGTGCATGTAAACATCAAATAGCTACCCTTAGGGCATCTCCAATGGTCCTAACTAAGTACTATCTATAAGAATTTCACATCATCTATAGAGTACACACTAAAAGCTAGCATTCCAAATGACTATCTATAAGGATAGCTATTTGATGTTTACATGCACACACAGTCATTTATAGAGCCTGCCTCGTTTTGCGTTATAGACTAGAGACGAAATAGTAGCTAGCTGTTTGTGTTTTGCATACTCTCTTTCCTCCACATAGGATATATGTTGATGTGTACATGCAAATAGCCAGCTGACTCAGCACCATTGGAGATGCCTTTATAGATAGTCCTTTGGAATGCTAGTTTTTAGTGTGTACTCTATAGATGATGTGGAATCCTTATAGATAGTACTTAACTAGGACCATTGGAGATGCCCTTATCCTTTGATATCATCTACATACTAACTGACATAATCATGCGCTCATACACTACATCTGTGGACACAAAAGATGCATACGTGCACGCGCAACTACTCACAACTGCAGTATACTGCTCATTCACTCATAAACCACTTCTTTTTACTGAAGCTTTTTTTATTAATCCATTACGAGTAGTACACTACTCACAAAATTTAGGCAAGTATTGCAATGAAACAGTTTTTCCTTTATTTATCCATTAGATTTTCTTTTCATTTAGGAGGTGCTGTGATGGAATAATAACAGCAGGCCACCGTGCACATTTAGTAGAAACGTTTGTGGATAGTGGTGCAATATACCCCTAGCTTTGAATGAATGCACCACTAGTGCCCTGCCGATTCTCCATGATCATGATTATACCTGGGTCTAATCAGGTCTTTTTTGCTGCTTGTCCAGTCTCAAAAGGATGTGATTGGGCCAAATAATGCAACATGCACGGATCACAACGTACAAGTACCACTGCATCGACACGACGACGATGTCGAAACTACTGCCGCCTTTGCATCATTCTTAGGTTGTTCCAGTATATGCAATGTTGAATGGCGCTATTTTTGCTGCTTTTGCAAGGCGAAACAAGAAGAAAAAAACTGGTTGGTTTTTTCGTTACTGTGAGAAAGCTATGCGGTATAATCGTGACAAAAATGGCGTATCAGATTCATATGTTGTAACTAGATGGAATATCATGTATTGGAAATGATTTTCCCATTTGTTGGCATAGCTGACTCCCGAGGCGAATATTGCGCGGCGCATGCTGCGAGAATCGAAGCAGACGTTACCGCGATTGCTGCAGCGCCGTAAACGTCTTGTCTTTATTGTCGCTTCGATTACATCGCATGCTGCAGCGCCGAATCTGAAGTTAGCAGGGGAATAGATATGTCCTTCCAAGCTACACACAAGCGATCTCAAGGCTCAGGCAAGGAATCTACTAGTAAAACAATAGCACTTGCAGAAAAATTCCTAATTTCTTTCAACACAATTTACATGACGCATGTAGAAAAAATAACTTTTACAAAGTTATGGATCCAAAATCCCACACGCTTCGTCTCTTCCTATCTAAGGGATAAAGAAGCAGAAATACCACGGTATTTGGGCTCAATTGGCATGATGATACTGTTAAGTGTAACAAGTCAACACATGCTAGTGCAGCAAAACCCTCCTGATTAGATGCTATTTACTCAAATTGAAGGTTTGGACATGTGCAGCTGCATTCTAGCTCTAAAGAACTGCTCAGGCTGCAAACCTGTCCATAGTTTGCAAAGCAGTTCAACAGTGAAATCGACCTAGTGGTGCCCTGAAAATGAAATTATCCTATTTTGCATATACTCAACTTACTTCCACACTATATCACCCAAAAACTTCAGAGCAGGAACACCTCTAATCTCCATGTCCACAAGAGGTGCTTGAATTATGTTCAACCCCATCAGCTCTAGATCATTCTTTATCATATCCAAAGCACGCGTTTGGTCCTACATGAAAGAAAATGGATAAATGGTCCTGCACATTGAGAGTTTCTACAAGAAGCTCACAATTAGATGAAAAAACTAAATTGTTGGAGCAGCCTCGTTTATACCTTTCTTTTTATAGCGCAAAATTTACAGTCTGACGATGATGGTGGTAGAACTTGGTTAACAATGAGTCTCCTTACAGGAACACTTTCCTTTTTCAAGGAAGAATGCAATCTTGATGACTCACTAATCGCCATCACCTGAAAAAAGGACCCCCAAAAGAAAGAATATTTACCTGGATACATACACACAGAAGGGAACTGGGACTGTGGAGTTAAGAACAAAATTGTTACCGTTGGAATGGTCACGATTATAAATTCAGTTGATTCTGTATCACGAAAAAGCTCTCGCACTTTGACCATCCTTTCTCTGAGTTGCTCCAATTTGTTGGCCTATATGGGGAAAATAACGAGTTCAAAGTTTTAAACAGCTAGTGAAGAAACATTATGTTTAGAGGAACTGAGCAAAAAAAAAAAAACTTACTGCATCCTGCTGTTGAACTTCTTGCCCAAAAACTGATTTAATAGCTGAAGTTGCAGAAGCAATTTTGCTCCTCAGCTGGAAAACAAAAAAATGGAAATCAGTATTAGAGAACTCAACTTGGCACAAACTGCATCATTCGAAGTTATCAGACTACACAAGATCCTATATCTGGTGAGATATCAAGCTCTTGTTAACGAGATTTTAAGAATGACTTCACAGGCACAAGATGGAATGGGCAACAAATTGCATCTTAACAATCATGATCTTCAGCCATATCAAGCAGGTGAAGGAGAAGCATGTGAGGTCTGGTTACTACTAGTGATTAAAAAAAGGTTAAACCTCAATGAACACTGTAATGGACAAATCATAAATAATGTATTGAGCAGAAGAATATATGACAGGGTATACAACCTTGAAATTTTACAAATCGAGTGTTTAAAAAAATCACAATAGGAAGCCGCTAAACAAACACAAAGTGATGGAGGACAGCAGCAGAGATGCAATCGACTTCCAAATTTGTTTAGCCGCAAAATGATAGAAGGTGGTTTTCAGAAGTAGAGTAATACAAGACAAATCATTTTTACTTCATTCAGTGATTCAGTATGGCCCTGTCAATGATACCATAAAACACCAAAGTTGACAATACCTTCAAGATCTTCCCAATGGAGGCATCCAAGAAGTCTGGCAAGGATAACAACCGAAGTGTATGACCCTGACAATGAGGGAGGCAAATCATAGATAATAATGCCATTGGGTGTCTGGATTATGAAAGCAACTTTGTATACACAGTGATATGGTGATTACCGTAGGAGCAGTGTCAAATACAATGCGGCTGAACATGCTATACTCTTGTGCTTCAAGAAACTGCATAACCTGGAGTGACATGCAAATAGGGAGTCACAAGCTACAGCCAGAAGTATTAGATGAAATTAGGGAAACCATAAGCCCATGGGCATGTCTTCTTACCTTTGAAATTGCTATTGCTTCATCCAAACCTGGCGGTGGTGTGTCTAACAATTCCCCCAGCTTTAACTCCCCAAGCTGTATTGAATAAGATGGCAATTATAGAACAGAAGTTAGACAAAGCAATTAAGTCTAATCACAAAGACGAGAGCACTATACTGAACGTATCAGGAGGATGTACAGTAGTGAAAGCAAACAAAAATAGAAATATGGTCGCACACCTGCTCAACAAGCACCCCAAGGCCCATGCTGTCCATGAAATCTTTTACCCCAGTCCCTCCATTCTTTTGACTTGCTGTCCGAAATTCTTCCCGAGCCTTCTCAGGGTTTATCTGCATTAGAACTGCACGCTCAAGCACTATCCATATCAACCTAGAGTAAGTCATAAATATCATTACGCCAGCCCTCCACTACCTATTGCTCTGTAGCACCTTAATCCTTCAGATTTCTAACCGGATTTTAAAATTAACAGATGCGAATTTTCAACTTATCACACTTCAAATGGTTCCACTGACATAGGCATGTTACTGTTGGATTAAAAAAAGCGAATGATATTGCTACGCAGACTATGCAAGAGAAACCAACCACAACAGCAGTTGGATGCAAAATTTCATTTTTGCATTCTAAAACCTGCTCGAGGCCAAAGGAAACTGCTATTATAAATCAATGCTTAAATTATGAGACTATACACTACAAAATTGTTAAGTTGGATGTTGCATAGCACTCTTTCGATGTTCAATACTAAATGTTACAAACCTCAAGCGCAAACAGAGGTGCATCAGGGCCCTCCACTGGCACGAGCGCCCCACCGGTTAGATCCTAGAACATACATGAAGTAAGGGTAAGTACTTTAGAACTATACATCGGACGAACAAACGAAGAACCAACGCACGTAAGGCGTTCGACGCGGAGGCAGACCTGCGCGAATGAGTCGCTGAGGGAGTGCGCGGGGTCGGTGGAGACGACGAGGGTGGGGTGGCCGTTGTTGGCGAAGCGCACGGCCAGCGACGCCGCGCAGCTCGTCTTCCCGACCCCTCCCTTCCCCCCGAGCATGTAGTACCGCCGCCGCGTCCCGGACGCCATCTCCTCGAATCCCAGCTCCTCAGCCCCCTCCTTCGCCGGTGGGGCAGCCGCCGCCGACGCGCAGCGGCCGGGGCGCCTGCACGGGAGACTGACGGATTGGGTCCGCGCAGGCGCCGCCAGAGAGAGGAAGCGCGCCGCGGCGCCTGGGTGCGGGGAGGTGGTCGCGAGCATCGTGGCGAGCGGAGGATGAGGCGGAGATGGGGTTTGTTCGTGTTTCAGTTTCTCCTCTCCCCTCTTCTGACGACGAGCACCAGCGCGGAGCACGGTGTCTGTACCAACTGCTGCCACGCCGCTGCCGCAATTAACGGCCCAGCCAACCGCGCCTCACTGCGACGCGAGCCCACATAAAATCCGCCGCGCCAAGTCCAGCCCATACAAAATTGTGGCTGCGTCGACCCAAAGGGAGCGACATTTGCGGCGACTTGCGTTGGGTCAAACTGACGTATAAAAGCCGTGATCGCGGCCCACTCCCTCCATATCAGCTCATGCCGGAAAGTACTACAGCCCAAATCGGCTGTTGGCCCACGTACTGTACCAAGTCAAACTATCTCCCCCCTGACTTGATTCAGGCCCATGAGCAAGGGCAATTATGGCACATGAAGCTGCCTACCTTTCACTTGAAATCGACCCCCACCCTGAAAGGAAAGAAGAAACCTGAAATCTTATGAAAACCTATGATCCTTAGGTTCAGACCTGTACAGTAACCTATGATCCGAATGCTCATTCACCGAATCAACCAAACGCAAATGACGCCATTCTACAACTGTTGAAAGTCACATCGATCACCGCCAGTCCGGATGATACAAGCAATCGCGCTGTCCATTGCTAGTTGCTTAATCCCTCTGCTAGCCATCCTGGCGGCCAATGAGCCATGAGGACAATTCTTAATCGCGCAATATGCTTTCTTAATCATTGGACATGCTTAGCGAAATGTCAAAAAAGCAGAGGGGATAATAGAAGCGAATGTACATACAGCTACGTGATCCACTTGAGTCCCTGCCGACAAGGGAGAAAACAGAACTATCAGCAGATTACTTGCGCCGTCTTGAGCTAGCTGAAACTGACGTATTAATTTGGTGCCATCTGGAAAGTTTTTTTGTCTCTTGGAGCCAAAACAAGAAATGTTATTGTCGATTCTTTCTGGAACTAGAGGTCGAAAGCTAGTTTAGTGAACTGATAGATTCTTTGAAGATAACTTCCCTGTCATGTTCACGAGCGACCTAGCTTAGCTTCTTGCTCTTTTGATTTGCCCAATGTGATAACACGTCTACACGCAAGTATGACACCACCTCTATAGGATCGGTATGGCAATAAAGAGGGTGAAGGTGACTTCAAATTTTTCTCCAATTATTCACTAATTATTCATTTTAATAGCTGTGATAAGATAAGAAAATCAAGAACCCAAAATTCTAAAAAATCTACGTACTACAATAATTTCAGCCCGTGAACAGTGCAAAAATAACACTATTTTAAATCTAAAAATCTATAAAACTTTTCATTCATAAATTCAAAAGACTTAAAACTTCAACCAAAATTAGATCATAACCTTAAGAACCTATCACACTAAAAAATCATGAAAGATTGAGACCTTTTGGTTTGTAAAGTTTGTTGCACTAAAATCGGGCCAAAAATCTAAAATTGATCTACCTCTCGAACCAAAACTTCAAATCACCTGAAATTTGGTATGCACATTCTCTAGAACGTTTAAAATCTATTCCAATTAATGATCAAAAAAATTGTTGCCAAAATTCTGATTTTTTTCTGTTTGAAGGAAGATTGCACAAAAAAAGGTTAAAAAAACAAAAACAGTGAATATGACTTGCTCGTAAGTGAATGATAGCTAAGATGACTTTAGATGTATTCTTATATATCACATTAAACTAGAACACTAAAGAAATTAAGATATAAACCATTGGATCAAGAAATTACTCGCATAGGTCAAAAAGAGAAAAAATGGGTTTATTCATGAACTTGCGAATCAAGTGTCTAGATGAGTGAAGATTGATTTTCAGAGGTCATCTCTATCTTTTACACACCTTAACACAACAAGATCAAAAAGGGAAAAGAGAAGAGTAAAAATCAACCAAATCAAGAGCAAATTAATCAACACAAAATAGATCCATGAAGATAAACAAGATTGATGTATCACTATGTAAGGATGGATATTTTATAGCTACGCCACTTGCAGGATAAGAGAGCACACCACAACACTCAACTCTTTCAAATTCTTACCCTAGAACACTTGGTCACAAAATTAAAGGATTATTGGATGGTTAACTACAAGTATCCATTCCAACTCATTAAATAGATATGCTAGTTAGTCTCATCTAACCTTAAGTAATATTATCCACTTAGCACATATGGGGAAATCCGATAACCCCACACACTACATTTATAAATTCAAATATGCTAAATTCTTAGTCTTAATCCAACTTGATCTTCTCAGCTTCTCGTTAATCTAAACTATCTTCCCAAGTGCCGCAGTTTTGATCTAAGACAGTTTTCAGTATTTTGATCAAACTACCAAAATACCATTTTTTGACTTGATCTTCATCTTCTATTACAAACAATTATCATGTTTACCATATATAGGTGCATCATTGGCTTGCTACGTGTCGGTAAGTCTCTTCTATTCTGGTTCCACCAGATCACGTCTCACTTGGACCGACTAAGCCGTATGGTGCAACTCGTCGCTCGAACTTCCCTTTAACATTTCTCGCATTTTACGTGCCATGCTTGAACTTATTTATCTCACTCGGTATTCTTGATCATTTTGGTCTTCGGCTCCTTCATGAGCGTAACTCTGATCCTTACCGTCAACCATGATTGACTCTAAGCAACCATACAATCCAAAAACCAAGAAATCGTGTTCAGACACAAGATCTTCATAACTTGATCCATGTTAGTTGTAACATGTATCATGCAAAACATATACATAGACCTAGGTCAAACTAAATCATCTAATGACTCAAAATTTCTAAAATAATCTATTTTAGCAAATTATCTAGAAAAATCTATAAATTTGTAAATTCCAAAAATCTACTCATCTAAAATGATAATGGTTCATCACAATAAAATCATGTATCTTATCACATGGCCCTTCAACCTCAAGTACATTAAGCCAGAGACGGACCTGCAATGATTCATAGGTGTACAGTTGAACGCACAAAATATTTGGCGAAACCATTTGTACTATTACACAAAACTAGCTGTGACTAGTTCGTTATTGGCCTTTTATCTCAAACAGGCCTGGTGTTCGAATCCTCAAACCCACATAATTCAAACACTAGGTCTGGTGTTCGAATCCTCAAACCCACATAATTTTATTTAAATTGTCTCTTTTAGTTTAATTTGTGTAAAAGTTGTTGAGGTCTTGTTTCTTTGTTTGTAATTTTTTTGAACAAACTGTACATTTTATTCTGAAAAATAAATATAAAAGAGTGCATTTTCCAATATATTTAAAAAATTTGTAAGGCCAATAAGATTAGCAATTTACTATTGTATGTTAATATAAAAGAGTGCATTTTTCTGGTGTACTTCAAAAACTTCTAAGGCCAATAAGATTAGTAATTTACCACACTTTCTATCCCCTTTATCAATTTATCAACATAATATTGTATCTTCTACGTTGATAATACAACAACTTACTATGTATATATTTTGCACCTAATATTTCTCTAAATAATTTTATGATGTTGTCTCTATTATGAACAATTAGTATTTTAATTTTTGCTAGCATGGTCTTGACTTTTTTTTCCATTAAACAATATTTTGTTTACTCTGAAAACTCATCTTGAAATTCTTGGATCTACCACTGCGTTAAGCCCTATAATTGCTGCAGGGACGCGCAAGGTGCATACTAACCCCAGATTCTTATTACAACCTTTTACCAGCATAACTAAATTAAACAAACTTTTTAGCATCATCAAATATTGTTCCGGTACTGTCTTATGTCAATGGCACAAGAAATATCTCATCCAAGTGAGGAAGTGATTAAGAGACCAGCAATCTCCAACTAATCACAAGTTCTTGGGGTTGTATTCTTGAAGAAGAAGGATGTCTACCGAGATCATCCGTCCTTGGGGTGGTATTCTTGAAGAAGAAGGATGTCTACCGAGATCATCCTTTCTCTGAAAACAAAGAAGTCACAAGGGCAAAGGTACCTGCGAAGAAAGGGATCCGATAGCGAAAAGTTACGCAAGCCTCCTGCGTTCCAATTACAAAAGGCACATCTCGGCAACATCCTCTACGATCAGTCCTAGCTAGAGACAAATCATTGACAGAAACGATCAAGAAATCAGTGTTGCTGTCTGGCCTCTCCGTTCCTGCCGCAAGCGTCCGCATCTTGAATTCGGCCGAATCGAAGTTTTCCATCTGGTAAAATCACCGGTCGCACTGACGCATTCACAACCTGTTTGGCTAGCATAGCTCAAAACCAACAGCCTTTTCACTCATAAAGCATCCGCTATCTATCAAATGTCAGTCTTTCTCATGTCGACATTGCTCATATATATGAGATCATAGCGCAACGAATCAGATGCGGCTATACGCCATATGAGGTTTGTGCTGTCCTGCTGCTCTTCTGCACGCAGCCACAGAACAAGGTAGCTAGGTACGGTGATTTCCTGGCTATACATACAGTGGTGAATCGATCTAGAACCTTCGACAGCCATGAGAACACCTACGTCTGAACTCTATAATAGTGTGCTAAGATTCTTAAGGCCACGAGACCGGGGTGCTTTAACCTGCAGATAGACTTGATTCTTGTATAGCGACGGATCCAAGTTCTGGGGTCAGGCTCTCGCCAGTACAACTGCAGGAGGCCTACCTACTAGTTGGACTCGTGCAACGTAAACCATGGTCATTCTGAATCTGAAGCTAATGATGCGTCTTCAGGCACAAGGTGACCAGGAGTTAGGACAGCACGAACCTAGCAGATATTGGATGGTACACCTGACCTGAACATAGGTGCCAAGGTTAGGTTGGGCTTGTGCTCAAACCAGCGCAATATAGAGTCTAGATACCTCTGTAGAATTACATTGCGCCTAGCGTTCTTTCAGTATGCGTACGTCGATGAAAAGTGATTAACAACAAGTGAAGAAATTAGTAACCTGAGGAGACAATTCTGATAGCTGCAGAGCGCAGACAAAAAATAGCAATAATTAGAAGAGATAATAATGCTAGGTTCTGCCTCTGATTAGACCCCCTGCCTCCTGAGCCGCTCTTGCTATCAAGCCTCCGCCGCATCCACCGCGTCCTCCCATTGCCCTCCGAACTGATTTTTGTAATTGGAACGTAGGAAGCTTGCCTAACTTTTCACGGTGGGGGCGGAGAGGCTGCCGGACCCGCCACCACAACCCTCCCCCTCCATCACATCCCCCATCACCGCCACAGCGACGGCGGCGGGGCTCCTGCCGCTCCCTCTCCTTCCCCAGGTCTGAAATAAAGCATGAAAAATTGTAAATTTGCAAAATCTAAAATCCAGCTCTTCTAATCTACCAATGGTTCATTATAACAAAACCTAGATTTTCTTATATGTTCCTTCAATCTCACTCTTGATGAACCCATTACCATTTCTCAAACATAAAAATAGGAGCTAGTTTTAGAAATAGAGAGGAAATTTTGTGAATAGAAGCTCGTAATGGTCACACAAGGATTGTAAAAACTGAATATGATTATATGAACCAAAAATAGAGTGAAGCTACTAAAAATGACAAGTTTTCATAAAAAGTTTTTCACCAAATAAATTGAAAAATCTCACTCTAAATTCATAAGAAAGAACAATTGTTCTATTTTGATCTTATTTATGATGAGAAGAGATCAAAAAATCAAGAAAGTCGTAGTAAAACATCAAAGCTCCAAACTTAGCAAAAATTCATACAAAAACTGTAAACTATACTCTAGATATGCATTTTTACATATTTTTCTCCCACTTTGATAATAGAATCATCTAGATGCACATAAGAAGATAAAGCATGAATAAAATAAAATAACTATTTTAGCATAATAAGGAGCCGTGAAAATTATCTAAGTTGTCATATTTAAGAATGAAGCACTTGAAACTAAATATCTTAAAATGAGAGACGCTAGACCTATAATCGAATCTTAACTCAAAAGAAGCCTTGCTTATGGACGATTTCAAGAACACCCTAATGGACATATAGCAAGCAATAAAAATTGTCTCAGCTCAAAACCTCCTAGGGGTTCTATGCTCACCTAGCATGATCTTAGCCATCTCTACAAGAATTCTATTCTTTCTCTCTAGAACTATATTCTGCTGGGGGACTCTAGGTAAAGAGAACTGTTGCTCTAGACCTCGCTTAGTACAGAAAGTGACAAAAGATGAGTTCTTCAATTCTGTGACATTATCACTCCTAATGACTCTTAAGGCTCCTGGGAGGTCAACTTCTAATATAAGAGCCAACTCTCTAAAGCAGCTAAAGGTCTTATCCTTAGAAGCAAGAAAATACACCCAATAATATCTAGAGTAATCATCTAAAATAAAAGCATATACCACTTTTTCCCTGCAGACTGGACTCTAAGTGCAAGAGCTGTCTAGCTCCATTGGTCATCACTAAGGTAAGCGAAGGATGAGAAGCATAAACTATCTTACTATATCTATAGGGTGTGCAAACTAGATGCTTATAATTTTAATCCTAGGCAATTCTCTAATAAGGTCCTTGCTATTAACTCTAATCTAGTGATCAAAACCTATGTGTCCAAGCCTACAATACCACAATACTATATCATGAGAATCAGCAACCACAAGACACCAAGAGCTAGAGCTAGAAGAGAAACTAAAATCAGTACTATAAATCCTCTCAAACCTAGAGATATCAAAGACAAACTCGCCCGAAGAGTCTAGAACTCTACACTCACCACTCTCATCAAGAAGCTAGAAAAATAAATAGAAGATTATACCTCAATTTACTTACCAAAACGACTACTTTTAGCATGAACTTGTTGTTGATGCACACAATGCCCTTTGCCGTCATGGTCCCGGTAGAAACATCCCTAAATATGATCAACTCATTACCGGATACACGAGTGAGGGAGGAGAACAATCAAGAATATTCGGTTATGTGTCAAGAACATCCGAAGTCAACAAGCTACATGTCTCCCTTCCTCGCAATGCACCTACAAGGCATAAGTAGGAAACATCTGTGCCTTAGTACTAGGATTAGTAACGAAAGACATGAAAATCCAGTACTAAACCATATGATATCTAGGAACAGCAGTAAAAGCAAGAATAAAATGGTTAGCATAAAAATCATGAGGATGCATACGAGACCTACCAAGACCTTTCCAAATCAGCCTATGAAAAAGCCGGTACTCCCTCTCTCTAGACACTACCCGTGGTCTACCCTCACGATATCTATGGTGACCTATGTCATTACTGAGGGGGTAATAACACTAGTCAAAAGATTATTACTTGTTTGTACATTTGTACAGTAGAATACCGCTTCAATGAATAATAAACCCATCAGAGTAGTTATAACAGAACAATAATTAGAGACTAATGCACTTCATTATTACAAGCCACATAGGGCTTAAGGTTCGGGCACACAGAAGCCCAAAGTTATTGTAATATTAATTACTTTCCACCATTGATTATACAGGGTACTAACATAAAAAAGTATATAACATAGTACCCATCTGACCCAATATGATGAATTGCAGGTCATCTAGTCCTCCCAGCTGCCATATAAGGCCTCCACCTCACTATACTCCTAGTCAACCTCAAACTCATATCCCTGGATGCCTTCATTATCAATCCCACCCTCATCAAATCCCAAGTATAATTCAGTTGAATATTGCTCTGAAAGGGGGATATTTAATAGCAAGAGTAATTATGAAGTACTCAGCAAGTTTTTAAATAATGATGTATATTTGTCCTTATATTTCTCAAATTCTTACTTGATCTACTATTCAGAAATCCATTTTTTACCATTTTAAAGAGTCTGCAAGATTTCAGTTTCTGAAATTATTCTAACAATTATTTTAGAGAAGAGAAAGCCCCTAGTGGTTTCTGTAGACTCTTATCCAAGAGACTGACATAAATTCATGGTTTATTAAGTACTACATAGACTTGTATCACTTTATCCATAGCTATTCTAAATTCTTATGGACACTAGGTCAGTCGCATTTCCTTTGATGCAATCCAAAATACAGAATATTTTCTCAACTCTCATTACTATATCTCCATCCGATTATAAAATAATCATTGGTTGAGCGAGTCTAAATACTCAACACTCCACCTACGCTAATGCAAGCGCCTTGGATCCCTTACTTCTGGGCTCGATACCGACCGATTCTGAGTTCCTTCACTAGTTGCATACTACTTACCCATTATGGAGATAATAGTAACAAAAGAGAGTAGCGTGTTCTGCCCACCTGAGATGGGAAATATGGTTGATACTTGTTTTACAGCTCATTCCAGAATGAGAATTGTTTTCTAGTCCTTATATTATATTTGTATGTAGAGGGTCTCACCTACCTCTGAAATCCCCGCCAGAGCACCCTCTACCCTCCTTTACCATTTTTCTTTGTAGGCCACTGCTCCTTGGTTCTGCTCTCTTTATTTTTTTGCCATGTTTTCTTTTCAACTGGTCACATATCTTTTCTTTTAGAAATTAATTTTTGATGCAAGGTGATCATACAAAATAACTATATCAAAATAATTCATGTACCATAGTATGCTTAAAAGCTCGCCCTAGCTACTTGCCTGACTGTAGGGTAGCTACCTCAATAATGGTCTGATTGGCCTCTTTCCCTTGGACCAGCTCTTCTCCTATATTATTTGAGGTCAAAACAACTATTTAGAACTTTTGATTTTATTTTAGATGAAGCAACTACCTTTGTTGAATTTTTTTAAAACTTATCTTTAGAGTACTTTCTACTATTCAACATTTAGGTTTTACCTTTGTTGAATATTGAGGTTATTTTAGTTCTTAAAATTTTCCCACTTCCTTTTTACTAGAGGCCGAAGCACATAAAGTGGCCCATCGGCCCATTCATTTTCCTCTTTTAATGCGGCGCATGGCGCAAGAATCAGCTGACTAGCCTATTGTTTTGCCTCCCTCCAAACCTTATCCTCCCCTTTTCTATCCTATCACATCATACACATTCGACCCACTGGCCTGCCGCTTCGCCTTCCTCCTAACCTTATCCTTCTCCTCTCTCTTCTATCGCACGTGTGCTTCACTGGTTCTATCCCTTCACCTCCTCCTTCCCTCACTCAGTCCATTTGCTGATTTTGGCCTTGCTAGTCCCCACATCACCGAGGGTACTTCTCCTCGCACCACCCCTGGTTTCCACCTTGCCTCCCCTCTGTCTTCCCCCTCTCTTCGGGTGTCACTGGTGCTCCATTTAGCCCTATTTTTCTTGCCTCCTCCCTTCTACCGCCATGCACCCCTGTGGAGTCGAAGCCCTGCTGGCATCTTTCGGCTATGTTGGTTTTTCCTCTCTTGAGCGACATGTCATGGCGATGGTGATCCATTGACACATGGCATCCCGACAGCTACTGGTTGCCGATGCCATGCTTCGGTACCCATTGCTTTGTCTTCCAACCACTCTATATCAATGTCATGTGTCTCAGTGGCCACAAGTCACCAACGTATGACCCTTGCTCCTCGGCTCCTCCCGGTTCCTTCTTATTTCCTACTAATGCATTTCCTTCTAGTTCTACTTTGATGTTTATTTAATTTGTGAAATATGTTGTGCAAGGCTATGTGATTACCTATGGGGTTTTTTTTAGGGTTTTTGGGGCATTGTGGTGAGCAACCATGTGGTGCTTGGGCTTTGGCATGCGTCAAAGAGTAGTGACCATGGCCCAAGGGCTCATTGGATGGCCACCGGCCCCTTCTTCTCTAGTGTGGTGAGCCAGAGGTGGTGTCTTGTCGTGGCTCTATTGGCTAGGTTCTAGTGCTAGCACAATGGAATGGTATAGTTCATGATGTTACCTTACTGGTGTTGTCGAGCTTGATTTAAAAAGGTTTGGGGATGCACTAGCTCTCACGTGGTTGTGCTTTCTCGATATGGCTAAGCTCTGTAGAGGTTTGTGGATACCATCCTCTGGTCATGCTACTCTTCTCTTCGGTTGTCCTTTGGTCTTGGCTGCTCCCTTGACTTCTCTCCTTCAGTTGAGTTAGGGTTCTTATGGGGTTTAAATGGGTGGGTTATACTTCTTTGGCTGTTAGTTTGCTGGTGATGGCCCATGAGTGCTCGATGCAGTGGTTTGGGGAGGCAGTGGCATGGTAGTAACTCACTGTGGTGGTACTTATGAGAGGTGATGGGTGATGGATGATGGCAGCCTTCTATCGGTTTGCTATTGCAGTGAGCTTGTGAGCTCACTGGTGGCTAGAGCGGTGATGCTATTATTTTTCTCTCTGTTGGTTCTTGTTGGCTTTAGTTCATGGCCTTGATTGACCTTAGTGGTGACTAGTGGTTTATACGTGCCTTATGCATGTGAATGAATTAAGTGACTCACTAGGAAGGGTAAAGAAGGTAAATGTTAAAGGTAAGAATGGGAATTTTACTGCCAGATGATGAAAATCCATTACATGAGGGGTGATGATTGGCCCTGGACAATCCTGGTATCTCAATGAGCGATTGCCCTCGTGCAAAAATACTAAAAAAAATAAGATTTTGACAGCAATCCATTACTTAAATTTGTTTTAGCTTTCTATTTGTGGTTTTGGATGATATGTCTTTGCATGTATCTCAACCTAAGTTAGCTATGAAGGTGCTGATTTATTAGATAGGATTTGATGTAATGCACTTGTATAGGCTTATTTTTGTAATTAGATGAAATTGTAATTTTTTAACCTTTAACTGTAGGATTTGTTCTTTTGTAAATCTTAAGATTGAATTATTGTAAATAAGACTTTTCATATAAAATGAGACTTCATGTAATTGAAGTGTTGGATGATTGAATGCTTAGTCGTATATTAGTGTATAATTTTCTTCTTAATTGTGTGATTTAGTAATTAGTTTTTAAGGGTTATCATAATATCATAACCCAAAGCATTGTCTAGAACCACCAAAGGAATCAAAAGAGTCATATACAAATTTAAGCCTATACCTAGAAGGAAAGATAGGTTGAGTGGCTCTACAGATACTGATAGGTGAAATAGCTCTTAAGCTTGACCCTCTAGAAGCAGAAGTTGACAATATGGCAATTCTTCTTGCAATAGGTGAAATGGTACTTGACCTTTTGAGGGGTCTGACATGCTGAACTAGGAACACCTGTTTTGCTAGAAGGGGTTTGGGCAAGACCAGCTGACCTAAATATAGTCTTAGGAGGCTCAGGAGATTTGACCCCATACTTGCTGCTCTCAACTACTCTTACAATCTTTGATGGGTGATTCTTAGAATACTGTAGAGAATAAAATCCTATGTCTCTCTTCTTCACACTCACATTAGATTAGTCAAGACTCATGTTGAGCTTCTCGTTCCTACTAAAAAATCTCTCTATGGTCTTTTTGAGGTAGTCATTCTCTTAGGTTAAATTCTCACATGTGGCACACTCGGTGTTCTTGGTTGCCTCAGTATATCTTTCTTTATGGACATCTACCTCAAACTTTAAAGCCTTACAAAACACATAAGGAGACTTTCTAACCCTACCCAACTTTTCCTTAAACTTGACTCTAAACGCCTCATACATCTCATCTAATTTAGCCCCAATTTCAGCATAAATGCAAAGGAAATAAAATCAATTACTTTCTAGATGCAGTTATGGATAAGGATTCTTCAATTTTACATTTATCCTCTAGTGCCTTTTTAAGAGTATCAAGCTCAATTGTGAGTCTAGTACAATTTTCATAAGATTCAGTACTAGAATGAAGAAGCATATTAGTCATTTCTTTCATCTTAAGTTGATATCCTCACAATGAGAGCAAGAATTATCAGAATTAAATTTTAGCAATTTCTTAGTTGTGCTATCAAGTTTTAGTTCAAGCAAGGCACAATCTGAGAATAAAAAAAGAATAGCATATAAAGAAATCACATCCAAGACAATATCATTCAAACAATCATGATCATTACTAGACTTGAGAGATTTTAGTGTATCTAGAATATCTTTTAATTGGTTCATAATAGAGGAATGAACAATTTTGTATTAGCCAATTTACCATGCAAGCATAAGTAAGATTCACAGTTTTCATCAACAGGATTCATGGATTTGAGCTTAACAACTTTTAAGTTCAAGTTGTCAATCATAATATCCTGGTTCTTGATTAACTTAGCTTATTTCTTCAATTTTTGTTCAGCTACACCAAAAGCACATTTTGTTTCATTAGAGGAAGGACATACCTCGTTGGGATCACTGTGTGGCTCATCGTCGTCAGAAGAGTCAATGTCGATGCTGTCCTTGGTCATAAAACACATGCTGGTAAAGTCCTAGGTCTTCTTCTTTCTCCGGGAGTCATCCTCGTTGTCCTCTGTTTTTGAGTCCACATCGCTCATGTCGACGTTCTCAAAAGTGGCAAGACCCGGTTGACAAACTTGTGGTAGATGGGCTTCTTAGACTGTGTCATAAGCTTGAGGACATATTCAAAAGTCCTTCTTCTCTTTGCCATTCAGCTTGGGGGATTTGGCCTGAATGTGGTTTAGCTCACTACACTTAAAGCAAGTGACAGTGCCACGTCTTCTCTTGTTCCTCACCTTGTTATATGTTCTCGTGAATTTTATGGATAGGAGGGATAAATCTAGTTGTTCATCGCTCAAAGAATACAAAGCAAATAATGAAAATCCAGAAGATGCAAAATCCAAAGAACTAGAAGATCTACTCTTAGAAGGATCAATCACAAATATCATCGACTTTATCTTGTAGAGACATGAGATGAAGTCAATCTTATATGTCTTCAAATTCAAGTAAGCTCACTCATAACAGTGTTGTTATTAATGGAAGCGATCTTCATTCCCTCAAACTTTCATATAAAGTGCACCCAACAGTTGCTGTGCATTCTCAGAATCAGAAAAAGTTAAACTAATATCATGTAAATCATGAATAATCTTGGTAAATCTTCCCCACAACTCATCCAATGATTTACTAGGCTTTTGCTTGATCTTTGAGTATTCTTTCTTTAATTGGTTCTGTCTAACTTTTTTTATCACGGTAAAGCCCTCATGGTAATCAACGAGGATCTTTCAGATCTTATGAGCAGATCTCAAGTGAGCATCTCGTCCAAACTCAGATCAACTAAGCTTTTGAACCAGAAAATTGCGAGCCTTGCTATTTACCTCTATATCTGGTGCATTCACATGATATCGGCTAGCACAGTGTAAGGATTATTAACTTTGATCCAAATTGAGTGCCATTGAACCTCAATGTAAGATTACATGTGAGCCTTCCAATAAGATAAACCAACTCCATAAAAATCCAATGACTTGGTTGAATAATTGTCTGATGCCATAACTACTAAGACTAGTTGAGATTTATAAGATCTATAAAAGTTGAGATCTTTCTCAAAAATAAGTAAGGTTGAACCAAAATTGGGCAAAAATCGAAAACTCGAAATATGACTTGCTAGTGAATGGAGGATGGCAAAGATGACTCTAGATATATTATCACCTATCACAACAAGCAAGAACTTTCAAAGATTTAAGGCAAAAACCCTTGGATCAAGAAATCTTACGTTGAGGCTAAATCCAAACAAAATCGAGTAACTTGAAGAACTTACAAAATCTGATATCTCGATGAATGAAGATTGATCTTCATGAATCATCTCTATCACTTACACATCCTTGACACACAATAAGATCAAGAAGGGGAGAAGAAAATCAAAACCAATAAGAACAAGAGTAAATCAACCAAATCATGGAGACTCCATAAATGAACAACAAAGTTGATTTATTGCTACTTGAGGATAAAAGTTTTACAGCTACTCCACCTACAGAATAAGAGAGTACACTGTAACACTCACACTTCTCATATCTTAATCCTAGAACTCTAGGCTAGCATATGAATGGTCAGATTGTTAACTAGTAAGTTTGCATCTTAACTCGTTAAATAAATAAGGTAGCCAACCCTTATCCAATCTTAATGGAAACTATCCACTAGCACATATGGGAGAAACCTGCTAACCCTACACAACATGGGTTTTACTCACACACTACACTTATACATGTTTTTTCAAAGTACATAAATCCGAATGTGCAAAGTCCTTAGTTTTTGATCCATCTAATCATCTCAGTTTGTCCTTGACCTAAACCATTTTCTCAAGCGCCGGTCAAGAGCCATGGTTTTGATCTAAGTTAGTTTTCGATATTTGGCCGTCTTACCAAAATACCCTTTCTTACCCGATCTTTATCTTCCTTGCAAGCAATCTCTATACTTGCGACGTATAGATGCACCACTAGCTTACTACGTATAGACAAGTGTCTCTTATTCCAGTTTCACTAGATCACGCCTCACTTAGACCGATCAAGTCATATGGTGCAACCTATCGCTCGAACTTTCCTTCAATAACTTAACCCTCGTTAGTTAAAACATAATTCATATAATACATATGCACTGATCTAGGTTAAAATGACCCAACCAAAAATCACATTTCCCAAATTTTCAATTTCTAGCCAAGGCAAACACTTGGGCTGGTCAGACAGCTAGCTCCAACTGGTCTGACCATTGATAGCTGCCGGTCAAACTGCTGGTGTTGGCTGGTCTGATCGCCTCCCAGGCCGGTCAGGCCACCAAGTATGAAACTAAACCTGAAAAACTGTAAATTTGCAAAATCCAAATTCCAACTCCTCTAATCTAGCAATAATGCATCACAACAAAAAAAACTTGAATCCTCACATTATCCTTCAAACTACCTGAATCCCCTCGAAAAACTAATCGAAAAAAACAATGATCCAGGATTGATTAGAGCTAGGCAACACTGTGCCAAGTGTTGATGCGACAACTAGGCCTAATTAAAAGGCAGTGTGGACTAGTACCGGTACCTGCCACCTCTCATTCGCTCAAGGCGTCACTCTCCCTATAAATACTCCTGCTCATTGCCTCAAAGAGCAAGCAAGCGATCGAGCAAGCTAGCTGTCAGCTTCTTCTCCTTCCAAGTAGGCACTCACGTAGCTAGCTCGATCGTCAGAAATGTCCACCAACTCGGGAACAAACTCCAGGACGAACTTCAACAACGAGATCCATGACCTCTCCACGGTGCAGAACCCCAACACGCCCAGCATGCTGTACTACAACGAGAGGTCGCTCGCGGACTTCTTCCCTCCTCACCTCCTCAGGAAGGTGAAGCGGCAGATCATATATAGAACTGCACGTGTGATTAGTTCAGAGTTTTTTTTTTTTTGGTTGCTTCTTGAGTGTTGGGACTAATGCATGCCTTCATGGCACGTACTGTTCTTGGCCAGGTCGTGTCGGAGGTGGTGGCCACGTTCTTGCTGGTGTTCGTGACGTGCGGGGCGGCGGCGATCAGCGGCAGTGACCTGAGGCGCATATCGCAGCTGGGGCAGTCGGTCGCCGCCGGTCTCATCGTGACGGTGATGATCTACGCCGTCGGCCACATCTCAGGCGCGCACATGAACCCCGCCGTCACCCTCGCGTTCGCCGTCTTCCGGCATTTCCCCTGGATTCAGGTATGCAACAGTATATAATAGGTAATTAAATAATTCAAGCCATGCGGTTTGATGTACAGTTAGGACATTCCCAAATATGACACTACATAGCAATGTCTATATATTACTATCTTATATAGATATCAAACTAGATATCATCTTTCTAATGCACTGTGTCTATCATCTGGTTTACCAAATCAATTCTCACTACTACAGAAAACGTTATTACAGACGGTTGAAAAACGTCATCATAGACGGTTTCGTGAGCCATCTGAATTGATGGGTCAGTAATGATACGAGGTCATCACAGACGACTTTCAAATCGTCTGTGGTGTAAATATTACAGACGATTTTTAACTACAAACTATCTGTAATAGTTGATTATCACAGACGGTTTTTAAGAAAAATCATATGTAATAGTTGATTATCACAGACGATTTTTAACCACAAATTGTCTGTAATAGTTAAATGCATCGTTTAATACAGTGACATACCCTTGTAATATGGTAGACATCCATTTCTCTCCAGCACATATCTTAGCTAATATCTTAATATTGGATTACATGCTCAAGCAATATCTTATATGAGACACAGCTTCCCTCTCTTTCTTCGTTAATTTTCCATCTGTCTCAGCACTATTCCTACATGACATGCTTATGTACAACCGTTGGAAGTGCCCTTATAACTAGGGATGGCAATGGGGCGGGGGTCACGGGGGAAGCCTCCGCGCCCCCCCGCGAGCCGCCCCTCGCCCGCCTTAAGCTCTGCGAGGCGAAAAGCCTGTCCTCGGTCCTCATGGGACCCGACCACTGGGTCCCCACGAGGGATAAAAAAAGATTACATTTATTTTTTAAAAAATAATAATTTAACTTTATTTATTAATTTATAATTAGTTAAGCATATTTTTTAAAAAATATAGTTTCAAAATATATATTCTAACCTATAAATTCAAATTTTAGTCTAAATATACAATAAAAGAATACAATCTCTTATATTAAAAAATTATAATATATTTATTTTATTTTTGTCGGATCCTTGTGGGCCCCGCGGGGCGAGGATAACCCCCGTCCCCGCCCCGTTAGCATAGCGGACCCCGTCCCGTTCCCCCCACGGAGGGATATTAGCCCCCGCTTGTCATCCCTACTTATAACTTCTTTCACTTTCTTTCAATCTATTATATCTTAGCGGAAGATATTTGCAAACACCCTAGCTAACTGAGTGTCGCGATTGGATATAAGTCACATAAGAATTTTTTTGACAGAACCTTAACTTGTATCGATGGACAGGTTATGTATGGGCGTATCTGTCACTCGTTTTGTCCTAGCTATACAATGTTCAGCACTAGATCAGCTTGCAACTGCTACAATATTGAGAACCATTTAAAAATTACTAAAGTGTAAAATCATTGGCTAATTTAGTCGTTGCTACGAATTTAGTTTATTCACACATACTTTTCAAGATGTTGCCATGGATGTGATGCTGGCAAATTCAATCTCTTTTTAGGCATAGATGCGAAATTATTGAATCTAGCTTGTGGCCTTGGCTAAAAAGAAAGTCAAAAGGAACGGCCGGTACATGCTCTTGTAACTTGTCCGAACCAACCAATCATATATCTTTCATGGAGTATTTATATACCAAAATGATGCCCGCAAAGAAATATCTTCTAGTAGTGGCTACCTAGCTTGTTCGATCTCCTCATCCCATAGGTCCCTTTCCCTGTCAATTTGTCTAGCTAGCTGGAGCTTGGAAGCAAGAAAGCATTAGCAACACAAATAACAATGGGCAGAACAGCATGTGATCGATCGAGCACCAAATCGCATCAGATACATGAAGCGTACAGCCTATATATATATATATATTATATGCACGTGACAAAGCGTGAGGTGTAAGTCTCACAGAGTGCAACCACATGTTTTAACTACTGAATCATCCACATATATGTACTCTGAGAGATGTTATTCATATAAATAGTTCATGTTTTAACCACTGAATCACCCACATATATGTACTCTGAGAGACACTATTTATATAAATAGTGCCTAAAAATAGGACACCGCAGGCTCGAGCCCGGGTGGGTGGGCTGCACGCCCAGCAGTCCCACCAACCGAGCATAGATCGGATCGCATTAGCTAATTACTGCAGGTAGTTTAGTTGGTGGCCACGAAGGATAACAGCGTATATATGCATCGCAATCCTCAGGGCACTACACCAAAACTCGCATACATGAAAGCATGAAGCGTACATGCATGCAGCCATATACATGTAAGCTTGTGCTAATTAGAAACGAGCATTAATTTGCTGCCAGCTAAAAGTTCAAGCGACAAAGCCGGGATACGCCGCTGAGGCTGACCCGAACCGATTCGATGTGCCGCGTCCATGCCGTGGTGAAAGATACGTAGCGATCGACGTGCAGCTCTAGATCTCTAGCTTGAGGTCCAGCCAGGGTTAAAGAATAACTACTTAAAGATCTTTTTTTCCCCTTATGTACAAAGACCTGCGTGAGCATATCGGCACGTTCCTGTAGGGCTACGCCTGTAACACTAGCAGACTAGCTAGCTAGTATCGCACAACGTCACGTCGCGCACCGTGTTCGCGTTCGTGCTGTGCTGTTTCTGACGTATTTTTGTGTGTGCTGATGGCCGCGAATTCATGTGTGCAGGTTCCGTTCTACTGGGCATCGCAGTTCACCGGCGCGATATGCGCGTCGTTCGTGCTCAAGGCGGTGCTGCAGCCCGTCACCGTGATCGGCGCGACCGTGCCGACGGGGCCGCACTGGCACTCGCTCGTCATCGAGGTCATCGTGACCTTCAACATGATGTTTGTGACCCTCGCCGTCGCCACGGACACGAGAGCGGCAAGTATCGCGCCCACTCTGCTTCCTCATTTCGCAACGAAAGCGTGGATTCTGACGCGTTTTCCTGTGTGCATGAAGGTGGGTGAGTTGGCCGGGTTGGCGGTTGGTTCCGCGGTTTGCGTTACGTCCATCTTCGCAGGGTAAATACGTTTAGGAATTAACAACCAGTACATACGTATATATATATACCGGCTAATCAATTATTTAATCCATTCATTCATGTCCAAAACACACACACTAGGCGCTCTATAGGCGCTTAATCACCACTTGACTCTTGACAAACAAGGGAAAAGGCAGACCTGATTAATTGATTAATAACCGATAATCATTCTTCGAAACAACAACAAGTTCGATAAGGTAACCTTGACCTGGCTAAGCCAATCAACTTGACCGTATCTTCCATCGCTAGTATGGAACGATCAATTCCACACCTTAAGCACACAGACATGCTGGTAGCAACAGCGTCGTTGAATGCATTAACAAACTAAAGCTGAGACGCGAGGGAAACCGAGTGGTGGTTGCAGGACAGTGTCAGGTGGATCGATGAACCCGGCGAGGACGCTGGGGCCGGCGCTGGCGAGCAACCTCTACACCGGCCTCTGGATCTACTTCCTGGGCCCCGTCCTCGGCACGCTGTCCGGGGCCTGGACCTACACCTACATCCGCTTCGAGGACGCCCCCAAGGACGCGCCCCAGGAGCTCTCCTCCTTCAAGCTCCGCCGCCTGCAGAGCCAGTCCGTCTCCGCAGACGACGAGGAGCTCGACCAGGTCCAAGTGTGAGCCATCGGCGACGGATCGATCAAGCCTCCTCGTCATTTGGATACCACGTACTCCTCCGTCTACATATCACTAGCTAGCTAGCTACATCCATGTGTGCATGTGTGTCACTTGTACAGATTGATCGACGCATGCCGGAGATTACACGCACGTGTGTTTGCTTGGTCTGGTGGCAGTAGATTGCTCGCTCTGTTAATGTGCAGAAGACAGAGCTGGAGCGTTGTAAATTTGGACGCACGCACGCGTGTATCGGTCTGCGGCCGCGCGCCTACGTGTGGTGCGCGCGCGCGCGCGTATGCGGTATGCGTATGTGCCAAGAAGTGTGTCTCTCTCCTGCAGTTGTGTTGCATATTATATTGTTCCAAAAAGTTTGGACTTTGAATTGCTGCACGGCTTACATGCATTAAGCCATGGATATCGAACGAATGAATTAAATTCACGAATGATGCGTGCGATGGCGGGTTTGAACTTTGAATTGCGAGAAAATGTATGAAATGTTGAGGTGTAGTTTAGTACTCCAGAGTGGTCCTCAGGTGTAGCTTTCTCGTTTGTTGACGATGCATGATTCGATAAAAAAAATGTGTTATCTTTTGTTCTTATCTAAGGAAATTTTACGGTGCATTGTACTAGCAGTATAAGAGTATAAGGGCAGTAGTAGAATTGAAATCTAACTATTGATTTGTAAACATATACTAGACTTTTATTTGTAAATCTTATTTTTTTCGGAATATATAGTATTATAGACTATTCGTATGAACACAGTTTGTAAACAACTCATCGCAATCGATCATGCATCGCAATCTGTTCAGTGCCGCCCACCGCCACGGAGGTCGTGGTCGCCACCAGCTTGGCCTTTCCTATGCCGTCGCCGTGTCGCCATTCCATGGTTGGTGATGCTTGGATTGATTCATTCAATTCTTGAGTTGTTCTACTCCCTCTGCTTCGATTCGATTCCATTCGATTTAAGAAACTAGTTGCGTTCTTCTGGTGGATACGGTGTGGCGACCGGTGGGCCGATGGCGTGGGGGCTCTGCTACAACCACAAGATGAGCTTCGACCAGACCTACTGCGATAAGACCAATACACCGTACCCCTGCGTCAAAGGCGTTGAGTACTACGGTGGCGGCGCCATCACCGTCTACTGGTAATGCATTAGTTCATCACTTGCAGCAGTTCTTGCAATGGCTACATTGATCGAGATGTATAGTAGTAGAAATTAACAAGCTATGATGAAGTGTCAAATTGATGCGATTTTCTTGATGTAGGAACTACATCTGCAGTGCCGCCGCCGACGGCAACGGCATTCACAAGGACCTGCTCCACCACCCATAGTACCTAGAGCAGAACACGATGTTGGCAATGGATGACGCCGATGAAGAAGAAGCAGTTGTTGGCGCACGACGTGTTTTTCGGCAACTGAAAGCCCACCAAGAATGACACGCTCAACAAGAGGCTCCCATGGTTTGGTGCAACCATGAATGTGCTCTACAGCGACCAAATTTGTGGCCAAGGCTACATCGATTCTATGAATGTCATCATCTTGCACTACCAATACTACCTCAGCCTCATGGGGGTCGGCCACGAGCACTCCGGCGATAATCGAGATTGCGTCGACTAGGTCACCTTCAACCCATCCTACAAGTCAGACAACCAGCAGCAACCATCAAGCTAGAACAGATCAGTAAAGTGCCACAGGCATCTCTTCTTGTCCGGTGTTGTATACATGTTCTTGTCATTGCCATTGCCTAGCTTCTCGTGCCATACCGAGTTATCGATTCTTCAGTGGTGTGGAGCTAGCACTACCATAAAAGAAGTTACACAGAGGGTTTAAAAATATTATCACAGACAGTTTCATGAGCCGTCTGAATTTATAGGTCAATAATAATATGAGGTCATCATAAACGATTTTCAATCCGTCTGTGATGCAACTATCACAGATGATTCCAACTACAAATCGTGTGTAATATTGAACTATCACATACGATTTCTATTGAAAACCGTCTGTGATAGTTCAATATCACAGACGGTTTGTAGTCGGAACCATCTGTGATGATACTTCTCAGGGAACCATATGTATCACACATTTTCATATATATAAATGCAAATTCACATATATATAACTCATTCTTATATACATAAATACAAATTCACATATACATATCACACATTCTTATATACATATAAATGTATTTTCACATATATATATATATATCACACATTCTCGCATATATAAATGCAAATTCACACACACACACACATATCACACATTCTTATATACATATAAATGTATTTTCACATATATGTATCACACATTCTCGCATATATAAATGCAAATTCACACACACACATATCACATATTCTTATATACATATAAATGCAAATTCATATATATATATATATATATATATATATATATATATATATATATATCACATATTCTCATATACATATATAAATACAAATATGTAACATATTACACATAAATTTTTCATTCATCATTCTACTTACTTATTTCTTTTAAAAATTAGCCCTTTTATGATGATCGATGCGTATATAGCTAGTTTCATCACGTTGTTCTTCCTTGACCCTTATGTCGTTTCTAAAAAGATGCAACTCATTAAATTGATTGTATTCTTTCTCATCCACTATATTCTCTACTATGATGATTCTTCTTTTTCCATGAAGAACTACATAGCGTTTCTTATTTGCCTAATCAGTTATATAGAAAACTTGAACAATTTGATTAGCGAGTACAAATGGTTTGTCTTTGTATCTAACATATTTGAGGTCCATGGTAGTGACACTGTACTTGTCGACCTTTACCTGTGAGAGATGGAACCAGCGACATCGAAATAAGGGGATCTTGAAAAGCACGTAGTTAAACTCACAAATCTCCTCTATGAACCCATAATATAAGTTTCTCAACCTATCAGTATTGAACGCATCTATACGGACATCGCTATTCTGGTTAATGCTCCTTACATCTGAGCCTGTGTATAGAATATGTACTCATTTATGTCATATTCTTACCTTGTCACAACTATAAATGTTGACCCTTTTGCCAACTATATCAACATCTCACTTGACGAGTTCCTAGTGACTCACTCCTTCAACCATTGGCTGAAGCGATTGTTGTGTTGTCTTATGATCCAAACATCCGGCTACTACGGATTTTGTTGCCGAAGCACGTCCTTGTGCTGGTCGATATACGGGAACACTTCAATCATATATTGCAAGGCCATGAAATGAACTTGAGCATACGTATCCATATCTGGAGTGATTATTTTCCTTTCGATGGTCCTGATACCCTTGAGCCTTCCCTCATGGTGAGATTAAGGCACATCAATCAATTCAACCTAAACCATGTAATCAACACAGAACTAACATTCGACGATGCTGCCCTTCGGCCGAGATCGATTCCATACATAGGACTTGAGAATTTCTATGAACATCCTGAACGGGTACATGCTATTTAGGAATACGAGCCCGCATATTTTTATCTCCTACACAATGTGAACAATGAGATGAATTATGATATTGAAAAACGACAGAGGAAAATATATCTCAAGATGACATAAAGTCGCTACGACTTTGTTCTACAAAGCATCTAGTCCTTCCGGGTCGATGACCTTCTGACTAATTGTGTTAAATAAGTAATACTGCCTTATGATTGTATCTCGATCCTTGATCAATAAAATATTTGTAATTGTAATAGGGAGCATTTATGTCATCAGGACATAACAATCATGAGACTTCATACCAATTAACTTCAAATCTTCCATCGAAACAAGTTTCTTTATGTTACTGAAGTAACCAGACGAAACTTTAATACTATATAAGCACTGGCACAATTTAGTTCTCTCGTCCTTAGATAGAGTGTAACAAGTAGGGGGAATGTACATTTGTCATTTATCGGTCTTTGTTGGTGCTAACTCAGGTCTGATGTCCACATCAACTAAGTCAAACTATGCGTTGGCAACATCCTTTGTTTTATCATGAATATTCAGTAAGAAACTAATTAAGATGTTACATATATTTTCCTCTACGCGTATAACATCGATGCAATACCGAATTTTTAGGTGACATAAAGTACTAGTGACTTGCATCATCTGCTGGGTTCCAAGAGTTCACAGATACGGACAAGAATACAGGCAACATTTTTTAAACACTGATGGCAGTAGCAAATAGGGCGCCATTGAATATCTATTCATCAAGACTTGATTGAACTTCCATGAAGGCAAGCTCAGAATGATTCTACTACCCATCCCTTTGAGGTTCCAGGAGGGCCGTGTGGTTTGGGCAGCCCATTAAAGGGGTGATCGTTTTAGCGATAGTTTTTGGTTGAAATTTCGCTGTAATTGATTTTTTTTACTGTAGTTGAGTTAGTGGATAGTGTAATGAATAGTGAAAAAATAGCTAAAGCTAGAAGCTAAAGCCTGCTGCTGCCCGCTGTTAACAGCAGAACATCAGAATTCAGAGAAACACCCTGTTCTGCATTTCAGTGGGAGAAACGCATCTCCTTGTTGCCTACAGCCGAGCTTAAGCTAAGCCTGTGTAGTGGAATACTACAGCACCGACTTAATGGACTTTTGAGTTCAAAGTAACACACTTCAGATCTGGACTCTGGTGTGGTGGCGGTATGAACAAGAACAGTCGAGTAATTTGGAAGTTTGACTGCATGAAATTTTGCAAAAAAAAAAAAACCAGCACCTAGACACGTCTAGTGGAAATGTGAATCAGGGCCTTTCAGGAACACTCGCTTTGTGTGCAAGTAATGCATGAAGTCCATGGGCTGGATTCGTTTGCACTTCCGACTTTTAGCATATATACGGATAAACAGTAATTGATTTAAAATTAGTGTGTGTTTTTAGGTCAGATCTATAGATAAATTATAATATAAATTATACTAAGTTCAGTTGTACTAACCAAAATCGCATACGGCTATTTTTCTCTGTGTACTACTTCTCACAGACAAGTCAAAATTCAAAAACCACAAACATAGGTTATAAACCTTAATCCAAAACAACCCAGTGCATCATGCACGCATACATGATAAAAACAGTGAAATTGGAATGCTCCTACATATTATTGATATTTGTGTCATTCCGTGATCACTATTAATTTTTCTTCCTCACCTCGTTCCCAGTCGATCGATGCAAGTTTATTTCCACTCCGTGTTTCCATCGCGCGCGTCGTCCTTGATAACGAGTGTGGAGTAAGAACTACTCATCGTTTTCTTCTTCTTTTTTTTTGGGGGGGAGGGGGGTCTCGGTTTGGGAATCGGAGAGCGTAGCATGACTTGATGTTTCACGCTTGACACGTACAGATGTACTAATCCTAGCTCAAGTCGTGGAGTATAGTCAAAGACATAAAAGAAACAGAGCGAACAAAATTAGATGCACACAATCAGGGGGCGTTTGGAATAGCATGATTTTTAATTTTTGCTGAAATTTTACTGTAATTGGTTGATTTTTTACTGTAGCTGAGTTGACTTATTAGGCATAATTAAATCTAAAAAAATGTAAAAATAAAAACAGCACGCTAATCTAGAGCGGACAATGCAAAGGAATACGAAAAAAACAAAACTCAAAAAAACCAAAAAACAAAAAAATTCAAATAGAGACAAAATTGCTACAGTATTATCCATCGCTGCTACAGTAAATCTATCGCTAAACAGTGAAATAAAAGTGAAGTTGAGCGCGCCCTGATCAGTTTGTCCTGCAAAATCATTCTACTGTCTGTTTCTAACAGGAAGCATTCAACCAAGAAAAACGCATTTAGGACTGCACTCTGACCAAGCTCAGCGTCTCTTGATGCAGGAAACCGAGTTTAGATGCTTACGCTCGATTCATTTTCACCATGCCAGGTGCGGTCCAATTCGCGCCCTAAACTGTAGCGGTTTTGAACCGTATTCCAGCGCTGAGCTTCGCCTAAAAACGCCAAGTTTACTGGGCCCCAGGAGCCACTGTCCCATGCCACACGTGCACGGGAGCAACGCCGATGTGCCAAGCCCGGCGTGCCACGCGGTGTGCACGCACGCACGCACAAACAAACACGGCCCAAGCGCATCGATCAGCCGCGCAAAAGTACAAGGGGAATAAATTTGGGGCCTGCACCCTGGAAACATGGGATCCTGGAGACTAACAAACTTATTACAGTGCTACGCGTAACAAGGAGCATGAGGAGGAGGAAACTTGAAACGGAAGGGTTTGACTCACCCGAGCAGAGGCCGCACGAGTGGGGTGGGTGTGTGGCCGTGTGGCGCGGCCCGATCGAGGTCAAGCTGCGTCTGCCCCACCAGCCAGTCGCCAATTCTCATGACCGTTCCGGGACACCATGAGTCCATGATGCAGATATCTGAAGTTTTTTTAGGAACTGCAGATATCTGAAGTGATCAGTGTGCTAATGTAGTACACCATTAGCAAAAATACGCCGTTGCAAATCTGTAAGACAGAGTGTATAGCACTAGGTTAGCACAAAAACGTCTAAAAAAATATTGGCATACAAACGCATTCATCCGTAAGGTCTTTAGTAGTTACTGTCTTACTGACAAGAGGACCATAACAGGTCATGCATCAAGCAACATTCGTGGTGCAGGAGTGAGCATGAACTCTGAAACGTCAATAGAAAACTGCGTAGGCTGCCACGAACCGACTTCTAGCATTTGAGCTCAGAGGTTTGACCCTAAACCCCTATTAGTGACCTCCGCCATCATTTAATTCAAAGCTGCTTACACTGCTGGGTGTTTGGAGGACAGGGTTTGGAAAACTTTGGTCCATGGGATTTTGGTTGCATAATTTTTCATTATTTTCTTTCTGGCTGCAAGAGAAGAATGAGAAGGTGCACTTGGATCCATGCAGAATTTTCGCATCAATGTCTGTAGAAGTTCTGTTGATAAGCCCAATGCAGCACCATATGTACGAATGGGCAAGACTGAATTTTTCGGTTAAAGTATGATGGCATGTGACTACGATGGTAACCTAGTGATTGGTGAGGTGTAGTATCTGGATTTTTTTTCCATACAAAAGCTTAGGAGTATAAAATTGATCTTCTTCTTTTGAAGAATCTGGTTCAGTTTCTTTCACCCTAGCAGGCTAGCCCCATGGTGCAAACATCACATGTATAAAATTAATCTCGTGTCGGAATACTTTCTTTAGAGAGCAATAGCTTTATGGATAAATAGGATATAAATAAAACCAGAACATATAAAGGATGTCAACTAAACTTTGCTTGAAACTAGAATTGGCTGGGCAGGTTAAATAGTCAAGAAAAGTGTGCTGTTACACCCATAAAACATAGGCGAACTTAGGACTTTTCAGAGTAGTGACAACCAAATGGATACAAAACATTGTCCCTACATGACAAAGGTAGTTAATAGGGAAAATTTACAATCCTAGGTTGGCAGCACACTACACGGTAAGGAGAGAGAAATGATAATCTAGAGACGAGCATCATCTCAAATTCTCAACATCCCCTTGCACATACATACCCCTTGGCCTTAAGCCCTTAACACCTCATCAGCAGCTAATAGATCACTATCTATAAAATAAAATAATAACTGAGATTAGATTTAACGCAAGTTTGACCATTCACAAGCTTACAATAGCCAGGGACATTAGCATATTCCCAAAAAGAAAGATAAATAATTTTACCAGATATGACTTTGTGTTTTAGCTCTAATCCAGGGATGAGAACCGTGTATTAATAAGACAACTGATCAGTATTTCCCACCTTTGCTTTTTCTTTTAAGTATTGAAAATTACAGGTTCATCAGCATAACTTAGCTATTTAAGAGCTTTAATTTTTGATTTTTTCTTTTATATTAAAGTCTAACTGAGATGATGTATTAATTATATAAAGGAAATGATTAGATGGCAGATGGAATAATGTGCGAGATCAGCACTTTGTCTGTCATAATTCATAAAAGAGTGTCACAAATTGTCTGTCATAACTCATAAAAGGGTGTCACAAACTTATCGATTAGTACCACAGCATAAATCGTTTTCCCTACAGATCTATTTCGACAATATGAACGAAGAACAAGGCCTTTCTTCTTTGGAAAATGATGTAAATTACACCTTGTCACAGAAAATTAGAAATGCTGATGATAGACTATTTTTTTTATTTTCTGCCAGGAGAAATTTTCAAACTAGGATTACCCCTCCCTAATATTAAATTTGATCAAAACTTTGTTACTATTGAAGAATTCCCCTTAAAATTTAAATTATACAGGTGAGAGGCAAAAGGATAGGAATGAAGGGGAAAGGCATGATTTGAAAGGGATTTTTGGATCAGGAGAGGATGAAGGGTATATGTTGATACCAATGTAAAATATAGATGTTGTCAGAGGGAACTAGACTCTTAGTGTTCCAATATAACTAGCAGATTTGCCTGCGTAATTATGCGGCTAGATATTATAATACAATTGTCTTTAATATACAACTCTACTGTCTATGATTGAAATACAGTTGCATTTGCTATACAACTTTAATATACATATATGATTAACCTGCACTGTTATAATTTGGTCTCACCAAAATAAGTTGTGGAGATGCTTTTCTTTTTCTCGATTAATATGAGAATTTCTAGAATTTTTTTTAGGATTGTTGTGGGATTTTCTTGCCTTCAAAACGAAGGTGTCTTGAATCTCACCAGTTATTTTTATTTATATAGATATTGTACTTACTTGGAATTTGGAAGTCTCTTAATGCCTTGGGAATTGTTACTCATAGTTCACCCATAGACAACTCAAGGAAACCACAATAAAAAAAGTAAAAAGCTAGCCACCTATTGAACTAGATTGTTCTCTCAGAAGACTTAATTATAAGCAATAAGACAATGTGTGAACTCCATTAATTAGCTGAGTGTAATCAAAAGATTGCTAATCCCAAAATTACTGCAGAATTTGTACAGCTCATTGAGATCCTCGTCATGGGGTAAAGACCAAACAGACCCTATATGAATCCAACAATGGGTGAGGATTTTAAAATCCTGCTATAAGAACTGTTCTCGAGTGTGTGCAAAGGTGCAAAACTGCGAAAGGTAAGCCAGATAGTAGGAAGGGAAATCCCTACAAAGGGAGCAACTAAGAGAGTTGACTGCAAGTCTGGAACTTTAGCCTGAGCTTCCTTTTCTCTTTAAGTAACTGCATGCCATAGTTCCCTCACAGTTTTCTTGCTAGCTTTGGTTCGGAATATAGCTCCTTGTTGATAAGAAACAGGCAGTGCATAGAGCTAGCTTGTTTAGCAGTTTAGGTTTGAAAGAAGTCGCTGTTATATGTCAATCTTACGCCGAGTGGAAGAAAGTCTTCCTTTTTCTATCTTCAGTAATCAGTAGAAACCAAAATCTTTTAGCTAGTGCCTACCCAGTAAAGTTTGACTATACACATTAACCATTAGGGTTTGGTATGTTCTTGATAAAAAGAAGTAGGTGAGCACTGTTTGAGCTAGCTACTTACATCCAGCCAGTAGTTGGTTTTACTGTGGCAAAGATATGGACGAGATCAGAAGTGATGACATAGAGAAGCAAGATGAAGTTATGTTACCTGGCTTCAGGTTTCATCCAACAGATGAAGAACTCGTCAGGTTCTACCTTAAAAGGAAAATCCAGCAGAAGTCTCTTCCCATTGAGCTTATTAGGCAGCTGGACATCTACAAGTATGATCCATGGGATCTCCCAAGTAAGCTTCTCTAAATTCCTTGTCAACTATCTGTTTTTCTCTGCAGAAATCAATAAAGAGCTATGAAACCTTTTTATTCTAAGATAAGAATATTTTGCTACATGATTCTTCTTTCTGTATGACTCTCATGAAGCAGGCTTCATCTTGCTGATACCGTGTATCCTATTAGATCTTCTTCTTGCCCCCCTCGTTTAAGAAGAGAGAACTATGAACTTTTTACATGCATCTTTTAGTTAGTTCTTCCTCTTTGAGGTTTTGTTCAAAAAATAAGAAAAAGGCAATACATAGGGTTTTCTCCCACCTCTTTTGTAATGCTCACCACTGAACAGCATCCATGTATCATGAAGCCAAAGTGGTTTTAGGGTTATACCTCAGAAAATATTTAGAGTAAGAGTTGCAAGTATACCACAATATCAAGCTTAATGTCCTCGTGATTCTCAGGTAACTACTAACTAGTTGCGTGCACCTTAGCGTATATGATGTTTGAGAAACTTCACATATGTGATCACATGGTTCCAACTTTGAGTTTGTATGATCCTCCTATAGGTGTGAGCTTTGGCTTTCAGTGGTATGTCAACTTTTTTTTTTTGGAAAAAAAACAAGCATGGTATATCACTATTAAGGCTGCATAATTGATTCACAAGTTTCAAAGTTGGGTTCTCCAGGTTAAAAAGGCATGCAGGTAGTAAAAAAAGTTATTTTTACATGCATAATACATGTGCATTTTATCAGTAAAATTTTTAAGCCTTGAATGCACCAAATAGGGCATAGGCCTAAGTAAACTGATCTTTGGTTATAGAAAGGAGTTACAAATAGACACGGTGAAACTTGTTTCTAGTTACAATTACTTACAAAATCTTTTTCTCCATAAAGAACTAGCAAGTACTGGAGAGAAGGAATGGTATTTCTACTGCCCAAGGGATAGGAAGTACCGGAACAGCACAAGGCCAAACAGGGTGACTGGAGCAGGCTTCTGGAAGGCCACTGGAACTGACAGGCCAATCTACTCCTCCGATGGAACCAAGTGCATAGGCTTGAAGAAGTCTCTTGTCTTTTACAAGGGCAGAGCAGCCAAGGGCATCAAAACTGACTGGATGATGCATGAGTTCCGGCTGCCATCACTCACCGACCCTTCATTGCCACAGAAGAAGCCACTGGAGAAGAACATTCCACCAAATGTAAGCAACTTGCATGCCGCAATATTGAAGAGAAAATTAAACAGCTCTGAACTTTTCACTCAACATGTAAACTAGAAATGTAGCTTATGTAGGACGCCCTAAATCTTTAAAAACATTGTTGCTAAGGCATAGAATTGAAAAATACATGTCATCCAAAGTAACACTGACATAACTTGCAATATAAACTGCAAAGACCTAGCATATATACTATATATCATTATCCAAATGTTCAAAACATAGTACCTTTTAATACAACAGCTGCAGTTTTCTCTATCTTTCCCCTATGTATATTGTCAAAGTAAAAGATATAAATTACCATTCATGAGAAAATCACTAACCAACTCTTCTTCTTTTCCTTTCTTTCCCCTCATGAGCAGGATTCCTGGGCAATCTGCAGGATTTTCAAGAAAACCAATGCCACAGCGCAGAGAGCGCTCTCACACTCATGGGTTTCTCCTCCCTTATCCAGCACAAACGAAACCTACACTCATCCCACCTTGCATACCACGCTGAGAAGTCGACACAACTCAGAGAATACATCGTCCGCAATGACCAACGTTATCTCCTCCACCATCCAGTTCACCAGCAGCGGCTGCTTGCCTTCAATAGTTCCCTCCTGTCACAACACTCTCAACATCATTGACAGCAGCAGCAGGCCAGCTGCATCCATAGTTCTCCCCCCGCCAGGTGCAGAGCACCAGGCCATGAGTATTCTCTCAGCAATCCCACTTGATCTTCCAGCTGGGATGGACATCGCATCGATGGTTTTGAATGCATCACCCATCACACTCCCCAACATGGACAGATCAACCCCCACAAACATTGAGTTTGCCCAACCGCAGCAATGCAACAACAACAACATGATCAACAGATGCGTGATCAATTTGCCTGATATCGGCAACACTGTCAATGGTGCTCCACGGTCCATCAATTTCCCATTCAACCTGCAAGGAACACTTTCTGATGACTGGAGGGCGACCTTGCCTTGGGACTCACTCCCTTGCACGACTGAGGTCTCGACAAATTACCAGTCCACCAAGTGCTATACTTAGTTTGTAGTAATGTAGGTTTTGTTTTAGAATGCAGTAGACACTAGTATCTAGTATCTACCTACATCTTCTAGTATTACTGTTAGCGTGAAGAGGTATTAGAATTTCGTTCTGTTAACAGTGAAGCTAACAGAATTAGAAAGTAGCATGCTGCTATGTAGGATGCATTCGTGGAACTAATTACCTTTTTGTGCAACATAGGAGCAGACGAGCAGTTTGTAGCCGTCTCATCTGTAAGCGTAACTCGGTTCCAGTTTTATCCGTAGTTGCATGTACTGCAGAATGTGTTTTATATGTGTGTTAAGGAAGTACTTCCTCTGATCCTCCTCTCCACTTCTTCCTTTTCCTAGTTCTGATAACATGGAGAGTTGTTGGTGCACGTATCTAGGTACCTTGTGCAGAACAACTCAAAGGTAGAAGATTCAATAGTAACACAAGAGAGAAAAAAAGCTCACTTGCGTGCCATCGAGGTCGTCGTGCGCGCCGTAGGACAAGAATTCTGATTGGTAGAGCTTCGCGGACGGACTTGTTAGCTTACGAAGCCTCCCGCCGCGCGGCGCCGTGGCTCGTGAGCGCGATCCACTGCAGCGGCGAGGCGCGCCGGCGCGAAGCAGTTTCGCCGGGGCATTTCGCCGAACAAGTGGTGCGCGCGCCCGAGCAGCACTCGCCGGCTCGCGGCCTGCGGTATCTAGAGATCACAGATCAGCTTATGACCTCCCGTCCTGCGCAACGGCTGCTGTTAGATGGCACCGTCAGGCCGGGCGGCCGTCACAACGCCTTGGTGGTATCGGGTCTGCGATCTCGACGGAGCAGACGGGAAAATTGTTTACGTTTTCCTTGGAAAGAGCCTGAAGTCCTGAACGTTCATCCGGCGGGCGGCAAATGACATTAGCGAAGAAAATTTGGGAGGATGAGCAAGCCGCGAGCCCAAATATAGTCAATAAATATGAATAAATCTATATACATATAACACAAACAAAATTGGTAACCATAATAATTTCAAAATCCAATACATTTGAATGTATATAGATAAAAAGAAAAGAAAGATGTGGATATGTTCATATTGACTTTTGTTGATAGCTTTTGACTACAGTTGATAAATAGTAGTCGATGATAAATAGTAGTGTCTAATAAATAATAGTACATTATGTAAAAAAGATGGTGCAACCAAAGATACTATAACATTCGGACCGCTATACGACTTACAGAATTATGATATAACAAAATACAAAGTACGTTATAATATGTGAAAATGAAAAATAGTGACTGATAAATAGTAATGGATGATAGAAACAACTTAAAAATTAGGGTGTTTGTATTGACTTCTGTTTCTAGAAACATAAACTAATATGAATAGGCCTACGATTGAAGTGGAATTTGTAGTAAGAAGTTGGATGGAAACCACAAATTCGACACAACTGGCTTCTGTTGAAAACTGGACAAGGGATATCTTTTGCTTAGTTTATCCTTCACAAAATGCTAATGAATAAAACATTCTTCCCAAGGTTCACACCTTATGCACTATCAACACATGCATTTATTCACAAATACTTAAATTAGAAGACTCAGAAATGAAGACAAAAGTGAATGTGGTGATCAAGACACTTACCAGAGGCAGACAGCCCAGATGAACTACACAACTTGGGCCTTTTGATGAACTTTGGCCATCCAAATTTCTGGCAGTAGATCTAGTCAAGCGAAAAAGAACACAACTTACTTTGAGAATGAATTTATCTAAAGTCAAACCATCCAACTGAAAAGCACCATGAAAGGGAAAAAAAGCTTCATAAAGGTCTTAACAAGTAGGTATATCTCAAGTAGCTCATATCACTCCCTAGATCACTAAATGATCAAACATATGGGCCTTTAGCATATTAGTAGTTTCAAGGAAATTAAGTTGTAGCATGATGAGCTACGGATATCACCACATGATTTGTAACAGAATATCCACATGTTTCTGTAAGTTATTCCCTAGATCGCAGGAGATTACCTCTCTAGTTAACACTGTACTCAGTCGTTAGCAATCATATGCCATCCATTGCAAAAATATAGGTGGGTTCTTTTGACTTTATGGTTTATGGTTTAAATATTTGAATTCTGACTATTTGCGATAAGTAGTACGCACAGAAAAATAGTTATATGTGATTTTGGCCAGTACAGCTGAACTCAGTACACTTTTTACTATAATCTTCTTGTTGACCTCGCCTTAAAAGAATACATCGTTTAAAAGCTAATTACTGTAGTCCGTACAAATATAAATCGGCTGAAAGTGGAAAAAAAAAACCAACCATGGTGTTTCATAAATACACATACTACAATTGTGGAGTGAACTTCAAAGCATAGTGGTACCTATGAATTGATCACTAGCTGAAACAAAATCAAGTAAAGAAACATGCCTTGAGATGGCCCCCCGTCCCCGGTCTCCGTAGAGACCCGACCCCTATGGGGTCCCCACGGGGATTAAAAAAAGCTAAATCTATTTTCAAAAAATAATAATTTAATTTTATTTATTAATTTATAATTACTTAATCATATTTTTTTAAAAAATATAGCCTCAAAATATATATTCTAACATATAAATTCAAGTTTTAGTCTAAATATATAAGAAAAGAATACAATATCTTAGATTAAAAAATTATAATATATTATCAAAATATTTATTTTTATTTTTACTGGGTCCTTGTGAGGCTCCGCGGAACGAGGATGACCCCCGTCCCCACCCCGCTAGCATAGCAGGGCCCCACCCCGTTCCCCCTGTGGGGGAGATCATCCCCTGCCCCCACCCCTCATGGGGATATTCCCCGCAAGGCCTCGCCCCCATGGGGGGAATTGCCATCCCTAGCTGATCCTGAACTAGAGCAAATTACACAAAGAATTTGGAGTCGTCGCTCCGGGGTTTGACATATTCAACGGCTATTTTGCATGTAATTAATGTGTCTCAACAAGCCATTGAACTTTATGTGTGGTACTACCATCATGCATGGCTATATTTCACCTTTGTCTTGAGCCGTGTTGATTCCTCATAGTCTTTGCATGCTATTGTTATGTTGTCATCTGTAATCCGGGACTAAACCTTTTAAGACATCTTAGCACAAATGTTAGTCCCGCACATAATGTTGTAATTAGTTACCAAAATAAATTTTTAGGGGTCTAAATGCTTTTATATGTTTTACGAATCATAGATATAAGAATATCAAATCAATAATATGAATACATGTTAGAGAACATAGTGTTGAATTGATCTACCTTGAGACACTGTTAAGACTATTATATTTTTATATATCACCAGTTGGTCTCAAGCAATGATGTGTATAATTCTTATACCTGAGTTCAACGTTGTTTCCTATATATGTAATAGTGCACTTAAATGTAACTAGATGTTTATAAAAGTAGCTTTTAGGTATGCTATGAAACGTGTAGAGGAGTGTGACTGGTCGAATATAGAATTTACCTCTTCTACATTGGCCATGTTCGTATTAACTTTTGCTTCTAGTTTCCGCTTAAAGAAACCAAAAATCAATATGAACACTCGGCTTCTCGAAGTGACTTCTCCACTCTTCTCATTCCCGTTTCGCTCTAGGATAAGGAGGTGGGTGCATCGCACAACCCCAGTCACATGCATGCATCTCTCTCACACTTCCCCACCGCTCGCATCCTTCTTCTTAAAGCCACTTCTTTTAATCACTATTATTCATTTTCAGTCAAAAGCCATTAGTCACAGCTAATATGAACACCCCCATAATAGGAACAACCATTAGTTGACTATCACAGATGATTTTTTCTCAAAAACCATCTGTGATGTAAGTTATCACAGACGATACAAAAAAAGGAGCGACTAGCATCAGGACGCCCGATTTGACCATTAGCTTTGTATGCTCTCGTTTGTTGTTGGATCCTACTGCGAGTATTTTCCACCATCCGATTCCTGCAACAAACACATCAACACCGCACCCTCCTTATTTCTTCCTCGCATTGGCCATGATGTGGGGCATCTGCATGTGCACGATGGCAACGACGCGTGCTTCTTCCTCGCATTGGCCTATGGGGCATGTGGGGCATATGCGTGTGCCCGGTGGCAACGACGCGTGCTTCACTACTATAGAAATCATCATCATAAATGGTTTAAAAATATCATCACAAACGGTTTTTTGAACCGTCTGAATTTATAGGTCAGTGATAATTGAAGGTTATCACAGACGGTTTGTGAACCGTCTGTGATAAATACAATACAAACGGTTTATAACTAGAACCGTCTGTGAAAAACACTATCACAGATGGTTCTATATATAGAACCGTCTGTGATGTTCTTCACAAACGATTTATACTACAAAATCATCTGTGATAGTTCATTCTATACCTAAAATTTGTTCTATTTTTGAATTAGCCTCAGAAAATATTAGCTATGCCGTTTGAAAACAAGTAAATACGATAGCAAACACACTAGAGAACATTCTATTTATATTACAATCCACCATTATAATATCACAAGAATACAATCTACCATTACAATATCACAAGCTATGCCCCTCGTCCCTGATGCAGCTCGAGTATGAAAAGCCCTAAACAAGCTATACAATATCACAAACAATACAATCCTTCTTGGTGACCGCCTCACAGTAAATAGAAGAAACAATGGAGGGAGGAAGCCCTAAACGCCACAAAATAGCAACACAAAGTTACAGAATCAAACACAGACGGTTCTTATTAAGAACCGTCTGTGATTGCATTTAATACAGACGATTTTTATGAACCGTCTTTGATGAGCCGTCTTGTAGGATCGAATCACACTAAGATAGGCAATCAGAGAAGGGTGAATGATTGCGGAAGCTAAAAATAAATTTTAAGACTCCCTCTTAAATACAAAACCTATTTAAGCCTCGTTTAAAGTTCTGGACAGAAAACTGTATCCTCACTAAAACTAATCCCGATAAAAAAAACCGTAACTCCGATTGATTTCAAACTTTGACACAACAAACTAGACAAAATTATTTAACTAACTCAACTGGAATTACGTCAAACAGAGGTCTAGAACTTGAGACATAAAATAAACAAACTCGCTAATGCAAATAGTGATAAAAATTGATTAAGCATTAATTATCTTTTGCTAATACATGCATGCATGCAGTTTCTTTCTAGTAGCCTCTCATGCAAAACGTGGACTTTATCTAGTGGTTTTCAAGCATGCATGCAACCCTTTTTCTTCAATCTACTAGTAAGTATGCATGAGACAAAAGTTTAATTAACTTTACCTAATTGCATGCACTAATCATATTTTTCTCTCTCCTCAAAAAAACTCAAATCATGTATGCATGTACCGAGAGCACCAAAAGAGTTAGCACATGCAATCTTTGAGAGATCTCTTCAATAACTAACAGCCATCATGCAACACGTAAAAGATGCAGAGCAAGAAAAAACATAGAACACGCAAGAACGATCCGGAATTACCGTGACACAATTGACGCCCGAGAACTTCAAATCCGCCGCCATGCCTCTTCTTTTCTGATCGGTCACAGCGTCGCTCGTTTCTCTTCTGCCGCAGACCAAGCCGCCTGCTGCCTGCTACTTCTTTTCGCCCAGCGCCACGCACGAGAAAAAAATCCTTCGGCCAAGACTACGCACTGGAACTCGCCGGCGCCTCAAAAATTGCAACCGCTCTGTATTTTCTTTACCCGGACGGAACTCAGCGCAACGAAGCCAGTCACCGGAATTCTTTTTCTTGGAACACGCCGCCGCAACAAAGCCGAACAGTCGCCCGCACAAGAACTAATCCGCAGGCCACAATTCTTTCTTTCCAAAAGCCGGCCGAACAAAAACAGCCGTGCTCAACTCTATTCCCTTCGTTGGTTACAAATTTTGGCACAACAAACTGACCGCATACCTTTCTTTTTATACTCCTAAAATTCTCAATCTACTCTAATACGTTATCAAACTTAATACAACTCATCATGAATCTTTTTACCTCAACCAGTCTTTTTGGCTCACTAATTTTCAAGGGACTCAAAACCCTTCATAACATGGGTTTTTTTAATTCTTTTTACGCTTCCGAATTTTCCAGTCTTCCACGTGTCGAAGCCTCCAGGACCGCACCTCTTGTATCTTCTCCACGCATCATCTCCATACGCATTGTTCTCTAGCATGAACAACCCGTATGACATCCTTGACCGATAGGACCTCAGTCCCTCCCTGAACTTAGTTCCGAAACCTCAGTTCCACCCGAACCTAGTTTCAGTCTCGTTATCGACTATGTTCCGCCTCAAGCAACACTTGCATATGAATAAACACGCAACCGTGTACGAGCACAAGTCCACGACTTGACTCAAGTCAATCCGCATAATACCTCACACGAGCGTATCATGCAACATACGTCAATCCGTACACACAACACATCATAAGTAATATCATAATCAACGTTGTCAATTATTTATCACCTAAAATATGCTAGACATAGCCACATGGTCTAACACATCTAATATAAACTCTTTTGTAGTAGTGCTTGAAGCTTGAGACAGGAGTGCCCGGTGGTAATGACGCGTGCTTGGAGCTTGAGACAGGAGCTGGCCACCACTACCGTACGTGATACAACTCGTGGCCACTAGAAAAGGAAGAAATAAGAGGAGCTGGCTGATGGTGGCCGTCGATCTCAAACACCATCACCATGGACCTAAGCAACACCTACTCCATATGCTCTTGCCACGGTCAATTACTAAAATATTCAACAAAATCCATAGCAAACAACACATTGTAACAAAATATAGCTCCTGTTGCAACAAACGAAATACTCATATGCAACAAATCATCAACCCAATTGCAACATAAAAATAACTTACTATAATATTTCAAGGGAATACACTAAACAATCTATGCAACAAATGTAACTCCTGTTGCAACAAAGAAATGCTCAAGCGCAATAAATCATTAACTCGATTGCAACATAAAATAACTTATGACAATATTTTGAGAAAACACACCATAATAAAGTTAATTACTTTGTGCAACAATTAAGAAAAGAGGGCAACAAATTAATAAAACACTTGCAACAACCTATTTTATGAAGAATGGCCACGAGCGGTTGCAAAGAGCTGACCTTAGAGGAAGCAGAGATGGTTGTCCTTGTGCTTTTGGTGCAGGCAGGAGGACCCAAGTTGGACAAGAGGCAAGGCTAACCCTGATGTCCTTCGGACTATCAACCGTATCGACGTCTTCTCCTATGGCCGCCAAAGAAGGAAGAAAGAGAGAAGCAGGAGTGGCTGTCTGGTGGCCACAGCGGCTGCTCTCACTGCGATAATAACCCATGCGTCGCTCCCTATCATCGACTCAATCGACAAAGAGTCTTGCTATGCAGCCGAACCTTGGGGAGAAGCATATGTCTCTACTCTCTAGCCACTCTTGTTTTATTTTCTCTTTTCCAATTCAAAACTTATCAGATGGTCATATATGTCTAAATTAAGTGGATGTTTAGATAGATTTAAGGTTGAAAAATTTAGAAATCATACCTGCAAAATTTAATTTCGGTATTTAATTAGCGCATCTGTGGAAGGAATGGGGTTGAATGGAAAAGTCTGGAGAGAGCAGAGAAGCAGCGGGGAGAAAGAAGGGGTAGAAAGTGCGGTCAGTTGTCTCTCAATCAGATCAGGATGTCGCGGTAGTGGAGCATCCGATGCCAGCCCGTTACTCCGGACGTCAGACACCTAGCGATCTCCAAAGAAAACCGGAAAAGAATTGGCTTCGCATCCGGTAATCGGTCACCAACCCCTTAAAGTCCTCGCGTAGCTAGGTCACGGGCGCCGTCACATCCCCTGGTTCTGTGTCTCCCTCTCGCTTCGCAGGTACGCGCCCCCTCCTCATCTTCCTCATCTAGGGTTTGATTTGATCTTTCCCCCCAATTCTTTTCGTATCTACTAGCGCATCTCCAATTGCCCCATTAGATCGAACCTAACGGTTCAGTTTTCAGTAGTCAGTACCCGTACGTATTTTAATTCCTAGTAGATTCAGTGCAATTTTTCTTCTCTGATCTGTCTGCTCCGATCAGCCATGGGGAAGAAGCCCACCAACACGAAAGCCAAGGGCAAGGCTGCCGCGTCCTCGTCTGCGCCGCCCAAGGCCGCCCCCGGATCGGCCAAGCCTAAGATGTTTAAGAAGAAGAAGGCCAAGGCCGACCCGGAGAAGCAGAAGGCGGCCGCCGCTGAAGCCGCGGCCACAGCCCAGGCATCTGCTCCGGCGCCCGCGCCGATGCCGGCCGACGTCGGCCCTTCGGCGGCTGTTATGGTCTCCGAGAACAACGGTGCTGGCAGGTTGATGAGTAAGGAGGAGATGATGAAGGGGAAAGAGGAGGAGAGGATGAAGGGGAAAGAGGAGGAGAGGACGAAGGGGGGACATAAGGAGGGGATAAAGGGGAAGGACAAGAAGGATAAGAAGGTGGAGCAGGAGAGGAGTGGCGCGGGGTTTATATTCATGTGCAGCGCGAGGACGAAGCCGGAGTGCTTCCAGAACGGCGTGTTTGGTCTGCCCAAGGGGAAGATTGATGTGGTGGAGAAGATTCGGCCGGGGGTGAAGCTGTTCCTGTATGACTTCGACCTGAAGCTGCTCTACGGGGTGTACAAGGCAACAACAAAGGGAGGGATGGACCTTGTGCGCGGTGCGTTCCATGGGAGATTCCCTGCACAGGTAATTCTTAATACTTCATTGTTTGCGTGTTTGTAGTCCATGCTTATGGTAGGAGTATCTGGTTTGCTGTTAGCGAGAATACTGAATACGTGCTGTTCTGAAGGGATTATGTGCTATACAGTATGGTTTGTGTATGCGAAAGAAGAGGGCAAATTAATACTAGAGACAATGGCCTGATACGATGTGCAACATCTGAGAACAAATAAAATTTTCTTGTGAGAACTTAAGTCCTTTTGTGACTATTCTTGTTTAGATTGGTGGAGACGAATTGGCATTCAACACAATTGGAAATTTAACCCTACAATTGTGCTCAGTATTTCATACAGGCTAGAAAATATGTTGAAAGGAGGTGATGGAAGGAATGGTAAATAAATACCAAAATTTGGTTTTAGCATGTCGGCAACTCATCGAGGCCATCTCTATGGCTAAAGAAGTTCCTTTGTTGCCTTGGTCGTTATTCTAGTGTTCATAACAGATGGAATTCAAGGGATGAAGCATAATGGAACATTGGTCATCATTAAATAATATCGCCCTATTCTAGTGAACATGTTATTTTTTGCTCTAGCTTGTAAAATTATTATTCTGGTCAATCTAGCATATCCATCTGTTGTCCTATACGTTACCCATTCTAACCATTGGTATATCGTTTAGAAGACCTCAGGAAGCATTGTGCCATTGGCAGAAGAATATGGCCAACACAAGATGTACTAGTGAAGTTACACTTTTCTTCTTTATACAATTAACTTGGTAGTGTCATTTAAATTGATTTCTTCGTAATAATACTTAATGACAACTTGAGAAACACAATTGCTTCTTTATATGGGAAAACAAGCTTCCTGTCACGTGCAGCCCATTCGTTCCCTTTAGGGAACTGCATACCTGGGTACTGCAGATGGAACAGTACCCACGAGTAATGCTCCAGCAGATGGATTAGAGATAAGATTAGTTGTTTTCTTTAGCATCAAGTAATATAGGGATAAGATCAATTAGTTCAGATTGCATTCTACATAGTACCTATTAGATCAAGTTTGTTATGGGCCTAACTATCTATGTAAAGAGTGGGGACCAAGGTTATTAAGTCGACACTACCCTCCTAACGACCGACTTGTCGACTAGTCGGCCGACTAGTTGCCTAGTCGGCTGACTAGTCGACAGGCCGAGCGGAGGGAGGCCGGGGAGGAGGATCGGCTGGGGCGGAGGGGGCCGAACGGCTTCGGATCGGCCGGGGCGGAGGGGGCCTTCTTTTCTTCTCTTGACTCCGTTTCTTTTTTCCCCACCTGTCTCTCTCCCTCTATTCTCTCTCCCCCTTATCCCCTCCGTCTCCTCATATAGTCATATCCGGCCACCCCCTCATATCCGTCTTTAGATCGACCGAATCCTCACTCGCCTCCTCCCCTCTGTCTCCTCACTCGACACCCCCCCTCATATCCGGCCGAGCAGCTCCGGTCCCAGTTGCCTCCTCTCCCTCCCCCGAGGCCGGGGAGGAGGAGGCAGTGGAGGGGCCGGGCGGGGGGGCGGGGCGGGGGAGGCTCAGCGGAGGGGCCAGGAGGAGGAGGCCGGGGTGGATGCTTACTTGGAGAAGGATCTGGGTGATGGGTGACTGCAGTGCAGGCTGGATCTGGCGGTTGGCGGCGAGTGCAGGCCGGATCTGGCGGTGAACTCCATCCCTCCGCCCGCACTCACAAGTCGCTTCACTGCCTCCCTTCACTTCGCTTCACTGCCTCTTGGTCCATACCGAGCTTCACTGCTTGCCTCTGACAACCGGGCCCCACGTCCCTCCTCCCAAGTCGCCCGACTTGGCGTTGCCTAGTCGACGGGCAAGTCGACGACTAGGCGACAAGTCGCCCGACTTGCCGGCGCAAGTCGAGTCGACTGCTCCAGTCGTCCCTTCCTCACCGACTTGTTGACTAGCATGGTGGGGACAAAAACTGTTTCAATTAGGTAAGAAAAATAACCAATAATGAATTAGTCTCTCATCTAAAGTTCTCCATCCCAGTTTATGGTCTTCTCTTTCTCCTAAAGCCCCTCCCCTTCAGCCGTCACCGTCTGTCCCTTCTCTGTGCAGTGTTTATCCTTGTCATGAACTAAGGTTCATTGCATTCCCACATCTACAACCTAAATGCACTAACCTCATAACCCACTTGAAAACCTTTACTTACACGTTGGATACAAATATTGTACTACAAATTTGTTGGTCAGGCACATCAGACCCACAAATCAACAAAGTGCTTTGTAACATGCTCTGCTTTATCTTGTTAGATGTTTGCTATCTAAATTGGTTGGCAAAATAAATATTAGACAATGAAAATCCCCATGTCCTAGTAAACTAAGGAGTTTCATGTAACATGGTTTGATAATATTAGCGGGAGTTCACACAGACCACCCTATGGTTGTCAAGGAACTTAATTCCTTGAAATCATGGTAATTGTGTTAAGCTCAAGTTGGGTTTTCCTCAAGTTGCTTGGTCTAATGGTACAACCATACATTAAGATTGAACCCTAGCTTGAAATATAAAACGCAGTCATGTCCTATAGTTATGTTTGCATAAGATATTGACTTTATTATTTTGTGCATGAGTATTTAATTTCATATACACGTACCTTTGATTTTAGTGTTCACCCATTCCAAACATGTATGATTCAACCAACTTAAAATTGTAGGAAGATGTATGCAAAGACTTAAACAACAAGTGGTGCAATTTAGTGTATTGAAAATATATAAAAATATCAACATGTTACAATTGAGTGGCCATGTTGAATGCTACAACCCAAGCCTACATTGTGCTTTGTGAAACATGAAAGTGAAGCTTGAGCTTGACTTTGCCATGAAATACAACCTATCCAAGCCTTGAAAACTTGGGTCTGGTTCAATGAGTTAGCCATGCCATTTTGTGAAAGCCTTCCCAAATCCTAACTCCTATTAGACCTATTCGGTCGTGTTCTTTTGTCCCCTTTTTTATTATCCTTTTGTTTGATTGTTATTACATATATCCTTGGTGCTAGATTATGAAGATGAATTTGCTTAGAGTTGTTTGAACCATTCACCAATGGTTGTATACTGATCCTTTGAAAGTCTCTTTAGTGATGTGTCAAAACTCACCTTAATTCCCAGGCAAATAAAATTTGAAGTTATGGTAGGGGGTGTATGTTGATTGAAGAGAAAGCCATGGAGTTTGTTTATTACGATTACAAAGTGTTGCTACACTTGGGAATTTCCTACATCATAAAACTTAAAAATTGTTGTCTTAACTAGATTTGTCCTCAAAAATCTATCCACTTTCTTCTTTGGAAGAATGAACTGTATATAACCTTGTACCCTTATTAGGATTTGCTGTAGGTAAATTTCTCAATTTCATCATTCATGTGTAACATTCTAGTAGAATCCTTGATTTTAATATAAATCTATGTTTGTAATGATATTCGTAGGACATATTCATGATGAGGAGTATTAATAGATGACAAAGATGAAATGTGGAGGGATCAAATAAAATGGTATTGGAACTTGGAGTTATATTGGTTCAACTGATCGGTAGTGTTTGTGTAAGTTGTACAAAAAAAAATTTCGATGTGTATTTATGTTGCAATCTGAAGGTACTATTAATGGATACATGATTTTCCCCCTATAAACTTAGTGGGTATAAAATATCATGCAAGTTATTCTTTCCTCATTGATTTAGAACTACCGGTGGATCCCGTGCAACTGCACATGTAGATACTGTAAACAGATCTCTCTATCTAACGTAGTGTTGTATTTGTCATTTAATTCTAATATCTACTTCCATCTTATATTTGATTAATCTGCACTGTTATAATCTGGGTTCACTAAAAAAGTGGTTGGATCTTTTTTATTTTTTCTCCGATTAATGCGGGAGTTTTTTTGCCTCATAGAGCTAAAGTGGAAGCTTATTTTAGCGCACCGCTTTAATAATATAATAAGCTTTGATTTAAGATAGATGTTAGATCAATCTGGATGATGCTAAAGGGTGACTGTGTTATAGTCTACCTAATGTCTACACCTGGTGCAGGTCAAATTTAAGATCGACAAAGATTGTCTTCCTCTTCCCGAGAGTAGCTTCAAGCATGCTATTAAGGAGAATTACAATTCAAAGGGAAAGTTCGCCCAAGAGCTTAGCTCTAGACAAGTGAGTCATAGAAATTCTTCTACATTGTATAGTTTAGAATAATGCAAAGGGAAATTCAAAATGTAAGATGTTGTAAGTTATGGTGCTATCTTGCAGGTTCATAGGCTACTAGCACTATATAAGCCTGTTAGCCTTCAACCATCTTCGCAACGTGTTGAAGATAGGCATCAGACACATCTTTTTGAAGGGCCCATACCTCACTATGTTGAAGGGCGACAACCATATGATTATGAAGAAAGGCGACCATCACGGCATGAAGAAATGCAACGTCCACGATTTGTTGAAGAAAGGAGACTAGGCTATGATTATGAAGAAAGACATCCATTACCACATGTTGAAGAATTTCGACGCCCACAATTTGAAGATATTCACGCACCTATGGTTGTACGTGCACCTCTTCTTGAGGACACCCTACATGGCCCACTTCAATCTCGACGCACAACTCAGTTGCCGGAGTTTCAATATGCGCCTCCTACATACTATCACCATGTTGCTCCTGCCTCTCATGATTCGTACCATCAACCTCAAGCCAACATCATTTATGAAAGGTGAGTGCTCTAAATATCTTATTTTATTTGATTTTCGTAATGTGAGTGCTAATTTATATTATTATAACAAAAAGTTTCAGTCATTAATGCTAATCTATATCAAGTATGCCTGTCGATTTAACCTTGGCTCGTTTGTGATTTTGGGTTGATTCTTAATGTTGGTTGATTGGATTGTGAGTGGTAACCTTAAATATGCTCAATATTTTGGTTCACTCTATGAAATTATGCTTGAAAAGTTCTGATAGTTGACATTTAAATTTGGAGCTATTGCAAGATGCAATTTTGTGCCAACTTTTAATCCAACTTGTGTGGCACTCGCTTACCAGCTGAAGACCAGGGTTTGGTTCCCATCAACAATATGTTGGATGGGTTATTTCTGCGGATTTTTTGGGGTTTGATAGGGGGATTTTGGTGCTAAGCCTAACCCACCTCATTGTCAAAAATAAAAGCTTCACAATTTTAGATTATTAGGGGATTTTTGTAGTGGTAGTGATTTTGCAACCAACTACTCCCTTGTAATGGTGGTTTTATGGAAATCTAGAGTTTCTAGGGGAAAAACTTCAGTGTCATCGTTAAAATGAATTTCGAGATCCCATTTACCCCTTAAAAATTATCTTATCTGACTTGTCAAAATAAAGAATTGCATTGGAGGCCCCTAAACTTGCAAAGTATGCCACTCAGGTCACTTCAACCTTTTAATTCCTTAAAACTAAAATTGTTGACATGGGGGTGGGGAGACGCAAAACTAATTTTGATTATTTAGATGGATGATTGATGCGACCATTTGGGATTTTGCGACTTCTCAACTCACTAAAAATGTATAAGTGCGAAACTAATATCAATAATGAAGATGGAACATTCAATATGACAACTTGGAATCACGTGACGATGCACATCAATGTTGTAGCTTTGTTCCACTTGCACATTAATACTTGCTTTGAGAAGGCACATCAATACTTTTAGCTAATTGAGTGGCAATTTGCAAGATCAAGTCATTTTTTTTCATGTTTAGGAACCTAAATTGTCACATCACTACAAAATTAGGCCTCAATTTTCCCTTGCCAAAACTAGGAGGTTTAGAGGGTGTTTGGTTGGTGTCACATTTTGTCACACTTAGGCACATTTGACTTTTTGTGGAAGTTTTTTGGTTCGCTGCCACAACTGTGACATACCACAGTTTCCTAACATCCTATACTATTTGTCATAGATACATTGCTTTGTCAAAATTTATCTAACTTGTGGCCAGCAAATTGACATGTCACACTTTTTGTGGCTTGCCACACCTTAGCAAGAAATTTGTGGCAAATGGTGGCATGTATCCGAACAGCCCCTTAGCCTCATCTAAAACCTGTCCATGACAATTCTAGAATTTGCATAATTTCTGGCAACCTGTTGTGCAAGAGATTTAAATATTCAGGAACGAAAAGCAAAATTGTCATCTGTGAATATCTGAAGGTGTGAGTTGACACAGTTGTTGCCTGTTGAGATGTGTCTTTTATCGAGGACATGAAACTGAGCACGCTCTAGGTGTTATGTCATGGTGTCCTGATGATTGTTTTAACGACATACTATTACAAGGTGTTCCGTGATGTTTTTGTTTGAAATTTATTATTTACTAGAAGTCTTTTCAATCTGTTCTGAAGTCATATATACTAATATACACTTAAATTTTTGATGAATCTCGAACTTCAGTTCTGCTCCCAGAGCTGCTGATCGCGTGGATGAGCTCTATCGTTCTTACAAACTTGCCACTCGTGCGGTGGACCTCCATCAGGATCCGTCCTACGTGACAACTCCCTATGAAAACATTCAGAGGCCTGTTTCTACAAGTGTCAACGTGCCCAGTGTGCCGGTGTCCTCCCTTTATTCCTTTGCGGGTCCACCGGCATATCGATGATCCTATGAAAACATTCAGAGGCCTGATTCTACAAGTGTCAACGTGCCCAGTGTGCCGGTGTCCTCCCTTTATTCCTTTGCTGGTCTACCGGCATATCGATGATCACCCCAGTGCTTGTACTAAATTTGGTTCCAGCCAGCTTTGTTTCCAGTTGGTGTAGCTAATATCTTCTGGTAGAACTACAAGGCAGGCTAAAGTTATTTGTACTTGCTACTGCAGTTTATCGATTCCTTTTAATGCCGTTTGCAAGAAATGTCATCCTGAATCATGGGCTTTGTTTCATCCCTGTTGAACAACAGCTTAAAGCACCCGTAGTATCTTTTCTACGGCACTTGAGACACTGGTTAAGGCTTTTAACCAGCCTGGTAATAAGTCTGGTAAAGACTTGAGACACTGCAGCTGGTAACTTGGATTCAGTTGGCTCACTTTTTTTACTGTAGCTGATTTGGTTTTTTAAGCATAATTAAATTTAAAAAATGTAAAAATAGAAAAAATATGTTAGCTCATCATGGATAATGCAAAGAAACATAAGAAAAAAATGCAAAAAAATCTAAATTAGAAAAAGATGAATTATTGAATAGTGAAAAAAAGTTAAAACTAAAAACTGAAACGAGTCGGGCTTAAAGTTCGCCTCTTTTTGAAGCGTATTCTGATAGAATGCCTTCGTGAGCAAAAATTCATTCTACTGGTCATATCAACCTGAATTTCTAGCATCTGACGTATTTGTTTGAAACCTAGTCTCATGTCTCGGAGTCTCAACCACTGGCTGGCTGTGCAGCACAGGTATTCCTTTGCTCTTAGTAAATACAGGTACTGCGTATTCTGCTTAGGATAGCAGCTGAGGTTATACGGTCGGCAAGGCCTGGTCTACATGATTGCATGACGGTGTTATTAGTTGCTGTTGAACGATTGTCCATGCACTAGAGCAGCACTAGCTTCGGTCAAGCGAACTTAAAAAAAATGCGAGAAGGGCATAGCTCGAGGCGTCAAGCACGGACCAGCAAACGTAGCGTCAGAATCTTTCGTCACAATCTCTTCTAGAGCTCGGAAACGAGGTTTGACGGTGCGAGGCAAGGCAACGGGTGTTTTTTTTTTGTTTAGGGTTGTGATTTGTAGTTAAAATTTTTAAATTTCTGGCTGTTCGTAAGAAAAATTATGAGGAGATAAATACTCGTTTGTGATTTTAATTGATATAAATGTTGAGTTTTTAATTTATACTATAATTAATCTGTAGACTTTGTTTTAAAAAATATCTCATTTGAAAGTTACATACTATAGCAAAAGTAAGAAGTCAATTTTAAAAGAACGTGCCAACAGTTGGTCAAAGAAGCAACGCCGTGAAAATCTGGTTACTATGTCGCAAGTTCAATTCGTCCATCCATACGGTGTGAAATGGACGTTCCTGAAAAGTCCTCTTATAAATTTGGACGGATGGAGTATGTAGTTCTGGATGGGATACCTTGACTTGTTTGACTCCATTAACTGAAAAGAGAGAATTCATTGGTAGTACCTTAATATAAGAACTTATCAATTTGCCTATAAGAACAATGTAGTTCAGGAGTCCGATCTTGTATAGTTCAGACGTATCCTTTTTTACGGGTTCATTCTACCGTAGTACACGTCAGT